>OX451739.1:26792854-27992854 GCA_948472305.1 Vicia faba
ACATGTTATGGGTGATCTATATTGATTTTAAGTTCATACATTGGATCTTGTCATGCATTCCCTATTATCAAACATCTAAAAGTGTGTAGTTGCGGAATTTAAACTTGCGGAAATTAAATCTAAACTATTACAAGGCGTCGGGTATTTACATCGCCAAAAACAAACTCTTTAATTTAAATTGCGGAAAGTAAAATAAAGTGATAAATAATTAAAGTCCTAATTAAAATCTATTACATACCGGAAGCAATTACAATATTGGATAAAACGATACGCGTGCGAGAAATTAAATCCGGCGAGTTTTTAGGGTTTTGACCCTTTTTATGAAAGAAAGAGATTTTTTGTTATTTTTGAAATTATGGAAATTAAATCTAAGTTAATAATTAAATTAATTAATTAATGAAAATATTTTTGGATTTTTTATGTTAAAGGAAATAAAATAAATTTAGTTAAAAGTTAGTAAAACCTAATATTCTACATTGATTTTAAGTTATTGCAAAAATATTAAAATTATACCTAATTAAAAACTAAATTAATTGATTAATATTTATTTACAAAAGTAAAGTGGTGCATTTTAATTTTAATAAATAAAAATAATATTTTTTTGTGTTTTCTGATTTTATGAGAAAAAGGATTAATTGGTTAGTTTTAAAAATAACAATAATAATATAAAACAATTAAATAAGAAGAAATATAAAAAGAAAAAGAAATAAACCAATGGGGGTTTGGGCTAGACTAGGGTGTATGATCAGCATTTTCCAAGGCCCAAACGTATTCAAGCCTGGCTGACTTTGGCCATTCCATGCACGCCTGCTGACTTAGATGTATGGTGCACATCCAATCTGAGCCTTTAGATTTGGCCTGGAGGCCATCCGGCGCCTGGAAATCTGGAGGTGCATGATGTGCTACGCCTTGGGAACCACATGCAATTACCTGAAGAAAAATGAGACAAATATATTGAGGGACCTGGGATTCGAGCCCAGGTCCCATGGGATTTGGAACTAGCGCGCTTGCCAGCTGAGCCAATGTACTTAGTTGTTAGTGGAATAGGTAATGAACATTATATATGAAAAATAATCAATATGCTGGAATTAAAAAAAACTCGCGCCAATATATGAATGGTCCAATGAAGACGAGCCACGTCTTCGTCTTCTTCAACAAAACCTGGTTTCCTTACCTGCAGATTTTTATCCGCAGCAAAATCCCTAGGTTCGTCCTAAAATTAATCCTAGGCTATAGAAATGCAATCCAAAGCCATGGTTCGCTTCGTCTCTCCTTCCTGAGCATCTCTATACCAATTATTTGTCCCAATTTTTCCTGTACAGCAAACGCCTAAAAACAAGGGTTATAAAAACGTTACAGGCCATAAAAATGAAATCAAATATTGCAGAATGCTTAGAAATCACACAAGAGTCATGAATATACCAATGTTTTGTCAAAAAGATGCAAGAATCCAAGGTTACGATTCCATGTACAGTGCGGAGTTTCAAGCGACTTACAGTGCGTTTGGAGGTGATTCAGGGCTCGTGAGTGGTTGCTTTAGCTTCAGTGAATGGCTAGCAAGAAGATAGCGTTGGGTTTTCTCTTTGAATTCACCTCTAGTATGGATTTTGATTCCACACTTTTCAAGCTTTTTTTCAGTTTTGGTCTGGCCGTTTGTGCAACTTTCAGGTCGTGTTCTTGTATGCTCTATGTTGTGTGAGTATATTAGAAGCAATTAGGTTAAAAATTGGGCCTTGAATCCTTGTGAATTGATGACTTTGGATATGATATGATTCCTCCATTAAAGTCCTTCAAATTCTTTCCAAATCCAAGATTTTGTGCATGATATGACTTGGCACGAATTTGATTGTGTTCATGATGTTAATTGAAAGTTGTATAAATAAAAAAGACCACAAGTTATTAATATTGAGATTTTATTTTGATTTAAATTGATTAAAAATGAATTAAATTAATAAAAATCAAATAAAATAGAAACATTAATATTTGGTCATGAAATTGAAGATAGGACACGTGTGTGGTGTGACAAGATCAAATCAAGTGGAAAAAAGTGGGCCCATTTGACAAAAATTGGAGTTTTAGGGATAGTTGACTTTTGGCAATTTTGGAAATATGCCCAACTTCAACAATGCATAACTTCTTCAATTTTGAACTTTTGGAGGTGTTCTTGGACTTTTTATAAACCTTGAGATGTCCTATAACCAACCCTTTTGGTATCATCTCATTTTGATATTCCATGCTCAAGTTATAATCTTTGGCAAAAAAGGTGTTTTTGTTGACTTTCAAAAATGACCTATAATGTCCAAATTTGTAACTTTTTGTGAGAGCATTTCTTGATCTTGGGGTGTGAATATGGACTGTATGTAATTGCATCCTCTTCAAAATGAGCTTTGTATGGGTCATTTCTCATAAAGTATGAGAAAGTTATGCTTGGTCAAAGTTGAGTTGACTTTTCCTATAAAACCCTAATTTAGCAACTTTTGAATCCTGATGAATCTTGAGCAATCCTTGATGAATCATGATCAAACCTTGATAAAATGATGAATTATCCTTCAAAATGAGAATGTTGACAAAAAATCTTGAGGTTTGACTGTATTTGGGTCACAGTTGACTTTTGCCCTAGCACAATCGATTTTTGGACCTCTTGAGCAATTGACTGACCAAACTTCCTCTGCAAGGCTTAAAATTTGACATGGATGAACTTGAGAACATATTAGGACATTGGGGGAGAACTTGAGGTCATTTGGATGCAAGGACTTTGATGCAACACAAAACCCTAATTTGAGATTGACGGCCTTAGGAGATGATTTGACTGTCCAACTCTTGAGCTATCTTGAGCAACTTGGGAGTTATTCTTGGAATGTCTTGGGAAATATGGGAGGGCAAATTTTGGGGTACAACAGTTGCCCCTATTCAATTTTATTAAACCTGAGGATATAGATTGGCTTTCGAGCCTTTCGTGATCCGAAGGTGGAAGATAATTGAACACTAGAGTGCCCAGAAATTTGCACTCGCATGGTGTAGTATCAGCATTGTGATGTCGGGAATGGGCTTACAGATTCCATTTGGATATTGTTGGTAGGAGGATGGGTTTACAGATGCCATCTGCATGAGTGTCGATCGCATAAGAGATTCCATAGCGAGAACTTGCATACCTGTTGTTGTAGAAGATTCCGCTGGGGAAGCCTAACTTTTGTTGAGATTTAGGAACTTGCCTGTACTTCAACTGAGAGAATGCCTCGGCTAAGTCTTAAGAACCTATCCATAATTCAATTGGGGGGAAACATCTTCATCAAGATCTAGGAACTGTCTAGTCTTCAACGTAGTATACTGTTGAGATTGTAGAACTCGTCCACACTTTGACGGAGGAAAACATCAAGATCTAGGAACTGACTAGTATTCAATGTAGTATATCGTTGAGGTTATAGTACTCATCCACACTATGACGTAGGGAAACATCTTCATCAAGATCTAGGAACTGTCTGGTCTTCAACGTAGTATACCGTTGAAATTACAGAACTCGTCCACACTATGACGGAGGAAAACATCAAGATCTAGGAATTGATTAGTGTTCAACGTAGTATACCATTGAGGTTATAGTACTTGTCCACACTATGACATAGGGAAACATCTTCTTCAAGATCTAGGAACTTTCTGGTCTTCAACGTAGTATACCGTTGAAATTAGAGAACTCGTCCACACTATGACGGAGGAAAACATCAAGATCTAGGAAATGACTAGTGCTCAACATAGTATACCGGTTAAGTTATAGTACTCTTCCATACTATGACGTAGGGAAACATCTTCATCAAGATCTAGGAACTGTCTGGTCTTCAACGTAGTATACCGTTGAGATTGTAGAACTCGTCCACACTTTGACGGAGGAAAACATCAAGATCTAGGAACTGACTAGTGCTCAATGTAGTATACCATTGAAGTTATAGTACACGTCCACACTATGACATAGGGAAACATCTTCATCAATATCTAGGAACTGTCTGGTCTTCAACGTAGTATACCGTTGAGATTGTAGAACTCGTCCACACTTTGACGGAGGAAAACATCAAGATCTAGGAACTGACTAGTATTCAACGTAGTATACCGTTGAGGTTATAGTTCTTGCCCATACTATGACGTAGGGAAACATCTTCATCATGATCTAGGAACTGTTTGGTCTTCAACGTAGTATACCATTGAAATTAGAGAACTCGTCCACACTATGATGGAGGAAAACATCAAGATCTAGGAACTCACTAGTGTTCAACGTAGTATACTGTTGAGGTTATAGTACTCGTCCACACTATGACATAGGGAAAATGTCGAGATTGAGAACCTTATCTGAAATTCAACCGAGGATAATTCAATTGAGATTTAAGAATCGGTCAGGTCTTCGACGTAACTGAGAACTTTAATTGTATCTTTCCTGAAAGGTAAAGGTCAGTCATATGCAATGCATGATATGGATCAGGCAATGATGTTCTCAAAATAAATGAGATCGTATTCGTATGATGTGTATATGCATGTATCATGATGTATGGGAATATAATGTTTTAGCTAGGGAAAATAAATCCCGGAGCTGCTGGAGAATAGAGTTGAGTTCTTCGTTTCCGCTGGGGATGATGGACGAAGATGATTTGTGAGGATAAACCTGCAGAAGAAAAGAACTCCGTTGGGGAATAAACTGATGAAGAGATTACCCCGAGGGGAATTACTCTGTGGGGGAGAGATGTTCTGCTGAGGATTTTAACGATAAACTCCGCTGGGGATTCCGCTGATAAACTCCGCTGGGGATGGATTACCGTTGCTGGTGATATTGAATTTGTTGAGGATTGAACTCCTGTTTGGGGAAAGAAAGAACTTCGCTGGGGGATGATCTTTCGGTTGCAACTTGCTGGGGATAACCCCTGTTTAGACTTTTATGGGGATAACCCTCAGAATTTGGCTGGGAATGTTCCTTTGAACTTGGCTGGGGAGATTTATTCTTGTACTCCGCTGGGGGTAAGCTTCAAAAGTCTATTGGGGATGATGCCTCAACTCCGTTGGGGAAGCTTTTTTAGACTGCACTGGGGAAATGGCTCCACTGGGGGTATCTTGCATTCTTCCAGGGAACATTCTTATATTTTGTTGAGGAATATTAAGACTGCCGGGGATACTCTTATGCTTGCTGGGGAATATCTTTATACTCTGTTGAGGAATATTAAGACCTTCTGGGGATACCAAACCATTTTAGCGCTGATGGTGGATGAACTCTGCTTGGGGAGAGTATTGCTGATTTGTTCATAGTTGCAAGTCCCAACTGGGAGAGCTAATATTATTGTCTTACTCTGCGGGGAGTGAAGGTATCTTGGTCATATTCTTCAGCTGAACGTACATTGGTACCTGGTGGACAGAGCAACTTGTACAGTTCGAACAATTCTTATTTACCCCTACTTCTGATATTACCCGTAATTCATCTTTTGTTTCACATGTAAATATTTATGAGCAGCAATTAATGTCAAATGTATATATCAAAAATGAACATTGGACGTTCTTTGCAAAACAAAACAGATAAAGGAAAAACAGTTTTTTTTTGAAATTTCTTTGGAATTGAATTTTTATTGATTTTGAAGTTTAGCCTGTAAATAGGCGTTTTTGTACAAGAGGCTGACGTCCTAGTAAGAGAACGCCGCCGAACAAATAGAAATTTACACAATTTGTTAAAAGAAAACAAAACAGCTATGTGAATGATCCCACTAGGTTCCAACTCTGCTATTGCCTTTATGTCTTCGGGCATCTCATCACTTTGCTACTAGTTGAAGATGAATCTGATTGATTAGTGCCGTCCAAACTTGATAGTCGATACCGGAGTCTGGATGCAAGGTGATCCAATGAGACATAATGTTACGCTTTAATCCCTAATTTTTTCCTGGACCGCCCTTTCGGGTTTTCAGTCCACCGGGATACCCTTTTTTGCCCAAGCCTCCTTTTCAGGTTTTCGACTTGCCGGGTGTACAGATTTTTTCATTTTCATCCCTTATTTTTGTCCGAACCCTTTTGGTTCGCCGGGAAGCCCTTATTTTTGCCTAGGCCAGTCAACCTAGTGGGTCTTTGATTATGCGTAGTATCTTTTTACTATGTCTGCATTGACGGGGTGAGGGAGGTCATCACCATCCATGGTGGTTAGAATCATAGCTCCTCCTGAGAAAATGTTCTTAACCACAAATGGCCCTTCGTAAGTCGGGGTCCATTTTCCACTGGGATCACCTTGAGGTAGAATAATGCGCTTGATTACCAGGTCCCCAACTTGATACTCTTGTCGTCTAACTTTCTTGTTAAATGCCTTGATCATTCGTTTTTGGTACGTCTGACCATGACAAATAGCAGTAAGTCTCTTTTTGTCGATTAGGTTTAGTTGATCAAACCGGGTCTGAATCTAGTCATCTTCACTCAAACCTGCATCCTTCATGATCCGAAGAGAGGGTATCTGAACTTCAATAGGCAAGACTGCCTCCATACCGTATACCAAGGAATAGGGTGTTGCCCCTGTTGACGTCCGAGCTGAGGTACGGTATCCATGGAGAGCAAACGGTAACATCTCGTGCCAGTCTTTGTAAGTCACTGTCATCTTTTGCACGATCTTCTTGATGTTCTTATTAGCCGCTTCTACAGCCCCATTCATCTTCGGCCGGTAGGGAGAAGAGTTGTGATGCTGTATCTTGAACTGCTTGCAGAGCTCAGTGATTATCTTGTTGTTAAGATTGGTACCATTGTCCGTAATGATCCTCTCGGGTACACCATATCGACAGATCAGATTGTGCCGAATGAACCGTGCTACGAAGTTCTTGGTTACATTAGCAAAGGAAGCTGCTTCAACCCACTTCGTAAATTAGTCGATTTCTACTAGGATGAAACGATGCCCGTTGGATGTCGTAGGTCTGATCTCGCCGATCATATCAATGCCTGTTGTACCCCAAAATTTGTCATCCCATATTCTTCAAGATTTGCAAAGAGCACGCTCCAAAATCTCCCCAAGGGTTGCATAGTTCAAGGGCCTCCTAACAGTAAAAAAACTAGGGTTTTGGTTCTGACAAAGAAATTGAAGTTTCCAAGGGTCCAATCAAGTCCCACATGCCTATAAACATTGTCAAGCATCCTCATGCCAAGTTTCAAGACTTACAGCACAAAATTGCACAGTCAAATGCCCTAATTGCTCAGCAGTCAACTGTAGGGGTAAAATGGTCATTTGACAGTCAAAAGTCAAAAATTTTGGTCAACATCTTATTTTGAAGCCACAAACATCATTGGATCAATTCTTGATCATGATTCTCAAAGCATGGCTCAAAAAGTCTCAAGATGCAAAAGTTTCCCTATTTGGATAGTTGAAAAAGTCAACTGTAAATTGACCAAGGCATAACTTCCACATGGTTTATCAGAAAAATTCCATCCAAAGCTCATTTTGAAGAGAATGAAATTTCCTACAACTCCTCTTCACACTTCAAGTCCAAGAAATGCTCTCACAAAAGGTTATCAATTTCAACATTATAGGTCATTTTCAAAAGTCAACAAAAAGGGACTTTAAGTCAAAGACCATAACTTGATATTGGTAAATCAAAATGACATGGGACCAAAGGCATTGGTTATAGGACTTCAAGACCTTTCCAAAATGTCAAAGAACATGATCAAAGCTTAAAAATTTAGCAAGATATGCCTTGTGGAAGTTGGGAAATTTTTGGGAATTTTGAAAAGTCAACTTTGCTTTAAATGCCTCAAAATTGCTAATGGGCCACATTTTCTTCCAAGAATCATTATCCAAAGGCTATGCACGACCATTTGGCCCAAAGGGGAATTATTTCATCATTTTTTATTATTTATTTGAATTTTTAATCACTATTAATTCATTTAATGAAATAAAATATGACAAAAATACTAAACAAATGTGTTTGAATCTTTTTATGCAGTATAATCACTCATCAAAACCTCAAGATCTCGTGCACATCAAAAAAGGAAAGATTTGGCCATGATTGGTATCAAAAGACATGAAAAATATTGAAAAAATATTCATTGAAAATCAAATATTTGATACATCAATGCAAAGGCTTTTTGACTCAAATTTCTACCCTAATCCATTGGCATACATAAGCAGATGATAACCCTAGTCACAAGAACCTTGAAGCTGCGCCTAAAAACTCATACACACTTTGCAATTTTTGGTGAAAAAGTCAAAACTGAAAACTGCATTAGAGGACAATTCAAAGCGAAATAAAGATTCCAATAGCTTGCCAAGGCATCAAGGACGTTTTCTGCATTATTTTACCAGTCCCCACGCATCAAGAAGTGGTATAACAAAGTCAAAATTTCTCATACTTTATGCATAATCGTATCTGAATTTCTGGCCATTTTTCATACACTTTGATTGTTGTTTTATACTAACATGCACCTTCTGAGTCTATTGATATTGTTTAATTGAGTTTTCATAACCTATAGGCAAAGTTACCATTGGAGCTTGTTAGGTTTTCAAAGCTGTAAAATTAGGGCTTTGTGTTTGGGAAAAAATTGGCCAACAAGACCTGGACCACTGAACTCACGACCTTCATACGAACACAACCACTATGTCGCGCTCAATTTATGAGCAACCATGGCGTAATCGCTATTTTTTCGCAGGGCATATTTAGTGGGGGTTTAAAACCCCCACTATCTCTTTTCTGATTACAGGTACAATGGAGAAGAAGCTTGCGTATCCTCTCATGGTTGGATCGTTTGAATTTTTAGCGCGTTTTCATCATTAGCGTGGCTTATTATTCATTATATTTGTTTTGCGTAATACTTACGAATGCGTTGAATGGCACAGTTGGTGGAGAAGAGCCTTTGCAAGCCTTGGGACCTGGGTTCGATCCCCAGGTCCCCCATATTTCTTTTTATTTTACCTTACAATGTGATTAGGTACTCCACAAGTCCAGACGTCCACCAAACACCCAGCGCTGAAGCTTGCCAAGTGTCCTGGAAGATGCATCTGAAGGTCAGAATGGGAGGTCCAAGGAACACCCCAGTCCATGCATTTGCATGTGGCCAGAAAAGTCAAAAAAGGCCTCCAATAAATGGGCCAGAATTGCTGGAAAACACCTCCAAAATTGGGGTCAACACCCCCCATTGGTTTGCATTTTATTTTTCATTCTTTTACTTTGTTCTATTTTATTTGTTTTATTTAGTTTTATTTTAATTCTCTAAATTAATTTTTCATAACATAAAAATAACAAAAAAAAAATCAGAAACTATAAAAATAAAAAATATGTTTTAATATTTAATTCACTAACATTTTTTGTAAATAAATTTAACAATTAATTTAGTTTTAATTCTAGGTTTAATTTTAATATTTTAATAATAAACTAAAAAAGGTAGAATTAGGGTTTTAAATACTTTTATTCTTTTTCTTTTCTTTTACCATTAGTAAATATTAATTATTTTGTAAATAAATTGCCATGTAGATAATTAATTAAAACTAGGTCAAAATTAATTTTTTTTTAATAATTAAAATGTTTAGAATTAGGGTTTCAATTTCATTTAATTTTCTTACTAAAATCCATAAATACAAAAAACTCAAAAATAATTTCCTTTTCTCATTTAACTTAATTAATTTATTAATTGTAATTTAATTTCCTTAAAAGGGTCCAACGCCCTCGCATTCCCGACTTTACTTTTTCTCGCATTTTACTTTTATTTCTTTTTGTGAATATAATGTAATTGCCCCAAAGCTGTGTAATAGATTAATTAGACATTTATCTTTCCGCATTTTTTTATTTTATTTCAAATCGGGTCTTGGATTAATTTGGCGATGTAGACCCGCGCCTTTGTAATAGCGTAGGACTTTTAATTCCGCATCTTTTAACTGTTAATAACTTACATGAAAGAATGAACGCCAAAATAAAAGCAACACGTAGATCACCAATGCATGAACAAGATAAACATAAATGAACATGACACACAAATCACACACCACCCCTAGGGTACGCCTCACTGTTGCCTTGCCCCTCGAAAGGTGGTCGTCGAGTAGAGGATGTTTTAGTAAGTCCTCATGTCCATGAACATGGCATGAGGGTAGCTTCTAAGGTGTCTTCCCATTGCTCTGGTGACCACCATGTCCCGAACCCTCGAATTGACCCGAATACCTCCAACGGTGGTGCTACCTACCTCTCAATGGTGGGATGGCACTGCTTTAAGGACATTTACACAGACAAATTCCTTAGGGTAGGTAGATTCTCGTAGATACTTGCTCTAATTTCAAAACAAATCAAAAACTTATTTTCACACCGACACCTTTTCAAAAAGCTTTCGAAAGCAACTTTTCAAACACTCTTGAGGACCGATACAAGAGTCGAACTGGAATTTTCAAAGAAACTTTTTTTAAACCCACAGTTGAAAAGCAAACAAACGATTTTGAAAACACAAATGAGCAAGTATCTAAGAGCCCATGGATAACCATGGATAGAAAGGGTGCTAACACCTTCCCTTTCTATAATCTACCTCCCGAACCGAGAGCAATCTCTATAAGGAATTTTTCTGTGCTTTTGTCCTTTCCATTTGGAGAAAATAAAAGACGGTGGCGACTCTTGCTTCCGCAACATTTCGCGAACCAGCGTTAAACAGTCAGTTCCAGATCCACCGATCACAGAACTGGCGACTCTGCTGGGGATTTTTATAAAGTGAGGTGTACCTTAGGACTAAGATCACTGTGTTTTCAATTGCTTTGACTTGTTTGCTTTAAATTGTGGGACTGTCTTGGGAGTTCTATAGATCCTAACCCGGATCTGGGGATACCCTGTTTAGGTAGCATAAGCTGTGAGGGACCTGTCCGGCGTAGACCGACATGGGTGAAGCAGTGGCTACGTTGGTGTGGCACCTTGGTCTGTACCGATATCCCTTGTGTTGCAACAAGGAGAATATGGGTCTTCTGAGGAGTCATTAAGCACCAACAAACCTTAGAACCTTAAATGACACAACTTGGCCAATAGAACAGTAGCAGTATGCTACGCCCATTGAGGCTAAACTCTCGTGATGGTTCTGGCCGCAAGAAAAGATTGTGATGCTGGAGTTATGACCGATTGAGGGTAGTCAATGATATTGGGATCCTCTAAGAACCCGGTTACTTTGATATGACAAGTATGAACCAACAAACTGAAAGAGGGTAATACCTAGACCTCATGCTGGCCTAAACTTTAAGGGTTCTTTTGTGTGACGTGTGTGCCTTCATACTTGACTACTTGCATGCTTGTTATCTGACACTTGAGTTTCCTGCAGGTTTTGTTTATAGTCCTTAATTGGGACTCATAACAGGGTTTACCTACATTACCCCATGCATAGCATAACATCATACCATTGCATGCATCCCGCATAAGGACTAACCCATTTCAAGGATCTCAAGGGCTTGTGATGCAGGTCATGATGAACCAACATGTCTGGCAAGGGGCAAAGGGGATTTATTTTCCTCTAGCCAAGGTTGTCAGGGGCTATGACCCACTCGATATGGTGAGCCTTTGACCCTTTGAAGAAGGACTCTCAATAATATGCAGTTCCTTCAATCAAGCTACCGGACCCAAATTCTAACAAATTTTCTTGTTTATCCCGTGAGGTCCTTGAAAACATTACATGCACGTCATACACATCATTGCATAACAGGTATCCTTGTTGTAGGTCACTTACCTTTCTCGCTGTTTATTTCAGCAATGGCTTCCCAACAAGATAACCAGGACCTTCTTGCTAAAGAGACTCGGTTCGGGGAAATCCTCCTGAATCTATCCAAGGGGCAGGAGGAGCTAAGGACACTTCTCATGGGGACTTTGGTCAAGAACAGCGCTGAGGACGAACGGCTAAAACATCTGCAAGCTGAAGTGGATGCATTGAGAGCCCAGATGCTGGGGCAGGTGACTATCATCCAAGACTTAGCTCAAAGGCAAGATGAGCTCGGGGTTCTCGTCAACCAACTGCTTCGGGGTAACCAACTGGGGCAAACATCTAAGGTTGAAAGGCCAGTCATCATTCAACCATCTTTGAGACAAGGAGATAAGGGGAGAGCTCCTCAAATGGCTCCAGTGTCACAAATTCAGCATCAACCTCACCTGCTTCAGCCAGACAAGCCCAGGAGGCAATTCACCCAGCTCAACATGTCGCTGTTTCAAGCTTTACAACGCCTGTTGAGGTTGAATCTAATCACATTAAGGGCTCATCCCCGGAACCCCAACACAACATCTCCCATCTATGATCCCAATAAAAGGTGTGCCTACCACTCTGCCAGTCCGGGACATGATACAAACGAGTGTTGGGCTTTGAAGAACAAGATCCAGGACCTGATTGATGAAGGAGCATTGGAGTTCACCCAAGATGGTCAGGCTGAGTTTTTCTACCATCCCTCCAAGGCTCACCATTTGAAGTAACAAGCCCTGAAGATGAAAATAATTTTGTTCATTAGGATTTTCAAGTTGTAACTTTCTTTTGTTCAAACATTTACTCATGTTAAACGTTGTTATTCCATTAATGCATCGCATACGTCTGTTTTAAAGCAATATATTCGTATTCACTATATGCAAATTATTTTCATATTTTTTCTGATGATCAACGCTCGATTAATAATTCTAAGCCTCTTGAGGGAGGATGACGAAAACGATACCACGATCTTTACAGTATGCTTTTGAACAGACCTCGCTGATGAAGTACAGGCATTGTTTCAAATCCCTAAACACTGGAGTTATAAGGAAGATAATCCCTCGTCAACCCCTCTGAGCCAAAGAAGTAGGAGTTTTTCTTTTCGAAAATTAAAACCCTTTATCATAACCTGGGGCAGGGTAGTTCTCTCAGTTGATCCAAGTGCATAACGAATAACACCAAAGAGGTCCTTATAAAAAAAAGACGATGATGGTTCTGAATAATCAATAAAGAAGGGCAGTCATTATCTCTCAAAGAATAAAAACCCAATAAGTCAAAACCTATGAAGGAGACTTACAAAACTGGGGCACCCCGCTGACTGTAAATTCAAAAAGAAACAGTTCAAAAAAAAAGGGGATAATGAAATCAAAAAAGAAAGAGGTCCTACAAACCCTCAACACAAAAGGAAATGACTGCCTATTCAAAATAAATCGTCAGTATCCGAACCATCACTGGTATATCATAGCAAAGACTCAAACAAGGTCTGACGCACGATCAACTGAGTTTAGGTTTGAAGAACATCACGAAGAGCGGGTGGGTACAAATAAAATTTGAGCCTTTATCATTTGCTTCTTAAACCGTGAACCAGGCCACGTTATAACCCTCAAAAGTCCTAGCTGAAGCATGGGTTAGTTCGAAAGCATATTGTTACAAAAGTATCCTGACTCCTTAAGGCTCGCAATAAAATAACGAGTTGACATCACGTTTTACAAACATTCACTTGTTTTATGAAAGAGAATGCATTTTCAAAATCTTCAAGACAGACATAAGCTTTGCATTTTTGATATAACATTGTTTGCATATAACTATCTGTTTGAACAACAGGAAAATTCGCACGATGAATACCTAGTGAACAAAGGCACTTCCAATCAAGGGGCAGACATGATCATTGTCCATCATCTGGGGCAGTCCAATCAAGATTCATAGAATCTCTCAAAGGCCAAACAGCCTGGGGCAAATCTCCGCCTAAGTCACTTGGGGCGCTCCAACAACGAATCTTGCCTGATTAAACATCTTCTGGGGCATGACAAAACACTTCTAACAGGGGCAACTCCCTACATCCGGAGAGTGTGGACATAGTCGAAAAAATACTATGCATAATCAAAGACCCGCTAGGTTGACATACCTAGGCAAAAATGAGGGCTTCCCGACGAACCAAAAGGGTTCGGGCAAAATGAGGGATGAAATGAAAAATCTGTACACCCGGCAAGTCGAAAACCTGAAAAGGCGGCTTGGGCAAAAATGGGTATCCCGGTGGACTGAAAACCCGAAAGGGTGGTCCAGGCAAAAGTTAGGGATCAAAGCATACGACTATGTCCTGTCATCTTGTTACCTGCCTACCAGAAGAAGGTTGGTCCACCAATAACTATCAGCACCTCATAGGTCTTCCTCTCCCACCTCAGAAACAGGGGCAATGATGAGTTGTCCAAACGATCTAATGGCTCTGTCCGCCAAAGTACCAAGGTAAGATTCAGCCGAAGAACATAACCAGTATATCTTAATTCCCCAGAGAGTGAGTCAGCAAGTCAATGCACTCTCCCCAAGCAAAGCTATGCAATCAGCCTTAAGGAAGTTGGATATCCTCCAGCAGATCTCATCATTCCCCAGCAATACAGATATTCTTAAACAAGCATCCCCGGCAGTCTTGACCTAAAGATTGTTCCCCGGCGATATACCAGACATTCAATAGAGTCACTTCCCCGATACAGTTCAAAATATCCCCAGGAGAGCCCAATCCAGTTTCCCCAGGAAAGTCGGGATCCATCTCTCCAAGCAGTAAGCTTATCCCCAGTAGATTCTGGAAGCTTATCCCTGTAGAGCACGAACGCGTCTCCCGGCTTTATTCAGAAAGTTATTTCCCCACCAGGATATAACTGGGTTATCCTCAGCTAAAGCCATGGAAAGATCGTCCTCGACGAAGTCTTCCTATCCCCAACGGAGTCTATTAAAACTTTCAACATAACAACGGTATCCCCAGCGGAGTTATCATCAACATCTCCACATCATACCTCTCTCCCCACAGAGTATTGCTCCCCAGCAAGATCGCTAGATTGATTTTCTCCCCGCAGAGTAATCCATTCGCCAAGTTTATTCCCCAACGGAGTTATCTGCTCCTACCGGTATTCTTGTAACCATCACTCCACAGTGGAAACAGAAGCTCTACATCAGCCCAGGATTTAACTTCCCGGCACCCGTCAAGGATTCATTTTCCTAGACAAAAACATACGTTCATAAACATCACATTTCCATACATTATAGCATGCATATACGCATCATATCTTACAATCTCATTTATGTTGAGAACATCATCGCTTGATCCATATCATGCATTGCATATGACTGACCTTTACCTTTCAGGAAAGATCCAGTTAAGTTCTCAGCTATTCCAAGGCCTTCTCTGGTTCAGTCAGATCGACCCTAAGATCTCCCTGTTTCTTATCCAGTTGAAGATTTCAAGACCTTGCCTGGTTCAGTTAAATCGACCCTAAGATTTTCCTGTTTCTTATCCAGTCAAAGGCCTTCTCTGGTTCAGTCAGATCGACCATAAGATCTCCCTGTTTCTTATCCAGTTGAAGATTCCAAGACCTTGCCTGGTTCAGTTAAATCGACCCTAAGATTTTCCTGTTTCTTATCCAGTCAAAGGCCTTCTCTGGTTCAGTCAGATCAACCCTAAGATCTCCCTGTTTCTTATCCAGTTGAAGATTCCAAGACCTTGCCTGGTTCAGTTAAATCGACCCTAAGATTTTCCTGTTTCTTATCCAGTCAAAGGCCTTCTCTGGTTCAGTCAGATCGACCCTAAGATCTCCTTGTTTCTTATCCAGTTGAACATTCCAAGACCTTGCCTGGTTCAGTTAAATCGACCTTAAGATTTTCCTGTTTCTTATCCAGTCAAAGGCCTTCTCTGGTTCAGTCAGATCGACCCTAAGATCTCCCTATTTCTTATCCAGTTGAAGATTCCAAGACCTTGCCTGGTTCAGTTAAATCGACCCTAAGATTTTCCTGTTTCTTATCCAGTCAAAGGCCTTCTCTGGTTCAGTCAGATCGACCCTAAGATCTCCCTGTTTCTTATCCAGTTGAAGATTTCAAGACCTTGTCCGGTTCAGTTAAATCGACCCTAAGATTTTCCTGTTTCTTATCCAGTCAAAGGCCTTCTCTGGTTTAGTCAGATCGACCCTAAGATCTCCCTGTTTCTTATCCAGTTGAAGATTCCAAGACCTTGCCTGGTTCAGTTAAATCGACCCTAAGATTTTCCTGTTTCTTATCCAGTCAAAGGCCTTCTCTGGTTCAGTCAGATCGACCCTAAGATCTCCCTGTTTCTTATCCAATTGAAGATTTCAAGACCTTGTCCGGTTCAGTTAAATCGACCCTAAGATTTTCCTGTTTCTTATCCAGTCAAAGGCCTTCTCTGGTTCAGTCAGATTGACCCTAAGATCTCCCTGTTTCTTATCCAGTTGAAGATTTCAAGACCTTGTCCGGTTCAGTTAAATCGACCCTAAGATTTTCCTGTTTCTTATTCAGTCAAAGGCCTTCTCTGGTTCAGTCAGATCGACCCTAAGATCTCCCTGTTTCTTATCCAGTAGAAGACATCCAAGATTCTCTCAGCGTTACTGTTGAGGTTGAAGTCGCCCAAGATTCTCTCAGCGTTACTGTTGAGGTTGAAGTCGCCCAAGATTCTCTCAGCGTTACTGTTGAGGTTGAAGTCGCCCAAGATTCTCTCAGCGTTACTGTTGAGGTTGAAGTCGCCCAAGATTCTCTCAGCGTTACTATTGAGGTTGACGTCGCCTACGAGTCTCTCAACGTTACTGTTGAGGTAGTAACCATCCATGGTCCATTCATTACCTTTTGAAGCTCCAGATTCAATTCCTGTAACCAGTCAGGGCGCATCTATACAAAGAGTTTGAAGACCAGCTCCTGTAACAGGCCCGGTAATCATTTTTCTTTTTTTTCAGGTACGCAAATTCTCACTAAGGAATCTCTTATGCAATCGACATCCAGGTGGCATCTATAAGCCCATCCACTCATCCATCAACTCTCAGCATGGCATCTATAAGCCCATCATCCTATCCATCAATCTCCAAATGGCATCTATAAGCCCATTCCCACATCACACTACTATGTGAGCATAAATTTCTGGGCACTCTAGTGTTCAATCATCTTTCACCTTCGGATTACGAAAGGCACGTCAGCCAATCTACATCCTCAGGTCTAAGAAGATTGAACAGGGGCAACTGTTGTACCCTAAAATTTTCCCTCCCATATTCTTCAAGATTTGCAAAGAGCATGCTCCAAAATCTCCCCAAGGGTTGCACAGTTCAAGGGCCTCCTAACAGTAAAAAAACTAGGGTTTTGGTTCTGACAAAGAAATTGAAGTTTCCAAGGGTCCAATCAAGTCCCACATGCCTATAAACATTGTCAAGCATCCTCATGCCAAGTTTCAAGACTTACAGCACAAAATTGCACAGTCAAATGCCCTAATTGCTCAGCAGTCAACTGTAGGGGTAAAATGGTCATTTGACAGTCAAAAGTCAAAATTTTTGGTCAACATCTTATTTTGAAGGCACAAACATCATTGGATCAATTCTTGATCATGATTCTCAAAGCATGGCTCAAAAAGTCTCAAGATGCAAAAGTTTCCCTATTTGGACAGTTGAAAAAGTCAACTGTAACTTGACCAAGGCATAACTTCCACATGGTTTATCAGAAAAATTCCATCCAAAGCTCATTTTGAAGAGAATGACATTTCCTACAACTCCTCTTCACACTTCAAGTCCAAGAAATGCTCTCACAAAAAGTTATCAATTTCAACATTATAGGTCATTTTCAAAAGTCAACAAAAAGGGACTTTAAGTCAAAGACCATAACTTGATATTGGTAAATCAAAATGACATGGGACCAAAGGAATTGGTTAGAGGACTTCAAGACCTTTCCAAAATGTCCAAGAACATGATCAAAGCTTAAAAATTGAGCAAGATATGCCTTGTGGAAGTTGGGAAAGTTTTGGGAATTTTGAAAAGTCAACTTTGCTTCAAATGCCTCAAAATTGCTAATGGGCCACATTTTCTTCCAAGAATCATTATCCAAAGGCTATGCACGACCATTTGGCCCAAAGGGGAATTATTTCATCATTTTTTATTATTTATTTGAATTTTTAATCACTATTAATTCATTTAATGAAATAAAATATGACAAAAATACTAAACAAATGTGTTTGAATCTTTTTATGCAGTATAATCACTCATCAAAACCTCAAGATCTCGTGCACATCAAAAAAGGAAAGATTTGGCCATGATTTGTATCAAAAGACATGAAAAAGATTGAAAAAATATTCATTGAAAATCAAATATTTGATACATCAATGCAAAGGCTTTTTGACTCAAATTTCTACCCTAATCCATTGGCATACATAAGCAGATGATAACCCTAGTCACAAGAACCTTGAAGCTGCGCCTAAAAACTCATACACACTTTGCAATTTTTGGTGAAAAAGTCAAAACTGAAAACTGCATTAGAGGATAATTCAAAGCGAAATAAAGATTCCAATAGCTTGCCAAGGCATCAAGGACGTTTTCTGCATTATTTTACCAGTCCCCACGCATCAAGAAGTGGTATAACAAAGTCAAAATTTCTCATACTTTATGCATAATCGTATCTGAATTTCTGGACATTTTTCATACACTTTGATTGTTGTTTTATACTAACATGAACCTTCTGAGTCTATTGATATTGTTTAATTGAGTTTTCATAGCCTATAGGCAAAGTTACCATTGGAGTTTGTTAGGTTTTCAAAGCTGTAAAATTAGGGCTTTGCGTTTGGGAAAAAAATGGCCAACAAGACCTGGACCACTGAACTCACGACCTTCATACGAACACAACCACTATGTCGCGCTCAATTTATGAGCAACCATGGCGTAATCGCTATTTTTTCGCAGGGCATATTTAGTGGGGGTTTAAAACCCCCGCTATCTCTTTTCTGATTACAGGTACAATAGAGAAGAAGCTTGCGTGTCCTCTCATGGTTGGATCGTTTGAATTTTTAGCGCGTTTTTATCATTAGCGTGGCTTATTATTCATTATATTTTTTTTGCGTAATACTTACGAATGCGTTGAATGGCACAGTTGGTGGAGAAGAGCCTTTGCAAGCCTTGGGACCTGGGTTCGATCCCCAGGTCCCCCATATTTCTTTCTATTTTACCTTACAATGTGATTAGGTACTCCACAAGTCCAGACGTCCACCAAACACCCAGCGCTGAAGCTTGCCAAGTGTCCTGGAAGATGCATCTGAAGGTCAGAATGGGAGGTCCAAGGAACACCCCAGTCCACGCATATGCACGTGGCCAGAAAAGTCAAAAAAGGCCTCCAATAAATGGGCCAGAATTGCTGGAAAACACCTCCAAAATTGGGGTCAACACCCCCCATTGGTTTGCATTTTATTTTTCATTCTTTTACTTTGTTCTATTTTATTTGTTTTATTTAGTGTTATTTTAATTCTCTAAATTAATTTTTCATAACATAAAAATAACAAAAAAAATCAGAAACTATAAAAATAAAAAATATGTTTTAATATTTAATTCTCTAACATTTTTTGTAAAGAAATTTAACAATTAATTTAGTTTTAATTCTAGGTTTAATTTTAATATTTTAATAATAAACTAAAAAAGGTAGAATTAGGGTTTTAAATACTTTTATTCTTTTTCTTTTCTTTTACCATTAGTAAATATTAATTATTTTGTAAATAAATTGCCATGTAGATAATTAATTAAAACTAGGTCAAAATTAAATTTTTTTTAATAATTAAAATGTTTAGAATTAGGGTTCCAATTTCATTTAATTTTCTTACTAAAATCCATAAATACAAAAAACTCAAAAATAATTTCCTTTTCTCATTTAACTTAATTAATTTATTAATTGTAATTTAATTTCCTTAAAAGGGTCTAACGCCCTCGCATTCCC
Organism: Vicia faba; assembly: GCA_948472305.1. Taxonomy (NCBI): domain Eukaryota; kingdom Viridiplantae; phylum Streptophyta; class Magnoliopsida; order Fabales; family Fabaceae; genus Vicia; species Vicia faba. The sequence goes on from OX451739.1 coordinate 26,812,475, forward strand.
GACTTTACTTTTTCTCGCATTTTACTTTTATTTCTTTTTGTGAATATAATGTAATTGCCCCAAAGCTGTGTAATAGATTAATTAGACATTTATCTTTCCGCATTTTTTTATTTTATTTCAAATCGGGTCTTGGATTAATTTGGCGATGTAGACCCGCGCCTTTGTAATAGCGTAGGACTTTTAATTCCGCATCTTTTAACTGTTAATAACTTACATGAAAGAATGAATGCCAAAATAAAAGCAACGCGTAGATCACCAATGCATGAACAAGATAAACATAAATGAACATGACACACAAATCACACACCACCCCTAGGGTACGCCTCACTGTTGCCTTGCCCCTCGAAAGGTGGTCGTCGAGTAGAGGATGTTTTAGTAAGTCCTCATGTCCATGAACATGGCATGAGGGTAGCTTCTAAGGTGTCTTCCCATTGCTCTGGTGACCACCATGTCCCGAACCCTCGAATTGACCCGAATACCTCCAACGGTGGTGCTACCTACCTCTCAATGGTGGGATGGCACTGCTTTAAGGACATTTACACAGACGAATTCCTTAGGGTAGGTAGATTCTCGTAGATACTTGCTCTAATTTCAAAACAAATCAAAAACTTCTTTTCACACCGACACCTTTTCAAAAAGCTTTCGAAAGAAACTTTTCAAACACTCTTGAGGACCGATACAAGAGTCGAACTGGAATTTTCAAAGAAACTTTTTTTAAACCCACAGTTGAAAAGCAAACAAACGATTTTGAAAACACAAATGAGCAAGTATCTAAGAGCCCATGGATAACCATGGATAGAAAGGGTGCTAACACCTTCCCTTTCTATAATCTACCTCCCGAACCGAGAGCAATATCTATAAGGAATTTTTCTGTGCTTTTGTCCTTTCCATTTGGAGAAAATAAAAGACGGTGGCGACTCTTGCTTCCGCGACATTTCGCGAACCAGCGTTAAACAGTCAGTTCCAGATCCACCGATCACAATGCCCCATATTGCAAAAGGCCAAGGTGCCATCAAGACGTTCAGAGGAACTGGAGGTATGTGCACCTTATCAGCATAGACTTGGCACTTGTGACATGTCCGAGAATGCTGATAACAGTCGACTTCGATTGTGGACCAATAATATCCTGCCCGTAGGATCTTCTTTGCCATGGTGTGTCCACTGGAATGAGTTCCGAAAGTACCTTCATGTAACTCTGTGATGATCCTTTCTGCTTCAGTCTTATCCACACAACGCAATAAGGTTGAATCATGGTTACGCTTGTAGAGAATTCCATTGCTGATGAAGAACTTCGCCGCGAACCTCCTCAGAAACTTCTTGTCATTAACAGATGCACCCTCGGGGTACTCCTGAGCTTCAAGATACCTTTTCACCTTATGAAACCAGGGTTTATCTGCTACCTCTCCAGTCTCAATATCGCAGAAATGTGCAGGTTCGTCCAATCTTTCAATGATAATCCGGGGAGCTTCGTTGTCCCAATTGACTCTGAACATAGAAGATATCGTAGCCAGCGCGTCCGCCAACTGATTCTCCTCTTGAAATTCTGGCTGCAGATACTCAATGTCACAGTCAATGTTATGACACCATATCTGACTTTCTATAAGACAGTAAATACAAAAACAGTAAAGAACACAGTCAATTGTTTACCCAGTTCAGTGTGAAACAACACCTACTCTGGGGGCTACCAAGCCAGGGAGGAAATTCACTATAAGAGATATTAATTCAGGAATAAACCAACCAGTTTATCTCCTTCACTTAAGACCTACCCAATGCAACTTCAATCTAAGTACAACTTAAACCTGAGTTCCTACTCACTCCCCCTCAATCACAGTAGTGATACTTAAAACAATTGACTAATGAAATAATGAAGACACTCTTCAGAACATACACTTGATTATGCTTCACAGCTTTTTAATCAAGCAACACAAATACTCTTGCTTCACAGCTTTGAGTGATACATAAACCTAACTTGACTTTGCTTCAAAGCTTTAGTCAAGAGACACAAAACACTCTTGCTTCAAAGCTTTGAGTGATACAAAACCCTTACAATTAAAACCTATTCCAAGTCACTTATCACAATGATACTTGCTTGGATTACAGTAGTTAAAACTATACAGTTCTTAATTGATCTTCTGTCAAAAGGGGATGAATTCCAAACAGCAGTCCTGTTGAATATATAGCAGCTGTTTCTTCAGTTAGGGTTTCCACAAAAAGCTAGGGTTAATTCCATTTGACCTTAAGACTTGGTCACAAGACTTTATCAACCAAGTTAGGGTTGAGCTAGGTTAACCCAAAGAAAACGGGAGATTCTGTTCTGGAAGGAATGAGCCAACTTCCTGAAAAAACTCAGAATTAACTAAACTGCACTACTGTTAGATCAGTACAGGATGTCTTAACATTTGTTATGACATCAGAATTCCTGTTTACTGATTTTGATAGAAGGCAATAAATGTGATCTTTTTGCAAAATGCTCAGATACACACTCATAAACAGCAGCACCTGTATGCCATTATTTTTCTGCAAAGGTACCTAATAAACCAGTACCTAATAAACCAGAATGTTATGACATCAGTCATGACATTCACACACCTGGTTTTACCAAAAATTCATGCCAATAACTAAACACCTACAAACTCCCCTTTTGGCAGATTTTTGGCTAAAGCCCCTAAGCAATCAGAGAATAGATAGCAGCAGAAAGAATATGACTGCAGAAAAATATGATGTCTACCAAGTAATTAACACAAAAAATCTCCCCCTCTTTAGCCACAAATGGGCCAATGATACATGTACTTAAATGTTATATAGTCATCCAGAAAAAGTAATAAAAACAACAACTAAAATCTGAAAACACTTGCAAACTCCACCAAGAACCAGCATCAACTCCACCAACCTTTAAGCACTGTCACCTTCAGAGGAGCTACTTTCTTCAGTATTGAGTTGATCTTCAGCAGCACCCTCTTCCCTTCTGTTTCCTTCAGCCTCCTCCTGTTCTAACCTGGCAATTAGGTTTTCTAGAGTCTTTTTCCTAGTCTCCAGCTCTTTGCAGGTCTCTTTCAATACAGCTATAACATCAGATGTTTTGGACTGAGTTTTTACAGATAATGTTTCAGCTGATGTTATGATAATATCAGGAACATGAGATCCCTGAAAAAGCTTGTAGTGTAACCCAAGAGCAGGAGCTATTTTGCAAGCAGTATCTCTTGCCACCAGGATATCAGGGTACTGTGCAAGGATAATTCCACAAAGGAGGGAGGGAAAGGCAATAGGGCCTTTGACAGTATAGCTACCAGCATGTTTTAAAGTTTGTTCAAAAATATACCTGCCATAGTCAAATTCAGTCTTGGTACCAACAACATAAATGAATCTCCCCAATCCTGTAGAGATGGTTGATTTATGGTTTGTAGGGACCCAGTTGGCTGCACCAATCTTGTGCAGGATGGCAAATTTTATGCTTAGCTTGCTGGCATTTAGCTTACCTTTTGAGGGCCAGCACTTGACTTGTCTTGCTGTGATGGTTTGGCAAACTTCATTGTCAGTTACTTCCAGTTTAGGGCAGGCCTCATTTGATTTTCCAAGAAATTTGTTAATTTCAGATGGAGATAAATTAACCCTTCTTCCTCTCACATATACACATTCAAAGTCAGCTGACCTTCCATCAGCACATTCATCAGACAGATTCACTATGAATTCCTTGACCAGATTTTCATAGCATTTGGTAAAGTTTACCACAGTCTTCATTAGTCCAGCAGCTTTTATCAGGTCCATGATTTCCTTGCAATCCATGGCACCATTGTTTAGTTCCCTTTCCAAGGCTATTCTCTTCAAGCAAACATACTTCCATCTGTTGGCATTGTCAGGGTGGTGAAAAGAGATGTTGTCTGTTGGGACTTCAGGAACTCTAGCCATTTTGCTGGAAGGGAGTTTCCTTCTGATAGGAATGTCTTCAGCATCAATTTCAAACTCTGATTCCTCGTCAGAATCAGAAGACTCAGGTTCTTTTCTCTTCTTTGTAATTGGTTGTCTAGCAGGTTTTGAGAGACTCCCAGCATGCACTTGGGCTTTCACCTTCCCTTTGGACAGTCCAGTCTTCACAGTACCAGTCTTCCCTTCAGACCTGGTTTTCTTATCAGCAGGTTTCTCTTTGTTCAGACCTTTTGCAGCATCTTGGTTACCCTTCCTGTTCATCATTCTCCTAGCTATACTAGGGTTGATATTTGCAATCAGATCATTGTCTGAGTATTCCTCATCCACATCAATAACAGGTGGTTCAACATTCTTCTCTGAAGGGTTCTGAATATCATCCAGGTTTTCAGATGGTTTTTGAATGTTGTCATTTGATGTCTCAACATTCTCAGAGACATCTGGATTTGCTTCAACATTTGGGCTTGCTGATTCTTGATTTAATGGAACAGAAATCCCCGGTACAGAGTGGTTCTCACTCAGTATTCTTGTAACAAGCCTAGCGATTGCTTGATGTACATGAGCTGATCCTTCCCTATTTGGTACAGAAGATGAAGGATGAGAGGGATTACCGGAAGCAGTAGCTTGAGACCTTCCTGCATGCCTTGTTCTCAGCTTTTTGACCTTGGAAGGGTTAGTTGCTATTTTTCTGAGAGGAGTAATCTCTAGGACTTCAGAATCCATGCATGAGGTGATTGCTCGAGAATCTTGATCAGATGATGAAGATGAAACGGTTGTCTTGGATGAGGATGAAGTTTGAGACATTTTGATTGACTTGGAAAACCAGTAGCAACCAGGGAGAAAACTTTGATTGAGAGAAAAAGAGATGTTGCAAAGTCGAGAGTGGAAGGAGGAAAATGTGTGTCTATTCAACTTCTTAATAATTTTGAAGGAATTGGGGAAATATATGATTAACCCACTCAAAATAGACTTAACAAAAATAACTCCTTCAACCCTTATTTTGAGCAAAATTAATTGCTATAATTTCTCATGTTGGCAAATACCCAACTTGCCCCTCAAGTTTTCAAATTTATTTGCATCAAGAGTCTTGGTAAAACTGTCAGCCAGCTGTAGCTTAATGGCAACATGTTCCAATTTACTTGTCTTCTCCTCTACAAGGTCTCTGATAAAGTAATTTTTAAGGTCAGTGTGCTTGGTCCTGCTATGCTGAATAGGGTTCTTGGAAATATTGATTGTACTCAGATTGTCACAATACAATGTCACAACATCTTGTGAGACATTATACTCAGTGAGCATCTGTTTTGCAATGTATTCAGTTTCAGCACAAAATTGAAAAGGAATTCTTTTGCACAGTTCTTTAAAAACTTCAAAGTCATCCACAACATAGGTATGTCTCTTTCCACCAAGTCTTTCCACCTGCATTGGTCCCATCAGATCCATATGAAGAAGTTCTAGAACTTTAGAGGTGGTCAGATGTCTTGACTTTGGATGTGACATCCTAGTCTGCTTACCAACCTGACATTCACCACAAACTCTCCCTTCATCAATTTGAAGTCTTGGAATCCATCTGAATGCCTCCATGGAGATAATCCTTTTCATTCCTCTTAGATGAAGGTGGCCAAGTTTTTGGTGCCACAGTTTCACCTCTTTTTCTTCTTTGGCAGTAGAACACACAGTGGAGAAATTAGTGTTCTCGGGCTCCCACAAGTAACAGTTGTCTTTAGATCTGACTCCTTTCATTACAACTTCTTGTTTTTCATTAATTACAAGACATTCAGATTTTGAGAAATTGACCTTGAATCCATGATCACATAATTGACTGATACTAATGAGATTAGCAGTCAGGCCTTTTACCAATAGTACTTCATTCAGATTTGGAACTCCAGGGCAGTCCAAATCACCAACTCCTTTGATTTCACCTCTAGCACCATCTCCAAAGGTCACATAACTAGTGGTGTGAGGTTTAACATTATTGAGAAGGTTCTTGATTCCAGTCATGTGCTTAGAACACCCACTGTCAAAGTACCAGTCTTCCTTTGCAGAGACTCTCAGGGAAGTGTGGGCTATCAGGGCAGTAGCCTTTTTCTTCCATTGAGGAGTATGTGGTACCCTTTTAGACTTAGGTTTAACACCTGAGTTCTGATTAGGGTATCCATACAATATGAAGCAGAAAGGCTTAATGTGACAATACCTCCCACAATGATGACATCTCCATCTTTGGTACCTTTTCTTCATACATCTCTGTTCCTGATGTTGAGAGTTGTGTTGAGACATCTGCTTTGACATTTGTTTATCAGGCCTGATCTTCTTGTCTGCACCAGATTTCTTTGCTGCCACAAATCCTAGACCAGACTTGTTTCCCACATTTTGTCCAACCTGAAGGATTTCTTCCAATTTGTCAGTTCCATTTGTCAGCATCTTGACAGATTTGGTCATCTGGTTCAGTTTTGAGTTCAGCATTTGAACTTCCCCTTCTAGATGACTTATAGTTTCAAGGTCTGCCTTTTTTTCAGCCTCCAACTTTATGATGAGTTTTGTTTGTTTCTCATTCTGCACACAGACTTCACCACTTCTGATACACAATTTCTTGTAAGTATCAGCCAGTTCTTCAAATGTCACTTCCTCATCACTAGTGTCACTTTCAGAGGTACAAACACCAGTTAGTGCAGTAACTAGTTTGGCAGATTCTTCTTCAGAATTACTTTCTGAATCACAGCCAGACCAGGTAACAGTCATTCCTTTCTTTTGTTTCTTAAGAAAGGTAGGACATTCAGCTCGAATATGTCCATATCCTTCACAACCATGGCATTGAATTCCTCTGCCTTGATTTCCCTTCTCTTCTGACCTTGGTCTTCTGCTGGAACTGTCAATGTCAGATGGGATGTTATGAACATTAGACCTTGACTTTGGATCTATTCTTTTAATGAGTTTGTTGAATTGTCTTCCAAGCATGGCTATAGCTTCTGAAATATTTTCTTCTTCATCCTCCTTGTTTTCACCTTCAGTGTTGGATACAAGTGCTATGCTCTTGTTCTTCTTGTCAACATTTTCAGTGATCCCCATCTCAAAAGTCTGAAGAGACCCAATGAGTTCATCCACTTTCAGCTTGCTGATATCCTGGGCTTCCTCTATAGCAGTTACCTTCATTGCAAATCTTTTAGGCAAGGATCTGAGAATCTTTCTCACCAGTTTTTCTTCTGACATCTTTTCTCCCAATGCTCCTGAGGTGTTGGCAATCTCCAAGATGTTCATGTGAAACTCATGAATGGTTTCATCTTCCATCATTTTTAGGTTCTCAAACTTGGTAGTCAGCATCTGAAGCCTTGACATTTTTACTTTGGAAGTGCCCTCATGGGTAGTTTTGAGAGTGTCCCAAACTTCCTTGGCCAGTTCATATTGATGTACTAGTCTGAATATGTTTCTATCAATTCCATTGAACAAGGCATTTAAATCTTTGGAATTACCCAGGGCTAACTCATCTTCTTCTTTACTCCATTCTTCCTCAGGCTTCAGACTGATTGTCCCATCTTTCTCAGTTATGGTGGGATGGTTCCATCCTTTGTCAGCAGCTCTCCAGGCCTTTTTGTCCAGTGATTTTAAGAAGGCAATCATACGAGGTTTCCAGTAGTCATAATTTGATCCATCCAGAATGGGTGGTCTGTTTCCAAAAACTCATTCTTTGTCCATAGTGCCAGAAAGTGATATCCCTAGATCTCACCCAGTAATACAGGCAGGGTGCCTGCTTTGATGCCAATTGAAATTCTGGCTGCAGATACTCAATGTCACAGTCAATGTTATGACACCATATCTGACTTTCTATAAGACAGTAAATACAAAAACAGTAAAGAACACAGTCAATTGTTTACCCAGTTCAGTGTGAAACAACACCTACTCTGGGGGCTACCAAGCCAGGGAGGAAATCCACTATAAGAGATATTAATTCAGGAATAAACCAACCAGTTTATCTCCTTCACTTAAGACCTACCCAATGCAACTTCAATCTAAGTACAACTTAAACCTGAGTTCCTACTCACTCCCCCTCAATCACAGCAGTGATACTTAAAACAATTGACTAATGAAATAATGAAGACACTCTTCAGAACATACACTTGATTATGCTTCACAGCTTTTTAATCAAGCAACACAAACACTCTTGCTTCACAGCTTTGAGTGATACATAAACCTAACTTGACTTTGCTTCAAAGCTTTAGTCAAGAGACACAAAACAATCTTGCTTCAAAGCTTTGAGTGATACAAAACCCTTACAATTAAAACCTATTCCAAGTCACTTATCACAATGATACTTGCTTGGATTACAATAGTTAAAACTATACAGTTCTTAATTGATCTTCTGTCAAAAGGGGATGAATTCCAAACAGCAGTCCTGTTGAATATATAGCAGTTGTTTCTTCAGTTAGGGTTTCCACAAAAAGCGAGGGTTAATTCCGTTTGACCTTAAGACTTGGTCACAAGACTTTATCAACCAGGTTAGGGTTGAGCTAGGTTAACCCAAAGAAAATGGGAGATTCTGTTCTGGAAGGAATGAGCCAACTTCCTGAAAAAACTCAGAATTAACTAAACTGCACTACTGCTAGATCAGTACAGGATGTCTTAACATTTGTTATGACATCAGAATTCCTGTTTACTTATTTTGATAGAAGGAAATAAATGTGATCTTTTTGCAAAATTCTCAGATACACACTCATAAACAGCAGCACCTGTATGCTATTATTTTTCTGCAAAGGTACCTAATAAACCAGTACCTAATAAACCAGAATGTTATGACATCAGTCATGACATTCACACACCTGGTTTTACCAAAAATTCATGCCAATAACTAAACACCTACACCTCTCTAGGGAAATGTTCAAAGGTTATCTCCTTGAAATAGGAAAGCAACGTCAACACATACTCCTTGTAAGGAATAAGATTTGGGTGTTTCGTATCCCACTCGCCTTTGATCTGACTGATCACGAGAGCAGAATCTCCGAAGACACTCAAGAACTTAATCCTTAGGTCAATTGCTGCTCGAAGACCCATGATACATGCTTCATACTCCGCCATATTGTTGGTGCATTTGAAACATAGTCGGGCGGTGAACGGAGTATGAGAGCCTTTAGGAGATATGATCACGGCGCCAATGCCATTACCCAAAGCGTTTGAAGCTCCATCGAAGTACATAGACCATTAGGATCCTTCCTCAGGTCCTTCATCCGGTCCAGGTGTCTCACAATCAGTAACCAACATGATATTCTCGTCCGGGAATTCAAAGTTCATAGACTGGTAATCATCCACTGCCTGATGTGCCAAATGGTCTGCCAACACACTTCCCTTGATTGCCTTTTGGGTCGTATATTGGATGTCATACTCAGTCAAGATCATCTGCCATCTCGCTATTCTTCCGGACAAGGCAGGCTTTTCGAAGATATACTTGATGGGATCCGTCTTTGATATTAACAGAGTAGTGTGAGTCAGCATATACTGTCTCAGCCGGCGAGCAGCCCATGCCAAAGCGCAACAAGTTTTCTCGAGCAGTGAGTATCGGGTCTCACAGTCGGTAAAATTTTTGCTAAGGTAATTGTTGTACCCCAAAATTTTCCCTTCCATATTTCTCAAGACATGTCAAGAATCATCTCCAAGTTGTTCAAGATAGCTCAAGAGTTGGACAATTAAATCACCTCCTAAGGCAGTCAATTCAAAATTAGGGTTTTCTGTTGCATCAAGGTCCTCACATCCAAATGGTCTCAGATTCTCCCCAATGTCCTAATATGTTCTCAAGTTCATCCATGTCAAATTTCAAGCCTTGCAGAGAAATTTTGGTCAGTCAATTGCTCAAGAAGTCCAAAGATCGAATGTGTTAGGGCAAAAGTCAACTGTGACCCAAATACAGTCAAACCTTAAGATTTTTTGTCAACATTCTCATTTTGAAGGATAATTCATCATTTGATCAAGGTTTGATCATGATTCATCAAATATTGCTCTAGATTCATCAAGATTCAAAACTTGCTAAATTAGGGTTTTGTAGGAAAAGTCAACTCAACTTTGACCAAGCATAACTTTCTCATACTTTATGATAAATGACCCATCCAAAGCTCATTTTGAATAGGATGCAATTTCCTACAATCCAAATTCACACCCCAAGATCAAGAAATGCTCTCACAAAAAGTTACAAATTTGGACATTATAGGTCATTTTTGAAAGTCAACAAAAACACCTTTTTTTGCCAAAGCTTATAAATTGAGAATGGAATATCAAAATGAGATGAGACCAAAAGGGTTGGTTAGAGGACATCTCAAGGTTTCTAAAAAGTATAAGAACACTTCCAAAAGTTCAAAATTGAAGAAGTTATGCATTGTTAAAGTTGGGAATTTTTCCAAAATTGCCAAAAGTCAACTATCCTCAAAACTCCAATTTTTGACAAAAGGCCCCACTTTTTTCCACTTGATTTGGTCTTATCACACCACACACGTGTCCTATCTTTAATTTCATGACCAATCATTTATTCTTCTATTTTATTTGATTTTTATTGATTTAATTCATTTTAAATCAATATTAATTCAAATAAAATCCAAAAATTAATGGAATGAGATTTTTTGATCATTGCAGGTCTTCATTATCAAGATACACCTAATCAAATTCGTATCAAGCATTGTTGTGCACAAAAATCAGATTTGAGGCATTTTTGGAAACTTTATCAATGGTGATCAAATCAAATCTCCATTCATCAATTCCTATGGATTCAAGCCCAAGTTTTAACCTAAATTCATTCCCTTATACACACACAAGCTGTACACATCAAGATGACGACCTGAAACTGCAAGAAACGGCCAAACCAAATTGGAGAAAAATCTTGAAAAAGTGGAAATTGAAATCACACTTAGGGCTCGTTTCAATCCAAAATCACAACATGGTGTTCTTGCTTGCAATCTCCTGAAGCTATAGCAACCAGAATCAAGTCCTGAGACTACCAGAATCGCGCTGTAAGTATTCAAGAACGTGGCCCTGAACATGAAATCCAACCCTCTGATTCTTGCATCCTTTCACTAAAATCTTTGCATATTTGTGTTTGTCGCTTCATCTAGAACATTCTTGCAATATTTGATTTTGTTTTAGTAGCCTGTACAGCCATGCCCGAAGCTAGGGTTTTGGTTTTTGCTTTTTAGGCGTTTGAGTTACAGGGAAAATTGGAGCAGGCCATGACCATGGATGGACTTAGGAGGACGAAACGAGCATGGAGATGATTTTAGTTTGCATTTATATTGCCTGGAAGTTGTTTTAGGAAGAACCTAAGGATCTTGCTGCGGATAAAAATCCGCAGGTAAGAAACCAGTGGCTCAACGAAGAAGACGCTGACGCGTCTCCCTCCCATTCGTCCTTTCAAATCTTGCGCGCTTTATTTTTTTGTTTACAGCGTATTGATTGTTTTTACATATGATATTCATTGCTTATTCTATTAACAAAAAGAACACACAACTCAGTTGGTGGAGGCGCTAGTGGATTGTCCCTTGGGACCTGGGTTCGAATCCCAGGTCCCCTAATATTTGTTATGATTTTTCTCCAGGCAATTGTATGCAGCGTCCAAGGCGTGGCTCACCATATGCCTCATGGATCCAGGCGCCAGATGGCCTCTAGGCCAAATCCAATGGTCCAGATTGCAAGCTCATCATACTCCCTAGTCAAAGGCACGCGCTGGATTGGGAAAATCAAGCAAGGCTGAACGTTAATGGGCCAAACAATTTCCAATCATACACTCAAATCAGGCCCAGCACCCCCATATTCGGTTATTTCTTTTCATTTTTCATTTTTTATTTAATTATTATTATTATACTAACCAATTTATTTTGCCTAATAAAAATCAGAAAACAAAAAATATAATATTTTTATTTATTAAAACTAATTTCATTATTTTATTTTTTGTAAATAAATATTAACATAATTAGTTTTAAATAGGTGTAACATTTAACATTTTTTGCAATAAATTAAAATCAATTTAGAATATTAGGTTTTTAATAATTTTAATTATTTTATTTTATTTTCTCAAATAAAAAATCCAAAAATATCTCTTTTTATTAATTAATTAATTAACTTCGGTTTAATTTAATTTAATTCAAAAATAACAAAAAATCCTTTCTTTAAATAAAAAAGGGTCAAAACCCCAAAAAATACGCCGATTTAATTTTCTTGCACGCGATTCATTTATATAATATTGTAATTGCTTCCAGTATGTAATAGTTTCAATAGGACTTTTTGTAATTGCAAGCTTCTCAAGTCATATTTAAAGCATGAGTTTTGATGAAGACAACATGGACATCAACTTTCAAAGGATGTGAAAAAAGCTTATCAACATCAAATAAAAGTCTTGAAGATTATTGAAGAATTATTGAAGAAATCATCAAATGTCAATATGGTATAAATAATTCTTTAAACCTTGAATATAAATGTTCACAATATGCATTCATCAACATATACATATTCCATAATTTTAACATCAAGAAAATCTTTGTTTGAAATATCTTTCAAAATGTATTTTTGAAAATAAACCTTTAGGAACCGGTTCCTCCCTAACAGGGAACCGGGTTCCAGCATTTCTCAAAAAACATGGTTCTGGTTTTTGTACCAGGAACCGGGTTGTACCAATAGGGGAACCGGTTCCTGCGTGTAAAATTTTGAAATTCAAATTCTAACGTTCACTAAGAACCGGGTTCTGTCAGTGTCGGAACCGGTTCCTAGCGAACCAATGCAGCTTTTACTTTGTTTTTTGAACATTTTTCAAGTGGTATCTTTTCATGAATGCTTTGCATCTTTTCATATGAATTGACATGAATGAAGAGTTTCTTACAACTTTATAAAATGCAGATTTTCTTATTTCAAACATAATTCAATACTTCAATTTTAAAATTAACAAATAACCTTCTTCATTAACAATTTTCTCATTTACTCACATTTGAAATTACACTTTCATGTGTTCATAATTTTGTGAAACTTACCATATACACTTTCATTATCATTTCAAGTTTCATTCATACATTGTGAACATTTATATACATTGTTGAGAATTGTTTTTATCTTGAAGAAGAAGATCAATTGAAGATTGATAAAGCTCTCCATATACTTCAAAATTAATCATTGTATTACTTAAAGTTTTTCCCTTACTATCCAGGATTGTTGGAAGTAAGTGTTGTGATTTGAAGAGGATTGTTCTTTATTCACATTAGTGTTTGTTTGGTCTTAAAGGTGTTAAGAACCTTTGATCACCCTATAGGTTAGATAGTAAGCATAGGCTGTACAATCATTCTAACTATAGTGAAATCTCTTTCGTGTTGGAAAGGGAACTGGAGTACTCTCGGATTGTGAGGGGAACCAGGATATATCACCGTGTTCTTTACTTTTCTGCATTTATCGCTTTCATCACCATAATCAGGAAAAGATAAAGATATAAACAAAACCTTCAAACACTTAACCAAAAATTACTACCAAGCATTCTCATAAAACCGAATAATTTTTATAAGACCTAATTCACCCCCCCTCTTAGGCACTCTAAGACTTACACTTTTAATTATTTATCGCTTTTATTTACTTTCCGCAATTTAAATTAAAGGGTTTGTCTTTGGCGATGTAAATACCCGACGCCTTGTAATAGCTTAGATGTAATTTCCGCAACTATACAATGTTAGATGTTTGATAATAGGGAATGCATGACAAGATCCAATGTATGAATCTAAAATCAACATAGCTCACCCATAACATGTACAAATAAAAATTAACCGAAATAACACACTCGCACATGCGCACTCTTAGGGTACATCTCACTTGGTTGCCTCGAACGTGGTCATTGAGTATAGGAAGTTTTAGAGGTTGCCCTCTTGTCCAAAAATCATAGTTGCCTCGAAACGGTTGCCTCGGAAAAATGATCTAAGATATTAGGGTTACCGCTAAGGCGTCCTAACATTGCTTTAGTGACCACACGTCCCTTAATCGAATTGACCCGAAAACTCCAACGACGATGCTACCTACTCCTCAATAGTGGGATAGCACTGTCTAAAGGACATTTGTACAGTTTAATTCCTTTTTGAGTAGGTAGATGGTTCTTAAATACTTGCTCCTTTTAAAACAAAACAAAACTTTTCGCACTTACACTCTCTTCAAAATAAAAATTCTTTTCAAACCCACAAAAACAAAGAAAAGAAAACTTTTGAAAACACAATGAGAAAGTACCTAAGAGCCCGTGGATAACCACAGATAGAAAGGGTGCTAACACCTTCCCTTTCTATAATCTACCTCCCGAACCCGAGAAATATCTCAAAAGGGAATTTTTCTGTGCTTTTGTCCTTTCCTTGTTGGATAAAATAAAAGACGGTGGCGACTCTTGCTTACCGCGACATTTTGCGAGAAAAATGCAAAACACGAACCAGCATTCCAAAAACAGTCAGTTCTCATTCCCACCGATCACAGAACTGGCGACTCTGCTGGGGAAAAAAAATAAGTGAGGTGTACCTTAGGATTAGATCATTATGTTTTCAATTGTATGCTTTGTATGCTTTAATTTTGTGGGCTTGTATCGGAGTTCTATACATCCTAACCCGGATCTGGGGATACCCTTTAGGTAAGTAGCAATAAACTGTGAGGGATCTGTACGGCGTAGATCGATACGGATGAAGCAGTAGCTACGTTGGTGTGGAACTTTAGTCTGTACCGATATCCCTTGTGTTGGAACGAGGAGAATATGGGTCTTCTAAGGGGTCATTAAGCACCAACTGACCTTAGAACCTTAAATTGACCAACTTGGCCATAGAACAGTAGCAGTATGCTACACTCATTGAGACTAAACTCTCACGATGATTCCGGCCGCAAGAAAAGGTTTCTAAACTGGAATTATGATCGATTGAGGGTAGTCAGTGATATTGAGATCCTCTAGAACCCGTCACTATTTTTAGGACATGTTTAAACCAACTGAACTGAAAGAGGGTAATACCTAAGCTCCATGCCAGCCTGAAATCTAAGGGCTCTCTTGTGTGACTTGTGTGCCTTTTCCATGTTTTCTTTTGTGGATACTTGTGGTGTGCCTTTATCATGACATCATGACATCATAACATTGCATACATCTTGCATAAGACTAACCTATTTCAAAGACAGGAGGGTTTCATCTTTGCTCTGTTTTGTAGGTAATCATGATGCCCATGCGTAAGAATACCATCTGGATCAACTTTGTCCAAGTACCTACCTTGCTTAAAGAGTTGGTTACCAAGATGCCTGACACTACTTCTTTCATCAGGAGGCATGGTTCTCTTCTCAGTTTGGTCACCTCTAAGTTGGACGAGCAAATGAAGAGTATTCTGGTCCAGTTCTATGATCCGCTGTACCATTGTTTTACTTTTCAAGACTATCAGCTGGTTCCTAGCCTAGAAGAGTTCTCTGAGCTGCTCGGTATATCTGTTCTGGAGCAGACCCCGTTTACTGGTTGGGAAAAGACTCTTAGGCCCGAAGAGATTCCTGCAGCCCTTCATTTGACCAAAGAGGAGGTAATGGCTAATTGGGAGACTAGGAGTGGAGCAAAAGGATTTCTGACTAAGTTCTTGGTTGGCAAGGCTAACTACTTCTGGGATAGCCTAGACTTTAAGGCGTTCGAGGATATTCTGGCTCTTCTGATTTATGGCTTGGTATTGTTTCCGAATCCTGACACTTTTGTTGATGTGAATGCCATAAAGATCTTCATCTCTCAGAACCCTGTACCCACTCTCTTGGGTGACATTCTTCATCAGCTCTATGCTCGCACTGCCCGAAAGCGGGGAACCTTGATATGTTGTGCTCCTCTATTGTCGAGGTGGTTTATTTTGCACCTCCCTAACTCAGTATTGAAGAACAAAGAAGGAATGGGTTGGGCTTATAGGGTGATGTCTCTTTCTCATAATGGCATTATCTGGACTCTCAAAGGTATGGATGAGGTGACTGTCATTGATCACTGTGGAGAGTATCCTAATGTTCCATTGCTAGGGACCCACAGGAATTTCTTACAACCCATGCTTAGCTCTCCGTCAGTTTGGAAGAGCCAGAAGAGAAGGACCTCATGAGATGTTAATGCCTCATATCATCTTTGATTTTCAAGGGGATAGCGACGAGCAGCGTCGCAAATTCATAAGGGCTTGGGACAGAGTTCACCAATCTGATCCACATGAGTTGGGCCCAAAGACTTCTCTGCCAATGGAGCCCTATCTCAGATGGGTCTACATCCGTGCCCAGAAGATAGGTATGCCATATGAAGTTGTCCGACCTGTCACTCTTGAAGTTTCTAATGAAGAAGGGGTTCTTCCAACCATTCTCCATCCTTATATGCCCACTGACATCGGGGCATTGAAGAGGTCTTGGATGCAGTTGAGGGATGAACGGGATTCTTACCGAGAGAAGTTCAACGAGCAAGAGCAGAAGATCCAGAAGCTGACTAGGCAACTGGAGAACGAGCGGATCCTGAATGATTATGTCCGCACTGAGAAGAAGATACCATGGGAGCATTGATGGACCTTGGATGATTTCCTTTACAATTCTTATTTACTTTTCAGTATTTCCATTCTTGTAATGCCTTAAGGGCAATTTGTTGAACAATTTGAATTTTGAAGTTATCTAATAAAGTGTGTTTCCTTTCGTGTTTACAAATTTGAATCCCAATTGTCTTTGAAATCATAAATCATACGCATTTCATCCCATGCACTTCATAAACAGGTACCCTTTACAGGTCTCTTATCTTCTTCGTTGTTTATTTCAGCGATCATCATGTCTACTGAACCTTCAACTGAGCAAGCTATCAAGGCCCTCCAGGCCCAAAATGCCCAATTTCAAGAGTTGTTCCTGAGCCTAGCTAAGGGTCAGCAGGACCTGAAGACCTTAATTCTGAAGGAGAAAAAGAAGAAGAAGAAGAGGACAGTCCTGTTCAACACTGGTCCCAGGTTTGGAAATAGGTTACGGGATGAAGTTGATCTGACCACCTCATCTGGAGGGAAAGATAGTCCACAAGAAAGGAGGGCTCCTAGCCCTGTGGTCTCCGACAACGAGACGGACTACGATGAAGAACAGTATCCTCTTGTTGAGGATAAGTACAAATAGCTGGAAGACCGTTTGAGCGCTATGGAAATTCAGAAGGTGCCCGATCTGGACTTCGGAGATCTAGGTCTATCATCTGGGGTGGTGATTACCCACAAATTCAAGGAACCGGCCTTTGCCAAGTATGACGGAGTTTCCTGTCCGAAGCTGCACCTCCGGTCATATGTGAGGAAGATCCAGCCTTACACTGCTGATAAGAACTTATGGATCCATTTCTTTCAAGGCAGTCTCTCAGGGACTCAGCTAGAAAGGTTCTATCAGTTGGACGGAGCCAGTATCCGCAGTTAGGAAGATTTGGCTACTTCATTCTATAGGCAGTATCAGTACAACTCCGACCTCGCTCCTACGCGTACCCAACTCCAGGGTATGTCAATGGGAACGGGTGAAGGATTCAAAGATTATGCTCAGAAGTGGAGAGACCTTGCCGGAAGGGTGCAACCACCATTGGCTGATCGTGAACTTGTTGACATGTTTTTGGGGACCCTGTCTGGTCCATTTTTCAACCACTTGATTGGAAGCTCTTCATCTGGGTTTACAAATCTTATTTTGACTGGTGAGAGGATTGAGGCTGGTATTAAGGCTGGGAAGATACAGAAGGGTGCCTCATCAAGCACCGAGAAGAAGCCGTTTAAGAAAGAGTCCAGTGCTGTCTACAATGCAAGAAGACAGAATAGACCTGAACACCGCCAAGCTGTCAATGCAGTTGTTATTTCAAAACCTGTTGGTGCTCCTCAGTACAACAATCAATAAAAGGACGAGAGACCTAAGAGGCAATTCACTCGTCTCAGCATGATCTTATCTCAGATTCTGCCACAGTTTCTGAAGACTAATCTAGTGACTCTAAGGGAAGCCCCAAAGAATTCAAATACAACGTCACCAAAGTATAACCCTAATGCCCGCTGTGCTTTTCACTCTGATAGCCCGGGGCATAATACAGATGATTGTTGGGCTTTAAAGAACAAGGTCCAAGACTTGATTGATGCGAAAGAGATCGAGTTCGGAGCACCAGAGAAGCCTAAACAAGAGGCAGGGGTAAATGCTATTAGGGATGACGATGATAAAAAGTTTGATATCGACAGTTGGATCTACCCGACTGCCAATGGTGGATTAAGCAACTGGACAGCGAAGGATTCTATGTCCGTTTCAGTTATCACCCAGTAATGAAACTTTTTGTTTTGAATTTGTAATAGACAATGTTTTGAAACTTTATGGCCCGACGTCTTACCCGGGGCATCGTGGTTTCATTTATGAGGGCTTTTGTGTGTCATTTTCATATATCATTAATAAAAGCATTGGACGTTTTTTTGCATTTCAAATTTTGCGCACCTTGTTTTTCTTTATTATATATTGCAAAACAACTATTTTACACACACTCACGTATACAGGTCCCAATCCACTCTGGATCTCATTGGTAACGACTCTGCTACTGCCAGTTATGACTTTGAAAATCCGATCAACTTAGCCGAAGACGAAGGTGAAGATGATTGCGAAGTGCCTGGTGAACTTGCAAGACTGCTACTCCAGGAAGAGAGGGTTATTCAGCCACACGAAGAGCCGGTGGAAACAGTGAATCTGGGTACAGAGGCAGACAAGAAGGAAGTCAAGGTTGGTGTAAATATGGAGCTTAGTGTGAAGCAACAGTTTATTCAGATGCTGCATGACTACGTTGAGATCTTTGCTTGGTCTTACGAAGATATGCCTGGTTTGGATATCGACATTGTGGTTCATCGCCTGCCTACCAAGGAAGACTGTCCTCCCGTAAAACAGAAGGTTCTCCGAATGCGCCCAGAAATGTCTGAGAAAATCAAGGCTGAAGTTATGAAACAATTTGACGCCGGTTTTCTAGCAGTGACTTCTTACCCTCAGTGGGTCGCCAATATGGTTCCTGTGCCGAAGAAGGATGGGAAGGTTCGAATGTGTGTTGACTACAGAGATTTGAACAAGGCAAGCCCCAAGGATGATTTCCCTCTACCTCATATTGACGTTCTGGTTGACAACACTGCTCAGCATAAGGTATTCTCCTTTATGGATGGCTTCTCCGGTTATAATCAAATCAAAATGGCTCCCGAAGACATGGAGAAGAAAACCTTTGTTACTCAGTGGGGTACCTTTTGCTACAAGGTCATGCCTTTTGGGTTGAAAAATGCTGGGGCAACATATCAACGTGCCATGGTTGCTTTGTTTCATGACATGATCCATCATGAGATTGAAATATACGTCGACGATATGATTGCAAGGTCCCAGACTAAGGAGGAACACCTTGACCATCTGCAGAAGCTGTTTGATAGGTTGAAGTTGTACAAGCTGAGGTTGAACCCGAACAAGTGCACCTTCAGAGTGAGGTCTAGTAAACTACTGGGTTTCATCGTGAGCGAAAAAGGTATTCAAGTGGATCCGGCCAAAGTGAAAGCCATACAGAGATGCCAGCTCCCAAGACAGAGAAAGAGGTCAGAGGCTTTCTAGGACGACTGAACTACATTGCCCGATTCATCTCACACCTAACTGCTACTTGTGGGCCAATCTTCAAGCTACTGAAGAAAGATCAAGTGGTACGTTGGAATGATGAATGTCAGGCCGCTTTCGAAAGGATCAAAGAGTATCTCCAAGAGCCACCCATCCTAATGCCACCAGTTGAAGGGAGACCTCTGATCTTATACTTGACAGTACTTGACAACTCAATGGGGTGTGTGTTGGGGCAGCATGACGAGTCTGGCTAAAAAGAGCACACAATTTATTACCTTAACAAAAAGTTTACCGACTGTGTGACCTGATACTCACTGCTTGAGAAAACTTGCTGCGCTTTGGTATGGGCTGCTCGCCGGCTGAGACAGTATATGCTGACTCACATTACTCTATTGATTTCAAAAATGGATCCAATCAAGTATATCTTCGAAAAGCCTGCCTTGTCCGGAAGAATAGCAAGATGGCAAGTGATCTTGACTGAGTATGACATCTAGTACACAACTCAAAAAGCAATCAAGGGAAGTGTATTGGCAGACCATTTGGCACATCAGGCAGTGGATGATTACCAGTCTACGAACTTTGAATTCCCGGACGAGAATATCATGTTAGTAACTGATTGTGAGATACCTGGACCGGATGAAGGACCTGAGGAAGGATCCCGATGGTCTATGTACTTTGATGGAGCTTCAAACGCTTTGGGTAATGGCATTGGCGCCGTTATCATATCTCCTAAAGGCTCTCATACTCTGTTCACCGCCCGACTATGTTTCAACTACACCAACAACATGGCGGAGTATGAAGTATGCATTATGGGTATTCGAGCTGCAATTGACTTAAGGATTAAGTTTCTAAGTGTCTTCGGAGATTCCGCTCTCGTGATCAGTCAGATCAAAGGCGAGTGGGATACGAAACACCCTAATCTTATCCCTTATAAGGAGTATGTGTTGACATTGCTTCCCCATTTCAAGGAGATAACCTTTGAACACTTCCCTAGAGAGGAGAATCAGTTGGCGGACGCGCTAGCTACGATGTCTTCTATGTTCAAAGTCAATTGGGACAACGAGGCTCCCCGGATCATTATTGAAAGATTGGACGAACCTGCACATTGCTGTGATTTGGAGACTGAAGAAGTAACAGGAAAGCCCTGGTATCATGAGGTGAAGAGGTATCTTGAAGCTCAGGAGTACCCCGAGGGTGCATCTGTTAATGACAAGAAGTTTCCGAGGAGGTTCGCGGCAAAGTTCTTCATCAGCAATGGTATTCTCTACAAGCGTAACCATGATTCAACCTTACTGCGTTGTGTGGATAAGAATGAAGCAGAAAGGATCATGGCAGAGCTACATGAAGGTACTTTCGGAACTCATTCCAGTGGACATACCATGGCAAAGAAACTCCTCTGGGCATGATATTACTGGTCCACAATAGAAGCCAACTGTTATCAACATTCTCGGACATGTCACAAGTGCCAGGTCTATGCTGATAAGGTGCACATACCTCCAGTTCCTCTGAACGTCTTGACAGCGCCTTAGCCTTTTGCAATGTGGGGTATTGATATGATCGGCGAGATCAGACCTACGGCATCCAACGAGCATCGTTTCATCCTGGTAGCAATTGATTACTTTACGAAGTGGGTTGAAGCAGCTTCCTTTGCTACCGTAACCAAGAACGTCGTGGCACGGTTCATTCGGCATAATCTGATCTGTCGATACGATGTACCAGAGAGGATCATTACGGACAATGATACCAATCTTAACAACAAGATGATCACTGAGCTCTGCGAGCAATTCAAGATACAACATCATAACTCTTCTCCCTACCGGCCGAAGATGAATGGGGTTGTCGAAGCAGCAAATAAGAACATTAAGAAGATTGTGCAGAAGATGACAGTGACATACAAAGACTGGCACAAGATGTTACCATTTGCTCTTCATGGGTACCATACCTCAGCACGGGCGTCAACAGGGGCAACACCCTATTTCTTGGTTTATGGCATGGAGGCAGTCTTGCCTATTGAAGTTCAGATACCCTCTCTTCGGATCATGAAGGATGCAGGTTTGAGTGAAGATGACTGGATTCAGACTCGGCTTGATCAACTGAACCTAATCGACGGAAAGAGACTTACTTCTATTTGTCATGGTCAGACGTATCAAAAACGGATGATCAAGGCATTTAACAAGAAAGTTAGACAACAAGAGTATCAAGTTGAGGATCTGGTAATCAAGCGCATTATCCTACCTCAAGGTGATCCCAGGGGAAAATGGACCCCTACTTAAGAAGGGCCATTTGTGGTTAAGAACATTTTCTCAGGAGGAGCTATGATTCTAACCACCATGGATGGTGATGACCTTCCTCACCCCGTCAATGCAGACATAGTAAAAAGATACTACGCATGATCAAAGACCCGCTAGGTCGACTGGCCTAGGCAAAAATAAGGGCTTCTCGGCGAACCAAAAGGGTTCGGGCAAAAATAAGGGATGAAAATAAAAAAATTTGTACACCCGGCAAGTCGAAAACCTGAAAAGGCTGCTTGGGCAAAAAATGGGTATCCCGGTGGACTGAAAACCCGAAAGGGCGGTCCAGGCAAAAATTAGGGATTAAAGCGTAACACTATGTCTCATTGGATCACCTTGCATCCGGACTTCGGTATCGACTATCAAGCCTGGACAACACTGATCAATCAGATTCATCTTCAACCAGTAGCAAAGTGATGAGATGCTCAAGGACATAAAGGCAATAGCAGAGTTGGAACCCAGTGGGATTATTCACATAGTTGTTTTGTTTCCTTTTCACAAATTGTATAAATTCTATTTGTTCGGCGGTGTTCTCTTACTAGGACGTCAGCCTCTTGTACAAAAATGCCTATTTTCAGGCCAAACTTCAAAATCAATACAAATTCATTCTCAGAAATTTCAAGCTGTTTTTCCTTTATCTGTTTTGTTTTACAAAGAACGTCCAATGTTCATTTTTGATATATGCATTTGATACTAATTGTTGATCATAAATATTTACATGCGACATGAAAGATGAATTACTGGTAATATAAGAAACAGGGGCATAAGAAATGTCCAAGCTGTGTAGTTGTCTCGTCCACCAGGTACCAAGGTACATCCAGCTGAAGAATATGGCTAAGATACCTTCATTCCCCGCAGGGTAAGACAGTAATAGTAGCTCTCTCAACTGAGACTTACAACTATGAACGAATCAGCAATACTCTCCCCAAGCAAGTTAGTCTACCATCAGCCCTAAAAAGGCTTGGTATCCCTAGAAGGTCTTAATATTCCCCAGCGGAGTATAATAATATTCTCCAGCAAGCATAAGAATACCCCTGGCAGTCTTAATATTCCTCAACGGAGTATCAGAATGTTCCCCGGCGGAGTACAAGATACCCCCAGTGGAGCCATTTCCCCAGCGCAGTCTAAAAAAGTTTTCCCAACAGAGTTAAATCATCTTCCCTAGTAGATTCTGGAAGCTTAGCCCCTGCAGAGTGCAAATAAATCTCCCCAGCCAAATTCAAAGGGTTATCCCCACAGGATTCTAACTGGGTTATCCTCAGCAAGTTGCAATTGAAAGATCATCCCCCAGCGAAGTTCTTTCCTTTCCCCAAGCAGGAGTTCAATCCTCAACAGATCTAGTGTCACCAGCAACAGTAATCCATCCCCAGCGGAGTTCATCGGCGGAATCTCCAGCAGAGTTTATCGTTAAAACCTTCAGCAGAATATCCCTTCCCCACAGAGTAATTCCCCTTAGAGTAATCTTTTCATCAGTTTATTCCCCAACGAAGTTCTTTTCTCCTGCAGATTTATCCTCACAATCATCTTCGTCCACCATCCCTGGTGGAAGCGAAGCATTCAACTTTATTCTCCAGCAGCTCCGAGATTTATTTTCCCCAGCTAAAACATTACATGTCCATACATCATGATACATGCATATACGCATCATACTATACAATCTCATTTATTTTGAAAACATCATTGCCTGAATCATATCATGCATTACATACAACTAACCTTTACCTTTCAGGAAAGATACAATCAAAATTCAAGTTATGAAGCCCGGGTACGACCAGGATAGTATCTTGATTTCTATAGCATATTGTGAAGCCCATATTACGACCGAATAACAATATCAGATTACCGCGAAGCCTGGATTACGACCAGATAGTGATATCTCTCAAAAGTAAGTTATGAAGCCCGGAGAACGACCGGATAATAGTTTATTCCCCAGTGATCCGTGAAGCCTGGATTACGACCGGATAGCAGCTCAGTAAGCACCATGAAGCCTGGATTCGACCAGATAGTGGTATATCATAAACACAAGCCGTGAAGCCCGGATCACGACCGGATAACAGCTCAGCAAATTACTATGAAGCCTGGATTATGACCAGATAATGGTAGAAGATGTTGTGAAGACTGGATTACGACCAGATAGCAACCAACAGTACTATGAAGCCTGGATTACGACCAGATAATGGTAGAAGATGCTGTGAAGACTGGATTACAACCATATAGCAACCAAGAGTACTACAGAGCTTGGATTTCGACCAGATAGTGGTGTGATACACCATGAAACCTGGATTCGACCAGATAATGGTATAACACATTGTGAAGCCTGGATTACGACCAGATAGCGGTACAAGACACTGTGAAGCTTGGATTCCGACCAAATAGCAGTTTGCATGGACAATTACTAAGAAGCTCGGAGTCGACCAGATATTAGTGTGCCCTAAATTCAAGTTGAAGCCCGGATGCGACTGGATAACCACTTGATTTGTTCTGAAGCCTAGATTTCGACCAGATAAGAAGTGAGAAATCGCAAAGCCTAGATTACAACCGGATAGCAAGTTTAATCTCATCTCCCCAGTAAGTCACTGTAAAGCCTGAATTACGACCAGATAGCAGTCGGTCTTATCACTATGAAGCATGGGTTACGACCAGATAGTAGTTCACTCTCACCTCTTCAACAGAGATGATTCCTCGATAGAATAACGGACGACCGAAGCTCCTAAAATTCAACAGAGACGATTCCCCAGTAGAATAACGGACGACCGAAGCTCCTAAAGTTCTATTTCTCCTAAGACAAAGAACAACATTCCCCAACGAAATCTCCCTCAATAATAGGTATACAAGCTCTCGCTAAGGAATCTCTTACGCGATCGAAACTCCTTCAGATGGAATCTTTAATACCATCTCCCATCATAAATCTCCGAATGGCATCTGTAAGCCCATTCCCGACATCACAAGATAAATACTACTTCATGCGAGTGCAAATTTCTGGGCACTCTAGTGTTCAATCATCTTCCACCTTCGGATCACGAAAGGCCCGAACGCCAATCTATATCCTCAGGTTTAAGAAAATTAAACAGGGGAAACTGTTGTACCCCAAAATTTTCCCTCCCGTATTTCTCAAGACATGTCAAGAATCATCTCCAAGTTGTTCAAGATAGCTCAAGAGTTGGACAATTAAATCACCTCCTAAGGCAGTCAATTCAAAATTAGGGTTTTCTGTTGCATCAAGGTTCTCACATCCAAATGGTCTCAGATTCTCCCCAATGTCCTAATATGTTCTCAAGTTCATCCATGTCAAATTTCAAGCCTTACAGAGAAAGTTTGGTCAGTCAATTGCTCAAGAAGTCCAAAGATCGACTATGTTAGGGCAAAAGTCAACTGTGATCCAAATACAGTCAAACGTCAAGATTTTTTGTGAACATTCTCATTTTGAAGGATAATTCATCATTTTATCAAGGTTTTATCATGATTCATCAAAGATTGCTCTAGATTCATCAAGATTCAAAAGTTGCTAAATTAGGGTTTTGTAGGAAAAGTCAACTCAACTTTGACCAAGCATAACTTTCTCATACTTTATGAGAAATGACCCATCCAAAGCTCATTTTGAATAGGATGCAATTTCCTACAATCCATATTCACACCCCAAGATCAAGAAATGCTCTCACAAAAAGTTACAAATTTGGACATTATAGGTCACTTTTGAAAGTCAACAAAAACACCTTTTTTTCCAAAGCTTATAACTTGAGCATGGAATATTAAAATGAGATGAGACCAAACGGGTTGGTTAGAGGACATCCCAAGGTTTCTAAAAAGTCCAAGAACACTTCCAAAAGTTAAAAATTGAAGAAGTTATGCATTGTTGAAGTTGGGAATGTTTCCAAAATTGCCAAAAGTCAACTATCCTCAAAACTCCAATTTTTGACAAAAGGCCCCACTTTTTTCCACTTGATTTGGTCTTATCACACCACACACGTGTCCTATATTTAATTTCATGACCAATCATTTATTTTTCTATTTTATTTGATTTTTATTGATTTAATTCATTTTAAATCAATATTAATTCAAATAAAATCCAAAAATTAATAGAATGAGATTTTTTGATCATTGCAGGTCTTCATTATCAAGATACACCTAATCAAATTCGTATCAAGCATTGTTGTGCACAAAAATCAGATTTGAGGCATTTTTGGAAACTTTATCAATGGTGATCAAATCAAATCTCCATTCATCAATTCCTATGGATTCAAGCCCAAGTTTTAACCTAAATTCATTCCCTTATACACACACAAGATGTACACATCAAGAGTACGACCTGAAACTGCAAGAAACGGCCAAACCAAATTGGAGAAAAAGCTTGAAAAAGTGGAAACTGAAATCACACTTAGGGCTCGTTTCAATCCAAAATCACAACGTGGTGTTCTTGCTTGCAATCTCCTGAAGCTATAGCAACCAGAATCAAGTCCTGAGACCACCAGAATCGCGCTGTAAGTATTCAAGAACGTGGCCCTGAACATGAAATCCAACCCTCTGATTCTTGCATCCTTTCACTAAAATCTTTGCATATTTGTGTTTGTCGCTTCATTTAGAACATTCTTGCAATATTTGATTTTGTTTTGGTAGCCTGTACAGCCATGCCCGAGGCTAGGGTTTTGGTTTTTGCTTTTTAGGCGTTTGAGTTACAGGGAAAATTGGAGCAGGCCATGACCATGGATGGACTTAGGAGGACGAAACGAGCATGGGGATGATTTTAGTTTGCATTTATATTGCCTGGAAGTTGTTTTAGGAAGAACCTAAGGATCTTGCTGCGGATAAAAATCCGCAGGTAAGAAACCAGTGGCTCAACGAAGAAGACGCTGATGCGTCTCCCTCCCATTCGTCCTTTCAAATCTTGCGCGCTTTATTTTTTTGTTTACAGTGTATTGATTGTTTTTACATATGATATTCATTGCTTATTCTATTAACAAAAAGAACACACAACTCAGTTGGTGGAGGCGCTAGTGGATTGTCCCTTGGGACCTGGGTTCGAATCCCAGGTCCCCTAATATTTGTTATGATTTTTCTCCAGGCAATTGTATGCAGCGTCCAAGGCGTGGCTCACCATATGCCTCATGGATCCAGGCGCCAGATGGCCTCTAGGCCAAATCCAATGGTCCAGATTGCAAGCTCATCATACTCCCTAGTCAAAGGCACGCGCTGGATTGGGAAAGTCAAGCAAGGCTGAACGTTAATGGGCCAAACAATTGCCAATCATACACTCAAATCAGGCCCAGCACCCCCCATATTCGGTTATTTCTTTTCATATTTCATTTTTTTATTTAATTATTATTATTATACTAACCAATTTATTTTGCCTAATAAAAATCAGAAAACAAAAAATATAATATTTTTATTTATTAAAACTAATTTCATTATTTTATTTTTTGTAAATAAATATTAACATAATTAGTTTTAAATAGGTGTAACATTTAACATTTTTTGCAATAAATTAAAATCAATTTAGAATATTAGGTTTTTAATAATTTTAATAATTTTATTTTATTTTCTCAAATAAAAAATCCAAAAATATCTCTTTTTATTAATTAATTAATTAATTAACTTAGGTTTAATTTAATTTAATTCAAAAATAACAAAAAATCCTTTCTTTAAATAAAAAAGGGTCAAAACCCCAAAAAATACGCCGATTTAATTTTCTTGCACGCGATTCATTTATCCAATATTGTAATTGCTTCCAGTATGTAATAGTTTCAATAAGACTTTTAATTATTTATCGCTTTTATTTACTTTCCTCAATTTAAATTAAAGGGTTTGTCTTTGGCGATGTAAATACCCGACGCCTTGTAATAACTTAGATATAATTTTCGCAAATTTAATTTCCGCAACTATACAATGTTAGATGTTTGATAATAGGGAATGCATGACAAGATCCAATGTATGAATCTAAAATCAACATAGCTCACCCATAACATGTACAAATAAAAATTAACCGAAATAACACACTCGCACATGCACACTCTTAGGGTACACCTCACTTGGTTGCCTCGAACGTGGTCATTGAGTATAGGAAGTTTTAGAGGTCGCCCTCTTGTCCAAAGATCATAGTTGCCTCGAAACGGTTGCCTCGGAAAAATGATCTAGGATATTAGGGTTACCGCTAAGGCGTCCTAACATTGTTTAGTGACCACACGTCCCTTAATCGAATTGACCCGAAAACTCCAACGACGATGCTACCTGCTCCTCAATAGTGGGATAACACTGTCTAAAGGACATTTGTACATTTTAATTCCTTTTTGAGTAGGTAGATGGTTCTTAAATACTTGCTCCTTTTAAAACAAAACAAAACTTTCCGCACTTACACTCTCTTCAAAATAAAAATTCTTTTCAAACCCACAAACACAAAGAAAAGCAAACTTTTGAAAACACAATGAGCAAGTACCTAAGAGCCCGTGGATAACCACGGATAAAAAGGGTGCTAACACCTTCCCTTTCTATAATCTACCTCCCGAACCCGAGAAATATCTCAAAAGGGAATTTTTCTGTGTTTTTG
This sequence comes from Vicia faba, assembly GCA_948472305.1. Classification (NCBI taxonomy): domain Eukaryota; kingdom Viridiplantae; phylum Streptophyta; class Magnoliopsida; order Fabales; family Fabaceae; genus Vicia; species Vicia faba. The sequence continues at coordinate 26,840,780 of OX451739.1, forward strand.
TCCTTTCCTTGTTGGATAAAATAAAAGACGGTGGCGACTCTTGCTTACCGCGACATTTTGCAAAAACAAACGCAAAACGCGAACCAACATTCCAAAAACAGTCATTTCTCATTCCCACCGATCACAGTAATAAATAGCATGCTCTTTTCGGCCAGACTCGTCATGCTGCCCCAACACACACCCCATTGAGTTGTCGAGCACTATCAAGTATAAGATCAGAGGTCTCCCTTCAACTGGTGGCATCAGAATAGGTGGCTCTTGGAGATACTCTTTAATCCTTTCGAAAGCGGTCTGACATTCATCGTTCCAATGTACTACTTGATCTTTCTTCAGCACATTGAAGATTGGCTCACAAGTAGCAGTTAGGTACGAGATGAATCGGGCAATGTAATTCAGATGTCCCAGAAAGCCTCTGACTTCTTTCTCTATTCTGGGAGCTGGCATCTCCTGTATAGCTTTCACTTTTTCCGGATCCAGTTGAATACCTTTTTCGCTTATGATGAAACCCAGTAATTTACCAGATCTCACCCCGAAGGTACACTTGTTCAGGTTTAACCTCAGCTTGTACAACTTCAATCTGTCAAACAGTTTCTGCAGATGGCAAGGTTTTCTTCCTCATTCTGGGACCTTGCAATCATATCATCGACGTATACCTCAATCTCGTGATGGATCATGTCATGAAACAAAGCAACCATGGCACGCTGATATGTTGCCCCATCATTTTTCAATCCAAAAGGCATGACCTTGTAGCAAAAGGTACCCCACTGAGTAACAAAAGTTGTCTTCTCCATGTCTTCGGGAGCCATTTTAATCCGGTTATAACCGGAGAAGCCATCCATGAAGGGGAATACCTTGTGCTGAGGAGTGTTGTCAACCAGAACGTCGATATGACGTAAAGGGAAGTCATCCTTGGGGCTTGCCCTGTTCACATCCCTGTAGTTAACACACATTCGGACTTTACCATCTTTCTTCGGCACTAGAACCACATTGGCCACCCACTGAGGGTAAGAAGTAACTGCTAGAAAACCGGTGTCAAACTGTTTCATAACTTCAACCTTGATTTTCTCAGACATCTCTGGGTGCATACGGCGAACCTTCTGTTTCACTGGAGGACAGTCTTTGTTGGTAAGCAGGCGATGAACCACAATATCAGTATCCAACCCAGGCATATCTTCGTAAGACCAGGCAAAGATCTCAACATAGTCACGCAGCATCTAAATTAACCGTTGTTTCACACTAGCTTCTAGATTTTCACCGATCTTGACCTCTTTCTTATCTGTCTCGGTACCCAGATTCACTGTTTCCACTGGCTCTTCATGTGGCTGAATGGCCCTCTCTTCTTGAAGTAACAGTCTTGCAAGTTCACCAGGCACTTTGCAATCATATTCACCTTCGTCTTCGGCTAAGTTGATCGGATTTTCGAAGTCATAACTGACAGTAGCAGAGTCGTTACCAGTGAGATCCAGAGTGGATGTGGACCTGTATATGTGAGTGTGTGTAAAATAGCTGTTTTGCAATATATAATAAAGAAAAACAAGGAGCACAAAATTTGAAATGCAGGAACGTCCAATGCTTTTATTAATGATATATGAAAATGACACACAAAAGCCCTCACAAATGAAGCCACGATGCCCCAGGTAAGACATCGGGCCATAAAGTTTAAAACATTGTCTATTACAAATTCAAAACAAAAGTTTCATTACTGGGTAACAAAAGTAATAGGGATGAAGTCCTTTGCTGTCCAGTTGCTTGGTCCACCGTCGGTCGTAGGATAGATCCAGCTGTCGAATTTGGACTCTTCCGCATCATCTTCAATGGCATTCACTCCCGAGTTGCTGATGAGCACAAGGGGTCTTCCGATCCTTGCATTCCGAACAACCCTTTGAGCTTCTGCAGTGAAACCTAAACCAAACTTGTTAGTCTTCTGTGTAAAATCAGGGAGTCGACCCCAATTTGCACACTCACCCTTCTCAATAACAACCCGGGCATCTTTTAAGGAAGCCATTTTCATAGGAGAATCTTCAACCACAGTATCAGTTGATTCCAGTGTCTGGGGAACCTCTTCAAAGTGCTGAAATGGGGTCTCAATGAACTCCCCATCCATCTCTACGTATCAGAAAGAGTTGAGGTGGCTAACCATGTACTCCTCCTCTCCCTGTACTATCACAATCTTCCCTTTGACCGGGTACTTCAGCTTCTGGTGGAGCGTTGAGGTTACGACCCCGGCTTTGTGGATCCATGGATGACCCAGCAAACAAGAATAAGATGGCCGAATGTACATCACATAGAATGTAGAATTGAAGACCTGAGAACCAACCTTGATCGGAATATCAACCTCTCCATGCACCATCCTTTTAGACCCATCAAAGGCCCTGACAACAATGTTACTTGGTTTCAGCTCCAACCCTTCACAATCCAACCGGTCTAGAGCTTTTTTAGGCAATACGTTCAATGAGGAACCAGTATCCACCAATACATGTGCAAGAGTAGTGCCCCTATATTCAATGGAGACATGCAGGGCATCATTGTGATTCTTCCCTTTAGCAGTCAAGTCAGCGTCCGAGAAACCCAACCCATTATCAGCAGTCAAATTAGCCACACAATCTGTAAACTGATCAGCTGATGTCTCTTGTGGCATGTGGGTAGTCTTCAAGAAGGTAATCAGGGCCTTAGCATGGGCCTCTGAGCACAACAATAGCGACAACATAGAAATCTTGGATGGGGTTTGCCCTAGTTGCTCAACTACATTATAGTCACTCTTTTTAATGATCTTCATGATCTCTTCCATCTCTTGCTTAGAAGCTTCAACAGTAATTGTCTTTGGTGCCTCCGTCTGGGCAGGCACATCAATGGTGATCCCTTTGCCCAGAGTGTCAGATGACTCAGCGACAGGGGTAAGAATAGGAACTTGATCAGGAATAGTGGCAGGTACATTGGCAGGTGTAATAACAACAGGTCTTCAGACAGTTGGTGGAGCAATATCAGGTGAGAAAAGTCTTCCGCTGCGGGTGACTTTAGCAGGTCCAGTAATGTTGCCGATGTCAGTACCATCATCCAACTATTGATTAACTCCATGAAAATAAACATCAGCCCCATAGTGCCAAGGGACAACTTTATCAGAGGTGTAGGGGATGGGCCCCGGAACAGTGATGATTACAGGTGCGGTTCTCAGAACAGATGTAATCCTAACAGGCTTCCTCGAGGGAGCCTTGGAAGAATTGTCGAAAATGGTAATGATGGCAACTTCCTCAGAATGAACTACGGGAACAACAGTATTCTCAAACAGAATTTCTCTACTATCCATCAGGCGTTGGATACCTGATTTCAGAAGCGGACAACCGGTAGGTAGAACAGAACATGTATGGAAACCTTCGTCACAGCCTGGAAATAAACCGGCTAACAAAAGGTTCTTCTTTACAGTCAACAGAGGGGTAACAATTTCATCCACAGAAACTACAAACAAGTCTTCTTCTAGAGCATTCACTCCATGCTTGGGCATGGGAGCAGTCACAACATTAGGCCTCTCGGGCGCCTCAAACTCAATCTCGTTCACATCAATTAAGTCTTGTACCTTGTTCTTCAAAACCCAACAATCATCTGTATTATGCCCCGGGCTATCAGAGTGAAAAGCACAGCGGGCATTAGGGTTATACCTCGGTGATGTGGTATTTGGATTCTTCGGGGCTTCCTTTAGAACCACCAGATTAGTCTTCAGCAACTGTGGTAGAATCTGAGATAAGGTCATGCTGAGATGGGTGAATTGCCTTCGAGGTCTCTCATTCTTTTGTTGATTGTTGTGTTGCGGAGCACCAACAGGTTTTGAAATAACAACCGCATTAACAGCTTGGCGGTGTTCGGGTCTATTCTGTCTTCTTGCATTGTAGACAACACTTGACTCTTTCTTAAACAACTTCTTCTTGGTGCTTGATGAAGCACCCTTCTGTATCTTACCAGCCTTAATACCGGCTTCTATCCTTTCACTGGTCAAAATAAGCTCTGTAAACCTAGATGAAGAGCTTCCAATTAGATGGTTGAAAAATGGACCAGACAGGGTCCCCAAAAACATGTCAACAAGTTCCCGATCAGCTAAGGGTGGTTGTACTCTTCCGGCGAGGTCTCTCCACTTTTGAGCATAATCTTTGAATCCTTCACCCGTTCCCATTGATATACCCTGGAGTTGGGTATGTGTAGGAGCGAGGTCGGAGTTGTACTGATACTGCCTGTAGAATGCAATAGCCAAATCTTCCCAACTGCAGATACTGGCTCCGTCCAACTGATAGAACCACTCAAGCTGAGTCCCTGAGAGACTGTCTTGGAAGAAGTGGATCCATAGGTTCTTATCAGCTGTGTACGGCTGAATCTTCCTCACATATGACCGGAGGTGCAGCTTCGGACAAGAAACTCCGTCATACTTAGCAAAGGTTGGTGCCTTGAATTTATGGGGAATGACTACCCCAGATGATAGACCTAGATCACCGAAGTCCAGACCATGCACCTTCTGAACTTCCATAGCACTCAACCGATCTTCCAATTGCTTGTATCTGTCCTCGGCAGGAGGATACTGTTCTTCATCGTAGTCCGTCTCGTTGTCGGAGACCACAGGGCTAGGAGCCTCCTTTCTTGTGGACTATCTTTCCCTCCAGATGAGGTGGTCAGATCAACTTCATTCTGTAGCCTGTTTCCAAACCTGTGCCCTGTGTTGAACAAGATGGTCCTCTTCTTCTTCTTCTTCTTCTCTTTCAGAATCAGGGTTTTCAGGTCTTGCTGACCCTTAGCTAGACTCATGAATAGCTCTTGAAATTGGTCATTTTGGGCCTGGAGGGCCTTGATAGCTTGCTCAGTTGAAGGTTTAGCAGACATGATGAGTGAGTGAGTGCTGAAATAAACAGCGAAGAAGATAAGAGACCTGTAAAGGGTACCTGTTTATGAAGTGCATGGGATGAAATGCATATGATTTATGATTTCAAAGGCAATTGAGAGATTCAAATTTGTAAAAAAGAAAGGAAACACACTTTATTAGATAAACTTTAGAATTCAAATTGTTCAACTGATGCCATTAAGGCGTTACATGAAAAGAGGAGCACAACATATCAAGGTTCCCCGCTTTCGGGCAGTGCGAGCATAGAGCTGGTGAAGAATGTCACCCAAGAAAGTGGGTACAGGGTTCTGAGAGATGAATATCTTTATGGCATTCACATCAACAAAAGTGTCAGGATTCGGAAACAATACCAAGCCATATATCAGAAGAGCCAGAATATCCTTGAACGCCTTAAAGTCTAGACTATCCCAAAAATAATTGGCCTTACCAACCAAAAACTTATTCAGAAAGCCCTTAGCTCCACTTCTAGTTTCCCAATTAGCCATTACCTCTTCATTGGTCAAATGAATGGCTGCATCAATCTCTTCGGGCCTAAGAGTCTTTTCCCAACCAGTAAACGGGGTCTGCTCCAGAACAAAGGTACCGAGTAGCTCAGAGAACTCTTCTAGGGTGGGAACCAGCTGATAGTCTTGAAAAGTAAAACAATGGTACAGCGGATCATAGAACTGGACTAGGACACTCATCATCTGCTCGTCCAATTTGGAGGTGACCAAACTGAGAAGAGAACCATGCCTCCTGATGAAGGAAGTAGTGTCAGGCATTTTGGCAACCAAGTCTTTAAGCAAGGTAGGGACTTGGACAAAGTTGATCCAGATGGTATTCTTACGCACGAGCATCATGATGACCTACAAAACAGAACAAAGATGAATCCCTCCTGTCTTTGAAATAGGTTATTCCAATGCAAGATGTATGCAATGTTATGATGTCATGATAGTAAGCACACCACAAGTATCCACAAAAAGCAAACATGGTAAAGGCACACAAGTCACACATAGAGCCCTTAGATTTCAGGCTGGCAAGGAGCTTAGGTACTACCCTCTTTTAGTTCAGTTGGTTTAAACCTGTCCTAAAAATAGTAACCAGGTTCTAGAGGATCTCAATATCACTGACTACCCTCAATCGGTCATAATTCTAGTTTAGCAACCTTTTCTTGCAGCCAGAATCATCGCGAGAGTTTAGTCTCAATGAGTGTAGCATACTGCTACTGTTCTATGGCCAAGTTGGTCAATTTAAGGTTCTAAGGTCAGTTAGTGCTTAATGACCCCTTAGAAGATCCATATTCTCCTCGTTCCAACACAAGGGATATCGGTACAGACTAAAGTGCTACACCAACGTAGCTACTGCTTCAACCGTGTCAGTCTACGCCAGACAGTTCCCTCACAGTTTATTGCTACTTACCTAAAGGGTATCCCTAGATCCGGGTTAGGATCTATAGAACTCCGATACAAGCCCACAAAATTAAAGCATACAAAGCAAACAATTGAAAACAACCGTGATCTAATCCTAAGGTACACCACACTTATTAATTCCCCAGCAGAGTCGCCAGTTCTGTCATCGGTGGGAATAGAACTGACTGTTTTGGAATGCTGGTTCGCGTTTTGCGTTTGTTTTTTGCAAAATGTCGCGGTAAGCAAGAGTCGCCACTGTCTTTTATTTTATCCAACAAGGAAAGGACAAAAGCACAGAAAAATTCCTTTTTTCGAGATGTTTCTCGGGTTCGGGAGGTAGATTATAGAAAGGGAAGGTGTTAGCACCCTTTCTATCCGTGGTTATCCATGGGCTCTTAGGTACTTGCTCATTGTGTTTTTAAAAATTTGCTTTTCTTTGTGTTTGTGGGTTCGAAAGAGTTTTTGTTTTGAAGAGAGTGTAAGTGCGAAAAGTTTTGTTTTGTTTTAAAAGGAGCAAGTACTTAAGAACCATCTACCTACTCGAAAAGGGAATTAATCTGTGCAAATGTCCTTTAGACAATGCTAGCCCACTATTGATGAGTAGGTAGCATCATCGTCAGAGTTTTCGGGTCAATTCGATTAAGGGACGTGTGGTCACTAAAGCAACGTTAGTATGCCTTAGTGGTAACCCTAATGTCTTAGATCATTCAATCCGAGGCAACCATTTCGAGGCAACTTATGATCTTTGGACAAGAGGGCGACCTCTAAAACTTCCTGTACTTAATGACCACGTTCGAAGGCAACCAAGTGAGGTGTACCCTAAGAGTGGCATGTGCGAGTGTGTTAGTTCGGTTATATTATCTTTGTACATGTTATGGGTGAGCTATATTGATTTTAAGTTCATACATTGTATCTTGTCATGCATTCCCTATTATCAAACATCTAACAGTGTGTAGTTGCGGAACTTAAACTTGCGGAAATTAAATCTAAACTATTACAAGACGTCGGGTATTTACATCGCCAAAAATAAACTCTTTAATTTAAATTGCGAAAAGTAAAATAAAGCGATAAATAATTAAAGTCCTAATTAAAAACTATTACATACCAGAAGCAATTACAATATTGGATAAAATGATATGCGTGCGAGAAATTAAATCAGGCGAGTTTTTAGGGTTTTGACCCTTTTTATGAAAGAAAGAGATTTTTTGTTATTTTTGAAATTATGAAAATTAAATCTAAGTTAATAATTAAATTAATTAATTAATGAAAATATTTTTGGATTTTTTATGTTAAAGGAAATAAAATAAATTTAGTTAAAAGTTAGTAAAACCTAATATTCTACATTGATTTTAATTTATTGCAAAAATATTAAAATTATACCTAATTAAAAACTAAATTAATTGATTAATATTTATTTACAAAAATAAAGTGGTGCATTTTAATTTTAATAAATAAAAATAATATTTTTTTTTGTATTTTCTGATTTTATGAGAAAAAGAATTAATTGGTTAGTTTTAAAAATAATAATAATAATATAAAACAATTAAATAAGAAGAAATATAAAAAGAAAAAGAAATAAACCAATGGGGGTTTGGGCCAGACTAGGGTGTATGATCAGCATTTTCCAAGGCCCAAACGTGTTCAAGCCTGACTGACTTTGGCCATTCCATGCACGCCTGTTGACTTAGATGTATGGTGCACATCCAATCTGAGCCTTTAGATTTGGCCTGGAGGCCATCCGACGCCTGGAAATCTGGAGGTGCATGATGTGCTACGCCTTGGGAACCACATGCAATTACCTGGAGAAAAATGAGACAAATATATTGGGGGACCTGGGATTCGAACCCAGGTCCCATGGGATTTGGAACTAACGCGCTTGCCAGCTGAGCCAATGTACTTAGTTGTTAGTGGAATAGGTAATGAACATTATATATGAAAAACAATCAATATGCTGGAATTAAAAAAACCTCGCGCCAATATATGAATGGGCCAATGAAGACGAGCCACGTCTTCGTCTTCTTCAACAAAACCTGGTTTCCTTACCTGCGGATTTTTATCCGCAACAAAATCCCTAGGTTCGTCCTAAAATTAATCCTAGGCTATAGAAATGTAATCCAAAGCCATGGTTCATTTCGTCTCTCCTTCCTGAGCATCTCTATACCAATTATTTGTCCCAATTTTTCCTGTACAGCAAACGCCTAAAAACAAGGAATGGAAACCCTAGGTTCGGGTGTTACGTTACAGGCCATAAAAATGAAATCAAATATTGCAGAATACTTAGAAATCACACAAGAGTCATGAATATACCAACGTTTTGTCAAAAAGATGCAAGAATCCAAGGTTACGATTCAATGTACAGGGCGGAGTTTCAAGCGACTTACAGTGCGTTTAGAGGTGATTCAGGGCTCGTGAGTGGTTGCTTTAGCTTCAGTGAATGGCTAGCAAGAAGATAGCGTTGAGTTTTCTCTTTGAATTCATCTCTAGTATGGATTTTGATTCCACACTTTTCAAGCTTTTTTCAGTTTTGGTCTGGCCATTTGTGCAACTTTCAGGTCGTGTTCTTGTATGCTCTATGTTGTGTGAGTATATTAGAAGCAATTAGGTTTAAAATTGGGCCTTGAATCTTTGTGAATTGATGACTTTGGATATGATATGATTCCTCCATTAAAGGCCTTCAAATTCTTTCCAAATCCAAGATTTTGTGCATGATATGGCTTGGCACGAATTTGATTGTGTTCATGATTTTTATTGAAAGTTGTATCAATCAAAAAGATCACAAGTTATTAATATTGAGATTTTATTTTGATTTAAATTGATTAAAAATGAATTAAATCAATAAAAATCAAATAAAATTGAAAAATTAATAATTGGTCATGAAATTGAAGATAGGACACGTGTATGGTGTGACAAGATCAAATCAAGTGGAAAAAAGTGGGCCCATTTGACAAAAATTGGAGTTTTGGGGATAGTTGACTTTTGGCAATTTTGGAAAAATGCCCAACTTCAACAATTCATAACTTCTTCAATTTTGACCTTTTGGAGGTGTTCTTGGATTTTTTAGAAACCTTGCGATGTCCTCTAACAAACCCTTTTGGTCGCATCTAATTTTGATATTCCATGCTCAAGTTATAAGCTTTGGAAAAAAAGGTGTTTTTGTTGACTTTAAAAAATGACCTATAATGTCCAAATTTGTAACTTTTTGTGAGAGCATTTCTAGATCTTGGGGTGTGAATATGGATTGTAGGTAATTGCATCTTATTCAAAATGAGCTTTTGATGGATCATTTCTCATAAAGTATGAGAAAGTTATGCTTGGTCAAAGTTGAGTTGACTTTTCCTACAAAACCCTAATTTAGCAACTTTTGAATCTTGATGAATCTTGAGCAATACTTGATTAATCATGATCAAACCTTGATCAAATGATGAATTATCCTTCAAAATGAGAATGTTGACAAAAAATCTTGAGGTTTGACTGTATTTGGGTCACAGTTGACTTTTGCCCTAGCACAGTCGATTTTTGGACCTCTTGAGCAATTGACTGACCAAACTTCCTCTGCAAGGCTTGAAATTTGACATGGATGAACTTGAGAACATATTAGGACATTGGGGAGCACTTGAGGTCATTTAGATGCAAGGACTTTGATGCAACACAATACCCTAATTTGAGATTGACTGCCTTAGGAGATGATTTACTGTCCAACTCTTGAGCTATCTTGAGCAACTTGGGAGTTATTCTTGGAATGTCTTGGGAAATATGGAAGGGAAAATTTTGGGGTACAACACTTGTCTTGTTTTGAAGTAGCCTGAATCGTGCTACAGAACTCAACCTGCAAAGCTTCCAAACAAAAATGGCAATGTGTGTTAATGGAGTTACAGTTGGCAATGGAGGTCTGGAATAATTTAGGTGAGTTAAATGGAAGGTATTGGAACAAGTTTGAGGCCAAACGCACGAGGAAAAGTGGAGATGGAAGTGATTCTGCAGGGCTTGCCCTGTTTTGTAGAAAAATATAGATTTTGTATACAAGGAGGTTTGAGGGGTCAAGGGCTCGTGCTTCTTACTTGCTAGGGTATGAGAAACTTGTTTGCAATGTTTGTGTAAGCTGACTATGGCTGGTTTTTTGATTTGGGAGGATTTGGACAAATTTCTTTTGTGTGAAGCAAGAAAGTGTAACTTCTTCTCACAGGCCTGCACCAGTCATGTATTATGTTGCATACAATCTCCTTGATACTTGCAATTTGTGGATTTGATTTTGCCTCAGAGATATGGCCCCATGCTTCAAAGATCATGGTTTGACATAAAGCATATCTTTTCAAAAATGACAATGTAACTTTTTCTAATTAAGGATTAGTTTTGTGTGTAATGTCCAAATGGCCAAGATAAAGCATTAGCTCAGTGGATTTGCATTCAATTATGGAGTGTGAATTGGTTTAGAGGCCTGTAATTTTGAACTATGCTAGCTTGGTCAGATTTGGCAAATGGTACGAACATGTATTGGCCATGGTTACAAAGTGAGTTTTTTCCAACTTCAAGCATTCGATTCTCCCTAACCACAAAGGTGTTTGAGGAGTTCTTTGACAATTTGGAAAGCTTGCAACATGTACTACAATCCATCTTTGAAATTGAACTTGAAACTACAAGTGGAACTATATGAAAAATGGCCAAGAAGATGGGTCAAAATCCTGCCTAAACTAGGGCAAAATTTCTCTAAGTTAAAAGTTTTAGGTACCCTTGTTCCAAAAATCATAACTTGAGATCCAAGCTTCTTTTGAGAAAACTTTGTGAATAAAAGTTGTATACTTTGTGATGTAATACAACTTTCATGTTGTAGGTTTTGTTTGAATCCATTTTCATCTTGGTGAAAAAATGGGACAAAGTTAGGAAAAAATAAGAAAATTTTATAACTTAGAAAATTTCTAAGTTATGAAAATTTTCCATTTTAAACCCTAATTTGCATTTTGGGTTTCTTGATGAACAAGTTTCATAATTTGACATGTCTTGATGAAAAATAACTTTTGGCACTTGATTTTTACCAAAAAGTCAAAGTTTGACTTTTCAGTGCACAATCAAATTTTGATCAGTTGACTGAAAAATTCATCTGTCAATCCTATGCATTTGAGATATTTTGAACTTGTTGAATAGGTAAAGACAATGTCATTGAGTCCTTGTGTCCATGGTTGAGCTTCATTTGCCATTGGCTAGGTCAAACAGTCAAAAATTGCCCTTGTGCAGTCAAAACCCTAAAAATGACCATTTTGCCCTTTTAGTGATCTGATCAAATTTCTTATGGAATTGTGATACAAACTTGATCAAATGGTTCATATGAGTTCATAATGTTGATGTGGGTCATAATTCATGAGGTTTGACTATCAATTAGCCACAATTGACTTTTTCCCAATACAACTGATTTCTAGGTCAACTGTCCAATTGACTGGGCAAAAATTTGAATCAAGGCTTGAAACTTGGTATGGACAAACTTATGAGTCCAACATAAAGTATGAAAGTCATTTTGGGCATTGTGGGTCAAAACATCTCTGTGCAAACTCAAACCCTAATTTAGGTCAACAGTGCAAGGATGTGTCTTGAGCAGAGCAAACCCTAACTTGATCTTGAGTTCCAAGAGTCTTGTGATGAGAAATGTTGATAAAATGAGAGGGAAAATTTTGGGGTACAACAACACTAATACCAATGCAAGAATGCATGCAGTTACTCCAGTTCCACACGAAGTCACGACCGACTTTTCCAAAGAGATGCCTGCAGAATAATGAGAATTGGCGACAGTGGAATTCGAGAAGAAAATGATTTCGGCAATATTAAAATATATTGAAAGATGTTCGAACCTTCTTGTTCAAATCGCTTCTTAAGCTCGTCTGCTGGTAACAATGCTTGTGAAATATCTAAAATCTGCAGGTCAAAAACATTTGGCATTGATTAAAATAGTCTGAAAATCAAGTGCACGCATAATGTAATAATAATATACCGAAGCATTCTTAATAATAATGATATCGGTGATATAATACAACAGGATCAGAATTGAGATAAGATTGTATGATTTTTAATATTGATGTTGTACTTGGGGGAAAGGAATGCATCTGCTGCCAGGTACATGACCACTTCTAATTCCCTTTCTGGGCTCTACTGCAATTCCGTCAAACCTGTCAAAGGATAAAATCTTTGTAATCCAAGAATCATACATCAAAAATGAATTTGTGTCCCAAACTGAATAACATATTTATCATTTCCAGATCGATAACTAAGCTACATGCAACTAAGAGGGAATGTAAATTAACTGGGCTTTGATCGAGCATCTACCTGTTGATGAGATTTTTCCTCTATATTTTTCGTTACCTATTATGAAAAAGAAACAAAGAAAAAGTAAGGTGATATTCAATGATAACCATCATCATGTGTTGCAACTGGATATGATATGATACCTCTTCTGATTAGTTTTGATATTTGATGGACAATACACACACGCACACACATTCAAAATTTACATACGAAGAAACACTAATAATTAAACCAACCTGTTCAAGGGTCCAAACAAGACGTGGCTGAAATTTAGTCTCGAATGTGATTGGACCAACCTGAAAACAAAAAGTGTACATGCAAGGTACAAAGAAATCGTCAAATGCAAAACTCAACTCCAAATAAAAGTGAACATTAAAAAATATAGAATTCCAAACTCAATGGTTGTCCCTGATATACTTTATCTATTGCCTCACTTGCAGCACTGGCTTTAAGAATAGCATCACTCGAAGCACTAGATTCAACATCCTAACCAGAAGCACGCCATCTTGGTAAGCCACCATCTAATACCCAAACTCGGTCATGCCCAAACACTCGGAACATCCTTTTAATCATTGAAATGAGGGTAAAGGTAATAATGAAACTACATAGAAATTTTCATAAGATCACACAGCTCACTTGTTTTTACACCACACCATGGCTTACCACCAAACACGAGCTGCACTAAATAGTCCTTTTCCGTCATAAACAACTAGGCCGTCTTTGTTCTGTATGCCAAGAGCAGAAACAGCAGCGGCAAAAGCTGTCTCTGAAGGCAACATGTGTGGCAACTGATCAAGAATAAGAGTCAGAATTCACATATTGCAAACATCTTTGACAGAATAAACACACTAACAACCTAGAACAATCTATAAAATAATCACATAAACATTAAGAGTGTTCACTATGTAGCACCGACGCCTCTGAAAAAATAGTGTGTCTGTGTCGGTATCAAACACTTGCACTGACACTTATGATTACGTCTAATTTATTCATTTTTTCAAATTATTACTGGTGTTGCCGTGTCAGTGTAGGGCTCAAATTCAAGGTGTCCGTGCTTCATAGGTTCACATAAGAGATAACAACATTTATGAATAGTAGTGATTGTTAAGAACACTGACAAATATGTAAAAAAGAGATTCAGATACAAGAACGATTACATCAATAACTGTATATAAAAATAAAAAACTGTCGAAAAGAATAAAATGGAGATAAGCTCACATTTGTAGTGCGGTATGCTATTCCATCTATGTCAAAGAAAAGGGCCCCGAGAATGTGAGAAACCTGTTGCACATGGTGTTACACATAAAGCACATAAATGAAAAATGGTACATAAAAATGTTACAAACATACAAACGAAGTGATACTATTAGAGTTTGACCTAACTCATCCTTACAAAACCGCTTTGTAGAGTGAGGATTGCCCCCACTTATAAGCACATGTTCAGGTCATATATTGTCTGTTGTGGAACTCTTAACAGATACTATATACATATACCATCCAAATTCCGTTACCTGATACTCTTGAATTGGATTCCTTTGCTCGTCCGGCATATACCAGGATGCATCCACCACCTGCATGAAATAGACAACATAAGTATCAACATCTTTATTGCTTTTCTAAATTATGCAAAGGTGAAATTTAGGCATCAATAAAAGCAATTCGGCAACTACCTTAATATCATGCTCCTTCAAGTTTTTGTAAATCCAATCTATAGAAACAACAGGCTCATTCGTAGGTGCAGATCGTGTCGAGTACGTAGCTCTTGTACTAACTACTGAAGAACCAATACAAGGAGCCTAACCAGTCAACCTAGTGTTTTGGGCTGTAAAGGTTGAAACAACTCTTATAGAGAACACCTGCTTCTATCAAAATAACAAACAAAACCAAACAGCACCTTGAGATCAATAACACAATAAGTTTATGTTCAAACTAAGCAACATATTAAAGACTATATAGATTACAAAAAAAAAAATTCTCCTTTTTCACAATGATTCACTAGTAAAACCAATTAAAAGAATTGGGGTTCATGATATTAACAATCCACAAGAAACCCAACAGAAAATTTCAATTCCCAAACATAAAAATCAAAACTTTAAAGACAAACAAAAACCCATACACAAAATTGAAGTGGGTTGATAAAAAATTGATACCCTGATGAAAAATTGGAGAGAAAAAGTGATTCTTACATTGAAGAATGAAGAGAGAATTGGTGGGTGGTGAGTGAATAAGGAGGAAGTGTGAATCGTGCGTGGAGATAAAAGAATCTTTGTCAAAAGGGAGGAAGCCATTTTGCAGCAGCAACCATATAAAAGGCGTGGCCTCGGATAATTCAAAGAGTCGCAGGTTATTCCAAAATCAAAAATTTAATTATTAATCAGAAAAGAGATAGTAGCATCAATCAATTAGGTAGTGAGAGTGTGATGTGATGATGATGCAGCTAAAGGTGTCACTATTTTTGTTTAACAAATTATTATGTAAATTTTGGTAAATTATAAAGGTAATTTGGTTGAGTCGGGTTTGCATGTTTCACTTGTTAAATTAAGGGTCATGCTATAACATTCAAAAGACTATTTTAAGATTTGGATACAAGGTATCAAAATTAAATTAGGATTTTAAGAGATTATTCGAGTAAAGAAAAGCCTTGACAACATCATTATTTGTAGATTTTATAGTTCAAATGACTCTTCGTTTGTCTGAATCGATTTATGTGTCGATTTTTATTTACTGACGGATTATTCAATAATTGAGAAAGTGGAGTCGGCCTGATTTTTTAAAATAAAGTTAGTTTGATGATTGAAGTATGTCTATGCTTTGAATTTTGTAGCACCAATAATTAAGTTGGGTATGAGGCATTTGTTGCAGGACTTGCCCTAGGAGTAAGATTGGAGCATAATATGTTAAGCTAAGGGAAGATTCCCAACTTGTAGTCTTCTAAATTAGAGGGGAAGCCCAAACCAGATAACCATTATTGTAATGATACGTGGCGCTGAATAGGGAAAAGTTGGTGAAATTCAAAATGTCTACGGTCACACACGTACCAAATGAACAGAACAGTCGGGTAAATGTCATATTTTAGATCGTGAGTATAGGGGGATTGGGATCAACCACTTCTTCATCCAAGAGACTTTGAAAAACCTGAGTATTGAAGTTTTTAAAGTTTCCATAATGAACATAGGAAATACCGTCTAATCCTTTTCAATATTACCCATCATAACATATATAGAGCAGTGTGTACTACCATCAAATCTTACCAAAGGTTCCCTGGTTAAAAAAATAGCATGTTCATACTTCATGATCGAAGAAACTTTGTATATAATAGGCTTATCGACTTCTCTGTTGAAATTTCTTGAAGGAGAAGAAATTGCCTTCGTCCTTGCATAGGTATAGAAAGGGATAGTCGACCAACATCTAGGCACCCAAACACTAGTTAAGAAAGTTTATAGGTCCATATACTACTGTCATCCGAGGTCCGTGTTGCAAACAAATATGTGAAAAGGAGTAATCAATTTCAACGACATGGAAAAATCCACTATACCCCCTTATCAAAATTGCACACATTAACATTATTGTGGTCATTCTCTCAATGGGTATTGTAGCGATATAAATGTTGAGACTAAGCCATTGGATTGACTTAACTCGTACAAATCAAATAAAAATTACCATCGTGCTTTATTGTTTCCAAAGGAAATGGGAAAAGAGCGAATAAACCCAAAAGAGGGGGAGAATCTAGGTACGGAGGTTGGTTATGCAAAGGGAAGGTATTAGCACCCTAAACATCTATGGTACTCCGCAGGAACCTCTTTGAAAATCTGCATAGTTTGATTATAAAAGGTGTATACAAAAATAGATGGTGGAGATGAAAGAAGAAGTATTTTTTACAATTTTGCACCTGCCGCGATTGAGAATCTTTAGTGTCTATGTACCACCTTCTGTGTAATAGGGGATCAGGGTACTCATAGTTCTCCTCAAAAATTTTAAAACACATGTGTGTTGGTTAATTTTAAGAGAAGAGACATCATTGTCATATCCGAGTGGAAAACATACTTACTACCAATGATTATGAGAAAGGAGAATTTGCATCATCTCAATGGAGGATATAACTTGGATTTTAAAATCAACAAAACGTCACTCAATACTCAAGTGGAAAATATCTCACTTCACTACATATCATAGAAGTATAGTAACTTGTATCACAAGAGTCGACAAGAGTCTAATGTTATGAGAAAAAGTTTAAAGTAAAAAGGAAAAGTGGCAAAATGGTTTGAATGAGGTTAATTAACTTTTAGTCCTGAGAAAAAAATATCAAAGTATGATTAAATTAATTAAGGTTTGATTAAGAAAAGATTTTTGAAAATGCATGGACCTAAGTCCAAGTTTATTATGAAAGCGGTTCAAATTAGAAAACAATAAGAGTTTTTGAAAAGGAGGGAGAAGATATTTGAAATTAAAGAAGATGGGAGGAGATGAAGGGACTATCCTAAAGCATAAAGTAAAATATAAGGAAAAGAACAATATAACCAACGAGAAGCCAATACTTGACATGAAGAAGTCAATGTATTTGTTGTGGAACTGTTAACAGATACTATATACATATACCATCCAAATGCCATTACCTGATACTCTTGAATTGGATTCCTTTGCTAGTCTAGCGTATACCAGGATGCATCCACCATCTTCATGAAACAGACAACATAATTGTTAACCTTGAAGTTTTTAATGTTCAAGTTGATTATTAAGTGTCTTTAATAGAAAAGAAAGCTCAAGTGAGCAAATAAAAAATGACATAAAAGTAAATGTTCAAGTGAGCAAAGGAAAAAAATGGCATGAAATGTAAATGCTAAAAAAATAAATGGTACATAAAAGTAAATGCACAAAATAAAGGCATAAAGTAAAGTCAATTGTTATTGAATTAGAAGTTAAACAGTTAGTTGAATGAACATCTTGAAGCTTGATTTTGAAAACTCATTAGAAGATTGATAATATCAAATCTTCTCAACAACAAGTTTCATTTGCTTTTTGTCAAGTATATAATTCATTTCAAGAGCTCAAAACAACCACATATGATCAACGATGTTCAAATGATTCACTTAGACCAAAATTCATGAAGTTCATTAGAGGATTGATAGAATCAAAGCCTCCTAACAATGAACTTCAAACTTATTGGATCAAAGGTTTCAAATTAAACATATTTGGGCTTGCAAACATAGGTTTGGATCACGAATGATCATTTTTCAAATCGGGACAAATTTAGCGCTATGTTAAGCAATCGTAAGTGGGCTTATGTAGAAGTCACACCTATTTTGAGGCCGGTCAATAGCAATTCGTGTACCAAACATTTTAGAGAAATGATATGTAAACATTCTCCAAAAACATGTAGCACAAGTAAAAATAAAAAAGGGATAAGATGAAGAGGGGGGGGGGGGGGGGGGGGGAAATGATAGTGTGACCAATATATCATATGAAATTAGGGTTTCAAATATCATCAATATCATTCATCCATTTTGGTGGATTTGGTTTTTCAACCTATCAACACCCAAGATCCAATGAGGTATAGAAATGTGTCAAAAAAAAACACTCAAGTGTCTCCAAATCAGTATCAATAAAAAAATAATAAATTATATTTAATATAAAACAAAATTTAAATGATTTAAAAAGGAAATAATTGGTAAAATATATTAAAACACCAAATAAAATTCCTAAAGAAATATCAGAAGTCAAACATGAGTTAACAAGTGTTGACACAATTTTTTAGAATTTTTTATAGTTAAAAACTATTTTTAAAATATAAAGAAATAAGAAATGTAAACCAAAATTTGTGAAAAATAGTAAAATCAACAATAAAAATAAAACAAGGTCACCAATATTTGTCAAGAGGTCATTGGATCCTTCCATAATTTTTTTCAGAATTTTAAAATTAAGAAAAGTATTTTTAAACAATTAAAACAAGTCAAATAAAGTGAAAAATCATTAAAAAAATACCAAATCACAAAATAAAATTGTAAAAAAATAAAAATTAGACAGAAAAAAATCAAAAGTATTTTTGATAATTTTTTCACAATTTTAGAAGTTGAAATGAATTTTTTTAATGAATTTTTAAAGTTTAAAACAATTAAAACAAAAATTAGAAAATAAAATAATAAACCAAAAAAATGTGGACCATCTGATCATTGTCAAAACGCATTAGTAATCAAATCCAAGGGATCTGACACACTGTGCATGTTATGAGCATTAGTGAATAAAGCACCGAAACATTAATTTAAAACAAAATTTGAAAAAATAGTGTGGTATCATGTCATTGGTTAAGAGATGACATGTCATCGTCTTTAACCTCCATCCACGCGCGAATTGCAAGTCCTTCAATCTATAAAATTAGAAGCTCAGATCAGTGTCATTCGCTTCGTCTCATCAAGACGATTCCAATGGTACCCTCGCGAAAATTTATATTAAACACATCTTAGTCGATTTGGAAAAAAACCATAAGGAAACAATTGAAAAGGGATTTGAAAATTCATGAGCAAAACTCACTTCCAGTTAAAAACCAACAAGGTTATGAGTATCAAAGTGATGAGCGCTACATTGTAGTAATATGTTTGGAGAGAATTGATGGAGGAATCTACCCGTTGAATCTCAACTTCAGAGCTCTAAAACTTGACTTGGCTAGCACGATTTAGAGCACTTCAGACATGGTTCTTATTCTGTTAGCTTCAGTGAAGTTCCAGGATGAAGAATGAACAAAGAAATTGGATTGAAAAATAAGGAAAGAGTGAATTTGAAAGCTCATAATTGTGAGCTATGAAGAGAGTTTGGCAAAGTGATTTTAGTTGTCCAAGCTTGTGGAAATGAGTGGAATGTGTCCCTTATTTATAGTTGAGCATGATGGAAACAAAAAGTGAGAGAAATGATCAAGTATGATTGGTATTCGTGTGCACCTGCATCATGGGCAAAGTGTGACTTATAATTCATCTAAACTCACTCAATTCTTGCATTTTGATGCTTAAACAAGTCCGAGCAGGTTGGTTAAACATGTTTAAGTGAAAAACACACACAAAATTGGTGATTAGAGGCCACATTATGAAAATCAAATTCTGACTTCAAACAAAAACTCAGTTTCATGGAAGCAACTTGAAGAGCATGGGGAACACAGTGTATGAGGCTTTATGATCTCATTCTTTTTGCAATGGGAGGATTTCACAACAAAATTCACAATGTGTGAAGAAAGGTAGCATTTGGATGCTTGAGAAAAAAGTTGTTCAAGTTTGAAATCAGGAAAAACACAGGGGTATTTGTACTTAGAAATATTTCTAAGTGTTGAGCTTCAAAATGACCTATAATATTCTTTAAAATTACATGTCCTTCCACTCAAAATTTGATCTTGATCCTTGAAGATGAAATAAAGTAGACATCTTGAATTGAATTGTGGAATTGAGATCACTCAAAAATCATAAAAATTGAAAGAGTTATAGTTTTTGGAAGATTATGAACAAATTTGGGGAATTCACAAAAGACCTATAATCTTTTCAATTCTTAAACAACTTTCCAAGCATTTTCAAGTCTTGCATATTGAATCAAAGTTATAGTAGACATCTCAAAGATTATTTTGAAAAAATAATGACCTTAAGGAGATAAAAATTGACCAAGTTATGATTCTTTGAGGTCATACAAGATAATTTGATAGCTTTCCCAAAGAACTTGTAACCTTTCCCAATCATTAGTGATCTTCAATTAAAAATTAGCCTTAAACCCTTGAAGTGAACTTGTTAAGGATCCTTTAAAGAGAATCATGGATTTGGAATCAATCAAAAATCTCAAAAAATGAGAAAGATATGGTCCTTGGAAGTAAGTAAACCCTAGCTCTGAGAGTGTCAAAATGACTTGGAACCCCTTTCAACTTTTGATGATTTTTCTTGCACAATTGGACCTTGTCATGTGAATAGAAGTTGTTGTAGGTGATGATAAGAACCTATAGCAAAAAGAACCAACTAAAAATATTGAAAATTGATAGAGTTATGCACTTGTGATCACTGAATCAAGCATTTTCTCAATTAGGTCAAACTTGTTGAATCAACCTTGAATCTTTTGAACCCTCTCCTAAGCATTTACCCAAGGGTTAATCAGACAAACCCTCTCCTAAGCAGTTGACCTACAACTAGGGTTTTGATTATATCAAGGAAAATTGGACTTATAACACCTCAAGTGGATTTTATGGTTTCTCGTATGTCTTAAAGAACCCTCATGCCAAATTCTAAGCCTTGCATCCCAAGTTTGCTCAGTCAATTGCTCAGATGATTGAAAATCAACTGTATTGGGCAAAAAGTCAACTATGGTCAAAATACAGTCAAAACTCAATATTTTAGGTCAATATCAACATTTTGAAGTCACATTCATCATTTTATCAAGGGTTGATCATGATTCATCAAGAAAACTCAAGATTCATCAAAAGTCAAAAGTTGCTAAATTAGGGTTTTTAAGGAGAAGTCAACTAAACTTTGACCAAACATAACTTTCACATACTTCATCATAAATTTCTCAGCCAAAGCTCATTTTTAAGGAAATTCAATTCTCTACAACTAAGGCTCTCTAAGCTCAAGTCCAAAAAATGCTTCATTTGAGAGATATGGGCCAAAACATTACAAGTCATTTCAAAAGTCAACAAAAAGACACTTTTTGTCAAAACCATTTACATCAAGATAAATTCTTCAAATGGAAAATGACCAACATGAAGAGTGTAAGGGATATCTTAAGATTTCCAAAAAGTCCAAGATCATATTCTTATGACAAAAATTGAGTGAGATATGATTGGCGCAAGTTGGGCAATTTTGAGAAAATACATGAAATCCAATTTGAGCAAACTTGAACTTTTGGGCTAATGGGCATATTTTTTGATGTCCAAACATGTTCTTGACCTCATAAATGACCTATAAGTCCATTCATTTATTTTTATAACCTTTATTTCTTTTATTTTTGATTTTATTCATTTAAATTCAAGATTAAATCAAATAAATATCAAGTGGAGGTGCAAGGCTTAAAAGACTTTTTATTCAAATCTTTTGGAGGCCCAAGATGTTGTAGAAACCGTGCGACACTATTTACAAACCAAATCTACATGTTTTTGTAAGATTTCATTTTATTTTCAAGAAAAATCAAAGATGTGTTTTCAAGAGGTCCAAGCCCATTTTTCTTGACCTAATCTTCTCTTATAAATACACTCCATCTTCAAACAAGAAGGACGAAAAACTTGCCTCAAAGAACACTCTCAAAATCTCAAATTTTGTCCAAACTAGGGTAAACTTGAAAATCTTTTCCATCCCTTTTCAAAGCAAACCACCCACTCAAATCAATCCCTGAGACATTGTAGAGTAAGTCTTGATCGTGCTTGATGATCAAAATTGTCTGAAACATGCCCTACATGAATCACTGATTTCCATACTTTTTGTAAATTTCAATTTTTGATTTTTACAGTGCTTTGATATAAACTAATGATTTCATTGTGTTTCCGAGATGTAACAATACAAGATTGAACCTTTGCATGAGTCTCATAACGCTTGGATAGCTTAGCACCATGTTTGGACCGATTTATATTATTTTGGTTTTTTTATCTTATTTTATTGATTTTTCTTTCCCTAACCCTAATTTTAATAAATTATTAAACTAACCCTTTTCTAACTAATTAGGTTTAGATTTTTTAATTAACCTTTAATTTTCTTGACTTATTTAATTAATTAATTAAATCATAAAATTAATTAGAATTTTAGGTTTTAATAATTAGTATCATTTAAACTATTTTCACAAAAAACATTTCAAGCATTCTCTTTTTCTATTTTTTTATTTTTTTATTTTTTTCATTTTATTTTCCTAGATCAAGTGTATAGGATGCATTCTCTCTGTAATCACGCAGATTTACTTTTTTCATTTTTCTCTATTATGTATCTTCTCCCAGGATGTAATAGTTTAGGGTTTAATTTTCCGTGTTTTTCTACTTATGTAACTGTCCCAAAGCCATGTAATAGCTTAGGTCTTTACATTCCACACTTTAATTTTCCTGCTATATTTTATACTGCTAGTAACTAGGATTTGTATGGCAAGATTAAAAACAATCGTAGGAAAACCCTAATTTTCAAGACTAAATAATTGAAACTAACACACTTTGCACAGTTGCAGATTTAGGGTAACCCCTCTTTGTTGCCTTTCGGTACATGGTCATGTCTCTCGAAAGTAGGGATGCTTTAGCAAAAGACCCTTCATCAAATCATCATGTCCATTTCGAATAAAGATCATAATCCCTCGATGACCCTTCGAGCTGCCTACAAAATGATCTAGTCCATTCGAGTTGCATACAAAATGATGATAGTCACTTTGATACAATTGCTAAAGTATCCTTACATGTTGCCTTCGATGATCATTCGATGACCCTACGCCTCTCCCTTCACATCCAATAGATAGGTTTTCCTACCAACTAATGGTATGGATAGTACTATCTCTAAAGGAGAAGGAAAAGAAAATGAAAGACTTTTAGTGGGTAGGAAATTCTTAATTACTTGCTCACAACCTTTTTCAAAACATTTCTCACATCACACTTTCAAAATAACAAATATTTTCAAAACACTTTGTATACATTCTTGAGGATCGATACAAGAATCATTACAAAGTTTGCCTTACATTGTAAATTTCAAAATATTTTCAAACATCACACACACAAATCAAGTTTTCAAAGTGAGCTAAGTAATTAAGAGTCTGTAGATAACTACAGATGGAAAAGGGTGCTAACACCTTCCCTTTTCCATCTACCCCCGAACTCAAAATCTATCAAGGTCTTTCCTGTTCTTTTCCCTCTTTACTTGTTGGATAAAAGAAAAGGGTGGCGACTCTAGCTATCTGCATATTTTGGACAAAACCAAAAAGCCAGTTCTCCCACTGTATTACACTAGATATCATGCATGAGCATCTTCCTTTTTCTCGAAAGCACTGGCATAACATTCATTAGGTGCAACACCATACTTAGCAAACTCAACACAAGATGTAGCACCAATAGTAATTACTATAGATCTTAATAGATATAAATCCCAAGTCTCCTCCTTAGGTTCTCAAACTGAGCAACATCAATAAAGTTTGTAAAGATATCAGCAAGCTAATTCTCAGGTTTGACATGCTCAAGTTTAATGATTTTTCCTCCACAAGTTCTCTGATAAAGTGAAGTCTGATGTCAATGTGTTTGGTCCTACTATGTTGAATAGTATTTTTGGAAATATTTATAGCATTTAAATTGTCGCAAAACAGTGTCATAGGATCTTGTGTGGCATTGTATTCAGATATAATTTGCTTCATCCATGCCAGTTGAGAGCAACTACATCCTGCTGCAATGTACTCAGCTTCAGCAATAGAAAGATAAACACAATTTTGCTTCTGACTGAAACAAGAGATCAAGTTATTTCCCATAAATAAACATCATCTAGAGGTACTCTTCCTATCATCAGCACTTCCAGCCCAATCAGCATCACAAAATCCCACCAACGAGGAATTTGTATCATGGGAGTACAACATACTGTATTCACATGTTCCATTCACATACTTTAGAATCCTCTTTACTTGATTAATGTGACTTACCTTAGGTTCTGCTTGATAACTTGCACATACTCCAATATCAAATGTGATGTCTGGTCTGCTAGAAGTAAGATGTAGAAGGCTTCCAATCATGCTTCTATATAGACTTTGATCAACACTAACTCTTTTTTCATCTTTGGTTATGTTCAGGTGTGTAGGAGCAGAGTCCTCTTATGGCTTGAATTTTCCAATCTGGACGTCTTCACAATATTTCTTTCATATTTGCTCTGACAAAGAAAAATGGAGTCTTCCATATGCTTGACTTGCAACCCAAAGAAGTAAGTCAGTTCACCTACCAAACTCATCTCAAATTCAAATTGCATCTGTCTGACAAAAGTTTGGACCATGTCATCCAACATTCCTCCAAAAACAATGTCATCCACATAGATCTGATCTATCAACAACTTTCGAGCTTCATCTTTAACAAAGAGAGTCTTGTAATTCCACACTTTTTGTATCCATGTGTAGCAGTAGAAATGTTTAAGACTAAGCCATGAGATTGACTAGACTTATACAAATCAAAATAAAAATCGCCACCCGCGCTTTATTGTTTCCAAAGGAATGGGAAAAGTGCGAATAACCCAAAAAGAGGGGGAAATATTCTAGGTAAGGGGGTTGGTTATGCAAAGGAAAAGTATTAGTGTAACGCCCCGTTTTATTTAATATTATATTATATTAATATTTTCGAGTTACTGTTTGACGTTTATTTTTGCGACGAGAATATTTAAATTAACCGTTATATCTGTTAATATATTCGACGACCTTTTATTCGGTCCGATATTTATTTTGAGGGACCGATAATTATTTTATTCGGTCCGATATTTATTTTGAGGGACCGGTAATTATTTTATTCGGTCCGGTATTTATTTTGAGGAACTGGTAATTATTTTATTCGGTCCGGTATTTATTTTGAGGGATCGGTAATTATTTTATTCGGTCCAGTATTTATTTTGAGGGACCGGTAATTATTTTGTTTGGTCCGATTTTTATTCTGTTCGGTTCGGTAAAATATTATTCGGACCGATATTTAATTATTTGGATTTATTTTAATTATTTGGGTTAATAATATTATTTGATATTATTTAGTGTTATTAGTAGTATATTTCGAAAATGGCTTTTTGGGTACTTTGCTAACTTATGGCTTGCATCAAAACAAACCAAACACACTTTGCCTTGTCTTTGTATCATAAAACACACTTTGTGAGAGTTAGAGAGAACAAGAGAGTATTGGAAGAGAAGAAGAGGAGCAAGAACAAAGCTTGGATTTTTGGGTTGGTTGAATCATCAAGAATCATTTCAAGCATCTAAGGTAATGAGTTTGATTTTCCAATGCTTATAGTTAGAGTTGATTTGATATATTTTGGATTTGAGAAAAAAATTGATGTCAGGGTTTTTGAGTTTTGTTGAAGATTTATGATAGAAATTAGAAGAGTTAATTAGGTGTTGTTGTTGTTGAATTAATATTAAGTTAGTTAAATTGGAATTAAAAAGAAAATAGAAGTTATATTAACTAAAACTAACTTATGCAGTATAGTTATTAAGTGAAGTTAGAAAAACTAAAAAGTAGCAGTATGTTAGTATAAGCAGTATGTTAGTATAAAGTTAGAAAATTAAAGTTTAGAAACCAAATGTACTATAAGTAAGTATAGAAATAGAAGTTAGTTAGTTTTCAAACTAAGTAATATGAGTGAAGTTATAACATTAACGGTATAGGAAAAAAAACGTAAAACTAGCAGTATTTCATTAAAGTAAGTTTAGAAAATTCTTTAATTTATGTTTTGTTTCTTTTTTTATTAAATTAATATATTAAGTATTTATATTAATTAAATAAAAATATAACATAAGTTAGCCGATTTAATTTGGAACCCGATTATGTTCTGATTTCTCGATTTCAGTAATTTCGGCGACGGAGCAAGTTGCTCCGAATTTAACGAAAATTGACGTGCTAGCTAATTTTGACGTGTAGAACGCCGTGGTAAGGTTAGTTTTTCAAGATTACGAGTTTTTTATGAAGCAATCCGAAATAACCCAATTTACGGTTAAATTGAACCGGGTTGCATTTTAGTCGGTTTAAGTCGCGTATGGACAATCCGATTGTGACGTTAATGATTATGATTGATGTCGATTATTATGAATGACTTTCGCGATGATTATTGATGTTTGACTATTTTTCCGTGTTTGAAATTTAGAGAATTATTTGATAATGATGTGGTGTGATTAAATATGATGTTTGCGACGGTTTATTTATAATGAATACTTGATGATATGCGATGATATGTTTATCTTGATGTGGATAAATATGGCGACGTGGGTTTTATACCAATTTTGATGTGCGATGATGATGTTTTGTTGTGTCGTGTTTGTGATGTCGTGTTGTCGAGTCACATACATTGCATTGGCGACGAGGGCTTTTATGCCAGGCGACGAGGGCTTTTATACCAAAGCGACGATGGACTTTTATGCCGAATATCCCTAATTATGGACAAAGCGACGGGTACCACATGCATAACATAGTCGTGTCTCATGGAGTCGGTTATGTTTATGTTTGAGTCTTTTGGCGTTGAGTTTTATTTGATGGCTTATGACGAATTGCGATGTTATATGATACTTTGTTTGTGATGATTTTTGTGTTGAACATAAAGTGAATATATGTAATAATCTCATGATGAGTAAGCGATGAATACAACATGACGATAAAGCGACGATATGAGTTATGGCGATGGAGTTTATGTTTTGTTTTGATATGATTATGGTGATTATGTGATGAAATTAAAGTGTTGATTTTATACACTAAATGATGATTTTAAAGTATGTGAGATTTTGATATTTGTTGACATATTCTTATTAATCCTATATCCTTTATGATTCCAAAACTATTTATATATTTTATCATGTCTTTAATTATATGTTTTGGAGTATCTCACCCTTTACTTGTTTCACCGTTGCCTTTATATTGGTAACATGCAGGTGATCCGCGGGGATGATGAGGATTAACTCGAGTCTTTTTATTTTGAGTCGCTCTGCTCTGATAGTAGTAATACTCGGGATTTGGGAGACGTTATTATTTTGATAGGATAGTTTTATCCTATGACTTTATGTATTGATGATAACATGATGATACGTACATTTTGTGAACACATCCGCTGTGCTGTGATTAGTCATATGTTTATATGATGATTTATGTTATGAATCGGTATATCCGACTTTTGATTTTGTGATGTGCATTATAATGCAAAGTGATGAAAAACACGAATATGTGATACCTCAATTTATGTTTGGATGAAATTTTGAAACTCTGATTTTATTATTAATTACGAGGGGTAGAATTGGGGTGTTACATTAGTGGTATCAGAGAAGGTTGATTTGTCCGGCCAAGTTGTTGAGTTTGTTGTTGTCTAACAATCAAGTATTGTTATTTGTTGATTCTAATCCTTGTTTTGTTTTGAGAAGAAGTTGTTATGGCTGGAAGGAACACTGGTAGGAATGATGAGGCTCTTGCTGATGCTATGCAGGAAATGGCTCAGGCTTTCTAAAAACCGCCAAATACTGACGAGAACATTGGGTCTCGTAGTTTGGAAACCTTCCAAAGAGAGAATCCTCCTACTTTCCAAGGAAAGTATGATCCCGATGGTGCTTTGGCGTGGCTGAAGGAGATTGAAAGAATCTTCCATGTGATGGCTTACACTCCTGTGCAAAGGATCTGTTATGGTACTCATGAACTAAGTGTTGAAGCGGATGACTGGTGGGTTGAAACCCGTCAGAGGCTTGAGATTGATGGTGAGGAAGTGACATGGGAAGTTTTCCGAAGGGAATTCATGAGGAAGTATTACCCATAAGATGTTCGGGGAAAGAAGGAGATAGAGTTCCTTGAATTAAAGCAAGGAAGCATGTCTATCACTAATTATGCTGCAAGGTTCACTATGTTGGCCAAGTTCTATCCGCATTATGATGGGCCGAATGGAGAGTTCTCTAAATGCATCAAGTTTGAAAATGGTTTGCGTCCTGAGATTAAGAAAGTTGTTGGTTATCAGAAAATCCGTGTGTTGTACCCCAAAATTTGCCCTCTCATGTTTCCCATGATTTTCCCCTACATGGTTGGTCATAAACCTTTGCCTAAAGAAAAGGAATATTCATGAGTGATGTTTCTAAGTTTCCTTTGATTGACATCCCCAAAGCGCCTATCTATTGGCACCTCCAAAATACCTTTTGATTGGCATCAGCATAGCGCCCTTTGATTGGCATGGAGAAAGGTCCTTCAATTGGCCTGTTAACAAGGCCTTTCAGTTGTCATTTTAACAATGTCTTTCGATTGGCACCCAAACAAAGGAATCTTCGATTGGCATTTTAATAAGCACCTTTCGATTGGAATTATAAAAGTGTCCTTCGATTGGCATTGTAACAGTGTCCTTTGATTGGCAGGTTAACAAGTATCTTTCGATTGACGTTGTAGCAGTGGCATTTGATTGGTAGTTTAACAAGTATCTTTCGATTGGTATTATAGCAGTGGCATTAGATTGGTAGTTTAACAAGTATCTTTCGATTGGTATTATAGTAGTGGCCTTCGATTGGAATTTTGATAAAGGTCCTTCAATTGGTATGGACAAAGGCCCTTTGATTAGCATTCCAAAAGGTCATTCGATTGGAACTTCATAGTTTCCCTCAATCAGAACATCAGAATGAAATGACCTTCGAATGGAATTTCATTGCAGAGTTGGTCTTAATCTAAGATGCTCTAATGAAGGAAATTTTGAATACTTCAAATCATAACTTAGACTTATCACAAGGCCAAGATCTGATCGAAGTTGCCTAATAGGGAATTTTTCTTCAAAAAGAACAGGAAGTCGAAGCAGAAGGAGTCTCAATCGAAGGGGCTGTAACATCGAAGATGGATTAATTCGAAGTGGAGCTTAGAGCTATCGAAGAGAGTAGATTAGAAGGGAAGTGGATCTACAAAGGGCAAGTCAGCTTTCGATTTTCATCATGTTGGAGGCCCAAACAACTCATAACAGGCTGGCAGTAACGCATGAAAGCAAATTGGCACGTGATTGAATCAAAAATAGAAAGTCTTTATGAAGAAATCAAATTAAATTCGTGTAAAGGCATGGTGTGGACAAAAAGATTGAATTAGGCTATTTTTGGAATGATATTCAAAGTGAATTAAATCAAATCTCTTCATCATAATGGGCCAAGATTTGACACACAAATATTGACCTAAATTCCTTTGTCTATATAAACCTCATGCTCACAAAGAAAAAAGGACGAAAAAACGCACGAAGGTTGCCTTAGAAGAAAATGCTGCATGCCCCACGAGATTCCATAAAGTTGCCAAAGATTGTCACACTAAAAGCCGGTTTTGCGCATAGTCTCTGTCCAGACTAACATTTGAATCGTGAAGCATCCCTCATACAACCCCCCTGTGGCTAATTTTTCCTTTGATCTCAAACTTTTAAGTATGATTTAAATTCACGTTGAACATATATACATATTGCTGCTAATATTCATGGGTGTTTGAGTGTGTTACATGTGAGTAAGAAGGCACGATCTGAGCTTACCTTCGATTTGCACAACTATAACTCGTTTTCGATGGGTTAACACCATAGGGGGCAACTGAGCATGCAGATTCGATATTTAAATTAAATACTGTGTTTTTGTTTCTAATGTAACATTGCAGATTCGTTTGTACCAATAAATGTGTTTCAACTAGGTTGGTGAGGAAGAGGTGTTGCAGTGAAAAGGACCTGGGTTCGATACCCAGGTCATATATTTTGTGTTTCTAACAAAATTCCTTGCAAAATTCTAGATCGGGGGATGTCATATCCAGATCGAACGCCTCGTACGTGCAGTCTCGTAGGCACCTTTAATCAGCCCCTTGGATCGAAGGGCAACCCAAGCTCCTTCGAATCCCAGGTCCCCCAAACAATTATTTGGTTTTGCTTTTCAGGTATTCAGGTGCAACGTTCCAAGCATGGTTCACCATATACCTCCAGATCCCAATTGCCAAGTGGCTGCAAACCAAGATCCAATGAACCAGGCTGATGGCCTACCATACACTCTAGTTAACAAGCGCATAGGCAATCTGAAAGGTCAAACAAGGCTGAAACGTTGATGGGCCTCAAAATTGTTGATCTTACCACCAATTCAGGCCCACACCTCCCCCTTTGGTTTATTCTTTTCCATATTTCTTTTATTTAATTTGTTTTATTATTTTTAATTAACCAACCATTAATTTTTCTCATAAAAAATCAGAAAACACAAAAAATAATATTTATTAATTTCACTTATTTATTTTTGTAAATAAACAATCAATTAATTTATTTAGTTTAAATAGTTTAATAATAACATTTTTTGCAATAAATAAAAATTGATTTAGAATTAGGGTTTTGATATATTTTTACCTTTCTAATTTTATTTCCTTAATTAAAATAAAACTCAAAAAAATATTTTCTTTTTAATTAATTAATCATTAGTTAGGCTTAATTCTTAAATAAAAAATGACAAAAAATATGCTTTATTTAATGAAAAAAGGGTAAAAACCCTAGGACGTTCCAATTCAATTTTCTCGTGCGCATATTATTGTTGACCCATATAATTGTAATTGCTCCGATAATGTAACAGCTTTAACTTAGGATTTTATTTACCGCTTTTATTTACTTTTTCGCATTTAATTTTAAGGGTTTGTTTTTGGTGATGTAAATACCCGACGCCTTGTAATAGCTTAGTTTTATTTTCCGCAATTTATTTTCCGCAACCATTAACTGCTAGATGTTTGAATAATAGACTATGCATGACAAGATTAACCTTTAATTTAAAATCAACCGTAGCTCACCATAGCATGTACAAAGATAATATAAACTGAAAAACAATACACTCGCACATGCCACTCTTAGGGTACGCCTCACTTGGTTGCTTCGAACGTGGTCATTGAGTATAGGAAGTTTTAGAGGTCGCCCTCTTATCCAAAGATCATAAGTTGCCTCGAAACGGTTGCCTCGGAAAAATGATCTAAGACATTAGGGTTACCGCTAAGGCATCCTAACATTGCTTTAGTGACCACACGTCCCTTAATCGAATTGACCCGAAAACTCCAACGACGGTGCTACCTACTCCTCAATAGTGGGATAGCATTGTCTAAAGGACATTTGTACAGTTTAATTCCTTTTTGAGTAGGTAGATGTTCTTAAGTACTTGCTCTTTTGAAAACAAAAACAAAACTTGTCACACTTACACTCTCTTCCAAACAAAAAACTCTTTTCAAACCCACAAACACAAAGAAAAGCAAATTTTTGAAAACATAGTGAGCAAGTACCTAAGAGCCCGTGGACAACCACAGATATAAAGGGTGATAACACCTTCCCTTTCTATAATCTACCTCCCGAACCCGAGAAACATCTCGAAAAAGAATTTTTATGTGCTTTTGTCCTTTCCTTGTTGGATAAAATAAAAGACGGTGGCGACTCTTGCTTACCGCGACATTTTGTGAAAAAAACGCAAACGTGAACCAGCATTCCAAAAACAGACAGTTCTCATTCCCACCGATCACAGAACTGGCGACTCTGCTGGGGAATATATTATAAGTGAGGTGTACCTTAGGATTAGATCACTATGTTTTCAATTGTATGCTTTGTATGCTTTAATTTTGTGGGCTTGTATCAGAGTTCTATAGATCCTAACCCGGATCTGGGGATACCCTTTAGGTAAGTAACAATAAACTGTGAGGGATCTGTACGACGTAAATCGATACGGATTAAGCAGTAGCTACGTTGGTGTGGCACTTTAGTTTGTACCGATATCCCTTGTGTTGGAACAAGGAGAATATGGGTCTTCTAAGGAGTCATTAAGCACTAACTGACCTTAGAACCTTAAATTGACCAACTTGGCCATAGAACAATAGCAGTATGCTACACTCATTGAGACTAAACTCTCGCGATGATTCAGTCCGCAAGAAAAGGTTGCTAAACTAGAATTATGACCGATTGAGGGTAGTCAGTGATATTGAGATCCTCTAGAACCCGATAACTATTTTTTAGGACAGGTCTTAACCAACTGAAACTGAAAGAGGGTAATACCTAAACTCCATGCCAGCCTAAACTTAAGGTTGTTTGTGTGACTTGTGTGCCTTCAAACTTGAACTACTTGCACATTCTTGTTATCTGACAACATGAGTTCCTTGCAGGTTTTATTTATAGTCCTTGTCCGGTAATTTGGATTTATTGCAGGGTTTACTTACATCACTTCACACTTTTGCTTAAACGCATAACATACACATAATAACATCATGCCTTAACATTTCCTTAACCATTTCAAGGATCTCAAGGGTTTATGATGCAGGTTATGGTAAATCAAATGTCTAGCAAGGGGAAAGGGGATTTATTTTCCTCTAGCCAATGCCGTCTAGAGATCAAAACATGATAACTTGAGTCAGGGGCTATGACCCACTCGATATGGTGAGCTTGGCTCTTGAAGAAGGACTCTTAATGACACGAAGTTTCTTCTATCAAATTCTAACAAGTTTCTTGTTTACCCTGCAAGATCCTTGAAAACATTGCATACATATATCATACATATCATTGCATGATAGGTCTCCCAATATAGGTCTCTCATGTTCTCGCTGTTTATTTCAGCAATGGCTTTCCAACCAGACAACCAAGATCTTCGGGCTCAAAACGCCCAACTTCAAGAAATGTTCTTGGACCTATCCCAGGGGCAAGAAGAAATAAAAGCTCTCCTCACAAGGGGCTTAGTCCTAGGGAATCCAGGCGGCGTCAGGAATGATCAGTTGGAAGGGCTATAAATTGAGTTGGCAACAATGAAGATCCAGATGATGGGACAGCTGGTGGGCCAGATGGCTCTCATTCAAGACCTGGCTCAAAGACAAGAAGAGCTCAGGGTCCTCGTCAACAAACTACTTCGAAGTGACCAAGTGGGGCAAACAACTAGGGTTTAAGATCAAGTCATCATTCAAACACCTTTGGGGCAAGAAGACAAGGGAAAATCTTCTCAGCTTGCTTCAGGGTCACAAGCCCAGCATCAACCTCGCCAGCATCAACGGGGTAATCGGCGTAAGCAAAATACGTCTGGAAGACATTTCTCTGAGACTGATATACCATCATCTCTAATACTGAAACGCTTGTTGGAGGTTAATCTGATTCCTTTAAGGGATCCTCCCCGGAATCCCAATGCCTCTGCTCCTAGCTATTATCCCGATGCAGTTTGTGCATACCACTCCTATAGTCGTGGACATGACACCGACGACTGTTGGGCTTTGAAAAACAAGATCCAAGACTTGATTGACGGAAGAGTGCTGGAATTCATGCCAGATGGCGAAATGAAAATCTTCCGTTGAGGGTTCTCCACCCGAAATGACTAGTTCAAATTAAGAGACTTTTGTTCATTTAAATTCTGAAGTTGTATCTTTATTTGCTTATTCAAACAATTATTATCATGTCAATCTTTATTGTTTTATCAATGCATTGCATATGTCTGTTCTGAATCAATCCATTCGTATTCATTATATTCAAATTGCTTTCATTTTTTGTGATGTTCAACTCTCGATTAAAAATTCTAAGCCTTTTGAGGGAGGATGACGAAAAGGATACCACGATCTTTACAATATGCTTTTGAATAGACCCCGCTGATGAGGTACAGGAATTGTTTAAAATCCTAAACAGTGGAGTTATAAGGAAGATAATCCCTAGTCGACCCCTTTGAGCCAAAGAAGTTGGAGTTTTTCTTTTCATGAATTAAAACCCTTAATTATAACCTGGGGCAGGGTAGTTCTCTCAGTTGATCCAGGTGCACAATGAATGGCATCAAAGAAGTCCTTCCGAAACAAAAAAATGGTGTTGGTTCCGTATAATCATAAGGACATGCAGTCATTATCTCTCGAAATAAAAGACCATCAAGTCAAAACCTATGAAGGAGACTTACAAAACCGGGGCATCCTGCTGACTGTAATTACAAAAGAAACAGTTCAGGCAAAAGACAGGGATAATAAAAACCAAAAGGGAAGAGATCCTGCAAACTCTCAACAAAATGACTGCCTGTTCAAAATAAATTGTCAGTATCCGAACCATCACTGGTATGTCAGAGCAATGACTCAAACAAGATATAATGCATGATTAGTTAAGTTTAGGATCGAAGAACATCATGAAGAACAGGTGGGTACAAATAAAATTTGAGCC
Organism: Vicia faba; assembly: GCA_948472305.1. Classification (NCBI taxonomy): domain Eukaryota; kingdom Viridiplantae; phylum Streptophyta; class Magnoliopsida; order Fabales; family Fabaceae; genus Vicia; species Vicia faba. Next base: position 26,875,114 of record OX451739.1, read on the forward strand.
TTTATCCTTTGTTTCTTAAACCGTGAACCAGGCCACGTTATAACCTTTATAAGTCCTAGCTGAAGCACGGGTTAGTTCAAAAGCATACTGTTACAAAAGGTATCCTGACTCCTGTAGGGCTTGCTGTAAATGCTGAGTTGACATCACATTTTACAAAAAATTTTTTGCCTGTTTTACTGGAAAAATGCATTTTCAAAAATTTCAAAAGACAGACATAAGCTTTGCATTCTTAAAATAACATTGTTTGCATATGACTATTTGTTCAAACAGCAGAGAAATTCGCACGATGAATATCTAGTGAACAAAAACCTTTTCAATAAAAAGGGTCATCTCAAGTGGAAGAAACACTTCCAACCAAGGGGCAGACATGATCATTTTCCATCATCTGGGGCAGTCAAGTCAAGATTCAAGGAATCTCTCAAAATGCCAAATAGCCAGGGGCAAATCTCAATTTGAATCAATTGGGGCATGGGACATGAATTCCAGCAACGAATCTTGCATGATCAAACGAAGATCTTCTGGTAGTATGGCAACACAACACTACCGACAGTGACACCTCTCTACATCCTGAGGGAATGAACATAGTCAAAAAATACCGCGCGTGAATCAAAGACCCGCTAGGTTGACTGGCCTAGGCAAAAATAAGGGATTCCCGGCGAACCAAAAGAGTTCGGGCAAAAATTAGGGATAAAAATGAAAAAAATCTGTACACCCGGCAATTCGAAAACCTGAAAAGGCGGCTTGGGAAAAAAAGCGTATCCCGATGGACTGAAAATCCGAAAGGGCGGTCCAGGCAAAAATTAGGGATCAAAGCGTACGACTATGTCCCGTCATCTCGTCACTTGCCTACCAGAAGAAGACTTGTCATTTCAATCGAAAGATACCAAGCACCTTATAAGTGGGGATAATACTCGATCCACAGGGCCTCCACAGGCACCTTCTCCCACAAAAAACAGGGGCAAATAAGAATTGTCCGAACTGTACAAGTTGCTATGTCCACCAGGTACCAAGGTATATATTCAGCTGAAGAATATGGCTAAGATACTTTCACTCCCCGCAGAGTAAGACAGTAATGATAGCTCTCTCAGCTGAGACTTGCAACTATGAATGAATTAACAATACTCTCCCCAAGCAGAGTTGGTCTACCATCAGCCCTAAAAAGGTTGGGTATCCCTATAAGGTCTTAATATTCCCCAGCGGAGTATAAGGATATTCCCCAGCAAGCATAAGAGTATCCCTGGCAGTCTTAATATTACTCAACGGAATATAAGAATGTTCCCCGGCAGAATGCAAGATACCCCCAGTGGAGCCATTTCCCTAGTGCAGTCTAAAAAAGTTTCCCCAATGGAGTTGAATCATCTTCCCCAGTAGATTCTGGAAGCTTATCCCCTGCGAAGCACAAATAAGTCTCCCCAGCCAAATTCAGAGGTTATCCTCACAAGAGTCTAACCGGGTTATCCTCAGCAAGTTGCAACTGAAAGATCATCCCCAGCGGAGTTCATCATCAAAATCCCCTAACAGAGCTTATCAACGGAATCCCCAGCGAAGTTTATCATTAAAATCTCAGCAAAGTATCTCTTCCCCACAGAGTAATTCCCCGCAGAGTAATCTCTTCACCATGTTTATTCCCCAACAGAGTTATTTTCTCCTACAGGTTTATTCTCACAACCATCTTCATTCGTCATCCCCATCAGAAACATTCTAAACAAAGTTTGAAGACACACATACTCTTCAACAGCAGTCCAGGATTTAACAAACTCCCTGACATTTGTCAAGGATTTATTTTCCCAGACGAATATACATTCATAAACATTTCACATTTCATACCTCCTATTTACATACATGATAAAGTGCATACGACACGATCTCATTTGTTTTTTAGAACATCATGACATCATTCATTTCATACATCATGACATTGCATACAGCTAACTTTTTACCTTTTTCAGGAAAAGGTCAATCAAAAGATGGCTACCATCAACCTTTTCAAGTCCCAGTTTAATACCTGTAGCAAGCCAGGAAAACTATCTGTGGACGACTGATTGTAGATTAATACCTGTAACAAGCCAGGAAAACTATCTACATGAAGAGATTGAAGATTAATACCTGTAACAAGACAGGAAAACTATCTTTCTTTCTCAGGTCAGAGATTAACACCTGAAACCAGCCAGGACAGCTATCTCCTCGACCAACCTTTTCAAGTCCCAGTTTAATACCTGTAGCAAGCTAGGAAAACTATCTGTGGACGACTGATTGTAGATTAATACCTGTAACAAGCCAGGAAAACTATCTACATGAAGAGATTGAAGATTAATACCTGTAACAAGCCAGGAAAACTATCTTTCTTTCTCAGGTCAGAGATTAATACCTTAAACCAGCCAGGACAACTATCTCCTCGACCAACCTTTTCAAGTCCCAGTTTAATACCTGTAGCAAGCCAGGAAAACTATCTATGGACGACTGATTGTAGATTAATACTTGTAACAAACCAGGAAAATTATCTATATGAAGAGATTGAAGATTAATACCTGTAACAAGCCAGGAAAACTATCTTTCTTTCTCAGGTCAGAGATTAATACCTGAAACCAGCCAGGACAGCTATCTCCTCGACCAACCTTTTCAAGTCCCAGTTTAATACCTGTAGCAAGCCAGGAAAACTATATGTGGACGACTGATTGTAGATTAATACCTGTAACAAGCCAGGAAAACTATCTACATGAAGAGATTGAAGATTAATACCTGTAACAAGCCAGGAAAACTATCTTTCTTTCTCAAGTTAGAGATTAATACCTGAAACCAGCAAGGACAGCTATCTCCTCGACCAACCTTTTCAAGTCCCAGTTTAATACCTGTAGCAAGCAAGGAAAACTATATGTGGACGACTGATTGTAGATTAATACCTGTAACAAGCCAGGAAAACTATTTACATGAAGAGATTAAAGATTAATACCTGTAACAAGCCAGGAAAACTATCTTTCTTTCTCAGGTCAGAGATTAATACCTGAAACCAGCCAGGACAACTATCTCCTCGACCAACCTTTTCAAGTCCCAGTTTAATACCTGTAGCAAGCCAGGTAAACTATCTGTGGATGACTGATTGTAGATTAATACCTGTAACAAGCCAGGAAAATTATCTACATGAAGATATTGAATATTAATACTTGTAACAAGCCAGGAAAACTATTTTTCTTTCTCAGGTCAGCGATTAATACATGGAACCAGACAAGACAAGTTCTATAACCTCAACGGTATACTCCCGATGAGCACGATTCAGTTCCTAGATCTTGATGTTTTCCTACGTCATAGTGTGGACGAGTACTATAACCTCAATGGTATACTCCCGGTGAGCACGAGTCAGTTCCTAAATCTCAACAAAAGTTAGACTTCCCCAGCGGAATCTTCTACAAACAACAGGTATGCAAGTTCTCGCTAAGGAATCTCTTATGCGATCGACACTCCTGCAGATGGCATCTATAAGCCCATCCTCCTACCAATAATCTCCAAATGGCATCTGTAAGCCCATTCCCGACATCACAATGCTGATACTACACCATGTGAGTGCAAATTTCTAGGCACTCTAGTGTTCAATTATCTTCCACCTTTGGATCATGAAAGGCTCGAAAGCCAATCTATATCCTCAGGTTTAAGAAAATTGAACAGGGGCAACTGTTGTACCCCAAAATTTGCCCTCTCATGTTTCCCATGATTTCCCCCTACATGGTTGGTCACAAACCTTTGCCTAAAGAAAAGGAATATTCATGAGTGATGTTTATAAGTTTCCTTTGATTGACATCCCCAAAGCGCCTATCTATTGGCACCTCCAAAATACCTTTTTATTGGCATCTGCATAGCGCCCTTTGATTGGCATGGACAAAGGTCCTTCAATTGGCCTGTTAACAAGGCCTTTCAGTTGTCATTTTAACAATGTCTTTCGATTGGCACCCAAACAAAGGCATCTTCAATTGGAATTTTAACAAGCACCTTTCGATTGGCATTATAAAAGTGTCCTTCGATTGGCATTGTAACAGTGTCCTTCGATTGGCAGGTTAACAAGTATCTTTCGATTGACGTTGTAGCAGTGGCATTCGATTGGTAGTTTAACAAGTATCTTTCGATTGGTATTATAGCAGTGGCATTCGATTGGTAGTTTAACAAGTATCTTTCGATTGGTATTATAGTAGTGGCCTTCGATTGGCATTTTGATAAAGGTCCTTTGATTGGTATGGACAAAGGCCCTTTGATTAGCATTCCAAAAGGTCCTTCGACTGGAACTTCAGAGTTTCCCTCAATCAGAACATCAGAATGAAATGACCTTCGAATGACATTTCATTGCAGAGTTGGTATTACTCTAAGATGCTCTGATGAAGGAAATTTTGAATACTTAGAATCATAACTTAGACTTATCACAAGGCCAAGATCTGATCGAAGTTGCCTAATAGAGAATCTTTCTTCAAAAAGGACAGGAAGTCGAAGCAGAAGGAGTCTCAATCGAAGGGACTGTGACATCGAAGATGGATTAATTCGAAGTGGAGCTTAGAGCTATCGAAGAGAGTAGATTAGAAGGGAAGTGGATCTACAAAGGGCAAGTCATCTTTCGATTTTCATCATGTTGGAGGCCCAAACAGCTCATAACAGGCTGGCAATAACGCATGAAAGCAGATTGGCACGTGATTGAATCAAAAATAGAAAGTCTTTATGAAGAAATCAAATTAAATTCGTGTAAAGGCATGGTGTGGACAAAAAGATTGAATTAGGCTATTTTTGGAATGATATTTAAAGTGAATCAAATCAAATCTCTTCATCATAATGTGCCAAGATTTGACACACAAATATTGACCTAAATTCCTTTGTCTATATAAACCTCATGCTCACAAAGAAAAAAGGACGAAAAAACGCACGGAGGTTGCCTTAGAAGAAAACGCTGCCTGCCCCACGAGATTTCATAAAGTTGCCAAAGATTGTCACACTAAAAGCCGGTTTTGCGCATAGTCTCTGTCCAGACTAACATTTGAATCGTGAAGCATCCCTCATACAACCCCCCTGTGGGTAATTTTTCCTTTGATCTCAAACTTTTAAGTATGATTTAAATTCACGTTGAACATATATACATATTGCTGCTAATATTCATGGGTGTTTGAGTGTGTTACATGTGAGTAAGAAGGCACGATCTGAGCTTACCTTCGATTTGCACAACTATAACTCGTTTTCGATGGGTTAACACCATAGGGGGCAACTGAGCATGCAGATTCGATATTTAAATTAAATACTGTGTTTTTGTTTCTAATGTAACATTGCAGATTTGTTTGTACCAATAAATGTATTTCAACTAGGTTGGTGAAGAAGAGGTGTTGCAGTGAAAAGGACCTGGGTTCGATACCCAGGTCATATATTTTATGTTTCTAACAAACTTCCTTGCAGAATTCTAGATCGGAGGATGTCATATCCAGATCGAACGCCCCGTACGTGCAGTCTCGTAGGCACCTTCAATCAGCCCCTTGGATCGAAGGGAAACCCAAGCTCCTTCGAATCCCCGGTCCCCCAAACAATTATTTGGTTTTTCTTTTCAGGTATTCAGGTGCAACGTTCCAAGCATGGTTCACCATATACCTCCAGATCCCAATTGCCAAAGCGCTGCAAACCAAGATCCAATAAACCAGGCTGATGGCCTACCATACACTCTGGTCAACAAGCGCATAGGCAATCTGAAAGGTCAAACAAGGCTGAAACGTTGATGGGCCTCAAAATTGTTGATCTTACCACCAATTCTGGCCCACACCTCCCCCTTTGGTTTATTCTTTTCCATATTTCTTTTATTTAATTTGTTTTATTATTTTTAATTAACCAACCATTAATTTTTCTCATAAAAATCAGAAAACACAAAAAATAATATTTATTAATTTCACTTATTTATTTTTGTAAATAAACAATCAATTAATTTTTTTAGTTTAAATAGTTTAATAATAACATTTTTTGCAATAAATAAAAATTGATTTAGAATTAGGGTTTTGATATATTTTTACCTTTCTAATTTTATTTCCTTAATTAAAATAAAACTCAAAAAAATATTTTCTTTTTAATTAATTAATCATTAGTTAGGCTTAATTCTTAAATCAAAAATGACAAAAAAATATGCTTTATTTAATGAAAAAAGGGTCAAAACCCTAGGACGTTCCGATTCAATTTTCTCGCGCGCATATTATTGTTGATCCATATAATTGTAATTGCTCCGAGAATGTAACAGCTTTAACTTAGGATTTTATTTACCGCTTTTATTTACTTTTTCGCATTTAATTTTAAGGGTTTGTTTTTGGCGATGTAAATACCCGACGCCTTGTAATAGCTTAGTTTTATTTTCCGCAATTTATTTTCCGCAACCATTATCTGCGAGATGTTTGAATAATAGGCTATGCATGACAAGATTAACCTTTAATTTAAAATCAATCGTAGCTCACCATAACATGTACAAAGATAATATAAACTGAAAAACAATACACTCGCACATGCCACTCTTAGGGTACGCCTCACTTGGTTGCTTCGAACGTGGTCATTGAGTATAATTCCTTTTTGAGTAGGTAGATGTTCTTAAGTACTTGCTCTTTTGAAAACAAAAACAAAACTTTTCACACTTACACTCTCTTCCAAACAAAAAAACTCTTTTCAAACCCACAAACACAAAGAAAAGCAAATTTTTGAAAACATAGTGAGGAAGTACCTAAGAGCCCGTGGACAACCACTGATAGAAAGGGTGCTAACACCTCCCCTTTCTATAATCTACCTCCCGAACCCGAGAAACATCTCGAAAAGGAATTTTTCTGTGCTTTTGTCCTTTCCTTGTTGGATAAAATAAAAGACGGTGGCGACTCTTGCTTACCGCGACATTTTGCGAAAACAAACGCAAACGCGAACCAACATTCAAAAACAGTCAATTCTCATTCCCACCGATCACACCGTGTCTTTTCCGATTTGATTGATAGTTGTAGGATCTTTGAGGAGGACAATAATGCTCATTATAAGATTATGTCTGATAAGAGAAACAAAGGTCAGCAAAGCCGTGGAAAACCGTATGATGCTCCAGCTGGTAAAGGGAAACAGAAAGCGTTTCAAGGGCGAAGAACTAGTGGGGGAGATGCTCCTGCTAGTATTGTTTGTTACAAGTGTGGGAAACCTGGCCACAAGAGTAATGTTTGTCAAAGCGATGTTAGAGCTAAGGAGAATGAGGTGAGATGTTTCCGATATGGAGAAGTGGGACATATGACTCGCGATTGCAAGCATAAGGTTGTAGTTTGTTTTAATTGTGGCGAGGAAGGTCACATTAGTGCTCAGTGTAAGAAGCCTAAGAGGACTCAAGGAGCAGGAAAGGTGTTTGCTTTGTCGGGTGCTCCGACGACAAACGAGGATGGTCTTGTTCGAGGTACTAGTTTCATTAATAGCTTTCCTCTTATTACTATTATTGATACTGGTGCTACTCACTGTTTTATTGTTGTTGATTATGTAAAGAGATTGGGTCTCACTTTGTTGTCTCTGGATAGAGATATGGTGGTAGAAGTTCCGGCTAAGGGAACGGTTACTACTTATTTTGTGTGTGCAAGTTGCCCTTTATCAATCTTTGATAGAGACTTTGTGGTTGATCTTGCTTGTTTACCGCTTGTCGGGTTGGACGTGGTTTTAGGTATGGACTGGTTAAAAGCTAATTATGTCCATATCAATTGTTATGACAACACTGTGAGGTTTTCTTCCTTAGTAGAAGAAGAACAATCCATGTTGGTGTCAACGAAGCAGTTGAATGAGTTCATGAAGGATGAGGCGTTGGTTTTCTTGTTGATGGAGACTCTTTCTGTGGAGAGTCAAGTTGTGATAGCAAAATTTCTGGTGGTGTGCGATTTTCCTGAAGTATTCCCTGATGAGATTCCTAGTGCAACTCCAGAAAGAGAAGTTGAATTTTTTGTGGATCTTATCCCTGGTACCATACCTATCTATATGGCACCATACAGGATGTCCGCATCTGAGTTAGCAGAATTGAAGAGCCAATTAGAATATTTGCTTGAGAAGAAGTTTGTTAGACCTAGTGTGTCACCGTGGGGAGCTCATGTGTTATTGGTGAAGAAGAAAGACGGTAGCATGAGACTTTGTATTGATTATCGTCAATTGAATAAAGTGACTATCAAGAATAGGTATCCACTTCCTAGAATTGATGATTTGATGGACCATTTGGTTGGCGCTTGCATGTTTAGTAAGATTGATTTGAGATCGGGTTACCATCAAATAAGGGTGAAAGAAGAAGATGTTTAGAAAATTGTTTTCAGGACGAGGTATGGACATTATGAATATTTGGTGATGCCTTTCGGTGTCACTAATGCACCGGGAGTATTCATGGAGTACATGAATCGTATTTTCCATCCTTACTTGGATCGTTTCGTGGTTGTTTTCATTGATGATATTCTAGTTTATTCTAAATCGGAAGAAGAGCACGCAGAACATTTGCGCATCATGTTGGAAGTTCTGAAAGAAAAGAAGCTTTATGCTAAGTTGTCAAAGTGCGAGTTCTAGTTAAGGGAAGTGAGATTTTTGGGGCATGTCATTTCTGGTGATGGCATTGCAGTTGATCCTTCTAAAGTTGATGCTATGTTGAGATGGGAAACTCCTAAGTCTGTTACTGAGATTAAAAGTTTCTTAGGATTGGCTGGTTACTATAGAAGGTTCATTGAAGGTTTTTCTAAGTTGGCGCTTCCTTTGACAAAGTTGACTTGTAAAGGAGCTGCATTTGTGTGGGATTTCAAGTGTGAAGAAAGTTTTGTTGAATTGAAGAAAAGGTTGACAACGGCTCCGATCTTGATTCTACCTAATCCTGAAGAACCATTTGTTGTTTATTGTGAAGCTTCTAAGATGGGTTTTGGTGGTGTACTTATGAAAAATGGTAAAGTGGTTGCTTATGCTTCTAGGCAATTGAAGATTCATGAGAAGAATTATCCTACACATGATTTGGAGCTTGCAGCGGTTGTTTTTGTGCTTAAGATTTGGAGGCATTATCTTTATGGTTCTAGATTTGAAGTATTTAGTGACCATAAAAATTTGAAGTACTTGTTCGATCAGAAAGAGCTTAATATGAGGCAAAGACGGTGGCTTGAATTGTTGAAAGATTATGATTTTGGATTGAATTACCATCCTGGTAAAGCTAATATGGTGGCCGATGCTTTAAGTCGAAAGACTTTGCATATGTCACTTTTGATGGTGAAAGACTTGGAATTTCAAGATGGTGATCATGTATTTTTGCGAGTTACTCCTACAACCGGCGTTTGGCGAGCATTGAAGTTGAAGAAGCTAACTCCTCGCTTTATTGGTTCTTACCAAATTACTAGTAAAGTGGTAAAAATGGCTTATAGAGTGGCGTTACCTCCAAATCTTTTGAACTTGCATGATGTGTTCCATGTGTCGCAACTTCAGAAGTATGTTTCGGATCCTTCACATGTGATTGAGATGGATGATATTCAAGTGTGAGACAATCTTACGGTGGAGACGATGCCTTTAAGGATCGAAGATCGTGAGATGAAGTCTCTTCGTGGCAAAGAGATCTCCTTGGTTAAAGTTGTTTGGATAGGAGCAGCTGGTGATGGTGTGACGTGGGAGTTAGAAAGCAAGATGCGGGATTCCTATCCCGAGCTTTTCGAGTCAGGTAATTTCGAAGACAAAACTTTTATAAGTGGCAGAGAGTTGTAACGCCCCGTTTTATTTAATATTATATTATATTAATATTTTCGAGTTACCGTTTGATGTTTATTTTTGCGACGATAATATTTAAATTAACCGTTATATCTGTTAATATATTCGGCGACATTTTATTCGGTCCGATATTTATTTTGAGGGACCGATAATTATTTTATTTGGTCCGATATTTATTTTGAGGGACCGATAATTATTTTATTCGGTCCGGTATTTATTTTGAGGGACCTGTAATTATTTTATTCGGTCCGGTATTTATTTTGAGGGACCGATAATTATTTTATTTGGTTCGGTATTTATTTTGAGGGACCGGTAATTATTTTGTTCGGTCTGGTTTTTATTCCGTTCGGTTCGGTAAAATATTATTCGGACCGATATTTAATTATTTGGAGTTATTTTAATTATTTGGGTTAATAATATTATTTGATATTTGTTGTACCCCAAAATTTTCCCTCTCATTTATCAAAACTTTTCTCTCAAGACTTCTTGGAATCAAGACAAGATTAGGGTTTGGTCAACTCAAGATACCTCATCTTGCATTGATAACCCAAAATTAGGGTTTGAGTTTGCACAAGGATTTTTGGACTACCAATGCTTCATGTGACTTTCTTACATCATCTTGGATCCCTAAGATTGCTCATGTTAAGTTTCAAGCCTTGAACCACATTTTTGATCAGTCAATTGGACAGTTGACCTAAAAATCAACTGTATTGGGGAAAAAGTCAACCATGGCCAATTTACAGTCAAACTTCATAATTTTTTACCCACATCAACATTTTAGACTCATATGTACCATTTGATCAAGTTTGGATCACAACTCCTCAAGAAATTTGATCAAATCATCAAAAGGGCAAAATGGTCAAAATTAGGGTTTTGACTGAGAAAGGGAAATTTATGATTTTTAACCTAGCCAATGGCCAATTGAGTTCAAGCATGATTTCAAGGATTCAATGGCATCATATTGACCTAATTACATGGTTCAAAAGATCTCAAGTTCATTGGATTGACAGATGAATTTTGCAGTCAACTGATCAAAAGTCAACAATATTCTGAAAAGTCAAACTTTGACTTTTTGGTCAAAATCAAGTACCAAGGGTCATAATTCATCAAGATATGTAAAAATATGAAACTTGTTCACCAAGAAAACCAAATTTGAAAATTAGGGTTTTAATTTGAAAATTTTCATAACTTAGAATTTTTCTAAGTATAAAAATTTTCTTATTTTTTTCAAACTTTTCACCACTTTTTCACCATGATGCATTTTGATTCAAAGAAAACTTAAAACATGAAAGTTGTAGTGCTCCATGAAATATACAACTTTTATTCACAAACTTTTCCCAAAATATGCTTGGATCTCAAGTTATGAATTTGTGAATATAGGTCCATGAACTAAATAACTTAGTGAAATTTTGCCCTAATTTAGGCAGGTTTTGGACCCAACTTCATGGACATTTTTCACCTAGTTCCAAGAGGTATCTCAAATTTATTTTCAAAGATGGATTATAGATCACATTTCAAGCTTTCCAACATGTCCAAGAACTCTCCAAGATCATTTTTGAGTAGGGAGAATCGAAGAAGGGAAGTTGGCATTTTCTCACTTTTGTTCAAGCCATTTTTCACATAGGATCAAGTTGCAAATCAAATCCATGCTGGTTGTATCTTGCTTTACAGGTCCTAAGCTTGATTTACAATCCATAATTAAATGCAAACTCAGTAGACAAAGGCTTTATCTTTGCTTTTGAAGCTTTGTACAAGGTGTATTTCCATTTTGGGCATAAAGTTCACAATGCCATTTTCATAAAGAGAAGCTTTTGCAAATTTGTCAATCTTGAGCATTGGACCTGTCCCTTTGGTACATACAAACTACACAGCTCTAAAGCAAATTGTACAAGCTCTTTGCATCCCTCAAGCAAGCAAGTACAGGCATGTGAGTATGGTCACTTCACTTTACTTCAAATGCAAGAAAAGTTGCAAAAAGGTCCAAAGCTTGCACAACTAGGAAGGGATGACTTTGTATCATTTCTATACAAATATACAAACTTGTTACAAGGCTTGTCACGTTTGGATTGGACTTGAAACTCTCTGAAACTCAAAAACACCAAATTTCTGCCTAAACACTCAGATTCTGCAAAAGCACAACCAACACTCATTTGGTTCGTGCGTTTTGTATTTAAACATTTGAAACATATTATTCACATCATACCAAAGAAATCCAAGCCATCACCCTGGTTCTGTAACCCCTGTTTCAGCATTCACCATTTTCACTTTGGAAGCTTGCAACTTGACTTGGTCAGAGAGTTCCATCCATCTTCAAAGCAAGATAAGCATTGGAATAGGTTCAGGGAAGTTCAAGGAAGCTTAAACAATCATCATGCCTCCATTAAAGTCCCTACATTATCCTACTCGAATCCAGTTAAAGGAGGTATTTTTTCAAACTCTATATCTCTGAATCGGCAACCTCTAGCCATGATTTGTGAAGGAAAAATGTAGTCCATATCATAACAAAGTTGTACATATCTTTACTTTTCATTTATATTAACTGTGCTGAGAGAATTTGTAGATTGAAAACTCTGAAAAAGTTAGGTCACGAATTTGGGATTCCAAAATTCTCCTTGATCTTTTAGAGTTAGGTCACATAATTTATATGGCTGGAATCGTGAGCTCAAATGCCACATTTTTCATGTTACGAGTTTTTGTTTTTATGCAAGCATGTGAGAGTTACAGGTTTGAACTGAAGCGCGCGAAGAAGAAGACCAAGGACAGGGATGAAGTGGCTTCTAGGCTTTTTGGCAGCTTTGGCCTTTTTGTTTTTACCAATCACACCCCCTGACTTACTACTTCACCCCCTTGGCTAATTTTTATATTTTTCATATTTTTTTGATATTTTTATATTTATTGCTTTTGATTATTTTTTCTGAACACTAGTGCAGAAATGACTTTTTAAATCGGGTGAAACTGACTTTTTACATCGGTTCTGTGTCCGATGTAAAGTCAGGCGATATAGTAAATCAGGTACTTTTTACATCAGTTCTGGGACGGATGTAAAAATTCCCTTTTTTACATCGGTTATAATATAAGAATGATGTAAGAAACAGTTATTACAATATTTTTAAAAAAATGATATAATTTTTTACATCGGTTGGACGTAATACCCGATGTAAAAAGTCCCTTTTTTACATCAGTTATAATATAAGAGCCGATGTAAGAAACAGTTATTATGCACATTTTTTTTAAAAATTGATCCAGTTTTTTACATCGGTTGGAAGTAATACCCGATGTAAAAAGTCCCTAATGACGCAACTTTTTACATCGGTTATTACTCCCAACCGATGTAAAAAGTCCCTTTTTAAAAGTTTTTACATCAGTTTTGAGTAATAACCGATGTAAAATGTATGAATTTTTTTTGGAATAAATTATTTATTTTCTGGATGTTTCCCTGTACAAATATAATTTGTACCCATTTTTTCATATTTTTCCAATATCACACAGACTATATTTATATCGCTATATAGATTTCATAGCTTTCCAACATCACATATACCACATCTAGGTCGATGTTTTCATATTTTTCACAACAAACTTACAAATTGAACAATTGTATTGCAAACTTGTATTGTATTGTAAACTTTAACATTGCTCAAATGCAACCACTTGGTTCATTCTGGAATTTCATATTTTGAGTGGAAGACACTGAATTATAAATTTTCTAACATGAAACTAATTTATGATTAAGTACAATAGTGTGGATGATAATCACAAGTCATGCCAATACAAAGGTAGGTGATTTATCCTTTAACAGTAAAGAGAGTAGAGATGCAGGATGTGGATTTGTGTTCATGAGGTAGAGTTTCCCATAACTTTATGAAGGTAGGATCCTTTGAGAACACATCCTTGGTTAGTATCCCTTTATCAGTCCAATTTTTAATATCATGCTCAAGATTGAGAACCCTTTCCTTAACATCTTCAAATGGTTTATTCTTACTAATCCAGCTACAAAGCTCCTCCACCTCAGCCCAAAAGGTGGATTCTGTGATATCTTCTTTTGACAACCTATTAGCATGTTCCAACCATCTCTGAGTATACCTATACCTCTTTGGCCTAGCCTTGTTCATGTAAGGACCTGTGTCCTCATTCTTCAAATGACCGTAATAATTGGCAATATCTAGAGGCTCAACAAGACGACGGAACCAGGTTCCGAGTTTAATCCATTCTTTTTTTCCTTCAAACACGTCTGGAAGTTCATACCTCTTGAGCATTTCAATGATCTCATCCCATACTCCTGCGAGCACGAGCCTCTTCATGTTTGCTTGGAAATCCTTTCCCTCCTTTTGCACCTTGAAGGCATCATAATAACCTTTTCCTTTGTTTATCTCACATGTTGCTCTATACTCTTCCAAATCCCTCATGCTTGGCACAACCTTCTCTTGAATCTCCTTTTTTATTTTCTCCTCATTTCTTTCCTTTTTCTTTTCTAACTCACCAGCTGCTCTAAGGCACAGCCGCACTCTTACGCTCTGAGATCAGTTTCAGCAAAAACAAATCATCTCGCACACAATCATATATCAGCTAGCCAAAATACTTAATCTAACTTTATGTTCGAAATATAAGATCCGTTATATTGAAAGACATATCTAGTGAGATCATGTTATTGTAAGAGAGAAAAAATTACTGACCAGTCCAAGGCTATCCAAGGCGGCTGCAACGTCGGTATTAGGAGCATCACCAGAAGACAAAGGAAGGTCATCAAGTTTATTTAAGTACACCATATTTTGCATTGCCAAACTTTCCTCTAATTCAGCTTCATAGACTAGATGTTGCAGTATGCTTTTGTTGGCAACTTCAGAAAGTTGTGTTGAATCTTTTAACTGAGCAATGTGAAACATGAGTTGTAAAACTTCCTCTGAGTTATTTACCACAATCAATTGACCATTACCATTGTAGAAAATGTAAGTTCCAAAGGGTCTATAAGGGCTTAACTCAACAAAATTTGTCATAGTCTCCAACAACAAATTCGTGCTTCCCATTAGATTACAAGCAATGTGCCTTGTAACAGTTGTTGGATTCCTCATCATTGTGGAGTAAAATTCACAACTCATACTATCTCTTATTGAATCCTGAGATTCGAAGTTGTCATTGTCAGGAGTCAAAAGTTGAAGAACAGAACTAAAAAGTTTTTCAATACTAGAAAAAGGAGCAAGAAAAATCCTCGGCACTATGTCATATCTCATGACAAAGTGTATGAAGCGACGAGACCAGTTTTGTCTGTTTGAAGCATGAGAGAATAGATGATTCCCAACCAAAGGAGAACCAAAAGTGACACACATGGGTGGCTTAAGCTGAGTTTGGTTAAGATTCTCTTCCAAGGCCCAAAATGTTACAAGAATGGCCAAAACAGCCCCTGAAGAATGACCTGTAAACACTACTTGCTTCCCTTATGCCATACCTTACTTCACCTGCAATGCAACACAAAAATTTCACATCAAATTAGATAGCTAGTTCAACAACAATTTCATTTCATTGTAGCGAGTAGTACCTTACCTCGGATATAATCGAGGAGAATTTGAATAATCGATCGAATCTGTTTAAGAAAGTTTGGTTTACCAAAGCAGTTTCATCATTACCAACACTTTTAAGTAAAAGGAAGTGAGCAAGATCTATTTTAGTTTCTCCAAAAGGTTTTGTAACAAACCAGTCAGTTTGAACCCATGATCCAGGAAAGCTTATGACAACAAACTTACAAATTGAACAATTGTATACTCCATAAAGGACTCAACATGAACCTGACATATTAACACTACTATTGCTATGCCATCAGAAAGCTCTCTTGATCTTGATAGCTTGTCAAAAAATGAAAAATCAAAATTTTAACCTTTATAGTGTAGCCAAATAGTTGCAATTAAATGTGTCGGTGTGTGTGATAACGATGCAACGTTAAAATTCAGCTTATCATTTCTACCAAGCAGTGACTTTGACATGCTGAGGATCCTAATCTTCCATATGTTACACATAACTCAAACACTACCAAAGTTATCAATCACTGATCATGGAATGGAGTTGTTTGATCCAAGTCCGCTACACTATAATAGCGCCGCTAATTGACAGACAACATTTTATACTAAAAAGTGATTATTTCAATAAAAAGTGATTTTTGTTCTTAAAAGAACATTGGACAAAAAATGACAATATCACAATCACAATCACAATATAATATACATATACAATTGGATAAACTTCAAGCTTTTTCACAATGCCAATGCATAATCATCAAACTCAACAAATAAACCAAACCTACTCATTCAAATTGAGAAATTCATACTAAACGAATAAAAAGCTTCATAGGAAAAATAACCAAAAATACCTGCAATTTGGAGAGTGGAATCAATCCATTCATACTATTACCATGATCCTTCTCTATAACATTCATCTCCTCATCTTCAGGAATAGCATCCAGAATAGCATGCCTAGGAACCCTCCTCCTCGGACTCATCGAAATCGTCTTACTCAAAATCACAGGCACACCAGAACAACACCCCGCAACATAAACCTCAACTGACGGAGCCGAAACCCCAAGCTTCGGCCGAAAAAACACCAAGGAACCCGACCCAATCAACCCCGCTGCCATAATGACAATCCATTTCCCAACCCGACCCATTCCCCCCATCAGTATCCAACCGTTCCAATGACCCACAAAGAAACAACACATCTTTCTCATACACCTCAAACTTAGCCCCACCGGTGATCCTCACATTATCCGTGCTGACGTATGTAACCTCCGCAGACTCCTTGTCGACACGGTCACGGAAGAGAGGAAGAGGCAGCGTGGAGTCAACTGTAGGAATCGATGAACCGTTGATCACAAGAGAGAAACCGATTTTGCGTTTCGGGTGACATATGGTTAGATGTTCGGGAGCGCTGTTGATTACACAAGGTGAAATTCGAACGTAGAAGAGACGAACTTCGAGCCATGATCTGTGACTCTTTATCGGTGAAAAGCTTAATGAATTTTCGCTTTTCGCAATCAATTCTTTGTTTTGATCCATATAACAAGGACTTCAAATTTCGAATTTTGATTTTACCCTTTTGGGTTTTGATGGAATTGGGAACGACCCGGGTAGAGAAAAGCGAAATTTGAAGGGAAAAAATGAATTTGGGTGAAGAAAAAGAAGGTTTTTTAACCGTTTAACTGAAAAGGTGAAAGGAAATAGAGAAAGAAATAGGGTTTTGGGATGGCTTAGTTAAAAATAGGAAATGGGGAATTCTATTGTTGGAAGAGGTCAACTCAAAAAGGTGAGATTGAGAAGAAAGGATGAATGACAGAAGGGTGGTTTGTACAGTGGAAACATTATTACATCGATGGAAGCTATTACCCGATGTAAGGGTTTGGAACCTATTACATCGGTGGAACCTACTACCCGATGTAAGGGTGTGAGCCTAAGCAGTTTTTTACATCGGTTATTTGGTGGACCGATGCAAGCGTCTTTTTATTAGTTTTTTACATCGGTTTAAAATAAGCCCCGATGTAATTTTTTTAATATATTTTATATATTAACAATCTGCCTGTGAACCTATTACATCAGTTTTTAGTTAACCGATGTAATATCTTGCTTGTTTTTTATTTACATTTCTGTCACCTTGTTTCTTATTTACAAAAATGCCACCGTATTTGTTTCTGAAAACCTTTTACATCGGTGGATGAGATTGCCCGATGTAATAGGTAGCGAAATATTTTTTTCTTCTTATTTTTATATCGTTGCAAATAAATACCTGATGTAAAAAGTTTGTTAATTGTATTTTTTACATCATATATTTTGATACCCGATGTCAAAACCTTTTCTCAAATGTCTTTTTTTTAGTAGTGGAATAATAAAAAATCCTAAAAATAATTTCTTTATTTTTACAATTTTACTTTATTTTATTTTATTTTATTATTTTGTACATAAAAATTAATATATGTGAATAGGATAGAACTTATTTTCTTAAATAGTTTGTAAATACAATAAAAAATACTTAATATTTTTATTATACTATTTATATTCATAAATACTTATTTTTTACACATATTTAATTTTTTAATATTTACATATAATATTATTTATTATTTTCTTATACAAAAAATGTACAAAATAATAATATGAAACATGTATTTTATTTTAATTGAAAATTAGGGTTTCACCCCTTTCAAAAAGAATTAATTATCTTTCCTTACTTTTAGGTTTAAGTTGAATATTTCTTTTATACAAAAACAAGACATAAAACTTTTTTTTTCTAACATGAACATATTGCATTGCATTTTAAATATTTGCATTATTTAATTCGCGCAATATTCGATTTGGTTGTAATAATATATTTAGGTTTATATTTGTGTAAAATCCCCATTCAAACTTGTATCCCCCCTCCCATAATAATTGTTGTAATAGCTTAGTTTATTTTACGCAATTTATCGCTTTATATACTATGCTTAGTAATTAGGGTTTGCATGACAAGAACAAAAACCAAACAAATATAAAAAACCTAAATGCAAGACAAAAGCATGAAAATGACACACTTTGCACACAAGCACCCTTAGGGGTTCTCCCACTTGGTTGCCTAAATTAAAATTGCCATGTTACGCATGCGAAGTATCTTGGCAAAACAAAACAAAACATGTATAAGATCATAGTCCCTCGATGACGCTATTCAAAAGTTGCCTAAAACAAAATGATCTTGGTCCCTCAAAATGCTAAGATACTTGGAAACATTACTATCATGGTCACACGATGACCCACGCCCGTCCCGTTTACATCCAAAGATAGGGTAGCTTACCAAATCAATGGTAAGTCAACAATGTCAAAGGAATGAAAATGCACAAGAAAGACATTTGAGTAGGTAGATAGCTTCTAAGTTACTTGCTCCATTTCAAACAATCCTTGCTATTTTCAAAAACAAACACACACACATTTCAAAATAACTTTCAAAACATTGAAAACATTTTCAAAAAGATAAACATCTTTGTATACTTACGAACGAGAATCATTACAAAGATTGCCTAAACGAATGGCCTCTTTTCAAAATACTTTCAAAATCACACCAAACACCATTTCAAACAAAGCAAAGCAAGTGATCTAAGCAAGTAACTAAGAGCCCATGGAAAACCATGGATGAAAAGGGTGCTAGCACCTTCCCTTTTCATAATCTACCCCCCGAACTCAAGAAAACATCTCAAAGGTCTTTCCTGTGCTTTTTTACGTTTCCGTTTGGATAAAAGAAAAGCCGGTGGCGACTCTTGCTAACCGTGACATTTGCGACAAAACGCAAAACCTCAAGTCAGTTCTCCCACCGTATCACAGAACTGGCGACTCTGCTGGGGACTATTATAAAAGTGGGGTTACCTTAGGGTTTAGATCACATTTATTTGCTTACCTTGTTTGACTTGTTTTCTTTACATTTTGATTCTATTGTTTGGGTTTGAATCCTCCACCCGGATTTAGGAAACATTATAGGTAAATAGTAATACGTTGTGGAAACTGTGCGGGGTATACCGAAACGGTCTAAGCAATAGCTATGTTAGTGTGACATATTTGTGGGTACCGGTAGCCTTTGAGTCAATCAAAGAGAAATCGGGGCCACTGAGTGATTTCATGAAGCACTAACGAACTTCTAGAACCCTTTACTTGACCAACTTGGCCTTTTAGGATGTAGTGAGATGACCGGATTTGGTGCAGTCTGAAGTTGGTAGATACTCGATACTACACTCATTGAGGGTTGATTTCTTGGAATATTTCGGTCGCCAGTAAAGAGGCTTGAACTGAAATAATGAACAAGGAAACAATCCAGTGATATTGAGCTCCTTAGAACCCGGTTACTATTACTAGGACAGGTTGAGCCAACTAAACTTCAAGAGGGTACTTACCTATGAAACCCCATGCAATCCTAAACTAGGAACTTGTTTGATTTGCTTGTACATATATACTTGTGCATAACATCATGGACATCATGAGCATCATATGCATCCACTAACCATTTCAAGGATTTTGGAAATTCATCTTTGTTCCTATTTTGTAGGATATGGATTCACTTCGCAGGAAAACTACCCAAGTCACCCTTGTAAGAATTTATCCACAACTCAAGGAGCTAGCTTCAAGGATTCCTGAGAATTCTCCATTCACCGAGAGGCATGGTCGTCTACTCAACTTAGTCACTTCCAACATAGAGCAAGACATGATGAAGGTTCTCTTCCAGTTATTTGCCCTTTGCATCACTGCTTCACATTTCCTGACTACTAGCTTGTGCCTACTTTGGAATAATTCTCCCAACTCTTGAGGATTCCCATTCTCAATCAACTACCTTTCAACGGTACGGAAAGAGATCCAAAGCCAGAAGAGATTGCTCAAGCCCTACACTTGCACTCATCTGATGTCACAACCCATTGGGAAACTAGAAGTGGTGACAAAGTCTTCTTGGCAAAGTTCTTGTTTGAGAAGTCCCAAAGCTGTTGGAACTCCTTGGACTTACAAGCTTTTGAGGAGATTGTAGGTCTTCTCATCTATGGGATGGTCTTGTTCCCTAACCCTGACCAACTTATAGATGTGAGCGCTGTCAAAATCTTCATGTCTCGCAACCCGGTGCCTACATTGCTTGGGGATATCTTACACTCTTTTCACACCCGTACAATGAGGAAGAGAGGTGTTCTTATGTGTTGCACTCATCTCCTGGCAAGATGGTTTATTTCTCATCTTCCCCAATCAGTCTTGAAGAATGAGCAAGGTTTGAGGTGGTCACAAAGGTTGATGACACTTAAACATTCAGATATTCATTGGTGTTCTCGATCCAAAGAGAATGTTAACATTGTCGACCGTTGTGGGGAATTCCCTAATGTCCCTCTATTTGGCATTAGGGGAGGCATCATCTACAACCCGTGCTTGGCGCTAAGACAGTTTGTTTATGCCCGAAGGGATGACGCACATGATATGCTGATTCAAGGCTTGGTTTTTGACTTCGACAACAACAATCAAGGACTTCACCAAAGATTCATCCGAGCTTGGAGGATGCCAAACAAGGTAGATAGCAAGACTTTGGGACACAAGAATTCCATCCCTCTTGAGCCTTACCTCAAGTGGGTACGAACGCGCGCTCAAAGTCTTATGATGCCTTACCCCTCCATTCTCCCAGTGATTATATAGCCTGTTAAGGAAGGAGAGGTTCCATACACCATCCTACATCCTGACATGCCTACATCACTCAAAGACCTACAAAGGGGTTGGATACAGCTCAAAGAAGAACGCGATACTTTCGAATCCCAATTCTACGCAAGCCAGAAGAAGGTTTTGGAACTCACTCGATTACTTCATGAAGAGAAGACTCTCAACACCTACATTGCACCAAAGAGGATGCACAATGTCTTTTTATCTTAGAATTTTGTATTACTTTGCCCTAGGGGCATTGATGTACTCAAATTCTTTTTTATTAATATAACGTGTGTTCCTTTTTGTTTGACACAAATTTCAATTTTTTTAAATCGTTGAAAACATTGCATGAATACATATCATTCATCATAAGCATAAACAAGTCTTTGCGACAAGTTTCCTCATCCCTCTACTGTTTATTTCAGAAGATGGATCTTGAACAGATGGTTAAAGACCTGCAAGCTCAAAATACACAATTTCAACAGTTACTCTTGACCTTAGCCAAGGGGCAGGAGGAGCTAAAGACTCTGTTAGAGGAAGAAAAAGAGAAAAAGAAGAAGAAGAAGCCAGCTGGTGTGGTTATCATGGACAGAAGGTTTCAGGGACAAGCCAGAAGGACCTTAGAATTTCCAACCACATCTGATGAAGGGGAAAGAAAAAGAAAAGAGACGGCAGTACCATCAGATTCTGAAGAAGAAGAGGAAGAAGAGGAATACTCTGAACAACAATACCCTCCGGCCGATGACAAATACAAACACTTGGAAGAGCGTCTAACTGCTATGGAGATACAGAGAGTACCGGGGTTAAATATCGAGGAATTGGGGCTGGTGTTAGGAATAGTAATCCCGCCGAAGTTTAAAGTGCCATTATTTGCCAAGTATGATGGGGTGCCTTGTCCCAAAATTCACATTCGATCTTATGTCAGGAAGATTCAGCCGCATTCTGCTGACAAAGACTTGTGGGTCCACTTTTTTCAGGACAGTTTATCAGGAATACATATTGATTGGTTCTACCAGTTGGAAAGGGCTGATGTCTATAATTGGGAAGACCTGACAGCAGCCTTCTATAAATAGTATCAATACAACGCAGATTTGGCACCAACCCGTACTCAACTCCAAAGTATGGCTATGGTATCAAATGAGGGCTTCAAAGACTACGCCCAAAAGTGGAGGGATCTAGCCGGAAGGGTGCAACCCCCCTTGTCTGAAAGGGAGCTAGTGAACATGTTCCTGGGAACTCCATCGGGCCCTTTCTTTAATCATCTGATTGGAAGATCCTCTGCAGGGTTTACCGAATTGATTTTAACTAGCGAGAGGGTGGAAGCCGGTATAAGAAGTGGGAAAATTCAGAAAGACGCGTCTGCATCTACAACTGTAAAAAAACCCTTCACTGGAAAGAAGGAAGTGTCTGCTGTCTATTCACACAGAAATCAAGGAAGAGCCGAGCGCCGACCAATAGTGGGGGCCGTTATGATTCCAAAGCCTGCTTCAGACCAGCCAAGAAATAACCAGCCGAGAAATAACCAGCAAAGGGTGGAAAGGCCAGTTTAACAATTCACCAAGATTAACATGACTCCAGCCCAGGTCCTACCACATCTTTTGAAGTTGAATCTGGCCATTTTAAAAGAGGCCCCTAAAAATCCCAATACTGCGTCTCCTCACTACCATCTGAATGCCAGATGCGCATATCATTCTGAAAGTCCAGGGCACGACACCAACAATTGTTGGGCTCTGAAGAACAAAATTCAAGACCTGATAGACACAAAGGAAGTTGAGTTTGAAACACCTGAGAAACCGAAGGTTATTTCCGCTCCAATGCCGAGGCATGGTCACAATGCCAATGCTGTCGAGGAAGATTTATTTGTTGCAACCGTGGATAAACTGTTAACTCCGCTCCCAACCATCAAGCTGAATTTGTTGAAGGCTGGTATATTCCCAGGTTGAGACAAAGACTGCCATATTTTCCTATCCTCATCATTTGACTGCCCTATGTTGAAAAAAGGTATCCAACAACTGATTGATAACCAAGAAATTTTGTTTGAGAAAGCTCCTGTTTCACCCGTTCCAGTTAAAGAAGTTTCTATAATAACCATCTACGCCAATCCTTCTAGGGTCTCTAAAAGACCCATTAGGATTACATCTGCTTCAGTGACTACTCCACTTAAGATTACAATGCCCGGGCCGGTCCCGTACCAGTCAGATAAAACAGTACCATGGAATTATGGTGGAGAAATCTACTACCATGGTATTAAACATGATGAATTGGCTGCCGAAGAAGAAAGCTCTGAAGAGGACAATTCCAACATCAGTAACATTGCCGGAACAAGCAAGATTACCCGTAGTGGTAGAATCTTCTCTCCAGAGATTGCCCCTCAAAAGGAAGTCTTTGGACCCGTGGCCGTTCCGAAGATTACATCAGCACCAGTGATTGTACCTGCAAGTGTACCTACCGACAAAGACAATACAATTCCCATCCCTACTTCCACTGCTGAGAATAAAGGAAAAAATGTTCAAGAAGAGCCTGTCCGGACGAAGGCTCAATCTATCCCTGAAACATCCAAGAAGGAGATGGAAGAAATCCAGAGGATAATAAAAAAGAGTGATTATGATGTGGTTGAACAGTTGGGGCAGACCTCCTCCAAGATCTCTATGTTAGCATTGCTGCTGTGCTCTGAGGCACATGCAAAAGCTCTGGTAAAATTTGTGAAGACAGCTCATGTGCCGCAAGAGACATCTGCTGACCAATTCCAAGAGTGTGTAGCCAGTTTGACAGCTGATAATGGCCTGGGTTTCTCTGATGCTGACTTGACACCCAGAGGGAGAAAACACAACGAGGCGTTACATGTCTCAGTGGAGTGTAGAGGAAAAACCCTAGCACATGTCTTGGTAGACACGGGTTCATCTCTGAACGTCTTACCAAAGAAAGCCCTTGATAGATTGGATTGCAAGGGGCTGACATTAAAACCTAGTAATATAATTGTGAGAGCATTTGATGGCTCTAAGAGGATGGTCCATGGGGAGGTGGACATCCCGATAAAGGTGGGAACTCAGACCTTCAATTCAACCTTCTATGTGATGGACATCCGTCCTTCTTATTCCTGTCTGTTAGGACGACCTTGGATCCACAATGCTGGTGCTGTCACCTCCACTTTGCATCAGATGCTGAAGTACCCCGTCCAAGGGAAGATCATAACTGTCCACGAGGAAGAGGAATACATGATTAGTCATCTGAATTATTTACGATATGTGGAGTTAGATGGCGAGTTCATTGAAACCCCTTTCCAACATTTTGAAGAAGTCTCTCAAGAAGTGGCGGTAACCAAGGCAGTGTCCTCGATTCCTAAGATCACAAGACCTCCACTTCAGATGTCATCTCTAAAGGATGCAAAGGCAGTAGTGGAAGAGGGGGGATGCACCATCTAAGGGAAGCTTCCAGACATTCCTTACAAATCAGACAAGTTTGGCTTGGGTTTTACTTTAATTGCTCAGAAGGCTGTGTGCCGCGCCTGTGCTGGAGGGACACCTGTGAAGATTAGTAATCAAGGGGTCAACGCTGTGGAGGACAGTGAAGAGGTTGGCAGCTTGGAAGATTGGATATTTCCTACTGTCAGCGGAGGACTTCGCAACTGGGAAGCCAAAGACTTTGTCCCGATAACTTTCATATCTCAATAATTTATCTTTTACATTTCTACTGGACTTGTAATAATTCACAAACAATTCGCACTTTTTAACCTTGTGTCTTACCCGAGGCACAACGGTCCATTTGTAAGGGTTTTTATTTCATTTTCATATGACATTCAATGAATCATGGACGATTTTTCATATATAAACCTTTTGTGCTCATTGTCTTTCTTTTACATTTTATTGTTTTAAGATGGCTATGCCCTTACACACACCCACACTCATAAATGCAGGTACCCTTCCATTCCGGATCCTATGGGTAACGATACTGCTATAGCCTTCAGTGACTCTGAAGATCTGATCTACCAAGCCGAATACGAAGGTGAAGAAGATTGTGAGGTGCCAGGGGAATTGGCCAGACTACTACAACAAGAGGAGAAAGCTATTCAGCCTCATGAGGAGCTGTTGGATACAATCAATTTGGGTACCGAGGAAGATAAAAAGGAAATCAAAGTGGGTTCCAATCTAGATCCGAGTGTCAAGGAGCGCCTAATTCAGCTGTTGCATGATTATGTTGAGATCTTTGCCTGGTCATACAAAGACATGCCGGGACTCGATACAAACAACGTGGTACATCGTCTACCCACAAGAGAAGACTGTCCACCAGTGAAGCAGAAAGTCCGCCGCATTAGACCTGACATGTCAGAGAAGATCAAAGCAGAAGTTATGGAATAGTTCAATGCTAGTTTCTGGCTTCCTATCCACAATGGGTTGCTAACATTGTTCCCGTGCCTAAAAAGGACGGCAAAGTAAGAATGTGCGTGGATTATAGAGATTTAAACAAGGCCAGCCCTAAAGATGATTTTCCACTTCCACACATTGACATCCTGGTTGACATTACAGCCCAACACAAAGTATTTTCTTTCATGGATGGATTCTCAGGCTATAACCAGATCAAAATGGCACCTGAAGACATGGAGAAAACTACATTTGTCACACAATGGGGTACGTTCTGCTACAAAGTGATGCCATTCGGACTGAAGAATGCCGGAGCAACCTATCAACGCGCCATGGTAGCTTTGTTTCATGATATGATACATCATGAGATAGAGGTCTACGTAGATGACATGATAGCCCGATCACAAACTGAAGAGGAACACCTTGATCATTTGCAGAAGCTGTTTGTTAGGTTGAAGGAGTACAAACTAAGGTTGAACCCGAACAAGTGCACATTCAGAGTCCGATCCAGTAAACTCTTAGGTTTCATTGTCAGCAACAAAGGCATCGAGGTTGATCCTGCCAAGGTCAAAGCGATACAAGAAATGCCTGCTCCTCGCACTGAGAAGGAAGTCAGAGGGTTCTTAGGACGCCTGAACTATATTTCCAAATTCATTTCTCACCTAACATCTACTTGTGAACCAATCTTCAAACTGTTGAAGAAAGATCAGGTAGTCAGATGGAATGATGAATGTCAGGTTGCTTTCGAAAAAATCAAAGAGTATTTACAAGAGCCTCTTGTCTTGATGCCGCCAGTCGAGGGAAGACCACTAATCATGTATCTGACCATTTTAAAGAACTCAATGGGGTGTGTATTGGGGCAGCATGACGAGTCTGGCCGAAAAGAGCACGCTATTTATTACCTGAGCAAAAATTTTACCGACTGTGAAACCAGATATTCACTGCTCGAGAAAACTTGCTGCGCTCTGGTATGGGCTGATCGCCGGCTAAGACAGTATATGTTGACTCATACCACTCTGCTGATATCTAAGATGGATCTGATAAAATACATCTTCGAGAAGCCTGCCCTGTCTGGGAGGATAGCTAGATGGCAGATGATCCTAACAGAATATGACATACAGTACACGACCCAAAAAGGTATAAAGGGCAGTGTGCTAGCTGATCATCTTGCTCATCAAGCTGTAGAAGATTATCAATCCATGAAGTTTGAATTCCCGAAGAAGACATCATGACATTAGACAACAATGAAGAAATCAGACCATATGACGGACCTGAACAAGGATCCCGATGGACCCTGTTCTTTGATGAGGCATCCAATGCACTTGGTAATGGTATCGGAGTTGTACTGATTTCTCCGGAAGGATGCCATACTCCTTTTACAGCCAGACTTTGCTTCAACTGTACGAACAACATGGCAAAATACGAAGCATGCATCTTCGGACTCAAGGCTGCCATAGACTTGGGAATCAAATCTTTAGTCGTGTTTGGAGATTCAACTTTGGTCACCAGTCAGATCAAAGGAGAATGAGACACTAAGCATCCAAACCTTATCCCTTACAAAGAACATGTTTTGACATTGCTACCACATTTTGAGAAGATTACCTTCGAGCACTTCCCGCGAGAATAAAATCAGCTAGCAGATGCTCTAGCCACAATGTCATCTATGTTTAAACTTAATTGGGATAACGAAGCTCCCCAGATCACCATTGAGCGAATGTATGAACTAGCACACTGTCACAAGATTAATACTGAAGAAGTAGTGGACCAACCTTGGTTTCATGAAGTCAAAAGGTATCTCGAGGCTCAGGAATATCCAGAAGAAGCTTCAATCAATGATAAAAAGTTCCTAAGGAGATTCTCCGCTAAGTTCTTCCTGAGTAATGGCATCCTGTACAAATGTAATCATGATTCTATTATGCTCCGTTGTATGGATAAGGCTGAGGCTGAAAGGATAATGGCTGAATTACATGAAGGTACCTTTGGCACTCACTCTAGCGGGCATACGATGGCGAAGAAAATCCTATGGGCAGGCTACTATTGGTCTACCATGGAAGCAGACTGCTATCAACACTCCCGGACCTGTCATAAATGTCAAATTTATGCAGACAAGGTGCACGTGCCCCCGATTCCTCTAAATATCTTAACTACTCCTTGGCCCTTCGCTATGTGGGGAATCAATATGATTGGGGAGATCAAGCCTACAACCTCCAATGGACACCGCTTCATTCTAGTTGCCATCGATTATTTCACAAAGTGGGTCGAAGCAGCTTCCTTCGCATCTGTTACTAAGAATGTTGTTGCCCGCTTCATCAAGAAGAATCTCATTTACCGGTACGGTATCCCAGAAAGGATCGTCACTGATAACGGTACGAACCTTAACAATACTATGATCACCGCCTTGTACGAGCAGTTCAAGATTCAACATCACAATTTATCCCCCTATCGGCCGAAGATGAATGGTGCAGTCAAAGCTGCTAATAAAAACATTAAAAAGATCATACAGAAAATGACAGTCACCTACAAGGACTGGAATGAGATGTTACTGTTTGCTCTCCACGGGTACCGTACCACGGCTCACACATCAACTGGGGAAACACCTTATTCTTTGGTTTATGGCATGGAGGCTGTTTTACCTATTGAAGTTCAGATCCCCTCTTTAAGAATCATGAAGGATGCAGGTTTGAGTGAAGACGATTGGATCCAGACCCGACTTGATCAACTGAACTTAATTGATGAATAGAGGCTTACTACTGTTTGCCATGGTCAGACGTATCAAAAACGGATGATTAAGGCTTTCAACAAGAAGGTCAGACGCCAAGTATATCAAGTTGGAGATCTAGTGATCAAACGAATCATCTTTCCACAAAGTGATCCCAGGGGCAAATGGACTCCTACCTATGAAGGGCCATTTGTAATCAAGAACATCTTTTCTGGTGGGGCAATGATCTTAACCACCATGGACGGCGACGACCTGCCACACCCTGCGAACGCAGACATAGTCAAAAGATACTACGCATAAGAGACCCACTAGGTTGACACACCTAGGCAAAACAAGGGCATCCCGGCGAACCAAAAGGTTCGGTCAAAAATTAGGGATAAAATAAAAAAATATGTACACCCGGCAAGTTGAAAACCCGAAAGGGAGACTTGGGTAAAAAAGGGTTTCTTGGTGGATCGAAAACCCGAAAGGGAAGTTCAGACAAAAGTTAGGGAATTAAAGCGTATGACTATGTCTCGTCGGATCACTTTAAGGATAATCTCTTCACAAACAAAGCCAGAGCTTCTGATCAATCCAATCATCTTCGGACGAAGCAACAAATGGACAAGATATTCGGAGATACGAAGGCTATAGTAGAATGGGAACCCCATGGGATTTTTTACACATAGTTATCTTTCTTTGTATAAAGTTTTCTTATTTTCATGACACCATCCTCTTACTAGGATGTCTGTCTCCTTTGTACAAAATACTTATTCAAAGTAAATATAAAGATATCTCTTTAAAGTACAAAAAACTATTTGTCCTTTTCTTTTTACACTTGTGTTATATTTGTAAAAAACGTCCAATGATTCATTAATGAATATATGCATTTGAACATAATTACTGTTTACAAGTGGACAAAATGAAAAAGAACAATTATTGACAGGTTAAAAGAATAGGAAAACGTCTTTAGGCTATTTCATGAGCAATCCCTACAGTACGACATTAAGATCCCCAGCGGAACCAAAACTTCAAACTATTAACCCACAATGGAAACCATCAAGTTTCTCCAAATTCCCCAGCAAGTTATCTTGAAGCCTGAAAACCAACCAGACAACAACTTCTGATAAATCCCCAGTAGAGTGGCAGACAACCCAAACTCCTGAACTTTTTCCAAATAGGGATAAATTTTCTTCCCCAGAGTTATCATTGCTCCCCAACAGAATGAAGATTCTCATTATTAATCCCCAGTAGAAGTCATCAAAATTCTCTGGATTCCACCAAGCAGATTACTCAAGCAGTATACGGCATTACTCTCACAACGAAATTTTTGTCAATACTCCAACTTCAAGACATGAAGAATCCTCAGCAGCAGTCAAGGATTTATTTTCCTCAACAATACAGCAAATCAGCTTACATGCGCATACATTACATCCATATATCATAAACATTGATAAAGTACATATATTGCATCATACATTTCATGCAACATAACTTTGTGTTTCAACTAACATTTTACCCTTTTCAGGATAAGATTAACAGCTACCATTAACAATGTTCAAAGATTCTAGATACAGTCCAGATACGCTCCAGACACGGTAGCCATTATGTTACTCATTCAGATCTCAACATTCAGATACAGTACATATACACTCCAGGCACGGAAGTCATTCTGTCACTTATTCAGAGTCTAGTTCAGATATGCTCTAGATACGAATGCCATCCTGATACTCATTCAGATTCAAGTTCAGATATGCTCCAGACACAAATGCCATTCTGACACTCATTCAGATCTCAACTTCAAATACAGTCCAGATACGCTCTAGACAAGGATGCCATTTTGATACTCATTTAGACCTCAATTTCAAGATACAATCTAGATACGCTCCAGATACGGATGCCATTCTGTCGCTTATTCAGATTTCATATTATAGATACAGTACAGATACACTCTAGACAAGGAAGTCATTTTATTACTCATTCAGATTCAAGTACAGATACAGCTCAGAGACGCTCCAGAGACGGACACTATTCTATTCCTCATACAGATTCAGTCTCCAGATACAGTTTCAGATACGTTCCAGATACGGACACCATTATGATGCTCATTCTTTTGACTTACAACTTACAATTTAACAGACATTCTCGGATGGCATCTACAAGCCCATCTCCAACAAGATCCTATCACCTCTCCAAATGGCATCTTTAAGCCCATTCCCTCAACTACACATTATCGAGTGCAAATTTATAGGCACTTTAGTGTCCAATCATCTTTTACCTTCGAGTCACGAACGACAAAGCTCGCCAATCTAACTCTTCAGGTTCAAGAAGATTGAACAGGGGCAGATGTTGTACCCCAAAATTTTCCCTCTCATTTATCAAAACTTTTCTCTCAAGACTTCTTGGACTCAAGACAAGATTAGGGTTTGGTCAGCTCAAGATACCTCATCTTACACTAATAACCCAAAATTAGGGTTTGAGTTTTCACAAGGATTTTTGGACCACCAATTCTTCATGTGACTTTCTTACATCATCTTGGACCCCTAAGATTTCTCATGTTAAGTTTCAAGCCTTGAACCACATTTTTGATCAGTCAATTGGACAGTTGACCTAAAAATCAACTATACTGGGGAAAAAGTCAACCA
Organism: Vicia faba; assembly: GCA_948472305.1. Taxonomy (NCBI): domain Eukaryota; kingdom Viridiplantae; phylum Streptophyta; class Magnoliopsida; order Fabales; family Fabaceae; genus Vicia; species Vicia faba. The sequence goes on from OX451739.1 coordinate 26,905,694, forward strand.
TGGCCAATTTACAGTCAAAATTCATAATTTTTGATCCACATCCACATTTTAGACTCATATGTACCATTTTATCAAGTTTGGATCACAACTCCTCAAGAAATTTGATCAAATCATCAAAAGGGCAAAATGGTCAAAATTAGGGTTTTGACTGAGAAAGGGAAACTTATGATTTTTAACCTAGCCAATGGCCAATTGAGTTCAAGCATGATTTCAAGGATTCAATGGAATCATCTTGACCTAATTACATGGTTCAAAAGATCTCAAATTCATTGGATTGACAGATGAATTTTGTAGTCAACTGATCAAAAGTCAACTGTATACTGAAAAGTCAAACTTTGACTTTTTGGTCAAAATCAAGTACCAAGGGTCATAATTCATCAAGATATGTCAAAATATTAAAAAATTTCACCAAGAAAACCAAATTTGAAAATTTGGGTTTTAATTTGAAAATTTTCATAACTTAGAATTTTTCTAAGTATAAAAATTTTCTTATTTTTTCCCAACTTTTCACCACTTTTTCACCATGATGCATTTTGATTCAAAAAAAACTTAAAACATGAAAATTGTAGTCCTCCATGAAATATACAACTTTTCTCCACAAACATTTCCCAAAAGATGCTTGGATCTCAAGTTATGAATTTGTGAATATAGGTCCATGAACTAAATAACTTAGTGAAATTTTGCCCTAATTTAGGCAGGTTTTGGACCCAACTTCATGGACATTTTTCACCTAGTTCCAAGAGGTATCTCAAATTTAATTTCAAAGATGGATTATAGATCACATTGCAAGCTTTCCAACATGTCCAAGAACTCTCCAAGATCATTTTTGAGTAGGGAGAATCGAAGAAGGGAAGTTGGCATTTTCTCACTTTTGTTCAAGCCATTTTTCACATAGGATCAAGTTGCAAATCAAATCCATGCTGGTTGTATCTTGCTTTACAGGTCCTAAGCTTGATTTACAATCCATAATTAAATGCAAAATCAGTAGACAAAGGCTTTATCTTTGCTTTTGAAGCTTTGTACAAGGTGTATTTCCATTTTGGGCATAAAGTTCACAATGCCATTTTCATAAAGAGAAGCTTTTGCAAATTTGTCAATATTGAGCATTGAACCTGTCCCTTTGGTACATACAAACTACACAACTCTCAAGCAAATTTTACAAGCTCTTTTCATCCCTTAAGCAAGCAAGTACGGGCATGTGAGTATGGTCACTTCACTTTACTTCAAATGCAAGAAAAGTTGCAAAAAGGTCCAAAGCTTGCACAACTAGGAAGGGATGACTTTGTATCATTTCTATACAAATATACAAACTTGTTACAAGGCTTGGCACATTTGAATTGGACTTGAAACTCTCTGAAACTCAAAAAAACCAAATTTCTGCCTAAACACTCAGATTCTACAAAAGCACAACCAACTCTCATTTGGCTCATGCGTTTTGTATTTAAACATTTGAAACATCTTATTCACATCATACCAAAGAAATCCAAGCCATCACCCTGGTTCTGTAACCCCTGTTTCAACATTCACCATTTTCACTTTGGAAGCTTGCAACTTGACTTGGTCAGAGAGTTCCAGCCATCTTCAAAGCAAGATAAGCATTGGAATAGGTTCAGGGAAGTTCAAGGAAGCTTAAACAATCATCAGGCCTCCATTAAAGTCCCTACATTATCCTACTCGAATCCAGTTAAAGGAGGTATTTTTTCAAACTCTATCTCTCTGAATCGGCAACCTCTAGCCACGATTTGTGAAGGAAAAATGTACTCCATATCATAACGAAGTTGTACATATCTTTACTTTTCATTTATATTAATTGTGCCGAGAGAATTTGTAGATTGAAAACTCTGAAAAAGTTAGGTCACAAATTAGGGATTCCAAAATTCTCATTGATCTTTTAGAGTTTGGTCACATAATTTATATGGCTGGAATCGTGAGCTCAAATGCCACATTTTTCATGTTATGAGTTTTTGTTTTTATGCAAGCATGCGAGAGTTACAGGTTTGAACTGAAGTGCGCGAATAAGAAGACCAAGGACATGGATGAAGTGGCTTCTGGGCTTTTTGGCAGCTTTGGCCTTTTTGTTTTTACCAATCACACCCCCTGACTTACTACTGCACCCCCTGGCTGATTTTTATATTTTTCATATTTTTCCATATTTTTATATTTATTGCTTTTGATTATTTTTTCTAAATAATAAAAAATCCTAAAAATAATTTCTTTATTTTTACAATTTTACTTTATTTTATTTTATTTTATTATTTTGTACATAAAAATTAATATATGTGAATAAGATAGAACTTATTTTCTTAAATAGTTTGTAAATACAATAAAAAATACTTAATATTTTTATTATACTATTTATATTCATAAATACTTATTTTTTACACATATTTAATTTTTTAATATTTACATATAATATTATTTATTATTTTCTTATACAAAAAATGTACAAAATAATAATATGAAACATGTATTTTATTTTAATTGAAAATTAGGGTTTCACCCCTTTCAAAAAGAATTAATTATCTTTCCTTATTTTTAGGTTTAAGTTGAATATTTCTTTTATACAAAAAAAAGACATAAAACTTTTTTTTTCTAACATGAACATATTGCATTGCATTTTAAATATTTGTATTATTTAATTTGCGCAATATTCGATTTGGTTGTAATAATATATTTAGGTTTATATTTGTGCAAAATCCCCATTCAAACTTGTATCCCCCCTCCCATAATAATTGTTGTAATAGCTTAGTTTATTTTACGCAATTTATCGCTTTATATACTATGCTTAGTAATTAGGGTTTGCATGACAAGAACAAAAACCAAACAAATAGAAAAAACCTAAATGCAAGACAAAAGCATGAAAATGACACACTTTGCACACAAGCACCCTTAAGGTTTCTCCCACTTGGTTGCCTAAATTAAAATGGCCATGTTACGCATGCGAAGTATCTTGGCAAAACAAAACAAAACAAGTATAAGATCATAGTCCCTCGATGACGTTATTCAAAAGTTGCCTAAAACAAAATGATCTTGGTCCCTCAAAATGCTAAGATACTTGGCAACATTTCTATCATGGTCATACGATGACCCACGCCCGTCCCGTTTACATCCAAAGATAGGGTTGCTTACCAAATCAATGGTAAGTCAACAATGTCAAAGGAATGAAAATGCACAAGAAAGACATTTGAGTAGGTAGATAGCTTCTAAGTTACTTGCTCAATTTCAAACAATCCTTGCTATTTTCAAAAACAAACACACACACATTTCAAAACATCTTTCAAAACATTGAAAACATTTTCAAAAAGACAAACATCTTTGTATACATTCTTACGAACGAGAATCATTACAAAGATTGCCTAAACGAATGACCTCTTTTCAAAATACTTTCAAAATCTCACCAAACACCATTTCAAACAAAGCAAAGTAAGTGATCTACGCAAGTAACTAAGAGCCCATGGAAAACAATGGATGAAAAGGGTGCTAGCACCTTCCCATTTCATAATCTACCCCCCGAACTCAAGAAAACATCTCAAAGGTCTTTCCTGTGCTTTTTTACCTTTCCTTTTGGATAAAAGAAAAGTCGGTGGCGACTCTTGCTAACCGTGACATTTGCGACAAAACGCAAAACCTCAAGTCAATTCTCCCACCGTATCACAGAACTGGCGACTCTGCTGGGGACTATTATAAAAGTGGGGTTACCTTAGGGTTTAGATCACATTTATTTGCTTACCTTGTTTGACTTGTTTGCTTTACATTTTGATTCTGTTGTTTGGGTTTGAATCCTCCACCCGAATTTGGGAAACATTATAGGTAAATAGCAATACATTATGGAAACTGTGCGGGGTATATCGACACGGTCTAAGCAATAGATAGTTAGTGTGACATATTTGTTGGTACCGGTAGCCTTTGAGTCAATCAAAAAGAATACAGGGCCGATGAGTGATGTCATTAAGCACTAACGAACTTCTAGAACCCTTTACTTGACCAACTTGTCCTTTTAGGATGTAGTGAGATGACCGGCTTTGGTGCAGTCCGAAGTTGGTAGATACTCGATACTACACTCATTGAGGGTTGGTTTCTTGGAATATTTCGGTCGCCAGTAAAGAGGCTTGAACTGAAACAATGAACAAGGAAATAATCTAGTGATATTGAGCTCCTTAGAACCCGGTTACTATTACTAGGACAGGTTGAGCCAACTAAACTTCAAGAGGGTACTTACCTATGAAACCCCATGCAAGCCTAAACTAGGAACTTGTTTGATTTTCTTGTACATATATACTTGTGCATAACATCATGGACATCATGAGCATCATATGCATCCACTAACCATTTCAAGGATTTTGGAAATTCATCTTTGTTCCTATTTTGTAGGATATGGATTCACTTCGCAGGAAAACTATCCAAGTCAACCTTGTAAGAATTCCTCCACAAATCAAGGAGCTAGCTTCAAGGATTCCTGAGAATTCTCCATTCACCGAGAGGCATGGTCGTCTACTCAACTTAGTCACTTCCAACACAGAGGAAGACATGATGAAGGTTCTCTTCCAGTTCTTTGACCCTTTGCATCACTACTTCACATTTCCTGACTACCAGCTTGTGCCTACTTTGGAAGAATTCTCCCAACTCTTGAGGATTCCCATTCTCAATCAACTACCTTTCAATGGTACGGAAAGAGATCCAAAGCCAGAAGAGATTGCTCAAGCCCCGCACTTGCACTCATCTGATGTCACAACCCATTGGGAAACTAGAAGTGGTGTCAAAGGCTTCTTGGAAAAGTTCTTGTTTGAGAAGGCCCAAAGCTGTTGGAACTCTTTGGACTTGCAAGCTTTTGAGGAGATTATAGCTCTTCTCATCTATGGGATAGTCTTGTTCCCTAACCCTGACCAACTCATAGATGTGAGCACTGTCAAAATCTTCATGTCTCGCAACCCGGTGCCTACGTTGCTTAGGGATATCTTACACTCTTTTCACACTCGTATAATGAGGAAGAAACGTGTTCTTATGTGTTTCACTCCTCTCCTGGAAAGATGGTTTATTTCTCATCTTCCCCAATCAGTCTTGAAGAATGAGCAAGGTTTGAGGTGGTCACAAAGGTTGATGACACTTAAACATTCAGATATTCATTGGTTTTCTCGATCCAAAGAGAATGTTATCATTGTCGACCGTTGTGGGGAATTCCCTAATGTCCCTATACTTGGCATTAGGGGAGGCATCACCTACAACCCGTGCTTGGCTCTAAGACAGTTTGGTTATTCCCGAAGGGTTGGACCACATGATATGCTGATTCAAGACTTGGTTTTCGACTTCGACAACAACAATCAAGGACTTCACCAAAGATCCATCCGAGCTTGGAGGATGCCAAACAAGGTATATAGCATGACTTTGGGACACAAGAATTCCATCCCTCTTGAGCCTTACCTCAAGTGGGTACGAACTCGCGCTCAAAGTCTTATGATGCCTTACCCCTCCATTCTCCCAGTGATTATAGAGCCTGTTAAGGAATGAGAGGTTCCATACACCATCCTACATCCTGACATGCCTACATCACTCGAAGACCTACAAAGGGGTTGGATACAGCTCAAAGAAGAGAGCGATACTTTCGAAGCCCAATTCTACGCAAGCCAGAAGAAGGTTTTGGAACTCACTCGATTACTTCACGAAGATCAGACTCTCAACACCTACATTTCACCAAAGAGGATGCCCAACATCTTTTTATCTTAGAATTTTGTATTATTTTGCCCTAGGGGCATTGATGTACTCAAATTCTTTTTTATTAATATAATGTGTGTTCCTTTTTGTTTGACACAAATTTGAATTTTTTTAAATCCTTGAAAACATTGCATGAATACATATCATTCATCATAAGCATAAACAGGTCTTTGCAACAAGTTTCCTCATCCCTCTACTGTTTATTTCAGAAGATGGATCTTGAATAAACGGTTAAAGACCTGCAAGCTCAAAATACACAATTTCAACAGTTACTCTTGACCTTAGCCAAGGGGCAGAAGGAGCTAAAGACTCTGCTAGAGAAAGAGAAAGAGAAAAAGAAGAAGAAGCCAGCTGGTGTGATTATCATGGGAAGAAGGTTTCAGGGACAAGCCAGAAGGACCTTGGAATTTCCAACACATCTGATGAAGGGGAAAGAAAATGAAAAGAGACGGCAGTACCATCAGATTCTGAAGAAGAAGAGGACTACTCTGAACAACAATACCCTTCGGTCGATGACAAATACAAACACTTGGAAGAGCGTCTAACTGCTATGGAGATACAGAGAGTACCAGGGTTAAATTTCGAGGAAATGGGGCTGGTGTCAGGAATAGTAATTCCGCCGAAGTTTAAAGTGCCATTAATTTCCAAGTATGATGGGGTGTCTTGTCCCAAAATTCACCTTCGATCTTATGTCAGGAAGATTCAGCCGCATTCTCCTGATAAAGACTTGTGGGTCCACTTTTTTCAGGACAGTTTATCAGGAACGCAGCTTGATTGGTTCTACCAGTTGGAAAGGGCTATTGTCCATAATTGGGAAGACCTGGAAGTAGCCTTCTATAAACAGTATCAATACAATGCTGATTTGGCACCAACCTGTACTCAACTCCAGAGTATGGCTATGGTATCAAATGAGGGCTTCAAAGACTACGCCCAAAAGTGGAGGGATCTAGCCGGAAGGGTGCAACCCCCCTTGTCTGAAAGGGAGTTAGTGGACATGTTCCTGGGAACTCTATCAGGCCCTTTCTTTAATCATCTGATTGGAAGCTCCTCTGCAGGGTTTACCGAATTGATTTTAACTGGCGAGAGGGTGGAAGCTGGTATAAGAAGTGGGAAAATTCAGAAAGACGCGTCTGCATCTACAGCTGTAAAAAAACCCTTCACTAGAAAGAAGGAAGTGTCTGCTGTCTATTCACACAGAAATCAAGGAAGAGCCGAGCGCCGACCAACAGTGGGGTCCATTATGATTCCAAAGCCTGCTTCAGACCAGCCAAGAAATAACCAGCAAAGGGTGGAAAGGCCAGTTCGGCAATTCACCAAGATTAACATGACTCCAGCCTAGGTCCTACCATATCTTCTTAAGTTGAATCTGGCCATTTTAAAAGAGGCCCCTAAAAATACCAATACTGCGTCTCCTCACTACCATCCGAATGCCAGATTCTCATACCATTCTGAAAGTCCAGGGCACGACAGCAACAACTGTTGGGCTCTGAAGAACAAAATTCAAGACCTGATAGATGCAAAGGAAGTTGAGTTTGAAACGCCTGAGAAACCAAATGTTATTTTCGCTCCAATGTCGAGGCATAGTCACAATGCCAATGCTGTCGAGGAAGATTTATTTGTTGCCACCATGGATGAACTGTTAACTCCGCTCCCAACCATCAAGCTGAATTTGTTGAAGGCTGGTATATTCCCAGGTTGTGAGAAAGACTGCCATATTTTCCTATCCTCATCATTTGACTGCCCTCTGTTGAAAAAAGGTATCCAACAACTGATTGATAACCAAGAAATTTTGTTTGAGAAAGCTCATGTTTCACCCGTTCCAGTTAAAGAAGTTTCTATAATAACCATCTACGCCAATCCTTCTAGGGTCCCTAAAAGACCCGTTAGGATTACATCTGCTCCAGTGACTACTCCACTTAAGATTACAATGCCCGGGCCGGTCCCGTACCAGTAAGATAAAACAGTACCATGGAATTATGGTGGAGAAATCTACTACCATGGTATTAAACAAGATGAACTGACTGCCGAAGAAGAAAGCTCCGAAGAGGACAATTCTGACATCAGTAACATTGCCGGAACAAGCAAGATTACCCGTAGTGGTAGAATCTTCTCTCCAGAGATTGCCCCTCCAAAGGCAGTCTTTGGACCCATGGCCGTTCCGAAGATTACATCTGCACCAGTGATTGTACCTGCAAGTGTACCTACTGACAAAGACAATACAATTCCCATCCCTACTTCCACTGCTGAGAATAAAGGAAAAATGTTCAAGAAGAGCCTGTCCGGACGAAGGCTCAATCTATCCCTGAAACATCCAAGAAGGAGATGGAAGAAATCCTGAGGATAATAAAAAAGGGTGATTATGATGTGGTTGAACAGTTGTAGCAGACCTCCTCCAAGATCTCTATGTTAGCATTGCTGTTGTGCTCTGAGGCACATGCAAAAGCTCTGGTAAAATTTCTGAAGACAACTCATGTGCTGCAAGAGACGTCTGCTGACCAATTCCAAGAGTGTGTGGCCAGTTTGACAGCTGATAATGGCCTGGGTTTCTCTGATGCTGACTTGACACCCAAAGGGAGAAAACACAACGAGGCATTACATGTCTCAGTGGAGTGTAGAGGAAAAACCCTAGCACATGTCTTGGTGGACACTGGTTCATCTCTGAACGTCTTACCAAAGAAAGCCCTTGATAGATTGGATTGCGAGGGGCTGACATTAAAACCCAGTAATATAATTATGAGAGCATTTGATGGCTCTAAGAGGATGGTCCATGGGGAGGTGGACATCCCGATAAAGGTGGGAACTCAGACCTTCAATTAAACCTTCTATGTGATGGACATCCGTCCTTCTTATTCCTGTCTGTTAGCACTACCTTGGATCTACAATGCCGGTGCTGTCACCTCCACTTTGCATCAGATGCTGAAGTACCCCGTCCAAGGGAAGATCATAACTGTCCACGAGGAAGAGGAATACATGATTAGTCATCTGAATTCTTTCCGATATGTGGAGTTAGATGGCGAGTTCATTGAAACCCCTTTCCAACATTTTGAAGAAGTCTCTCAAGAAGTGGCGGTAACCAAGGCAGTGTCCTCGATTCCTAAGATCACAAGACCTCCACTTAGGATGTCATCTCTAAAGGATGCAAAGGCAGCAGTGGAAGAGGGGGGATGCACCATCTGGGGGCAACTTCCAGACATTCCTTACAAATTATACAAGTTTGGCTTGGGGTTTACTTCAACTGCTCAGAAGGCTGTGCGCCGCGCCCATGCTGGAGGGCCACCTGTGAAGATTAGTAATCAAGGGGTCAACACAGTGGAGGACAGTGAAGAGGATGGCAGCTTGGAAGATTGGATATTTCCTACTGTCAGCGGAGGATTTCACAACTGGGAAGCCAAAGACTTTGTCCCGATAACTTTCATATCTCAGTAATTTATCTTTTACATTTCTGTTGGACTTGTAATAATTCACGAACAATTCGCACTTTTCAACCTTGTGTCTTACCCGAGGCACAACGGTCCATTTGTAAGGGTTTTTATTTCATTTTCATATGACATTCAATGAATCATGGACGCTTTTTCATATATAAACCTTTTGTGCTCATTGTCTTTCTTTTACATTTTATTGTTTTAAGATGGCTATGCCCTTACACACACCCACACTCACAAATGCAGGTACCCTTCCATTCCGGATCCCATGGGTAACGATACTGCTATAGCCTTCAGTGACTCTGAAGATCTGATATACCAAGCCGAATACGAAGGTGAGGAAGATTGTGAGGTGCCAGGGGAATTGGCCAGACTACTATAACAAGAGGAGAGAGCTATTCAGCCTCATGAGGAGTTGTTGGATACAATCAATTTAGGTACCGAGGAAGATAAAAAGGAAATCAAAGTGGGGGCCAATCTAGAGCCGAGTGTCAAGGAGCGCCTAATTCAGCTGTTGCATGATTATGTTATGATCCTTTCCTGGTCATACAAAGACATGCCGGGACTCGATACAGACATCGTGGTACATCGTCTACCCATAAGAGAAGACTGCCCACCAGTGAAGCAGAAAGTCCGCCGCATGAGACCTGACATGTCAGAGAAGATCAAAGCAGAAGTTATGAAATAGTTCAATGCTGGATTTCTGGCTTTCTATCCACAATGGGTTGCTAACATTGTTCCCGTGCCTAAAAAGGACGGAAAAGTAAGAATGTGCGTGGATTATAGAGATTTAAACAAGGCCAGCCCTAAAGATGATTTTCCACTTCCACACATCGACATCCTGGTTGACAATACAACCCAACACAAAGTATTTTCTTTCATGGACGGATTCTCAGGCTATAACCAGATCAAAATGGCACCTGAAGACATGGAGAAAACTACATTTGTCACACAATGGGGTACGTTCTGCTACAAAGTGATGCCATTCGGACTGAAGAATGCCGGGGCAACCTATCAACGCGCCATGGTAGCTTTGTTTCATGATATGATACATCATGAGATAGAGGTCTACGTAGATGACCTGATAGCCCGATCACAAACTGAATAGGAACACCTTGATCATTTGCAGAAGCTGTTTGTCAGGTTGAAGGAGTACAAACTAAGGTTGAACCTGAACAAGTGCATATTCTGAGTCTGATCCGGTAAACTCTTAGGTTTCATTGTCAGCAACAAAGGCATCGAGGTTGATCCTACCAAGGTCAAAGCGATACAAGAAATGCCTGCTCCTCGCACTAAGAAGGAAGTCAGAGGGTTCTTGAGACGCTTGAACTATATTGCCAGATTCATTTCTCACCTAACATCTACTTGTGAACCAATCTTCAAACTGTTTAAGAAAGATCAGGTAGTCAGATGGAATGATGAATGTCAGGTTGCTTTTGACAAAATCAAAGAGTATTTACAAGAGCCTCCTGTCTTGATGCCGCCAGTCGAGGGAAGACCACTAATCATGTATCTGACCGTTTTAGAGAACTCAATGGGGTGCGTATTGGGGCAGCATGACGAGTCTGGCCGAAAAGAGCACACTATTTATTACTTGAGCAAAAAGTTTACCGACTGTGAAACCAGATATTCACTGCTCGAGAAAACTTGCTGCGCTCTGGTATGGGCTGCTCGTCGGCTAAGACAATATATGTTGACTAATACCACTCTGTTGATATCTAAGATGGATCTGATAAAATACATCTTCGAGAAGGCTGCTCTGTCTGGGAGGATAGCTAGATGGTAGATGATCCTGACAGAATATGACATACAGTACACGACCAAAAAAGCTATAAAGGGCAGTGTGCTAGCTGATCATCTTGCTCATCAAGCTGTAGAAGATTATCAATCTATGAAGTTTGAATTCCCGACGAAGACATCATGACATTAGACAACGGTGAAGAAATCAGACCATATGACAGACCTGAACAAGGATCCCGATGGACCCTGTTCTTTGATGGGGCATCCAATGCACTTGGTAATGGTATCGGCGCTATACTGATTTCTCCAGAAGGATGCCATACTCCTTTTACGGCCAGACTTTGCTTCAACTGTACGAACAACATGGCAGAATTTCATTTCCAATTAATTTTTTACCTTCTTTTTTTTGAAAAAAATGAGATTTGGGGAGTCCAATGGATTGCACGTTGGACAAAAAATCAGTACAAAACTCAAACGCTTCTTCAACAACGTATCGCTCAATGATACAACCCTCTGGACGACTTCGGTTTTTCACGTACCCTTTTAATATTTTCATATAACATTCAACAGGGTACATCCATCTCATATAAGCTGGTCCACACAAATTGTGTCTCTTTCACAAGATGAACAACAAGATGTACCATAATGTCAAAAAATGATGGAGGAAAATACATTCCAAGGTCACACAGAGTAATAACGATTTCTTTTTGTAATACTGGTAAGATATCATTAGCAAGCATTCTCGTGCCCAGAAATGCACTGTAAGTGTCCCACGATTTCAATACTTTCTTGAAATCGAATATCACAATTCTGGCACTTTTAGCATGATTTATTTGCATATTCTTAATCCTTGAGTCATTTGCAAGCTAATGGTTGTATTTAATTGCATTTCTATTGACTGCATACCAAGATGCCATGATTAGGGTTCGAGCTTTGTTTTTAGGGATTTTGCACACAGGAACAATTGGCCATGGAGAGTGGTACCATGATGCTCGTGAGGTTGCAATGAGTTGATTGGTACCACTGGTATTGATTTGTCATGCAAGGATAAGATTTTGGAATGGAGAAGGGTTATACCTACACCCATTTGTCCGTCGGTAAAAGATCTTGATCTAAAACGACGAAGACGATGAGGAAGATGATAATGTGGCCTTCCCTAACTGGCCAATTCAAAATTCGCGCGTTTTATAATATATTATTTTATTTTTTCCATATAATGATTGTTTGTCATTCTTTGTACAACTAATCAAGCCATCCCAGCTGGTAAGCGCGCAGTGTGATTATAAAAAAGGACCTGGGTTCGATCCCCAGGTCCCAACTTTGCTTTCTATTATTTTCTTTTACACGATCAGGTGCCCATGTGTCCAACAAGTCTACCATGCATCCTCAGCATCCATTCATCCAAATCATTCACACTCCAGATCAAAGGTCTGTCCTTGAGGGACCACTATAGGCATGAGTCAAGCGCATGCACATGATCTGGAAAGTCAAAGCAGGCCAAGTGTTGTTGGGCTTGATATTTGCAATCAGCACCCCCTTCTTGCTAGCAACTACCAGGCCCATCCTATTTCTTTTCTATTTTTCTTTTTATTTAATTTCTTATATTTAAATATTTTCTAACACTAATTAATTTATTTTTTACAAAAAAATCATAAAATCAATTCTCATAAATTTAGAATTTTGGTTTTATTTTATTTAATTTTATATTAGTTTTAATTTAATTTAGGGTAATTAAAACCTTTTTGTAAATAATTAAAATCAAATTAGAAAAAAATTATGTTTAACATGTAATTTAATTTTTATTTTCTTTTCATAAAATAAAAAATACCAAAAATAGGTTGATTTAATTCTAAACTAATTAGTAATTAGGTTTTTTTTTATTTATTCAATCAATCTTTCTTTTCTCAAAATAATCAAAAACAACAAAAAATTATTTTTCTTTCAATTAGGTTTAGACGGGGTCAAAACCCTAATTCTCTCATTCTCGATTCATCGCGCGCGCTTATTATTTTTACAATATTAATGTAACTGCTCATGGTATGTAATAGTTTAACTAGGATTTTCTTTTATTTAACATTTTATGGGTTTTTGGCTAGGTAATTAATCCCCTACCCCGAAGCCTTATAATAGCGTAGTTTTTATTTCTCGCATTTTAATTCTCGCAAATATTAATTGTTAGATAATAGGATTGTATGACAAGACTGTATGTTAATTTAAAATGGCTAGCAAACCCTAATGTGCAAAGATAATAACTGAAATCAAATCACTCGCACATGCGCACTCCTAGGGTATACTCTCACTTCGGTTGCCTTCGGTAAACGGTCATTAAGTATAAGATGTTTTAGTGGTCACCCTTCTGTCTAAACAAAGATCAAATATCCCGTTCAGAAATGTTGCCTCGGAAAGGTTGCCTCGGAAATGTTGCCTCGAATATGATCTTAAGACATTAGGGTTATTACTAAGACGTCCTAACATTGCTTTAGTGATCGTACGTCCCTTACGAATTGACCCTTACAAACTCCAACGACGATGCTACCTATTTCTCAATAGTAGGATAGCATTGTCTAAAGGAAACAAGAACATAAATAATCTTATTCCGAGTAGGTAGAATCTTAAGTACTTTCTCAAATCAAACTTTTTCACACTTACACTCTTTTCAAACAAAGTTTTCAAAAACACTTCGTAACACTCTTGAAGATAGAAGCAATGGTTAAAACAAAGTAAAACAAAAACTTTTCAAAACACAAACACACAAGCAATTTTTAAAATGATGAGAAAGTACCTAAGAGCCCGTAGAAAACTACGGATAGAAAGGGTGCTAATACCTTCCCTTTCTATAATCTACCCCCCGTACTCAAAATCTCGAAAAAGGAATTTTTCTGTGCTTTTTTCCTTTCCAGTTGGATAAAATAAAAGTCGGTGGCGACTCTTGCTTACCGCGACATTTTGTGAATAAAAAACGCAAAACGCAAACCAGCATTTTCAAAATAGTCGGTTCTGCCACCGTATCACAGAACTGACGAATCTGCTGGGGAAAATATAAGTGGGGTATACCTTAGGATTTAGTTCATCATAAATTGCTTCTCTTGTTTGTTTTGGTTGGTTTACTGTTAAAGGGTTTTGTATTAGGAGTTACTATAGATTCTAACCCGGACTGGGGGACACCTTTTAGGTAAGTAGCAATAAATTGTGAGGAAACTGTACGACATAGACCGATACGGTTGAAGCAGTAGCTACGTTTATGTGGCACATTGGTTGGTACCGGTATTCCTTGTGGAGAAACAAGGAGAATACGGGGCTGCTATGTGTGTCGTTAAGCATCAACTGACCTTAGAACCTTTAATCGACCAACTTGGCCATTTAGAAAGTGGTGAGATAGACGGCCTCGGTATAAAGCTGAGAACTGGTTGATACTCGATACTACACTCATTGAGACCACACTCTCGAGATAGTTCCGGTTGCAAGAAAAGATTGCGTGAGATGAAACCATGACCGATGGAAGATGGTCAGTGATATTGAGAACCTATAGAACACGATTACTTTTGCTAGGACATATTGAAACCAACTGAACTTCAAGAGGGTAATACCTTTGTCCCCATGCAAGCCTTAAACTTAAGGGATCTTTTGTGAATTGTTTGCCTTTGCCATGCCTGTTATCTGCTATACCTGTTGTTTGTTTTACCATGACATCATGCATCATAACATAGCATGCATACTTCATTACACAAACCATTTCAAAGAACGAGGGGATTTATCTTTGTTCTGTTTTGCAGATTATGGCTTCCATGTGTAGAAACACCATCCGAGTTAACTTTATGCAAATACCTGCTCAACTCAAAGAGTTAGCCTCAAGAGTTTCTAAGACTTATTCGTTCATTAAGAGACATGGTCATCTTCTTAGCCTGGTTACCTCAAAGTTTGATGAGCAGATGATGAGTTTGCTTTTCCAGTTCTTCGATCCTGTGCATCATTGCTTCACTTTCCCAGATTATCATCTAGTTCCCACTTTGGAAGAGTTTTCTCACTTATTGGGCATATCCATCCTTGAGCAGATGCCCTTCACGGGTATGGAAGAGACTCCTAGACCATAAGACATTGCTACATCTCTGCATATGAAACGGGCTGATGTAGTATCCAATTGGTAAACACGAAGCAGGGTTGAGGGTTTCCTGGCCAAGTTTCTGATAGATCAAGCTCATCTATTCTGGGATAGTTTGGATTTTCAAGCTTTCGAAGATGTTTTGGATCTCCTTATCTACGGTTTGGTTCTATTCCCGAATCTATATTCCTTTATAGATGTTGTTGTACCCCAAAATTTGCCCTCCCATATTTCTCAAAACATTGCAAGAAAGATCCTCAAGTTGCTCAAGGTAGTCCAAGGGTTGACCAGACAAGCTCTCTCCCAAGACAGTCTACCCCAAATTAGGGTTTCATGTTGCATCAAGATCCTTGAGTCCAAGTGACCCCAAGTGCTCACCATTGTCCTAATAGTTCTCAAGATCATCCATGTCAAGTTTCAAGCCTTGCTGAGGAAGTTTGCTCAGTCAATTGCTCAAAGGTCCAAAAGTCGATTGTGCTAGGGCAAAAGTCAACTGTGACCCAAATACAGTCAAACTTCAATAATTTTTGTCAACATTCCCATTTTGAAGTATATTTCATCATTTGATCAAGGGTTGATCATGATTCATCAAGGATTGCTCACAATTCATCAAGATTCAAAAGTTGCTAAATTAGGGTTTTGCAGGGAAAGTCAACTCAACTTTGACCAAGCATAACTTTCTCATACTTTATGAGAAATGACCCATCCAAATCTAATTTTGAATAGGATTCAATTTCCTACAATCCATCTTCATTTCCCAAGATCAAAAAATGCACTCACAAGAAGTTATGATTTTGGACATTATAGGTCATTTTTGAAAGTCAACAAAAACACCTTTTTTGTCAAAGCTTCTAACTTGAGCATGGAATATCAAATTGAGATGAGACCAAAAGGGTTGATTATAGGACATATCAAGCTTTCTAAAAAGTCCAAGAACACCTCCAAAAAGTCAAAATTGAGGAAGTTATGCATTGTTGAAGTTGGACTTTTTTGCAAAATTGCTAAAAGTCAACTATCCCCAAAACTTCAAATTTTGCCAAATGGGCCCATTCTTTTTCACTTGATTTGGGTTGGCATTATTTCCCACGTGCTCTAGCCTTTGCCATGTGTCCATATCATATTTTTATTTGAATTAATTTGATTTAAATCAAATAAAATCCAAAGCATTAATAACAATGGATCTTTTGATTGTTTCAGGCTTTAATCACAGCTAGCAAGGCATTTAAACTCGAATCAAGTTAATTGTGCACAAGGAGATTGGATTTAGGCCAAATTTGGAAGTTGGTTAAAGGGAATCAAATCAAATATCAAAATTATCAATGGAGGAAGATTTGGACATAACTTGCAACCCTAATACATTGTGCAAAACATAAGGGTCGTGTGCAGACCAAAATAAAGGTGGGAGATCAGTTGGAGGGTAAGAACAAAATTTGCAAAAACACCAAAAAAGTGTGAGATCGAAATTAAGTCTAGAGGCAGTTTCAAGGCTTGGTGTTGGTCTCAATCTCTTCCTGGCAATCTCACACGCGCAGTTTCAAAGTTTTTGTAGACTTTGTGATGGACTACAACTTTCATGTTGCAATTTTTGTTTGAATCCATTTTCATCTTTGTGAAAAAATGGGACAAATTTAGGAAAAAATAAGAAAATTTTATAACTTAGAAAATTTCTAAGTTATGAAAATTTTCCATTTTAAACCCTAGTTTGCATTTTTGGGTTTCTTGATGAACAAGTTTCATAATTTGACATGTCTTGATGAAAAATGACCCTTGGCACTTGATTTTGACCAAAAAGTCAAAGTTTGACTTTTCAGTATACAATCAAATTTTGATCAGTTGATTGAAAAATTCATTTGTCAATCCTATGCATTTGAGATATTTTGAACTTGTTGAATGGGTCAAGACAATTTCATTGAGTCCTTGAGTCCATGGATGAGCTTGATTTGCCATTGGCTAGGTCAAACAGTCAAAAATTGCCTTTGTACAGTCAAAACCCTAAAAATTACCATTTTGCCCTTTTGGTGATCTGATCAAATTTCTTGTGGAATTGTGATCCAAACTTGCTCAAATGACATATATGAGTTTATTATGTTGAAGTGGGTCAAAAATCATGAGGTTTGACTGTCAATTGACCACAATTGACTTTTCCCCAATACAATTGAGTTCTAGGTGAACTGTCCAATTGACTGGACAAAAATTTGAATCAAGGCTTGAAACTTGGTATGGACAAACTTGTGAGTCCAAAATGAAGTATGAAAGTCAATTTGGGTATTGTAGGCCAAAACACCACTGTGCAAACTCAAACCCTAATTTAGGTCAACAGTGCAAGGAGGTGTCTTGAGTAGAGCAAACCCTAGCTTGATCTTCAGTTCCAAGAATCTGGTGATGAGAAAATTTTGATGAAATGGGGGGGCAAATTTTGGGGTACAACAAGTTGTAACAGACAGTTTCAAACTTTACGGCCCAGTGCCTTGCCCGAGGCACTTTGGCTTTGCTTGTGAGGGATTATTATTTGTCATTTTCATATATCATCAATAAAACATTGGACGTTTCTTGCATTACAAATTTTGCGCTCCTTGTTTTTCTTTTTTCTGTCCTAATCACAAATAACTATTCTCTTACACACACTCATGTATCATAATGCATATCCATATCCACTCTGGATCCCATTGATAACAACTCTGCTACTGCCAGTTATGACTTCGAAAATCCGATCAACCAAGCCGAGGACGAAGGTGAGGATGATTGTGAGGTGCCTTGGGAACTTGCTAGACTGTTACTACAGGAAGAGAGGGCCATACAGCCTCATGAAGAACTAGTGGAATCAGTAAATTTGGGTACAGAGGAAGACGGGAAAGAGGTCAAGATAGGTGCGAATCTGGAGCCTAGTGTCAAGCAACGGTTGATACAGATGTTACGCGACTATGTTGAGATCTTCGCTTGGTCCTATGAAGATATGCCTGGTTTGGACACCGATATTATGGTACACCACCTGCCAACCAAAGAAGACTGTCCTCCGGTAAAGCAGAAGGTTTGTCGTATGCGCCCTGAGATGTTTGAGAAAATCAAAGCTGAGGTCACAAAACAGTTTGACGCCGGATTTCTAACTGTCACTTCTCACCCGCACTGGGTTGCCAACGTTGCTCCGGTGCCTAAGAAGGATGGTAAGGTACGGATGTGTGTGGACTATAGAGATCTGAACAAGGCAATCCCCAAGGATAATTTCCCGCTTCCTCACATTGATGTTCTGGTTAACAATACCGCGCAACATAAGATCTTCTCCTTTATGGATGGTTTTTCTGGTTACAATCAGATCAAGATGGCTCCCGAGGACATGGAGAAGACAACCTTCGTTACACAATGGGGTACCTTTTGTTACAAGGTAATGCCTTTCGGGTTGAAGAATGATGGGAAAACGTATCAGTGCGCCATGGTCGCTTTGTTTCACGACATGATTCACCATGAGATTGAGGTTTATATTGATGACATGATCGCAAGGTCACAGACTGAGGAAGAACACCTTGATCATCTCCAGAAACTGTTCGACAGGTTGAAGATGTACAAGATGAGGTTAAACCCGAACAAATGCACCTTCGGGGTAAGGTCTGGTAAGCTGCTGGGTTTCGTCGTCAGTGATAAAGGTATTCAGGTGGATCTTGCCAAGGTAAAAGCCATACAGGAGATGCCAGCTCCCTGAATAGAAAAGGAAGTTAGAGGCTTTTTGGGACGTCTGAATTACATCGCCCGATTCATTTCACATCTGACTTCTACTTGTGAGCCAATCTTCAAGCTGTTGAAGAAAGATCAAGTGGCAAAATGGAATGATGAATGTCAGACCGCTTTCAAAAGGATCAAGGAATACCTCCAAGAGCCGCCGATTCTGATGCCTCCAGTTGAAGGAAGACCTTTGATCTTATACTTGATAGTACTCGACAATTCAATGGGGGTGCGTGTTGGGGCAGCATGACGAGTCTGGCCGAAAAGAGCACGCTATTTACTACCTTAGCAAAAAGTTTACCGACTGTGAGACCCGATACTCACTGCTCAAGAAAACTTGCTGCACTTTGGCATGGGCTGCTCGTTGGCTGAGACTCACACTACCCTATTGATTTCAAAGATGGATCCAATCAAGTATATCTTCGAAAAGCCTGCTTTGTCCGAAAGAATAGCAAGATGGAAGATGATCTTAACTGAGTACGACATCCAATACACAACCCAGAAGGCAATTAAGGAGAGTGTACTGGCGGATCATTTGGTGCATCAGGCCGTGGATGACTACCAGTCCATGAATTTCGAGTTCCCGGATGAGAACATCATATTGGTGTCTGACTGTGAAGAACCTGGACCGGATGAAGGACCTGAGGAAGGATCCCAATGGTATATGTATTTCGATGAAGCCTCGAACGCGTTGGGTAATGGCATTGGCACTATGATCATATCTCCTGAGGGCTGTCGTACTCCGTTCACCGCCCGATTATGTTTTAACTACACCAACAATATGACGGAGTATGAAGCGTGCATCATGGGTCTTCAAGCTGCTATTGACCTAAGGATTAAGTTCTTGAGTGTATTCTGAGATTCCACTCTAGTGATCAGTCAGATAAAAGGCGAGTGGGATACGAAGCACCCAAATCTTAATCCTTACAAAGAGTATGTACTGACATTGCTTCCGCACTTTGAGGAGATAACCTTTGAACACTTCCCGAGAGAGGAGAATCAGTTAACGGACGCGCTAGCTACCATGTCTTCTATGTTCAAGGTCAGGTGGGACAATGAAGCTCCCCAGATTAATATTGATAGGTTGGACGAACCCACACATTGCTGTGACA
This sequence comes from Vicia faba, assembly GCA_948472305.1. NCBI lineage: Eukaryota > Viridiplantae > Streptophyta > Magnoliopsida > Fabales > Fabaceae > Vicia > Vicia faba. The sequence goes on from OX451739.1 coordinate 26,925,490, forward strand.
TTGAGACTGAAGAGGTAGCAGATAAACCCTGGTTTCACGAGGTAAGGAAGTATCTTGAGGCTCAAGAGTACCCCGAGGGTGCATCTGTTAATGATAAGAAGTTCTTGAGAAGGTTCGCGGTAAAGTTCTTCATCAGTAATGGGATCCTCTATAAGCGTAACCATGATTCAACCTTACTGCGGTGTGTTGCATGAAGGTACCTTCGGAACTCATTCTAGTGGACATACCATGGAAAAGAAGATCCTACAGGCAAGATATTATTGGTCTACTATGGAAGCCGATTGTTATCAGCACTCTCGGACCTGTCACAAGTGCCAAGTCTATGCTGATAAAGTGCATGTACCTCCAGTTCCTCTGAATGTTTTGACAGCACCTTGGCCTTTCGCAATGTGGGGCACCGATATGATAGGTGAGATCAGACCTACTGCGTCTAACGGGAATCGCTTCATCCTGGTGGCTATTGATTATTTTATGAAGTGGGTTGAGGCAGCTTCCTTTGCTATAGTAACCAAGAATGTCGTGGCGCAGTTTATCCGACACAACTTGATCTGTCGATATGGTGTACCGGAGATAATCATTATGGACAATGGTACAAATCTCAACAATATGATGATCACCGAGCTCTGCAAACAATTTAAGATACAGCATGACAACTCTTCTCCTTACCGGCCGAAGATGAATGAGGCTGTTGAAGCAGCAAATAAGAATATCAAGAAGATTGTGCAGAAGATGACGGTGACGTACAAAGACTGGCATGAGATGTTACCATTTGCTCTTCATGGGTACCGTACCTCAGCGAGGACGTCGACAAGGCCAACACCCTACTCTCTGGTGCATGGCGTAGAGGCAGTCCTACCAATTGATGTCTAGATACCCTCTCTCCAGATTATGAAGGATGCAAGTTTGAGCGAAGATGATTGGATACAGACCCGGCTTGATGAACATAATTTAATCAACGAGAAGAGACTTACTGCTATTTGTCATGGTCAGACGTACCAAAAGCGAATGATCAAGGCATTTAACAAGAAAGTCAGACGACAAGAATATCAAGTCGGGGATCTAGTGATCAAATGCATCATACTGCCGCAAGGTGATCCTAGGGGCAAATGGACCCCCACATACGAAGGGCCATTTGTGGTTAAGAACATTTTCTCAGGAGGAGCGATGATTCTAACCACCATGGATGGTGACGACCTTCCTCACCCCGTCAATGCAGACTTAGTGAAAAAATAATACACCTAATCAAAGACCCTCTAGGTCGACTGGCCTAGGCAAAAATAAGGGCTTCTCGGCAAACCAAAAGGGTTCGGGAAAAAGTAAGGGATGAAAATGAAAAAACTGTACACCCGACAAGCCGAAAACCTGAAAAGGCGGCTTGGGCAAAAAAGGGTATCCCGGTGGACTGAAAACCCGAAAGGGAGGTCCAGGAAAAAATTAGGGATCAAAGCGTAACACTATGTCTCGTTGGATCATCTTGTAACCAAACGGTATCGACTATCAAGCTCGGATGGCACCAATCAATCTGATCCACCTTCAACCAAGTAGCCAAGTGATGAGACGCTTGAAGATATAAGGGCAATAGCAGAGTTGGAACCCAAAGGGGTTGTTCACATAGCTTTTTTTCTTTCATTTTCACAAATTGTATAATTTCTGTCTTTCAGCGGCGTTCTCTTACTAGGACGTCAGCCTCTTGTACAAAACGCCTATTACAGGCCAACTTCAAAATCAATACAATTCATTTTACAATAAATTTAAAATTTGTTTTTCTTTTTCTGTTTTGTTTTGCAAGAACGTCCAATGGTTCATTTTCGATATATGCATTTGACAATAATTGATGCTCATAAATATTTACATGCGAAACAAAAGACAATTACTCGTAGTTCCAGGAACAAGGGAAAATAAGAAATGTCCAAACCTTACCGTTGCTCTACCCACCAGGTACAGGGATAGAGCCAACTTGAGAATATGACTAAAGATACATACACTCCCCGTAGAGTAGGAAGTATCCGAAGAAAGTGGTGTTAGCTCTCCCCAGCCGAGGTTCATAATCACAAATAAGTCGACAAAATTCTCCATCAGCAGAGTTTATTTCTTCCACAAGCAGAAACTCAATCCTCGACAGGGTTCATTATCACCAGCAATGGTAATTCATCCCCAGCTAAGGTTATTTCTCCAAATCAGCAGATCTTCTAGCAGAGTATCTCTCTTCCCCACAGAGTCATTCTCTCGCAAATTTATTCTCCAGCAGAGTCTCTCCCGGCGGAATATTCTCAAACAGAATGGACGCAAGTCTCCAGTTAACCATCTTCGGTCATTATCCCCAGCGAGAATGAAGAACTCAACTCCTTGTATTCTTCAACAACAGTCCGAGATTTATTTTCCCCAGCTAGAGAACATCGCAAGAACATTGCATATCTATACATCATGGCATGTGCATATGCATCATACAGCATAATCTCGTTTATTTTGAGAGCATCATTACTCAATACATGTCATACATCATGACATTATATACGACTAACTCTTTACCTTTCAGGGAAAGATACAATCAAATTCTCACAAGTATTCTCTGGTTCAGTCAAATCGACATTAAGATTTCTATTCCAATTCAAGCTATGAAGCCCGGATTCGACCGGATAATATCTTGATTTCTCCAAAATACTATGAAGCCTGGAATCGACCAGATAGTGGTATATCTTTAATTCAAGTTATAAAGCCCGGATTCGATCGGATAATATCTTGATTTCTCCAAAATACTACGAAGCCTGGAATAGACCAGATAGTGGTATATCTTAAATTCAAGCTATGAAGCCCGGATTCGACCGGATAATATCTTTATGTCTCCAAGATACTACGAAGCCTGGAGTCGACCAGATAGTGGTATGTTTTAAATTCAAGATATGAAACCCGTATTCGACCGGATAATATCTTGATATCTCAGAATACTACAAAGCCTGGAATCGACCAGATAGTGGTATGTCTTAAACACAAACTGTGAAGCCTGAAGATCGACCAAAAAATAGCTTAACCCTCAACAAGCTATTGTGAAACCTGGAAATCGACCAGATAGCAATACAAGGTACCATGAAGCCTGGAATCGACCAGATAATGGTATAAGACACCGTGAAGCCTGGATTACGACCAGATAGCGGCAAAAGACACTGAAGCCTGGGACTACGACCAGATAACAATATAAGGTACTGTGAAGCTTAGAATCTGACCAAATAGCAGTTTACCCGACCAATTACTAAGAAGCCCGGAATCAACCGGATATTAGTATGCCTTAAATTCAAGTTGAAGCCTAGATGTGACCGGATAACAACTTAATTCTTTCTGAAGCCTGGAGCACGACCAGATAAGAAGTGAGAAATTGCAAAGCCTGGATTACGACCAGATAGCAATCTCATCTCCCCAGTAAGCCACCGTAAAGCCTAGAGCAAGACCAGATAGCAGTCGGTCTTATTTTCCTCAGCAAACCACTGTGAAGCCTGGAGCATGACCAGATAGCAGTTCATTTTCACTTCTTCGACTAAGAGATGATTCCCCAGTAGAATAACGGACAACTGAAGCTCCTAAAATTCTATTTCTCCCAATACAAAGACCGACATTCCCTAGCAAAATCCTACTCAACAACAGGTATACGGGCTCTCGCAAAGGAATCTATTATGCGATCGACATTTCTTCGGATGGCATCTTTAAACCCATCTTCCGACATTGACTTCCAAATGTCATCTATAAGCCCATTCCCGACATTGCAAGACAAATACCACTTCATGCGAGTGCAAATTTATGGGAACTCTAGCGTTCAATCATCTTCCACCTTCGGATCACGAAAGGCAGGCAAGCCAATCTACATCCTCAAGTGTAAGAAGATTGAACACGGGCAGCTATTGTACCCCAAAATTTTCCCTCCCATATTTCTCAATACATTTCAAGTGAGGCCCTCAAGTTGCTCAAGGAAGTACAACAGTTGACCAGACAAACTCTCTCCTAAGGCAGTCTACCTCAAATTAGGGTTTTAGTTTGCATCAAGATGATTGAGTTCAAAGGATCCCAAATTCTCACCATTGTCCTAATATGTTCTCAATATCATCCATACCAAGTTTCAAGCCTTACAGAGGAAGTTTTCTCAGTTAATTGCTCAAAGGCCTGAAAATCGACTGTGTTAGGGCAAAAGTCAACCGTGGCCCACATACTGTCAAACTTCAAGATTTTTGGTCAAAATTCTCATTCTGAAGTATTATTCATCATTTGATCAAGGTTTGATCATGATTCCTCAAGGATTTCTCACAATTCATCAAAATCCAAAAGTTGCTTAATAAGGGTTTTGTAGAAAAAGTCAACTCAACTTTGACCAAGAATAACTTTCTCATACTTTATCAAAAATGACCCATCCAAAGCTCATTTTGAAGAGGATGGAATTCCCTATAATTCATCTTCAGCTCCCAAGTTCAAAATATGCACTCACAAGAAGATATAAATTTGGACATTATAGGTCATTTTGGAAAGTCAACAAAAACACCTTTTTTGTCAAAGCTTCATACATGAACATGGAAGACCCAATTGAGATGAGACCAAAAGGGTTGCTTAGAGGAAATCTTAAGCTTTCTAAAAAGTCAAAGAACACATCTCTAGGGTCAAAATTGATGGAGTTATGCATTGGCAAAGTTGACCTTTTTTGCAAAATTGCCAAAAGTCAAATGTGTCTCAAATTGCAATTTGTGTCAAATGGGACCAAGTTTTTATGCTTGAATTGAGTTTGTAACATGACTCACGACCCATGATCCTTCCCATTTATCATTCTTTTATTTTTTTCATTTATTTGAATTTTATTTCAATTAAATCAAATAAAATCATGAAAACATCAAAAACTAATCAAAGCTTGAGATTTTGTGCATGTTTAGGTCTGTTATACAGCTGGAGATGGAATCAAATCGTGCAAAGATCATTTGGACACAAAAATATTGAGTTTTGCTTGATTTAGAAAGGTTTAGAACAATAATCAAATCATGAATCAACAATCTTAATTGGAAAAGATTTGAAGCAAATTTGTAACCTAATTCCTTCTAGGGTACATAAGGGACAATTGCAGATCAGAAACAAAAGGATTAGAGGCGTGTAAAACACAAAGAAAGTTTCAAAAAAATCAAGAAAAGTGGCAAATTGATTTCCATGTTCCAGGCCAATTCAGAGTCTTCTAGCCATCCCAAACGTTTGTGGACATCCCAGGAACGTGTTTCAACCATTAACAAGCATTCTCGTGCCCAGAAACACACAGTAAGTGTCCCACGATTTCAATACTTTCTTGAAATCGAATATCATAATTCTGGCACTTTTCGCATGATTTATTTGCATATTCTTAATACTTGAGTCATTTACAAGCTAATGGTTGTATTTAATTGCATTTCTATTGACTGCATACCAAGATGCCATGATTAGGGTTCGAGCTTTGTTTTTAGGTATTTTGCACACAGGAACAATTGACCATGGAGAGTGGTACCATGATGCTCGTGAGGTTGCAACGATTTTATTGGTACCACTGGTATTGATTGTCATGCAGGGATAAGATTTTGGAATGGACAAGGGTTATACCTACACCCATTTGTCCGTCAGTAAAAGATCTTGATCTAAAACGACGAAGACGATGAGGAAGATGATAACGTGGCCTTCCCTAACTGGCCAATTCAAAATTCGCGCGTTTTATAATATATTATTTTGTTTTTTCTATATAATGATTGTTTGTCATTCTTTGTACAACTAATCAAGCCAGCCCAACTGGTAAGCGCGCAGTGTGATTATGCCAAAGGACATGGGTTCGATCCCCAGGTCCCAACTTTGCTTTCTATTATTTTCTTTTACATGATCAGGTGCCCATGTGTCCAACAAGTCTACCATGCATCCTCAACATCCATTCATCCAAATCATCCACACTCCAGATCAAAGGCCTGTCCTTGAGGGACCACTATAGGCATGAGTCAAGCGCATGCACAGGATCTGGAAAGTCAAAGCAGGCCAAGTGTTGTTGGGCTTGATATTTGCAATCAGCACCCCCTTCTTGCTAGCAACTACCAGGCCCATCCTATTTCTTTTCTATTTTTATTTTTATTTAATTTTTTTATATTTAATTATTTTCTAACACTAATTAATTTCTTTTTTACAAAAAAATCATAAAATCAATTCTCACAAATTTAGAATTTAGGTTTTATTTTATTTAATTTTATATTAGTTTTAATTTAATTTAGGGTAATTTTAACCTTTTTGTAAATAATAAAAATCAAATTAGAAAAAAATTAGGTTTATCATGTAATTTAATTTTTATTTTCTTTTCATAAAATAAAAAAAATACCAAAAATAGGTTGATTTAATTCTAAACTAATTAGTAATTAGGTTTTTTATATTTATTCAATCAAACTTTCTTTTCTCAAAATAATCAAAAACATCAAAAAAATGATTTTTCTTTCAATTAGGTTTAGATGGGGTCAAAACCCTAATTCTCTCATTCTCGATTCATCGCGCGCGCTTATTAATTTTACAATATTAATGTAACTGCTCATGGTATGTAATAGTTTAACTAGGATTTTCTTTTATTTATCGTTTTACGGGTTTTGACTATGTAATTAATCCCCTACCCCGAAGCCTTGTAATAGCGTAGTTTTTATTTCTCGCATTTTAATTCTCGCAAATATTAATTGTTAGATAATAGGATTGTATGACAAGACTGTATGTCAATTTAAAATGGCTAGCAAACCCTAATATGCAAAGATAATAACTGAAATCAAATCACTCACACATGCGCACTCCTAGGGTATACTCTCACTTCGGTTGCCTTCGGTAAACGGTCATTAAGTATAGGATGTTTTAGTGGTCACCCTTCTGTCTAAACAAAGATCAAATGTCCCGTTCAGAAATGTTGCCTCGGAAAGGTTGCCTCGGAAATGTTGCCTCGAATATGATCTTAAGACATTGGGGTTATTACTAAGACGTCCTAACATTGCTTTAGTGATTGTACGTCCCTTATGAATTGACCCTTACAAACTCCAACAACGATGCTACCTATTTCTCAATAGTGGGATAGCATTGTCTAAAGGAAACAAGAACATAAATAATCTTTTTTCCAGTAGGTAGAATCTTAAGTACTTGCTCAAATCAAACTTTTTCACACTTACACTCTTTTCAAACAAAGTTTTCAAAAACACTTCGTAACACTCTTGAAGACAGAAGCAAGGGTTAAAATGAAGTAAAACAAAAAAATTTCAAAACACAAACACACAAGCAATTTTTAAAATGATGAGCAAGTACCTAAGAGCCCGTAGAAAACTACGGATAGAAAGGGTGCTAATACCTTCCCTTTCTATAATCTACCCCCCGTACTCAAAATCTCGAAAAAGGAATTTTTTTGTGCTTTTATCCTTTCTAGTTGGATAAAATAAAAGTCGGTGGCGACTCTTTCTTACCGCGACATTTTGCAAACAAAAAACGCAAAACGCAAACCAGCATTTTCAAAACAGGTGGTTCTGCCACCGTATCACAACAGTCTTCATTCCATCTTACCACTTGATCTTTCTCCAGCAACTTGAAGATTGGCTCACAAGTAGAAGTCAAGTGAGAGATGAATCGGGCAATGTAGTTTAGTCGTCCTAGAAAACCTCTGACCTCCTTCTCAGTACAGGGAGCTGGTATTTCTTGGATTGCTTTAACTTTTGCAGGATCGACCTTAATTCCTTTGCCACTGACGATGAAACCTAAAAGCTTTCCATACCTTACCCCGAAGATGCATTTGTTGGGATTCAACCTCAACTTGTATTTCTTCAGTCTTTCAAACAACTTGTGTAGATGATCAAGGTGCTCTTCCTTAGTTTGTGATATTGCTATCATGTCATTAACATAAACTTTTGTCTCATGATGAATCATATCATGAAATAAAGCCACCACAGCCCTTTGATAAGTTATGATTGCGTTCTTCAGTCCAAAAGGCATGATCTTATAACAGAAGGTGCCCCACTGTGTGACAAAAGTGGTTTTCTCCATGTCTTCAGGTGCCATTTTGATTTTGTTGTAACCCAAGAAGCCATCCATGAAGGAGAATACCTTGTATTGAGCAGTGTTGTCAACCAAGACATCAATATGTGGTAGTGGGAAGTCATATTTGGGGCTTTCCCTATTTAAATCCCTGTAGTCTATGCACATACGTACCTTACCTTCTTTCTTCGACCCTGGAACAACATTTGTAACCCATTGGGGATACGACGTCACTGCCAAGAAACCTGCATTGAACTATTTCATTACCTCGACTTTGATTTTCTCTGACATATCAGGGTGCATGCGGCGAACCTTTTGTTTGATCGGAGAACAACCTTCTTTCATTGGCAGACGATGAACCATAATATCATTATCGAGCCCTGGGATGTCTTCGTATGACCAAGCGAATACCTCAACATAGTCGTGCAACATCTAAACCAATTTGATCTTGTCAATGTCTTCCAAGTTGGCACTAATCTTGGCTTTTTTCCTATCTTCCTCAGTACCCAAGTTTATCACTTCTACTAGCTCTTCGTGTGATTGGATAGCCTTTTACTCTTGTATCAGGAGTCTGGCGAGTTCTTTAGGTATCCGCAATCTTCTTCACCTTCGTCTTCGGCTTGATAGATTATATTTTCAAAGTCATAAATGGAAATAGTAGAATTGTTGTCAATGACACCCAAAGTGGATATGGATCTGCAAATGTGTGTGTGTGCATGTAAGGTCACATGGCTATTTTTGAAAATGAAGTAAAGTAAAAGACAAGGAGCACAAAATTTGAATGCAAAATCGTCTAATGTTTTCATTAAAGGAGCATATGATATATGAAATGACAACCCTTAACAAATGGACCATTGTGCCCCGGGCAAGGCATATAGTTTAAAGTCATTGTTTTTAAAGAAATTATATAGACAAACTTCTTAAAGCAATAAAAATAGGAAATAAAAATTACTCCTGGATGAAAGAGATTGAGATGAAGTCTTTAGCCATCCAGTTGTTGAGTCCATCATCAGTAGTTGGGAATATCCAGTCTTCCAAGTCACTATCACTGTCAGTGTCTTCCAAAGCATTTACTTCATTATTTCTAATACGTAGAGGTGGCCCCCCATCACGAGCACGTCGAACCTCTTTTTGAGCCTTTAAAGTGAAACCCAATCCAAATTTGTCAGATTTGTAAGAGATATCAGGAAGTTATCCTCAGATAGTGCAACCTTCATCTTCTATGACAACCCTATCATTCTTCAGAGAGGCCATTCTTGGTGTGCCCTTAGAGATTTCAAGAGTAGCAGGATTAGAAACAAGAATCATTGGAGGGATTACCTCAAATGTCTGGTAGGGGTTTTCAATGAATTCGCCATCCATTTCAACATATTTGAAAGAATTTAAATGACTGACCATATATTCTTCCTCTCTACAGACCGTGACAATCTTCCCTTTTACTGGGTACTTCAGCTTTTGATGCAATGTAGAGGTAACTGCACCTGTCCCATGAATCCACGAGTGTCCTAGCAAGCAATAATAGGCCGAGAGGATATCCATTATGTAAAATGTTGAATTGGAAACATGAGATCCCACATTGATCTGAAGATCAACCTCTCTGTGGACCATTCTTTTTGAACCACCGAAGGCTCTTACTACAATATCACTGGGTTTCAGCACCATCCCTTCACAGTCCAATCTATCCAAAGCACCTTTGGGTAAAATATTTAGGGAGAACCTAATATCTACTAACACATGCACCGGGGTGGTGCCTTTGCATTCAATAGAGATGTGTAAAGCTTTGTTATGATTCTTTCCCGCCGGAGTTAAATATGTATCAGAAAATCCCAAGCCATTATCACTAGTTAGGCTTGCAACACAATTCTCAATTTAATTAGCAGTGGTCTCTTGTGGTACATGGGCATTCTTTAGAAATTTCAACTGAGCTTGTGCATGTGCTTTGGAGAATAATAGTAAGGACATCATGGATATTTTTTAGGGTGTCTCCCCCAGTTGTTCAACTATTTTGTAGTCACTTTTTTGGATGATCTTCAGAATTTCTTCCATCTCTTGTCTTGATGGGTCTTCAAGTGTAGCATCTTTTGAGGATACCTCTGTCCGGGAAGGCTCAGTTACTTTCTCTTTACCTCGGGCATTGGCAGTTGGCCCAGCAGCAGGAATGCGAACATGTGTTGTTATAGTTGTTGGAGGAGATATCTCCGGAGAGAAGACCCTTCATGTCCTAGTGACATTACTAGTTCCAACAATGTTTGTAATTTTAGTATCTTCATTTTCAGTAATCCATGGCTCTTTCTTGACACCATGATAATAAAGTTCTGCCCCATAGTTCCAAGGCACAACTTTCTCTGAGGAATAGAGGACTGGCCCCGGTGTAGTAATGATCAGGGGAGCCACTCTTGGCTCAGTAGGTATCCTTATATGTCTATTAGAGGTGATCCTAATAGGAGTATTTGAAAAGGTGATTATGGAAACATCTTCAAGCCTTAACTTTTGAGGTATACTTTCAAGCAAACTCTTCAGGAACAGAGTTTTCTCGAACATAATTTCATGGCTATCAATCAGACGTTAGATACCTTTCTTCAGCCACATACAACCATTAGTTTGGGAAGCACAATGGTAGCAATTCTCAAGGCAGCCCAAAAATAAATCGGGTCTGAACAGATTCTTCTTAACCGTCATCAAGGGAGTAGTCAAATCACTAATGGTGGAGACAAAGGAGACATTGTCAATGGAATTAACACCTTTACCATGACTGGGCATGGGGGAAGTAATCACATTAGGGGTTTCTGGAGGGTCAAACTCGATCACTTTGTTGTCAATCAAATATTGGAATTTTCTTTTTAGGGCTCAACAATCATTGGTGTCATGCCCAGGGCTATTGGAATGGTATGCAGACATTGCATTTGGGTTATACTTCAGAGATTATGTGTTCGGATTTTGAGGAGGATCCTGCAGTGTTATTAATTTTGCTTTCAATAGATGTTGTAGTGCTTGAGACAATGGCATGTTAATCCTGGTGAATTGTCTCCTCAGAGCGTCTGACCTACGCTGATTATTTTGTTGTTGTGGTCGTTGAACTAGGGTTGGGTTAGAAATCAATACTGCTCCTACCGACTGATCACGATCATTCTTGATATGGCTCCTTTATCCATAAACAACACTAGTTTCCTTTTTTAACAACAAAGGGTTTCTTTACAACATTAGAGGTTGAAGCCATTGGGATTTTTCCACTTTTGATTTCGCTTTCAACTCGTTTTCCAATCAAAATCAGTTCGGTAAACCTTGATGAAGAACTCCCAATCAGCAAATTAAAGAATGGACCCGATAGAGTGCCCATGAACATGTCCACTAATTCTCTGTCAGTCAAAGGGGGTTGCACCCTTCCAACCAGGTCCCTCCATTTTTGAGCATATTCCTTAAAGTCTTCGCTTGAGCCCATAGTCATACTTTGTAATTGCACACGAGTTGGTGCAAGGCCAGCAATGTATTGGTATTGTCTGTAAAAGGCAGCAACCAAATCCTCCCATGTGTGGATATTAGTCCCTTCAAGTTGATATAACCATTCCAACTATGTTCCAGGTAAGCTCTCTTGGAAGAAATGAACCCATAACTTCCTATCGGCGATGTGTGGTTGAATCTTACGGACATATGACCTCAAATGGAGTTTTGGATAAGAGACTCCATCATATTTGGCAAAGACAAGAACTTTGAATTTGTGGGGAATGACAACCTCTGGGATCAAACCTAAGTCTCCAAAGTCCAAACCAGGCACTGTTTGGATCTCTACAGCCTTAAGTCGGTCTTCTAGTTGTTTGTATTTGTCCTCCGCCGGTGGGTACTGCTCATTGGAGTAGTCTTAATCCTTAGAAATCTGGTTATTTCCTCCCCCAGTCCTGGTGCTTCTAACATCCTCTTCTTAATTGTCTCCTTCCTCAGAAGAAGCCTCTTCTATTTGAGCCAGTCGGGCGGGACCCTTGAACCTTTTTCCCATGTTGAGGATAACATCCCATTTCTTGGTCTTCTTTTTGGTGGCAAGGAGTGCCATCATTTCTTGTTTTCCTTTATATATGATAAGGAGAGTCTCTTAGAACTGTGTGTGTTGAGTTTGCAGATCTTTGACGGTTTTCTCTAGAGCCATCTTATACTGAAATAAACAGTAAAAGGATTAGGAAACCTGTATCGGAAAACCTGCTTATAATATGATGCATGCTATGTGGATGCAATGTTTTCAAGAACCTCAGGAGATTTGAATTTGCTAGCCAAAAAGGAAACAAAACAACAATTGTATTAATAAGTTCAAGAGTTACAATTTCCCCTTGGGCTTACAATAGGAAAGCAAAAAGGTCTCAAAGAGACAATAAAATGAACTCCTAAAACAAAAGACTCAAGTCTCCCACGGGCGTTTCCTCTTTATGTCGAGGTAGGCATTCAGGCTTTGCTCCTTGTGTAGTTGCTTGGTGAGCTCCAAAACTTTCTTCTCACTTGCATATAATCGAGCTTCAAAGGTGTCACGTTCCCCCTTGAGTTGAATATGAGATCTATGCAATTCTTCGAGATCGATAGACACGCCAGGATGGAGAATGGTAAAAGGAATATCCCCCTCAGCAACAGGCTCCACAACTATTGGCAGGATAAATGGATATGGCATCATGAGACTTTGAGCATGAGCTCGTATCCAATTGAGATAAGTCTCTAGAGAGATGGAATTATTATGCCCCAAAGTCTTTCTATTAACCTTGCTTACCATGCCCTAAGCATTTACAAACCTTCGATGATAACCTTGAACATCGTTCTCGTAGTCGAATATAATACCTTGAATGAGTGCGCCGTGGGGACCATCTCTTCGAGCATAGACAAATTGTCGTAGATCTAGAAAAGGGTTGTAAGTAATACCTCCCCTAATGCCCAAGAGTGGAACATTAGGGAACTCCCCATAACAGTCAATGATAGTAATATCCCCTTGAGATCGAGAGCACCAATGGATATTTGTATGAGAAAGCGACATTATTCTTTACGACCACCTCAAACCTTGCTCATTCTTCAATACTGATCGGGGAAGGTACAAAATAAACCACCTAGATAGCAAAGGCAAGCAACACATAAGAGTCTCACGCTTCCTCTTAGTACGAGTATGAAGAGAGTGTAAAATGTCTCCAAGCAATGTAGGCACAGGTTTACGAGTAAGGAAAATTTTGACAACATTCACATCTATGAGTTGGTCAGGGTTAGGGAACAGTATTGTGATACGGTGGGAGAACTGACTTATAGGTTTTGCGTTTGATTGCAAATGTCGCGGTTAGCAAGAGTCGCCACCGACTTTTCTTTTATCCAAAAGGAAAGGTGAAAAAGCACAGGTAAGACCTTTGAGATTATTTCTTGAGTGCGGGGGGTAGATTATGAAAAGGGAAGGTATTAGCACCCTTTTCATCCATGGTTTTCCATGGGCTCTTAGTTACTTTCTATATCACTTGCTTTTGTTTGAATGTGCTTGTGGTGTGGGTTTTGAAAGTATTTTGAAAATGTAACTTCGTAATGATTCTCGTTTCTATAAGAACGCATACAAAAGTGTTTATTTTGAAAATGATTCAAAAAAGTGTTTGTGAGATATGTTTTTGAAAGTGATTTTGAAAAGGTGTCTTTGTAATGATTCTCGTCTCTATAAGAGCGCATACAAAATGTTGTCTTTTGAAAATGTTTCAAAGTGAAAGTGTTGGTGTATATAATGTTTTTGTTGTGAGCAAGCAAGCAACTAGGAGCGAATCTACCTACTCAAAAGGTCTTAGATGTTCTTTTCCAACTCCATTAGGTGTTGTTATCTTACCATTGATTTGGTGAGAATCCCCATCGTTGGATGTGAAGGGACTGGCGTGGGTCATCGTATAGTCATAGAAGGCAACCTATGGATGTTTTAACAATGTCGTTTAGGGACTAGATCGTTTACCGAAGGCAACATCGAGGGTCATCGAGGGACTACGATCTTTTATCGAGGGTCTTTGCTAAAATGCCCATGTTCGAGGGACATGACTATTTTTTCCGATAGGCAACAAGTGAGATTACCCTAAGGTGTGCATATGTGCAAAGTGTGTTTGATTGCATGCATTTTTGTCTTGATTAGGGTTCTCTATTTGTTGATTTCATGTCTTGTATGAAAGCAATAAAAAGTGCAGAAAGTAAATATCCTACGCTATTAAAATCATTAGGGGGATGGGGTGTACAGATTTACAAATGGGGATTGTAAATAAAATTAAGTCCTAAGTTACTATTACAACCATATTGAATGGATAAGAATGTACAAGAAATGTAAAATCAACTTGTTTTGTTTAAGAAAAGAGATAATCTTTGTTTAAGAAAATAGTTTTGATCTTTTTGTTTTAAGAAATAAAATAAAGCATGTAAAAAGTAAAATGTTTTTGGTATTTTTGATTAGTGAAAATAGAAGTGATAGCAAAAATAGTAAGTAAAAAGAAAATAGAATCAGCGCATTGCTGAACTAAAAGAGATCAGAAGTTCTGACTCTGACGTGCTGCAAAAAAAGAAATCATATTAGTAGAAATAGGTAGAGTCATAAGTTCTGGGTCCGCTGGGAACAAAGAAGATTTCAGAAGTTCTGATGCCACTGGCAGAACTTCGTCTCCCTCTCCATGCTAGTCAGAACATCTGCAACTTAGTCATTTCTCAACAGAACAAAAGATGCGCATATAGCAGTTATGGCAAGTTTCATAATGTTTCAGAAACAAGAGATATCAGAACTATAAATCAGAAGCAAGCATGAATTTGCTAATCCTAATTCTGAGTCATAATTTCTTCAAAAAGTTCTGAACTGAAATTCTCCCTACTCAGGAAGGCAAATACATGAAACCTCAGAATATGTACAACATCAGAATAAGGATGTCTACATTGTATTTTTGAACGTGCAAGTCTAACAATGTTTAAGTAATATGACAAGAGTCAGCAGAAGCTTACCTTGCAGCTGGAAAATGTTTTGTGAACGAGAGTCTGATTCTGACCGCTTGTGATGTTCTGACTAGCTTCCTCACGTGTTCAGCAGGCTAGAAACCTTTAAATGGCTGGAAAATTCTAGAACAGCCAAAGAGCAAAGTTCTGATTTCTTTGAAGTGGATATTGATGGAAGGTATGTCACAGTCTAAACACAGAAGTTAGAATGGTTTCTAAATGTATATCAGAAACTGTATGGATGGTTCTGATCAAGAAACACTTGAGGAAAAATGGAGTTTGAATGCAAGAATCAAAAGCTAACAGGTTTTGTATTTTTGCGTTTGCAGTTTTGGACTCTTGGAATTTTAGGAGGGGTTCAAGGATTTTTCTTTCTCCAATTTTTCGACCTTTTTACAGTTGCCCATGGCTTTCAATTTATAGGCAAAGACCTCGTAGCTTGGAGAGTACAACCATCACATGCTAGGGTGTTGCCTTGTTCTTGAAGCAAGTATGGTGGTTAGCAGCTTTAGCAGCACCTAAGCTGGAATTGTAAGCAGGAATTAAGGAAAGGTAACCTCAAAAGCCAAAGCAACGCATGGGCCCAGCACACTCTTGTACAAGAGTTTGCTTTTCCAAGACAATAATGGTACTTCTATGCCAAACGTGGGGAAATCCTTTGAACAAAGACCCAAAAGTGGTTGTAAGCATTAAATGATGATGAGATTGATCAAACCATAAATCCTGCAATGTGAGATTCTGCATCACTGATTAATTCTGGGTCAGAAGTTCAGCTTCCGCGTGACTTAGAATAGACATCCAACTTCTGATCTTTGTATCTCCTTGCTCCAGCATATTCTGAAGGAGCTCTCATACTTTCCAGGAAGCTTACATCATGCTTTGTAACCTTCTTTAAATTACCCTTGCAAATTCTGACTGGACCTTTGTGAAAACTGGCCCAAAAGTTCTGACCAAACTCTGTCTTGAAAGTTTCCAGAATTTGCTGAGTGCTTTAGTTTCATTGACGTGTCTTTGAACATTTATAACTTGAAATTCCAGTATTTCCAGGAGAAGTTCTGTTCTGTAATATTTTAGGTCTTATTGAAATCTAAAACTCTTGAGTTAGAAATTATTCTAAAATCAGCTTGCATCATGGTGATAATCTGATCAGAAGTTCTGAGCTTGTCATATTTCTTAAACACTTAGAAAAATTC
This sequence comes from Vicia faba, assembly GCA_948472305.1. Lineage (NCBI taxonomy): Eukaryota > Viridiplantae > Streptophyta > Magnoliopsida > Fabales > Fabaceae > Vicia > Vicia faba. Next base: position 26,941,656 of record OX451739.1, read on the forward strand.
TAAGTATTTAGAATTTTGACTTTTCCAAAATAATTTTTACTTTTGAATTTCTTGATGAAACAAACTTCATATTTCAACATGTCTTGATGAAATATGGTCCTTGAAACTTGATTTTGATCAAAAGTCAAAGTTTTGACTTTTCAATGCACAAATGACCATTTTACCCTTGTGAATGATTTTCTTGGAAAATTTGTAATTCAACGCTTGAAATTGGATGGAAGCAAACCTGAGGGTCCTGGGTGATCTTTTTGAGAAATTTCTTGAGAAATGAGAGGTCAAATTTTAGGGTACAACAGCTGCCCCTGTTCAATCTTCTTAAACCTGAAGAGTTAGATTGGCGGATCCGTCATTCGTGACTTGAAGGTGGAAGATGATTGGACACTAGAGTGCCCAGAAATTTGCACTCGATGATGTGGTGATTGATTGTGTGGGAAATGGGCTTAAAGATGCCATTCAAAAGTGGTTATTGACAAAATTTTGAATAAGTATCAGAATAAATCTCTGGTTGATTTATACTGAAATAGTGGATGCATTAGGTTGAGTATCAGAATAATATCCATAAATGGATTGTATCTGACTCGTATCTGAAAGTTGTCTTTGAATGAGTATTAGGATGACATCCGTATCTGGTGCGTATCTGAACTATATCTGAAAGCCGAATCTCAGCAGAATGATGAAGGAATCTTGGACGATTACCACGTCAGCAGGATGATAAAGGAATCTTGGACGATTACTACTTCAGCAGGATGATGAAGGAATCTTGAACGATTACTACTCCAAAAGATTATGACCTTTATTTGTCGATTGATCTTTCCTAAAAAGGTAAAGAGTTAGTTGTATGCGATGTCATGATGTATGCATTGCGTAATGATGAGATTCATGTTGTGTGCATTTTGCATGCATGTGCTATGAATGTTGTTGAAATGTAATTTTGTCTTGGAAAATAAATCCTTGACAAGTGTTGGGGAGTCATTAAATCCCGGACTGTTGTTGAAAAAGTGAACTGTTATCTGGTCGAAATCCAAGCTTCGCAACAACTTATATAGTTATCTGGTCGAAATCTAGGTTTCACAGTGTTTTTTGAGAAGGGAACTACTATCTGGTCGAAATCCAGGCTTCGCAGCACCTTATACTGTTATCTGGTCGAAATCCAGGCTTCATAGTGTTTTTGGAGAAGGGAACTACTATATGGTCGAAATCCAGGCTTCACAGCACCTTATATTGTTATCTGGTCGAAATCCAGGCTTCACAGTGTTTTTTGAGAAGGGAACTACTATCTGGTCGAAATCCAGGCTTCGTAGCACCTTATACTGTTATCTGGTTGAAATCCAGGCTTCATAGTGTTTTGAGAAGGGAACTACTATCTGGTCGAAATCCAGGCTTTGCAGCACCTTATACTATCATCTGGTCAAAATCCAGGCTTTAGTGTTTTTGGAGAAGGGAACTACTATCTGGTCGAAATCCAGGCTTCGCAGCACCTTATACTGTTATCTGGTCGAAATCCAGGCTTCACAGTGTTTTTTGAGAAGGGAACTACTATCTAGTCGAAATCCAGGCTTCACAGCACCTTATACTATTATCTGGTCGAAATCCAGGCTTCATAGTGTTTTGAGAAGGGAACTACTATCTGGTCGAAATCCAGGCTTCGCAACACTTTATACTGTTATCTGGTCGAAATCCAGGCTTCATAGTGTTTTTTGAGAAGGGAACTACTATCTGGTTGAATTCCAGGCTTCACAACACCTTATATTGTTATCTGGTCGAAATCCAGGCTTCATAGTGCTTGAGAAGGGAACTACTATCTGGTCGAAATCCAGGCTTCGCAGCACCTTATACTATTATCTGGTCGAAATCCAGGCTTCAGTGTTTTTAGAGAAGGGGACTACTATCTGGTTGAAATCCATGCTTTGCAGCACCTTATATTGTTATCTGGTCGAAATCCAGGCTTTATAGTGTTTTTGAAGAAGGGAACTACTATCTAGTCGAAATCCAGGCTTCGCAGCACCTTATACTGTTAATTGGTCGAAATCCAGGCTTCACAGTGTTTTGAGAAGGGAACTACTATCTGGTCGAAATCCAGGCTTCACAACACCTTATACTGTTATCTGGTCGAAATCCAGGCTTCATAGTGTTTTTTTGAGAAGGGAACTACTATCTGGTCGAAATCCAGGCTTCGCATCACCTTATACTATTATTTGGTCGAAATCCAGGCTTCATAGTGTTTGCTGGGGATTGTAGAGTAGTCTATTGGGGAAGAGAAGTTGTGGTCCTCTGATTTGTAGTAGTCGGAGAGGTAAACTCAAGCTGGGGAATCCTTCCATTTGTTGGGGAAATAGACCCCGTTGCTCAGTCTGTTGGAGAGGCGGCGACTTCACTGGAAGAATCCTCGAGGATTCTTGAAGTCGACTCAGTTGGGAAGAGGTTTTCAGAGATTGAAAATCTGGTTGGGGAATCATCTTATGAGAAGGATTTTGGGGAGATTTGTCACTGCCCCTAGTAGCGAGTGTTTGTGGCACTGCCAGGAAATGTTTGATTGTACATAACCCTTTGCTGAGATTGGCGTTCAATGCCCCAAGTAATGGAGATGGAGACTTGCCCCTGGTTATTCTGTACTTCTTGAGAGATTTCTTGGAATCTTGACTGGACTGTTCCAGGTATGCTTGGATAGTGACATGTCATACCTCCTTGTTGATAGGATATTTGTCATTAGAAGTGTCATCCCACTTGAAGTGATTGAGAGAGCTTTCGTTCACTGGATATTCGTTGTGTGAATTTCTCGGCTGTCAAACAAATAGCCATATGCAAACAGTGATATTCAAGTAATGCAAAGTTTATGTTTGTCTTGAAATTTTTGAAAATGCGTTTTAGCAAGTAAAGAAATTTTGTAAGAAAAATTCAACTCGGGATTTAGAGTAAAGCTCTATAGGAGTCAGGATACCTTTTGTAACAATATGCTTTCGAACTAACCCATGATTCAATTAGGACTTTTGAAGGGTTGTAACGTGGCTTGGTTCATGGTTTAAGAAACAAAGGATAAAGGCTCAAAATGTATCTGTACCCACCTGCTCTTCGTGACGTTCTTCAGTGCTAAACTCAATTAATTGTGCGTTTGAAATCCAATTGAGTATGGAATGACGTTTTGGTGATGATTCAGACAAGTTAAGTTTGTCGGAAGGCCGTCATTTTTGCAACATTTTTTTCATGTTGTTGAGGATTTGTATTGACCTCTTTATTTTGATTGGTTATCCCTAATTTTTGCTTGACTGTTCTTGTTTTGAGATTACAGTCAGCGGGATGCCCTCGTTTTTCTTATGTCTCCTTTGTAGGTTTTGACTTAGTGGGATTTTCCTTTTTTTTGAGAGATAATGACTGCCTATGTGCTAGGGAACCATCACTGTCTTTTGATTCCAGAGGAATGTTTTTGATGTCATTCGTTGTATTACGAGATGAGAGTTTGCGGCTAAACGCGCGTTTGAATCAACTAAGAGACTACCCTGCCCCAGGTTTTGATTAAAGGTTTTATTTTGTGTAAAAAAGGAAACTCCTACTTCTTTGGCTTGAAGGGGTTGACTAGGGATTATCTTCCTTATAACTCCAGTGTTTAGGATTTTAAAGAACGCCTGTACATCGTCAGCAAGGTCTGTCCAAAAGCACACTGTATGAGATTAAGGCATTGTTTTCGTCATTCTCCCTCTAAAGGCTTGTAACTTTTAGCAAGAGTTGAATGTCATAAAGAGAGAAACAAAGCATAGTTGAAATATAATAAAATCGAATGGATGAATTCAAGACAAACATATGCAATGCATTAATGAAACAAAGTTTGACATTAATAAATAATTTGTTTAAATAACAAAAGAGATTACAACTAAAAATTCAAATGAATGGAAAATTTCCTCGCCTAGATTGTTGCGTCATATGGATGTCCTTGAGGGGTGATAGAAGAGTTCCAACTGAACATCTTGTGTAAACTCCAACACTCCTTCGTCAATTAGGGCTTGAATCCTATTCTTCAGAGCCCAAAAATCGTTCGTGTCATGCCCAGAACTGTCGGAATGGTAAGCACACCTCTCTTTGGGACGGTAACTAGGAGAAACAGTGTTAGGATTCCCGGGAGGAGCCTTTAATGTAATTAGCTCTGCCTTCAACAAGTGTTGTAGCACCTGAGCTAGCGACATGCCAATCCTGGTAATTTGTCTCCTAGGTGCGACCTCCTTGCGCTGATTCTTTTGTTGTTGTTGGCGAGGCTGTTGTTGGACCCGTGAGGTAGTAGAAAATTGGGAAGGTCTTTCGGCCTCTTGTCTCATGGGAGGCTGAGTAGTGACTTGATTTCCAATCCTGGTTTTTTGCCCCGTACGGTTGTAACCGTCTTGACGAAGTTGGTTGACAAGAACTTTCAGCTCTTCTTGTCCTTGAGCCAGATTTTGGATAAGATCCATTTGGCCCACCAGTTGTCCCATCATTTGGACCTTCATTGTGGCTATCTCAGTTTGTAGCCGCTCCAACTGGTCATCTCTGTCGTCCCTAGGATTTTCCATGATCATTCCCCTGGTGAGGAGAGCTTTCACCTCTTCTTGTCCCTTGGACAGATTCAAGAACATCTCTTGAAGTTGGGCATTTTGAGCCTGGATGTCTTTCACCGTTTGTTCCATATCCATCTTACTGAAATAAACAGTAGGAATATAAGGAGGAGACTTGTATGGGAGAAACCTGTCATGATATGATGCATGCTATATGGATGCATGTTTTCAAGAATCTCGCAGGGTAAACGTTAGTAGTCACTTACAGCTTTGATTGGAGAACTTTGTATCGGTGGATGTCTTTCCACGAGAATTAGCTCATCATGTCAAGTGGGTTGTAGCCCTTGACTCAAGTTTGCTGTGTTTGATCTTTAATTGCGTCTGGTTAGAGGAAAATAAATCCTCTTGCCCCTTGATAAACGTCTGGTTCAATGTAACCCTGCATCAAATGCCCTCGAGATCCTTGAAATGGTTATCGAAAATGTCATGGTATGATGTTATGATGTTATGTATAAGTATGCAAAGTAAGCAAGTTTATATACAAATAATCATATTCACACAAAGCAGATAATTCCTTAGGTTTAGGCTTGCATGGAGTTTGTAGGTAATTACCCTCTGGAAGTTTAGTTGGCTCAAACCTGTCCTAGAAATAGTAATCGGGTTCTAAGGAGCTCAATATCACTGGTCTGTTTTCTCGGGCATTATTTCAGCGCAAGCCTCTTAAATGGCGACCAAAATATCCTAAAAAACCAAACCTCAATGAGTGTAGTATGGAGTATCTACCAACTTTGGACTCCACCAAATCCGGTCATCTCACTACATCCTAAAGGCCAAGTTGGTCAAGTAAAGGTTTTAAAAGTTCATTAGTGCTTCATGACATCACTCAGCGGCTCTGTATTCTCTTCGATTAACTCAAAGGCTACCGGTACCCACAAATATGTCGCACTAATGTAACTATTCCTTAGACCATGTCGGTATACCCCACACAGTTTCCACAACGTATTGCTACTTACCTATAATGTATCCCAAATTCGGGTAGAGGATTCAAACTCAAACAAAGAACCATAATGTAAAGCATACAAGTCAAACAATGCAAGCAAGTAAATGTGATCTAACCCTAAGGTAACCCCACTTTTAGAATAATCCCCAGCAGAGTTGCCAGTTCTGTGATACGGTGGGAGAACTGACTTATAGGTTTTACGTTTGATTGCAAATGTCGCGGTTAGCAAGAGTCGCCACCGAATTTTCTTTTATCCAAAAGGAAAGGTGAAAAAGCACAGGAAAGACCTTTGAGATTATTTCTTGAGTGTGGGGGGTAGATTATGAAAAGGGAAGGTATTAGCACCCTTTTCATCCATGGTTTTCCATGGGCTCTTAGTTACTTTCTATATCACTTGCTTTTGTTTGAATGTGCTTGTGGTGTGGGTTTTGAAAGTATTTTGAAAATGTAACTTTGTAATGATTCTCGTTTCTATAAGAACGCATACAAAAGTGTTTATTTTGAAAATGATTCAAAAAAGTGTTTGTGAGATATGTTTTTGAAAGTGATTTTGAAAAGGTGTCTTTGTAATGATTCTTGTCTCTATAAGAACGCAAACAAAATGTTGTCTTTTGAAAATGTTTCAAAGTGAAAGTGTTGGTGTATAGAATGTTTTTGTTGTGAGAAAGCAAGCAACTAGGAGCGAATTTACCTACTCAAAAGGTCTTAGATGTTCTTTTCATCTTCCTTCAGGTGTTGCTATCTTACCATTGAATTGTTGAGAAGCCCCATCGTTGGATGTGAAGGAATGAGCGTGGGTCATTGTATAGTCATAAAAGTCAACCTATGGATGTTTTAGCAATGTCTTTTAAGGACTAGATCATTTACCGAAGGCAACACCGTGAGTCATCGATGGACTATGATCTTTTATCAAGGGTCTTTTCTAGAACTCCCATGTTCGAGGGACATGACTATTTTTTCCGATAGGCAACAAGTGAGATTACCCTAAGGTGTGCATATGTGCAAAGTGTGTTTGATTGCATGCATTTTTGTCTTGATTAGGGTTCTCTATTTGTTGATTTCATGTCTTGCCATACACACCCTAATTACTAACAATATATGAAAGCAATAAAAAGTGCATAAAGTAAATATCCTACGCTATTATAATCATTAGGGGGATGGGGTGTACAAATTTACAAATTGAGATTGCAAATAAAATTAAGTCCTAAGTTACTATTACAACCATATTGAATGGATAAGAATGTACAAGAAATGGAAAATGAACTTGTTTTGTTTAAGAAAAGAGATAAGTTTTGTTTAAGAAAATATTTTTGATCTTTTTGTTTTAAGAAATAAAATAAAGCATGTAAAATGTAAAATGTTTTTGGTGTTTTTGATTAGTGAAAATAGAAGTGATAGAAAAAATAGTAAGGAAAAAGAAAATAGAATCAGCGCATTGCTGAACTAAAAGAGATCAGAAGTTCTGACTCTGACGTGCTGCAAAAACAGAAATCATATTAGTAGAAATAGGTAGAGTCATAAGTTCTGGGTCTGCTGGGAACAAAGAAGATTTCAGAAGTTCTGAAGCCACTGGCAGAACTTTGTCTCCCTCTCCATACTAGTCAGAACATCTGCAACTTAGTCATTTCTAAACAGAACAAAAGATGCACATATAGCAGTTATGGCAAGTTTCATAATGTTTCAGAAACACGAGATATCAGAACTATAAATCAGAAGCAAGCATGGATTTGCTAATCCTAATTCTGAGTTATAATTTCTTCAAAAAGTTCTGAACTGAAATTCTCCCTACTTAGGCAGGCAAATACATGAAACCTCAGAATATGTACAACATCAGAATAAGGATGTCTACATTGTATTTTTGAACGTGCAAATCTAACAATGTTTAAGTAATATGAAAAGAGTCACCAGAAGCTTACCTTGCAGCTGGAAAATGTTCTGTGAACTAGAGTCTGATTCTGACCGCTTGTGATGTTCTGACCAGCTTCCTCACGTGTTCAGCAGACTAGAAACCTTTGAATGGCTGGAAAATCCTGGAACATCCAAAGAGCAAAGTTCTGACTTCTTTGAAGTGGATATTGATGGAAGGTATGTCACAGTATAAACATGGAAGTTAGGATGGTTTCTAAATGTATATCAGGAACTGTATGGATGGTTCTGATCAAGAAACACTTGAGGAAAAATGGAGTTTGAACGCAAGAATCAAAAGCTAACAGGTTTTGTATTTTTGCATTTGCAGTTTTAGACTCTTGGAATTTTAGCAGGTGTTCAAGGATTTTTCTTTCTCCAATTTTTCGACCTTTTTACAGTTACCCATGGCTTTCAATTTATAGGCAAAGATCTTGTAGCTTGGAGAGTACAACCATCACATGCTAGGGTGTTGCCTTGTTCTTGAAGCAAGTATGGTGGTTAGAAGCTTTAGCAACACCTAAGCTGGAATTGTAAGCAGGAATTAAGGAAAGGTAACCTCAAAAGCCAAAGCAACGCATGGGCCTAACACACTCTTGTACAAGAGTTTGCTTTTCCAAGACAGTAATGGTACTTCTATGCCACACGTGGGGAAATCCTTTGAACAAAGACCCAAAAGTGGTTGGGAGCATTAAATGATGATGAGATTGATCAAACCAGAAATCATGCAATGTGAGATTCTACATCATTGCTTAATTCTGGGTCAGAAGTTCAGCTTCAGCGTGACTTAGAATAGACATCCAACTTCTGATCTTTGTATCTCCTTGCTCCAGCATGTTCTGAAGGAGCTCTCAGACTTTCCAGGAAGCTTGCAGCATGCTTTGTTACCTTCTTTGGATTACCCTTGTAAACTCTGACTGGACCTTTGTGAAAACTTGCCCAGAAGTTCTGACCAAACTCTGTCTTGAAAGTGTTTAGAATTTGCTGAGTGCTTTAGTTTCATGGACGTGTCTTTGAACATTTATAACTTGAAATTCCAGAATTTCCAGGAGAAGTTATGTTCTATAATATTTTAGATCTTATTGAGATCTAAAACTCCTGAGTTAGAAATTATTCCAGAATCAGCTTGCATCATGGTGATAATCTGATCAGAAGTTCTGAGCTTATCATATTTCTTAAACACTTAGAAAAATTCTAAGTATTTAGAATTTTGACTTTTCCAAAATAATTTTGACTTTTGAATTTCTTGATGAAACAAACATCATATTTCAACATGTCTTGATGAAATATGGTCCTTTAAACTTGATTTTGATCAAAAGTCAAAGTTTTGACTTTTCAATGCACAAATGACCATTTTACCCTTGTGAATGACAACCTTGGAAAATTTGTAATTCAAGGCTTGAAATTGGATGGAAGCAAACCTGAGGGTCTAGGGTGATCTTTTTGAGAAATTTCTTGAGAAATGAGAGGGAAAATTTTAGGGTACAACAAGTACCAACCCATAGATTAGAAGATCCAAGACTTCTTCAAAATCTTTCAAATCCATAGCCTTCCAAAACAGTCGATCCTTCTCTAACAGAAATTTAGCTAGAAAGCCTTTGACCCCACTTCTTGTATCCCAATTAGCTACAATGTCAGAACTCTTCAAATGTAAGATCGTGGCAATAACTTCAGGTCTTGGAGCTTCCTCTAAACTGGTGAAGGGTATTTTACCAAGAACAAATACTCCTAGTAGTTGAGAGAATTCTTCCATTGCGGGCACCAATTGATAATCGGGAAAGGTGAAACAATGATGTACAGGGTCAAAGAACTGAAAGAGCACCCTCATCATGTCTTTTTCAAAGCTTGAGGTAACCAAATTGAGAAGTCGACCATATCTTTTGGTGAACGGAGAATTTTCAAAAACCCTTGATACTAACTCTTTAGGTTGAGGAGGCACCCTTACGAAGTTGATTTGGATGGTATTTCTGCGAGTGGAAGCCATATCCTACAAAACGGAACAAAGATAAATCCCTAGGTCCTTGAAATGGTTAGTAAAAATGCTATGGCATGATGCTATGATGTCATTAACAAATAATCACACACAAACAAAGCATACAAAGCCTTAGGTTTAGGCTTGAATGGGATTTATAGGTAAGTATCCTCTTGAAGTTTTAGTTGGTTTAACCTGTCCTAAAATAATTAATCGGGTTCCAGGAGCCTCAATATCACTGATCTTTCTTCATCGAGCATTGTTTTAGCTCAAGCTTCCAAACTGCAGCCAAAATATCCCGAAAGTCCAATCTCAATGAGTGTAGTATCGAGTATCAACCAACTTTAGTCTTGCACCAAAGCCAGCTATCTCACTACTTTATAATGGCCAAGTTGTTCAACTAAGATTCTACGATCAGTTAGTGCTTCATGACACCACACAACGACCCTGTATTCTCCTTGACTGCACTCAAGGGACACTGGTACCAACAATGTGTCACACTAACGTAGCCATCACTTCCACCATGTCGGTGTTACACTGCATAGTCCCCATGATCTATTGCTACTTACCTAATATGCCCCAAATCCGGGTATAGGATTTATACAAGAAATAAACCCAAGCATAACCCACAAATGTAAAGCAAACAAGGCAAACAAGTAAATTAAATACAGGTGATCTAGCTCTTAAGGTAACCCCACTTTTAGTTTATATTTCCCCAGCAGAGTCGCCAGTTCTATAATACGGTGAGAGAATTGACTTGGGTGTTTTGTGTTTGGTTGCAAATGTTGCAGATAGCAAGAGTCACCACAAACTTTTCTTTTATCCAATAAAGGAAAGGGTGAAAATAATGGGAAAGACCTTTTGAGAATTTTTCTTGAGTTCGGGGGGTAGGTTATGAAAAGGGAAGGTGTTAGTACCCTTTTCACCTGTAGTTATCTACGAGCTCTTAATTGCTAGCTCACTTTTAAATGCTTTGTGTTTGTGTAAGTTTGAAAATATTTTGAAAACGCATTCATACGGTAAACTTTGTCATGACTCTCGTATCATTGAGAATGTATATAAAGTGTTGGTTTTGAAAATATTTGTTGAAAAGGAGTGTTTGGAAAGATGTTTTGAAGGTGCCAATGTAAGGAATTTTTTTTAATGATTCTCGTATCGTTGAGAATGTATACAAAAATTTTGTTTTAACAAGTGTTTTGAAAGTGTGAGGTGTGAAAATGGTTTTAGTTTGTGAATAAGAAATTACGAGCAATCTACCTACTAAAAAAATCTATGTTATTTTCCTCCTCCTTTAGATAGTGCTTTCCTACCATTAGTTAATAGGAAGCCATATCATTGGATGTGAGGGACATGCGTGGGTCATCGTACAGTCATAAAAGGAAACTTGTAAGATGTTTTAGCAATTGTCGTAAGGGACTAAGATTGTTTATTGAAGGAAACATTGAAGGGTCATCGAGGGACTATGATCTTTTAATCGAGGGTCTTTGCTAAAACATCCCACATTCGAGAGACATGACTGTTTTTATCTGAGGCAACAAGTGTGGGTTGCCCTAGAGGTGCATGTGTGAAAAGTGTTTTGTTTTCATATATTTTATCTTGAATTAGGGTTGTCTAATGTTTGATTTTAAATCTTGTCATACAAACCCTAATTACTAACAATAATACGGAAAGCGATAAATTGTGGAATTTAAATGTCCTACGCTATTACAACGCTTTGGGAATGGGGGTACAAGTTTGCGAATGAGGTGGAGAAAGCAATAAAGCCCTAATTATCTATTACAAACCATTGAATCATGAATAATAATAAAATGCACAAAATGTAAAGATGAAAAGAAAAATAAATTGTTTTTAGGATTTTTGATGGAGAAAAAGGTTTAATATTAACTTAATTAAACTAATTAATTTTAATTACAAAAAGAAATTGATTAATAATTTAATCAAAATCTAAAATCTAAATTAATTGAAATTAAGAAGAAAATAAACCTAAGTCTAAGTAATTAGTTTAGAAAATAATTTGAAGGTTAATGTTAATTTGGAAAGAAAATGTTTTATAATGTAGAAAAAAGAAAGTAATAAAATCTAATTTAATTAAATAAAAAAAGAAATAAAAAGTTTAAATTAAAATATTTTTAATTTAATTTAGGAAAGTGTATTTTTTGTATTTTTGTTAAATAAAAAAAATAAATGAATAAATATAAAGAAATATAAAAAGTATAAAAAAAATTGGGCTTGAGGTGTAAAAGTAAAAAAAGGGTGTTAAAAATAAGCAAAAAGGCCCAATATGTTTTTTTTGTAATCAGAGAAAATAAAATAAAATAAAAAGAGTATGAATGGGTCTGCACTTTGAAAAGTAAAATGGGGGGTGTGAGATCAAAAATAAAAAGGCCCAGAACATAAGTCTAATGCCTGTTTTGTGATTCAGTGTGGATGGCTTCTTTGGGTGTATCATGGGGCACGCCTCTTGGTGCGCTTGATTTAATGGACGGGAAGATCTGATGATGTCAATGGAAAGCTCGTGGTAGACGCGCATGGCTTAGATACACTGAATCTGAAATAAGAAAATAAGTGAAAAACAAAAGGGTACCATTAGGGCTCGAACCCCAGTTTCCTATACACTAATGTCTTACGCTCACTTCCTCTGCCACTGGGGTGGCTGTCTCATCCATGTGTAAAATAACTTGCGATAAACTTAAAATAAACTTGTTCTTGAATTTGAAAATGCCTTCATCTTCAACTTTGCGCGTGCCAGAACACAGACACCATTTTTTATTTTTGGAACATCCTCATTTCTCAACCAAATCAGAAAATGTAAACATGAAACTTGCTTGAAGTTTCACCATGAATCCAACCATATAAATAACTAAAGCTAATTATCAAAGATAAACATGAATTTCTGTTGGTACCAAATAAAACCAGATTTTTTTAGAAAGTTCAACTTCAAAATTTGCATCACTCATGCAACATAATGAAAACTAAAGGCATGGTTATCTTTAGGGCAATGATGTCTACATTTTCATTCACAAAGTAACAATTAATGATGCTTGTATAAGGAGTTCAAAGTGGAGAAAACTTACCTCAAAACTGGAAACCGTGTTTGGAGTTTGAGCACTTTTGGAGGTGTGGTGCTGATCTGGATAGCTTCACTGGACTCCTAGGAAGCTAATGCAACTCTTACTTTGTGCTCAAAGTGCCTGAATCGTGCTGGAGAAGTCAAGTTGCAGGTTTGAATATTTGGAAATGGAGGATGATGAATGTAACACCCCAATTACACCCCAATTCTACCCCAAGCAATTATTCAATATAAATCAGAGTTATAAAATTTCAATCATACAAATGAATCAGGACGTCACAAATTCTTCTAACAAATTCATTGCATTCATCATGGATATATAACACTTATTCAAAACGTTTGATGAACCAACAACTTAACATCTTTCATAAAATATTCAACAACTACGCAGCAGAAATTCTTCAATAACATCTTTAAATAAAACAGCAATTTCGAAACATCTCATATTTAGTAAACAAACAATTTAAAGTTCAACAACTAAAAATCAGCAATCAAAATCAGCAAGCATTTATCCCCCCGAGTGTTACATATCAGAGCAATGACACCAACTCGATCTATTGAAGGTATACGACTTTCACTCTCGATTACCTGCACGTTACCAACATAGGGGAAACATTCAAACATAAGGGGTGAGATATCTAACAATATAATAAAGCGCATGATAATTAATATATTAAATTAGATCAATCACATCACCACTTCTCATCTCATAATCAACAATAAATACAACATATATATTCATTCAGCAACATAAAATACATCTCATTATTCAATTACAAAAATGCGACTCAAAACTATGCAAATGCATGTGGTACCATTGGAGCAGAACTCCCATCTCAAAAATCTAATCTGTCAATTAATAAAGGCATCAACAAGGCATAACCTTCATCTCAAAATTTTCCAATCCAGGCTATCTCAACGAGCATAAGCTCCATCTCAAAAAAATGCAATGTATGCGACTTAACATGAATGTAATAACACACTTAGTTAACAACATCTAAAAATACATCTCAAAACAACAACATCTCAATCATCAAAATGACAACATTTCAGTCATCTCAAACAGCAACATCTCAATCATCAAAACGACAACATTTCAGTCATCTCAAACAACAACATCTCATAAACATCTCAGAACAACAACATCTCAAAATAATTTATTAATCATCATTATTTAATAACATCTCACTAATACTAAGCTGTATATTAATAATACAGTAAGCCATACTATTATTCTGGTACTGCACATCATTATTATCACTAAATCCTACTGTCATAATTCTAACAGCAGCCTCTAACATCTCAAAATTCATCATTCTGTCCAAAATCTAGCATAACGGTCATCTACGGGAATAAATTATAAATCCTAAATTAGTTACTGTAATTACACTTCTTAATCATCATTTTAATCATATAAAGAGTTCATCGCGTTAGCTAATCAACGCTTCGAACGACATCTCAAACAACATCCTAAAACTCAAGTTACAGCAATTAGAAGTCAATTCTGTCAAAAATCAGACTTTATGTATCAACATAAAACACCATGGGTCGACACATCCTGCTTCTTGTTCATACTATGATTCGAAGCATCCTCCTTATGGATCGACTCATTCTGCTTTCAAATCCAAGCATGTATCGACAGATGCATCGTACCGGTCGACTCATCCTGAGTCTTGCACTCATCATGCATCGACACATCCTCTCTTCGCGTCGACTCATCCTGAGTCTTATACTTAACATGCATCGACGCAAGCGCTGCATGCATCGACTCATCCCGAGTCCAACATCCTTCATGTATAAACACATCCAATTTGGGGTCCACGCATCCTGCGATTTTCTGCATAATTTTTCTGCATTTTCTACTGTATTTTGCTACAGGAATTATACTACAGTCCTAAAAACCTTATTTCTGATCATGATAATTCATCACCTAATATTAACTTATAATACAACATCAATTACACAGCATCATAACATCATTTATCCATCGAGAATTCATCAATATTCACCATACATCATTCAATTCAATAACAAAAACAATAATCCTCTAATCCCACATATCAAACATCATGAACCCAATTATAAAGCCAGAACCCCACCCTTACCTTGGATCGAAGGTTGCTCTATAATTTCTGGGTTGAATCTCTGTTCTTGCCATTTCCTTCAAAAACCAGCAGCTTCACGTTTCAAAAATCCTTATTTCTCTTCTTATTGTTTCCTCCTTCTATTCTAACAACAAATAATAAAATAACCTAATATTATTAGATTATTCCTTAATGGGCTCAAAACCTACACCCCCTTTAATACTTCCACTATCTCAAATTAAGCCCACCTTAAATAATATTAGCTTCTAACATTATTTCACATAATAATATAATACCTCAAATATATTATTATTTCTCCATTTAATAAAATAAATCCAATTTAATAATACTTCTTCACAATTATTCCAAAAATAATTTAATTAAATAATTAAATAAATTACAGCCGTTACAACTCTCCCCCACTTAGAATATTTTCATCCTCGAAAATTTACCTCAATCAAACAATTCTGGATAGGAGTCTCGCATCTTGCTCTCCAATTCCCAAGTCATGCTTTCACCTGCAGCTCCTAGCCAAACTACTTTAACCAAGGCAATCACTTTTCCCCTCAAAGTCTTCATTTCACGATCCGCGATCCGTACAGGAGTCGTCTCCACCGCAAGATTATCCCGTACTTGCACATCATCCATATGAATCACATGAGATGGATCTGAAATATACTTCCGAAGTTGCGACACATGAAACACATCATGCAAATTTGAAAGATTAGGCGGTAAAGCCACTCTATAAGCAACATTCCCCACTCTCTCTAAAATCTTATATGGTCCAATAAAACGAGAAGTGAGCTTCTTAGACTTCAACGCTCGCCCAACACCAGTCACAGGTGTAACTCTCCAAAACACATGATCACCATCTTGAAACTCTAAATCCTTCCTTCGCTTGTCATGACAACTCTTCTGCCTACTCTATGAAGCTTTCATCTTTCCTCGAATCAACTTCACCTTCTCGGTAGTCTCACGAACAAGTTCAGGTCCAAGTACTACACTCTCACCAGATTCATGCCAACATAACTGAGTTCTATATCTCCGACCATACAACGCTTCAAAAGGTGCCATCCCAATACTAGAATGGTAGCTGTTATTATACGTGAACTCTATCAACGAAAGATAAGTATCCCACGAACCTCCCTGCTCGAGAACACATGCCCTCAACAAGTCTTCCAACGATTGAATCGTCCGTTCAGTCTGACCATCTGTCTGAGGATGATACGTTGAACTCAACCTCAACTTAGAACCCAACGCTTCTTGGAAACTCTTCCAAAAATCAGAAGTGAATCTTGGATCTCTATCTGATACAATAAATAAAGGAACACCATGAAGTTTCACAATCACACTAACATAAATCTCGGCCAACTTCGACACTGGAAAACTGATGTTAATAGGAATAAAATGAGATGACTTCATAAGCCTATCAACAACCACCCAAATTGAATCATGTCCTCTTAAAGTACTAGGCAACCCCGTCACAAAGTCCATTGAAATGCTATCCTATTTCCACTCTGGAACTTCCAACGGTTGCATCAATCCTGCAGACTTCTGATGTTCAACTTTCGAATTCTGATAAGTCAAACATGCATACACAAACCGAGCCACATCACTCTTCATCCCAGGCCACCAAAATAAACCTTTCAAATCTTGATACATCTTCGTAGCTCCTGGATGAATACTCAACTTACTTCTATGACTCTCTTCAAGTATCACTTTCTTTATCTCAGCATCATCAGGAATACAAATCCGGTCACGAAATCTCAACACACCTTGCTCATCTAACTTGAAATCACTATTTTCAGATTGATCGATCCCAACCATTGAATCTACCAGTTTCACATCCAACTTCTGAGCTTCTTTGATACTGTCTAAAAATTCATTATTAATCTTCAACATACCTAACATAACACTCTGCGGAGTAACCTCGCAAACTAAGCTCATATCTATGAACTGCTCAATAAATTCCAACTCTTTAATCATCATTGCTGACATATGTAAAGTCTTTCGACTCAACGCATCAGCTATCACATTCGCTTTTCCTGGATGATAATTCAAACTGAAATCATAATCCTTTAACAATTCTAACCATCTTCGTTGCGTCATATTCAACTCCTTCTGGTCAAACAAATACTTCAAGCTCATATGGTCACTAAACACTTCAAATCTAGAACCATAAAGATAATGCCTCCAAATCTTCAACACAAAAACAACAGCAGCAAGTTCTAAATCATGCGTAGGATAGTTCTTCTCATGAGTCCTTAACTGCCTCGATGCATAAGCAACTACCTTACCATTTTGCATAAGCACACCTCCTAAACCCATCTTGGAAGCATCACAATAAACCACAAAAGACTCTCCTGGATTAGGCAACGTCAAAATCGGAGCCAGCGTCAACCTCTTCTTCAATTCTGTAAAATTTTCTTCGCACTGAACATCCAAAACAAAACTCTACCTTTACAAGTCAACTTAGTCAACGGAAATGACAACTTAGAAAACCCTTCAATAAACCTTCTATAATAACCAGCTAATCCCAAGAAGCTTCTAATATCAGTAGTTGACTTTGGAGTTTCCCATTGCAACACAGCATCAACCTTCGACGGATCTACAATAATGCCACTACCTGAAATCACATGACCAAGAAAACTAACCTCTTTTAACCAAAATTCACACTTGGACTGCTTTTCATACTACTTCTTCTCTTTCAGAATCTGCAATACTACTCTTAAATGTTCAGCACGCTCTTCTTCTGTCTTAGAGTAAATCAAAATATCATCAATGAACACAACTACAAACCGATCTAAATAAGTATGAAACATACGATTCATATATTCCATGAATACTCCCGGCGCATTAGTAACACCGAACGACATCACTGAATACTCGTAATGTCCATAACATGTTCTGAAATCCGTCTTCTGAATATATTCATCCTTCACTCTAATCTGATGGTACTTGACCTCAAATCAATCTTGCTAAACACACGGGCATCACCAATTGGTCCATCAAGTCATCTATTCTTGGAAGCGGATACTTGTTCTTAATCGTCACCTTGTTGAACTGTCTATAATCAATACAAAACCTCATACTTCCATCTTTCTTCTTCACTAACAACACTGGAGCTCCCCACAATGATACACTTGGTCTTACAAACCTCTTCTCAAGTAACTCTTCCAATTGCTTCTTCAACTCTGACAATTCAGACGCAGACATCCTGTATGGTGCCATAGACACAGGTCTGGTACCAGGTACAAGATCAATTGCAAATTCAACTTCCCTCTCTGGCGGTGCATCAGGAATCTCATCAGGGAAAACTTCAGGAAATTCACATACCACCGACAATTCCTCAATTATAGCTTGAGTATCTACAGATAGTGACGCCATCAATGAAAACATCTATGCTTCCTCTTGCATCAACTTTCTCAACTGTCTAGCATACAACAAACCATCTTCCTCTTCTCCAGGAGTAGAAAACTTCACTAACTTGTCATAACAATAAATATGAACACAGTTATGCTCTAACCAGTTCATACCAAGAATCACATCCAAACCTCTTAACGGAAAACAAATCAAATCAACAACAAAGTCTCTGTCAAAGATCGAAAAGAGACACTTAGTACACATAAAAGAAGTAGTCATTGATCCCTTGGCTGGAGTATCGATGACCACTTCTCCATTCAAAGAAGATAACACAAGACCCAATCTTTCAACACAATCAGCAGCAATAAAACAATGCGTAGCACCAGTATCAATAATAGTAATTAAAGGAGTACTATTAATGAAACATGTACCTCTAATAAGTCTGTCCTCGGAAGCTGTCTGATCCTCCACCAAAGCAAACACTTTACCGCTAGACTGAGCCTTCTTCGGTTTCAGACACTGACTACCAATGTGCCCTTCTTCCTTACAATTGAAACAAACCGCATTCTTGTGCTCACACTCAGATACAATATGTCCGTTCTTACCACAATGGTGACATCTCTTCACTTCAGCAGTTCACACATTACTCTTGTGCCCAGGTTTCCCACACTTAAAACAAATCACACTAGCAGGAGCATCTCCCCACTAGTTCTCTAACCATGAGCAACTCTCTGCTTACCCTTACCAGCTGGGGCATCATAGGGTTTACCACGATTCTGCGGGTGCTTACCCCTCTTCTCACTAATAATCTTGTAATGTGCATTGTTATCTTCCTCAAAAATCCTACAACTATCAACCAAATCAGCAAAGACACGGATCTTCTGGTATCCAACTGCCTTCTTAATCTCCGGGCACAACCCATTCTCAAACTTAATACACTTTGAAAACTCAACATTTTCCTCAGCGTAATACGGATAAAACTTGGCCAACTCAGCAAACTTGGCAGCATACTCAACAACAGACATACTTCCTTGCTTCAGCTCAAGGAACTCAATTTCCTTCTTTCCATGGACATCTTCAGGAAAATACTTTCTCAGTAATTCCCTACAGAACACAGCCCAAATGACATCCTCACCTGCAGATTCCAACTTCTGGAAAGTCTCTAGCCACCAGTCATCAGCCTCGACTGCTAGCATATGAGTCCCATAATGAACCTTATGCACTGGAGTGCAGTCCATCACACGAAAGATCCTCTCAATCTCTTTCAACCATTCCAATGCTCCGTCAGGATCATATTTTCCCTTGAACGTAGGTGGATTCTCTCTCTGGAAAGTCGCCAAGCTACGAGATCCAGCATTCCCGTCAATATTCGGTTGATTTTCCATTGCATGAGCCATTGCTTGCAGAGCAACAACAAGAGCAGCATCATTCCTTCCAACCATCTCAACTTCTCACTACAACACAAACAACTGTTAGAACTCAAAATAACAATACTCGATTGTTAGACAA
The DNA here is from genome assembly GCA_948472305.1 of Vicia faba. Classification (NCBI taxonomy): domain Eukaryota; kingdom Viridiplantae; phylum Streptophyta; class Magnoliopsida; order Fabales; family Fabaceae; genus Vicia; species Vicia faba. Next base: position 26,961,076 of record OX451739.1, read on the forward strand.
CTAAGACTCAACGACAAGGTCAGACCAACCTTTTGCTCTGATACCAACTTTATAACACCCCAATTCTACCCAGAGCAATTATGCAATATAAATCAGAGTTATAAAATTTCAATCATACAAATGAATCGGGACGTCACAAATTCTTCTAACAAATTCATTGCATTCATCATGGATATATTACACTTATTCAAAATGTAGGATGAACCAACAACTTAACATCTTTCATAAAATATTCAACAACTACGCAGCGGAAATTCTTCAATAACATCTTTAAATAAAACAACAATTTCGAAACATCTCATATTTAGTAAATAAACAATTTAAAGTTCAACAACTAAAAATCAGCAAGCGTTCATCCCCCCGAGTGTTACATATCAGAGCAATGACACCGACTCGATCTATTGAAGGTATACGGCATTCACTCTCGATTACCTGCACGTTACCAACATAGGGGCAACATTAAAACAGAAGGGGTGAGATATCTAACAATATAATAAAGCGCATGATAATTAATATATTAAATTAGATCAATCACATCACCACTTCAAATCTCATAATCAACAATAAATACAGCATATATATTCATTCAGCAACATCAAATACATCTCATTATTCAATCACAAAAATGCGACTTAAAACTATGCAAATGCACGTGGTACCATTGGAGCAGAACTCCCATCTCAAAAATCCAATCTTCCAATTAATAGAGGCATCAACAAGGCATAGCCTTCATCTCAAAATTTGCCAATCCAGGCCATCTCAACGAGCATAAGCTCCATCTCAAAAAAATGCAATGTATGCGACTCAACATGAATGTAATAACACACTCAGTTAACAACATCTCAAAACACATCTCAAAACAACAACATCTCAATCATCAAAACGAAAACATTTCAGTCATCTCAAACAACAACATCTCAATCATCAAAATGGAAACATTTCAGTCATCTCAAACAACAACATCTCATAAACATCTCAGAACAACAACATCTCATAAACATCTCAAAATAATTTATTAATCATCATTATTTAATAACATCTCACTAATACTCAGCTGTATATCAATAATACAGTAAGCCATACTGTTATTCTGCTTCTGCACATCATTATTATCACTAAATCCTACTATCATAATTCTAACAGCAGCCTCTAACATCTCAAAATTCATCATTCTGTCCAAAATATAGCATAACAGTCATCTACGGGAATAAATTCTAAATCCTAAATTAGTTACTGGAATTACACTTCTTAATCATCATTTTAATCATCTAAAATAGAGTTCATCGCGTTAGCTAATCAACACTTTGAATGACATCTCAAACAGCATCCTAAAACTCAAGTTACAACAATTAGAAGTCAATTCTGTCAAAAATCAGACTTTATGTATCGACACAAAACACCATGGGTCGACACATCCTGCTTCATCTTCATACTATGAGTCGACGCATCCTCCTTATGGATCGACTCATTCTGCTTTCAAATCCCAGCATGTATCGACACATGCATCGTACCGGTCGACTCATCCTGAGTCTTGCACTCATCATGCATCGACACATCCTCTCTTCGCGTCGAATCATCCTGAGTCTTATACTTAACATGCATCGATGCAAGCCCTGCAAGCATCGACTCATCCTGAGTCCAACATCCTTCATGTATCGACACATCCAATTTGGGGTCAACGCATCCTGTGATTTTCTGCATAATTTTTCTGTGTTTTCTATTGTATTTTGCTAAGGGAATTAAACTACAGTCCTAAAAACCTTATTTCTGATCATGATAATTCATCACCTAATATTAACTTATAATACAACATCGATTACACAACATTATAACATCATTTATCCATCGAGAATTCATCAATATTCACCATACATCATTCAATTCAATAACAAAAACAACAATCCTATAATCCGACATATCAAACATCATGAACCCAATTATAAAGCCAGAACCCCACCCTTACCTTGGATCAAAGGTTGCTCTACAATTTCCGGGTTGAATCTTTGTTCTTGCCGTTTCCTTCAAAAACTAGCAGCTTCACGTTTCCACAATCCTTATTTCTCTTCTTACTTTTTCCTCCTTCTATTCTAACAACAAATAATAAAATAACCTAATATTATTAGATTATTCCTTCATGGGATCAAAACCTACACCCCCTTTAATACTTCCACTATCTCAAATTAAGCCCACCTTAAATAATATTAGCTTCTAACATTATTTCACATAATAATATAATACCTCAAATATATTATTATTTCTCCATTTAATAAAATAAATCCAATTTAATAATACTTCTTCACAATTATTCCAAAAATAATTTAATTAAATAATTAATTAAATTATGGGTGTTACAATGAAGATGAAGTTACAATGCTGAAACAGGGATGGGGACGAGTTATATATGAGGTATGGAAGCATTGTGATTGATTAAAAGTGAAAACGCACGAGTGGATTGTGAGATCAGTGTTCAAAGTAAAAAATGACAAGTTATGGAGATTTTTGTGCAAATTATGGTTTGAGGGAGTTAGAGAGGGTTGCGGGGCTTGTAAACCCATCTCTTGGCTTGTAAACAACCTCTATGTTTATAGAGAAAAGATTGTAGAGGTTCTAGTGATCAGAAATCAAAGATCACATGTTATCGTTATGTGACTTGATTTTGAAGTAAATTTGACAAACATTATTCCAATACAATGGTACATGGGCTTGTAGGGTGGCTAGAGGCTTTAAATATGTTTCTTATGAGCATACATGTTAAGTTTGATCAGAACAAACAAGTTAGAGGCTCAAGACAAGCTAGCTTTGTGATAAAGTTTACTTTTCAAGAATGACAATGGTACCTTTCTTCCAAAAATGGAAAATTGCTTTGGGCAGTGGCTTAATCACTTGGATCATACCTTAATCCATTATGTAAATAATTAATTATGGAGTTATTTACAAGTTAGAAGCCTGCAAAGCAAGATTATGCAACATAGGTTTGAGATTTGATCAAGTGTTCTTCATGAAAATGCCTTGTAATTCAAGAATGGATGCTCAAATTCTTCTCTTCGATTCTCTTAGCTCAAACATGATCACTTCAAGTTCATGGAAATTTTGGAAAGCTTGAAACATTGTCTACAACATTCATATTTACCATTTTGGATAAATCAACTTGGAACTTGGTGAAAAATTTCCAAGAAGTTGGGACAAAAAATCTGCCTAACTTGATGAAAATATCACTAAGTGTTTTAGTAAAAATGTCATGACTTTATGAGCCTATATCTTCAAATATAAGCATTTTTTAGACATCAACCCTAAGGGACAAAGTTGTAGAATTAATCAAGGTCTACAACTTTCACGTTGAAAGTTTTCCTTGAATCATCTTGCATCTTGGTGAAAAATTGTCATGAAGTAGTGAAATTATCAAGGTTAAAAACCACTTAGAATTTTTCTAAGTATTGAAAACTTTGACTTTTTGCGGGCTTTCTTGATTCTTGTTGACCAAGTTTTATATTTTTGAGTGTCTTGATGAATCTTGATCTTTGAAATTCAATGTTAACCAAAAAGTCAAAGTTTGACTTTTTGTGTATCAGTTGACTTTTCATCAATTGATCCAAATTTCAACTATCAATCCTTTAATCTTGAGAAATGATTTGAGCTATTAAATTAGGTCAATATATTGTGTTTGAGTCCTTGGGGTCATGCTCCAAGTCATTATTAGGTCATGTACTAGGTCAAAAGTCAATGATCAGTCATTCTCAATCAAAACCCTAATTTTGACAATTTTCCCCTTTGATGATTTGAGTGTTTTTCTTGAGGCATTGTGATCAACCCTTGATAAATTGATGAAAATGACTTCAAAATGTTGATGTTGGCAAAAAATCATGAAGTGTGACTGTATATTGACCATAATTGACTTTTTAACCAATATAGTTTATTTTCAGTCATCTGAGCAATTGACTGAGCAAATTTGTGATGCAAGACTTGAAACTTGGTATGAGCAATCTTGGAGACCCATAATGAACCATGAAAGTAATTTGAAGCATAAAAAGTCCAATTTTCCTTTAGAAAACCAAAACCCTAATTTTTGGTCCCAGTGCTTAGGAGGTGAGCTTGTTAGATCAACTCTTGAAACTTCTTGAGTATTTGAGATCTTTTGTGATAAATGTTTTGAAGAAAAGGGAGGAAAAATTTTGGGGTACAACAATTTCAAATTGTAATTTCTTTCTTGCTAAGTGTTATTTGTTATAAACTTTGTACTCTTTGGTCAACTAATTCTAATAAAATAAGCATGCATGTTTTTAGAATAAATTCATCTCACAAATAATTAACGAATTTCCATTTTCACTCTTCTTTTCCATTTTTTTTTAAATTAACAAACTTTGATGGAGAATGATGAAAATACAAAATAATAATTTTTTTGCTGACATATGCTTTTTAATAGTAAGGTTTAGCTGACGATATAAGGCATTGTTTCACTTCTTAAACATTGGAGAAATAAAGGGATAATTTGTAGTTAATCCCCTCGAGCCAGAAGTCGGAGTTCTTTCTATTATCTAAAAAACCCTTAATCTTAACCAGGGGCAGGGTAGATTTCAATCAATTCGACGACACGTTCAAATCCTAGGAGAATCGAAAAAATCTAAGCAAAGGTTCAAGAATATTTCTTTCCTCTATACATCATCGAGAGAACGATGTAAGCAAAGGTTCAAGCATATCTCTTTCCTTGATACATCCTAGAGAGAACGATCTAAGAAAAAATTTGAGCACATCATCTTCCCCACGTTCATCCTCCAAGATTGAGGAATCAATGAAGACAAAGTTCAAGACGTCTTCCTCCTCAGTACATCAATCAAGACCAAAGAAACAATGAAGACGAAGTTTACAATAATCAGCGTGGTAGTCACAAATTTTCAAAATTAAAAACAAAAAATTAAAAATTAAAAAAAAATCCTGCTAAGTTAAATCAAATCAAAACTTGACTTAGGCAAAAGTTAGGGCATCCCGATGGATCAACATTTTTTTGTTTTTTTAAAATTCAATTCAAAAAAATCGGTCCATGCAAAAATAAGGGATTAAAAAACATATAAATTAGAAAATAATCTTGTGACTGCCACCTCAAGAATCATCAAGGCTTCTCATGAATTCTTGGGTCTTATCAATGCTCAGATCTAATCAATGCTCTTCATCGGCGCTTGGATCTTTACTACGCTTCTCATCATCTGCATGACTACGAAATTTCTCTTGGGAATTAAATGCATCTGTTGGATTAATCAAATTTAGGATTGTAGAACATCAAGGAGAATGGGTGGGATAAATAAATTTTGAGCCTTATATCTTTTGTTTCTTAAACCATGAACCACGGCCACATTACAACATTCAAAAGTCCTAATTGAAGCTATGTTCACTATGAAAGAATACTCAATAAGATTTGTGTTAAACTGACTCCTATGTTTGTTAAAATTATTTCTAACTACTTCGATTCTTCAAATATTCATCTTCTAATCTTCCATTTTCTTTTCAAATAATCAATTTCGATTTCAATAACTTACATGCGCATTAAGCGGAATTACTTTTTCAAAATGTATAATTTTACCTATGAATCAATGCTTAACTCCAAGGAGATTTCAAAAAGGTCTGATCAAAGTCAACATTTCCAAGAAGCTTCTTTTTGTACCCCAAAATTTTCCCTCTCAATTATCAAGAATTTGCTCACAAGATCTCATTGGGCTCAAGACTGCACTAGGGTTTGATCAGCTCAAGACACCTCCTTATGCACTGATGACCAAAATTAGGGTTTGAGTTTGCACGAGGATTTTTGAAATTTATATACCCCATAGGATTTTCATGGATCATTATGGACCCCCAAGATTACTCATGTCAAGTTTCAAGCCTTGGATCATATTTTTGATTAGTCAATTGAGCAGTTGACCTAAAAATCAGTTGTATTGGGGAAAAAGTAAACTATGGCCAATTTACAGTCAAACTTCATAATTATTGATCAACATAAACATTCTAAACTCATATGTATCATTTGATCAAGTTTGGACCACAACTCCTCAAGAAATTTGATCAAATCTCCAAAAGGGCAAAATGGTCAAAATTAGGGTTTGACTGAGAAAGGGAAATTTCTGATTTTTGACCTAGCAAATGGTAAATAGGTTTAAGGAATGATCTAAATAGTCCAATTTCATCATTTTAACCTAATGACATGGTTCAAAATATTGCAAGTCCATTGGATTGACAGATGTATTTTTCAGTCAACTGATCAAAAGTCAATTGTATACTGAAAAGTTAAACTTTGACTTTTTGGTCAAATTCAAAAGCCAAAGATCACAATTCATTAAAATATGTCAAAATATGAAACTTATTCATCAAGAAATCAGAAATTCAAGATTTCATTTTGAAAAGTCAAAATTTCTAAACTTAGAAATTTTTCTAAGTGTTGGAAATTTCATGTTTTTTCATAACTTTGAGCGAAATTTTCACCATGATAAAAGATGATTCAAGAGAAACTTCCAACATGAAAGTTGTAGATATCCATGAAATATATAACTTTTATTTATACAACTCCTTCCAAAAATGCTTGTATCTCAAGTTATAATTTTAAGAACATAGGGTCATGAAACAAAACACTTAATGAAATTTTCCCTAACTTGGTCAAGATTTTGACCCAACTTCAGGGAACTTTTTCATATAGTTCCAAGGGTAATATTCAAAATCAATTCAAATATGGATTGTATATCACATTTCAAGCTTTCCAAAATGTCAAAGAACTCCTTGAGATCATTCTTGAGTAGGGAGAAACGAAGAGATGAAGTTAGGGTTTTATCACTTTAATTACAAGTCATTTTAGTGATGAACAAAATTCAAATTCAAACTATGCTGCATAAACACTACTTTTCAGGCCTCAAACTTGTTAGGCACTCCATAATTAATGGTTTACACAGCTGTGAGAGGCCTCACTTCAAACATTCAATGCATGGACATGCTTTTTATCCATTTTTGGAAGAAAGGTCACATTGCCATTTTGATAAAGCAACTTTTTGTACAAAACTTGTTCTTGAGCCTTGCACTTGTTCTCTTCTGATCAAACAGGTCCTATAACTCATAAGAAATGTTTCAAACACGTACAATCACCCATCCCATGCTTGTACCTCTCCTTGAAACTTGTTTCCCTCTTTTCTTCAAAATTAAGTAACCTAGCCAAAAGCGAGAAACTTGTACTTCTGACTTGCCAATGTATTCAAACACGTTTGTTTATACATACATAAACCATTATACACAAATACATGAATGCTCAAGCCTTGAAAGAACCTAGAACTCAGAATCACACTTCACACTTCCATTTTCATACAAACTGACCAAAAACTTGAAACTCATAATCTACTCGTGCGTTTCTTGGCCTTTTGGTTTCTAAAGTTTCTAAACATCACATAAAACCAATCCCACATCCTGTTACAGAACTGTAACACCATTAACACCATCCTCCATTTTCAAAAACTCAGCTCTGCACATTGACTTCTCTAGACCATTTCAGTCATCCATTGTTCAAGCTAATCATTGCATTAGCTTCCTAGGACCTCAAGGAAGCTAACCTGATCATCACCATCACTTGAAACAAGCTCAAACTCAAAACACAATTTCCAGTTTTGAGGTAAGTTTTCTCAACTTTGAACTCTTCATACAGGCATCATCAATAGTTTATTTGTGAACAAAATATGTAGATATCATTGCCCTGAAGCTAACCATATCCATAATTTCCATTAATTTTGCTTGAGCTTAGAGAATTTTGAAACTGAAATTTCTGAGATTTTTATGGTTCATATTAGGGCCATTAAAATTCATGTTTATCTTTGATATATAACTTTAATGCTTTACATTTCTGAAACCGTGAGAAAATTTGCTACAAGTTTCATGTTTACAGTTTTCATTTTTGATGAGAAATGAGCAAGTTACAGTTGGTCTGGCTGGAGGTTGAAGATGAAGTCATCATGGCACGTTTTTCCTTACATATTTATTATTTTGCTTATGTTAACGAATGTATAGCCACCCTAGTGGTAGAAGCGCGCGCCTGTAACCTTTGGGACTTGGGTTCGAGCCCCAGTGATACCCTTTTCATTTTTTTTCACATTTTGCTTTCTGATTTTTGGATTTTTGGCAGGCGTTGGGCCTGGCTTGTTTTTTTTAATATTTTTGCTAACTAACTCCCTGCAGGCTGTTTGCCCCCCCTGGCCCAAGTTTATTTATTTTTTCCTTTATTTTTATTTTTATTTATTTCATTTATATTTTCTTAATTATTTTTCCTAATATTAAAAAATACAAAAATTAGATTTTTATTTTTAATTTAGTTTATTTTATTTTTCTCATAAAAAATATTTGTATTCAACTATACTTTATTTATTCTTATTAACTAGTCTTGTAAATTTAAATTAAAATACTATGTTTTTTTATTTATTTTATTTCACACCTATTAAAATATATTTATTTTAATATATAAAAAAGGTCAAAAACATTTTATAATGCTATAAATATTTTCAAGACAAAAATACCAAAAAAATATCTTTCTTAAACTTATTTTCTTTTAATCAATTAATAGAACTAGGGTTTTATTTAAATCTTTTTCTTAAACAATTTCTTTTTATTAATTATTTATCTTTAAGTTAATTATATTAAGACAAAATCCCTTTTTCCTAAAAAAATCCAAACAAATATCCATTTACTTCATATTTTGCATTTTTTGTACATTTATTTATTTTGTACATTGTATCCATTTAAACTCTTGTACAAAATTCAATATGGTTTTAATAGACTAACTAGGTTCACATTCTTGCAATCCCCATTCAATTTGTACACCCCTCCCCATAAATATTGTAATAGCGTAGTAACTTTAAATTCCGCAATTTATTGCTTTTATACATAACATGCTAGTAATTAGGGTTTGTATGGAAAGACTAAAACCAATACTTAGAAAACCCTAATTCAGACAAAAACAAGTATGAAAACAATACACTTGCACACAAGCACCCCTAGGTTTATTCCACTTGGTTTCCTTATACAAAATGGCCATATTACGCATGTAAGGTATCTTAGCAAAAACAAGCAAATACAAGATCATAGTCCCTCGATGACGCTATCTAAGTTGCCTTTCAAATGATCTTAGTCCCTAAAAAATCATGCTAATATATCTTGCAACATTGCTAATCATGGTTATACGATGACCCACGCCCGTCCCGTTTACATCCAAAGATAGGGTTACTTACCAAATCAATGGCAAGGTAACAATGTCAAAGGAAAAAAGAAATGAACAAGAAGGACTTTTGAGAAAGTAGAATGCTCCTAATAATTTTCTCAATTTCAAACAAACATCCTTGCTATTTTCAAAATAATCACCTACACTTTCAAACATCTAACAAAATTGAAAATATTTTCAAAAGATCAAACATCTTTATATACATTCTTACAAGCAAGAATCATTACAAAGATTGCCTAAACAATGGCCTCTTTACAAAGTACTTTCAAAAAACCACACCAAGCACAATTTTCAAACAAAAAGCAAGTGATCTAGCAAGTAACTAAGAGCCCATGGAAAAACATGGATGAAAAGGGTGCTAATACCTTCCATTTTCATAATCTACCCCACGAACTCAAGAAATAATCTCAAAGGTCTTTCCTGTGTTTTTTCACCTTTCCTTTTGGATAAAAGAAAAGTCGGTGGCGACTCTTGCTAACTGCAACATTTGCGATCAAACGCAAAACCTTCAAGTTAGTTCTCCCACCGTATCACAGAACTGGCGACTCTGTTGGGGAAAATTTTAAAAGTGGGGTTACCTAAGGGTTAGATCACATTTATTTGCTTGAATTGTTTGACTTGTATGCTTTACATTATGGCTCTTTGCTTGGGTTTGAGTCCTCTACCCAGATTTGGGATACATTATAGGTAAGTAGCAATACATTGTGGAAACTGTACGGGGTATACCGACATGGTCTAAGCAATAGCTATGTTAGTGCGACATATTTGTGGGTACCGGTAGCCTTTGAGTTAATCAAAGAGAATACGGGGACACTGAGTGATGTCATGAAGCACTAATGAACTTTTAGAACCTTTACTTGACCAACTAGGCCTTTAGGATGTAGTGAGATGACCGACTTTGGTGCAGTCCGAAGTTGGTAGATACACTGATACTACACTCATTGAGGTTTGGTTTCTTGGGATATTTCGGTCGCTATTAAAGAGGCTTGTGCTGAAACAATGACCAATGAAACAAACCAGGGATATTGAGCTCCTTAGAACCATGTTACTATTACTAGGACAGGTTGAGCCAACTAAACTTTAAGAGGGTACTTACCTATGAAACTCCATGCAAGCCTAAACTTAAGGACTTGTTTGTTTTGTTTGTGTATACATACTTGTACATAACATCATGAACATCATAACATCGTACACATTCACTAACCATTTCAAGGATTTTAAGATTCATCTTTGTTCTTGTTTTGTAGGATATGGATTCTCTTCACATGAAAACTATTCAAGTCAACCTTGTAAGGATCCTTCCACAACTTAAGGAGCTAGCTTCAAGGATTCCTGAAAACTCTCCATTTATCGAGAGACATGGTCTCCTACTCAACTTGGTCACCTCCAACATAAATGAGGACATGATGAAGGTGCTCTTTCAGTTCTTTGACCCCTTATACCATTGCTTCACATTTCCCGACTATCAACTTGTACCTACTTTGGAAGAATTCTCCCGACTCTTGAGAATTCCCATTCTCAATCAACTACCTTTCAACAGTACCGAAATAGACCCAAAGCCAGAAGAGATTTCTCAAGCTCTACACTTGCACTCATCTGATGTCACAACTAATTAGGAAACAATGAGTGATGTCAAAGGTTTCCTAGCAAAGTTCTTGTTTGAGAAAGCCCAAAACTATTGGAACTCCTTGGATTTGCAAGCCTTTGAGGAAATTGTGGCACTCCTCATCTATGGGATGATTTTGTTTCCAAATCCTGACCAACTCATAGATGTGAACACCGTTAAAATCTTCATATCCCGCAACCCGGTGCCTACATTACTAGGAGACATCCTACACTCTTTTCACACTCGCACAATAAGGAAAAGAGGTGTCTTTATGTGTTGCACTCCTCTCTTGGAAATATGGTTTATTTAGCATCTTCCCCAATCTGTATTAAAGAACGAGCAAGGTTCAAGATGGTCACAAAGGTTGATAACACTCAAACATTCAGACATTCATTGGTGCTCCCGATCTATAGAGAATGTTACTATTGTCGACCGTTATGGAGAATTTCCTAATGTCCCTTTACTTGGCATTAGGGGAGGTATCACGTACAACCCCTGCTTAGCCTTAAGACAGTTTGGTTATGCCCAAAGGGATGGCCCACATGAGACGCTGATTCAAGGTTTGGTATTTGACTACGACAACGACGATCAAGGTCTTCGCCAGAGATTTATTCGAGCTTGGAGGATGTTGAACAAGGTAGATAGTAAGACTTTGGGGCACAAGGATTCCATCCCTCTTGAGCCTTACCTCAAATGGGTACGAACTCGTGTTCAGAGTCTTATAATGCATTATCCCTCCATTCTCCTGGTAATCATTGAGCCTATCATGGAAGGAGATATTCCATATACTATCCTACATCCTGACATGCCCACCTCTCTTGAAGACCTACAAAGGGATTGGATACAACTCAAGGGGGAGCAAGATACTTTCGAAGCCTAATTCTACGCAAGCAAGAAGAAGATTTTGGAACTCACTAGGCTACTTCATGGGGAGTAGACTCTGAATGCCTACATTGCACCAAAGAGGATGCGTACTACCTTTTTATCTTAGAGTTTTTGTATTATTTTTCCCGAGAAGGCATTGATGTACTCGAACTTTAATCTATTAATATAACGTGTGTTTCCTTTTTGTCTAAAACAAATTTGAATCTTAAAATCCTTGAAATAATTGCATATGCATTTATCATTCATCATAACATAAGCAGGTTTCTTGCAACAAGTCTCCTCATCTCTCTACTGTTTATTTCAGTAAGATGGATCTCGTGCAAACGGTGAAGGACCTCCAAGCTCAGAATGCACAGTTTCAACAGTTGTTCTTAACTCTAGCCAAAGGACAAGAAGAGTTGAAGACCTTGCTGGTTGAGGAGAAGAAAAAGAAGACAAAGAAAATAACCAGAATTCTTAACATGGGAAGAAGATTTCGAGGGCAGACAAGAAGGGACTTAGAATTTGCAACGATATCTAGTGAGAAAGACAATCAATATGGGAAGGGCAAGGAAACAGTTGTTCAGTCTGATTCAAAAGAGGAAGAGGAAGAAGAAGACTATTCTGAAGAACAATATCCTCCAGATGATGAAAAGTATAAGCATCTAGAAGAGCGATTGAGTGCAATGGAAATCCCAAAAGTGCATGGCTTGGACTTTGAGGAGTTGGGCTTAGTGTCGGGGATTGTCATTCCTCCCAAATTCAAAGCACTTGTGTTCACCAAATATAACGGAGTCTCATGCCCCAAAATACATCTCCGGTCCTATGTGAGGAAAATCCAGCCTCATACCGCTGACAAAGATTTATGGGTACACTTCTTCCAAGACAGTTTGTCTGGAACTCAACTTGATTGGTTTTATCAGTTAGAAAGAGCCAATGTTCATAACTGGGAAGATCTTGCTACAAGATTTTTACAAACAAAACCAATACAATACTGATCTTGCGCCTACCCGTACTCAACTCCAGAGTATGGCCATGGTTTCAAGTGAAGGCTTCAAGGACTATGCGTAAAAATGGAGGGACTTGGCCGGAAGAGTTCAACCTCCCCTATCTGAAAGAGAATTGGTAGACATGTTTTTGGGCACCTTGTCCGGTCCCTTCTTCAATCACTTAATTGGGAGTTCATCGTCAGGTTTTACTGAATTGATATTGACCGGAGAAAGGGTAGAAGCCGGAATAAAGAATGGAAAGATTCAAAAATATGCATCCTCTGCTGCTGTAAGGAAGCCATTCATCGGAAATAAAGAAGTGGTTGTTGTATATCCTTAGAGAAATCAAGATAGGGCCGAACTCCGTCCAATGGTGGGGGCTGCTATGATTCCTAAACCTGCGCCTGATCAGCAAAGAAATAACGAACCAAGAATGGAAAGACCAGTCAGACAATTCACCAGAATTAACATGACCCTATCTCAAGTATTGCCACATCTGTTAAGATCCAACCTAGTGACCTTGAAAGAAGCTCCAAAGAACCCTAACACAACCTCTCCTCACTATCATCCTAATGCCCGCTGAGTATACCATTCTGAGAGTCACGACCATGACACTAACAACTGTTGGGCTCTGAAGAACAAAGTACAAGAACTCCTTGAAGCCAAAGAGATTGAATTTGATGCGCCGGAAAAGCCCAATATCATTTCTTCCCCTATGCCCAAACATGGCCATACTACCAACGCTAGTGAGGAAGATATGTTTGTTACTTCAGTTGAAGAACTTAAGACCCCACTCCTAACTATCAAAAATAATTTATTGAATGTAAGTGTTTTCCCGGGCTGTGATGAAAACTGTCATTTCTATTTGTCCTCACCAACCAGTTGTCCTTTGTTGAAAGCAGGCGTTCAGTGCCTAATAGATAACAAGGAAATTTTGTTCGAGAAAGCTTCAATTCCAACTGTTTCTTATAATGATGTTTCCATCGTGACCATTTCCGACAATTCTTCCAGGGTCTCCACCAAAAGACCCGTTAGAATTACATCAGTTCCAAAAGTATCTCCTTTGATAATTACAATGCCTAGACCAATTCCGTATTCGTCAGACAAAACTGTACCATGGAATTATGGGGGGGATGTCTACTACCACGGTATCAAGCAAGATTGGCCAGCTGCCGAAGATTCAAGTTCTAAGAAGGTTGACTCCAATATCAGTAATATTGCAGGGACTAGTAAGATTACCCGAAGCGGAAGGATTTTATCTCCAGAAATTGCTCCCCTAAAAGCAGTTTCTGGACCCTTAATCATTCATGTTATTGTTGCTCCTCCAAAGGCCGTTCCCAGTCCTACAATAATCTCTGCTAATACTCCTGCTGACAAAGTTGTTACAATCCCCGCTATCACCCCTACTGATATCCTGCTGCCGAATCAATTGAGACTCGAGGTAAAAGTATTCTGATTGAGCCTGTCCGGACAAAGGCACAATCATTAGCTATCCCTGAGACCTCCCAGAAAGATATGGAGGAGATTATAAATATCATAAAAATAAGCGACTACAATATAGTCGAGCAACTGCGGTAAACTCTATCTAAACTTTCCATGCTGGCTTTACTACTATGTTCTGAGGCGTATGTAAAGGCCTTGGTAAAATTCCTGAAAACTGCCCATGTACCCCAAGAAACATCTGTCGATCAGTTCCAAGACTGTGTAGCCAACTTGACTGTAGACAATGGTCTAGATTTTTCGGATGCTCATTTAACGCCAAGAGGAAGGAAGCATAATGAGGCACTATATGTCTCAGTGGAATACAGGGGCACAACCTTGGCTCATGTTTTGGTGGACACCGGCTCGTCTCTGAATGTGTTACCTAAAAAGGCTCTTGATAGGCTCGACTGTGAGGGATTGACATTAAAGCCAAGTAACATAGTAGTGAGGGCCTTTGACGGCTCAAAAAGGATGGTGCATGGGGAAGTGGATATCTGCATAAAGGTTGGTACCCAAACATTTGATTCAAATTTTTATGTAATGGATATTTGCCCTTCATATTCCTGCTTGTTAGGCCGACCGTAATCCACAATGTTGGCGCTGTTACTTCTACGTTGCACCAAATGTTGAAATACCCTATTCAAGGGAAGATTTCACCATTCATGGAGAAGAAGAGTGTATGATCAGCCATCTCAATTCCTTCAGATATGTGGAGTTAGATGGTGAATTTATTGAAACTCCATTCCAGCACTTTGAAGAAGTCCCACAAGATGTGGCAGTGACCAAGGTTGTGTCTCAAGTTCCCAAGATTACAAGGCCTCTACTCAGGATGTCATCTTTAAAGGATGCCAAGGAAGTGATAGAAGAAGATGGGTGCACTATTTGGGGACAACTCCCAGATATCCCATACAAATCTGACAAGTTTGGTCTGGGTTTCACTTCAGGTGCCCATAAGGCTGTACGTTGCACTCGTGCCGAAGGACCACCCCTGAAAATCAGCAACCACCAAGTCAATGCAGTGGATGATGATGAAGACAACTATGACCTAGAGGATTGGATTTTCCCAACTGTCAGTGGAGGGCTCAGCAACTGGGAGGCCAGAGACTTTGTCCCGATCACTTTTATCCCACAGTAATTTGTCTTTATATTTTGTTAGATCTGTAATATTAAAACAATTCAGACTCTTAAAACCTTGTGTCTTACCCGAGGCACAATGGTCCATTTGTAAGGGTTATTATCTCATTTTCATATGACATCAATGAATCATGGACGTTTTTTGCATACAAACTTTGTGCTCATTGTTTTTCTCTTTTACATTTTCATTTCTTTCAAAGATAGTTATACTCTTACACACACTCACACTCACAATGTAGGTCTACATCCATTCGGGATCCCATGGGTAACAGTTCTACTATGGCTTTTTGTGACTCTGAAAATCTAATCTACCAAGCCGAAGACGAAGGTGAGGAAGATCGTGAAGTACCAGGGGAACTTACCAGATTACTACAACAAGAAGAGAGAACCATTCAGCCCCACGAGGAACCCGTGGATACAATCAACCTAGGTACCGAGGAAGACAAAAGAGAAGTCCAGGTGGGCGCCAACCTGGAACCCAGTGTCAAAGAGCATCTGATTTAGTTGTTACACGAGTATGTTGAGGTCTTTGCCTGGTCGTATGAAGACATGCCAGGACTTGATGCAGACATTGTGGTACATCGTCTACCTACAAGAGAAGACTGTCCACCAGTAAAACAAAAGGTCTGTCGAATGCGACCAGATATGTCAGAGAAGATTAAAGCTGAAGTCATGAAGCAATTCAACGTTGCATTCTTGGCCGTCACCTCCTACCCGCAATGGGTTTCCAATGTTGTTCCCGTGCCCAAAAAGGACGGCAAGGTACGAATGTCCGTGGACTACAGAGATTTGAATAGGGCCAGCCCTAAGGATGATTTCCCACTTCCCCACATTGATATTCTAGTTCATAATACGGTACAACATAAAGTGTTTTCCTTCATGGAAGGTTTCTTAGGTTACAACCAAATCAAAATGGCGCATGAGGACATGGGGAAGACAACCTTTGTCACACAATGTGAGATATTCTGCTACAAGTTTATGCCATTCGGACTGAAAAATGATGGGGCAACCTATCATCGCGCCATGGTCTCTCTATTTTATGACATGATACATCACGAAATAGAGGTCTATATGGACGACATGATAGCTAGATCTCAAACAAAAGAAGAGCATCTTGATCATTTACAAAAACTGTTTGAGAGGCTAAAGAAATACAAGCTGAGGTTGAACCCAAATAAATGCACATTTGGAGCGAGGTCTGGTAAACTCCTAGGCTTTGTCGTCAGCAATAAGGGTATTGAAGTGGAACCCGCCAAGGTGAAAGCGATACAAGAGATGCCTACTCCTCGTACCGAGAAGGAAGTCAGAGGATTCTTGGGACGTTTGAACTACATTGTCAGATTCATTTCTCACCTGACAGCTACTTGTGAACCAATCTTCAAGTTACTGAAGAAAGATCAAGTAGTCAAATGGAACGATGAGTGCCAAACTGCTTTTGACAATATCAAAGAATACCTGGAAGAGCCTCCTGTGTTGATGCCACCTATCGAGGGAAGACCATTGATCATGTATCTGAATGTTTTAGAAAATTCAATGGGGTGTGTGCTGGGGCAGCATGACGAGTCTTGCCGGAAAGAGCATGCTATTTATTACCCGAGCAAAAGTTTTACCGACTGTGAAAAAATATATTCACTGCTCGAGAAAACTTGCTGCGCTCTGGCATGGGCTGCTCGTCGGCTAAGACAGTATATGTTGACCCATACTACCTTGTTGATATATAAAATGGATCCAATAAAATACATCTTCGAGAAACATGCCCTCTCTGGGAGAATAGCGAGATGGCAGATGATCCTGACAAAATATGACATACAGTATACTACCTAGAAAGCAATAAAGGGCAGTGTACTAGCTGATCACCTTGCTCACCAAGATGTGGAAGACTACCAGTCCATGAAGTTCGAATTCCCAGATAAGGACATTATGATGGTAAAAAACTATGAAGAATTCAGGCCATATGACGGACCTGAACAAGGATCCCGATGGACCCTGGTTTTTGATGAGGCATCTAACACACTCGACAATGGTATTGGTGTAGTGCTCATATCTCCGGAAGGATGTCATACTCCTTTTACAGAAATACTCTGCTTCAATTGTACAAACAACATGGCGGAATACGAAGCATGCATCTTTAGTCTCAAAGCTGCCATAGACTTGGGGATCAAATCCTTGAGTGTATTCAGAGATTTAGCTTTAGTTATCAACCAGATGAAAGGGGAATGGGACACCAAACACCCTAACCTTATCCCTTACAAAGAACATGTTTTGACATTGCTACCATATTTTGAGAAGATTACCTTCGAGCATTTCTCGCGAGAGAAAAATTAGCTAGCAGACATTCTAGCCATAATGTCATCTATGTTTAAAATTAACTGGGATAACGAGGCTCCCCAGATCACCATTGAACGAATGGATGAACCAGCACACTGTCACGAGATTAATACTGAAAAAGTAGTGGACCAACCTTGGTTTCACGAAGTCAAGAGGTATCTCGAGGCTCAAGAATATCCAGAAGGAGCTTCAATAAATGATAAGAAGTTCTTAAGGAGATTCTCTGCTAAATTCTTCCTTAGTAATGGCATTCTTTACAAACGCAACCATGACTCTGTGTTACTTCGATGCGTAGACAAGGTTGAAGCTGAAAGGATCATGGATGAATTACATGAAGGCACTTTTGGCACCCATTCTAGTGGGCATACGATGGCAAAGAAAATCCTACGGGAAGGCTATTACTGGTCTACCATGGAAGCAGATTTCTATCAACACTCTCGAACTTGCCACAAGTGTCAGATTTATGCTGACAAGTCGTACGTACCCCCGGTTCCTCTGAATGTCTTGACAGCTCCTTGGCCCTTTTCTATGTGGGAGATTGATATGATTGGGGAAATCAAGCCAACAGCCTCCAATGGACACCGCTTCATCTTAGTGGCCATTAACTATTTTACCAAGTGGGTAGAGGCAGCTTCTTTCGCTTCCGTTACCAAGAATGTTGTCGCCCGTTTCATCAAGCAGAATCTCATCTGTTGGTACGGTATCCCGGAGAGAATTATTACAGACAATGGTACGAACCTGAACAATACTATGATCACAGCTCTGTGCGAACAGTTCAAGATCCAGCATCACAATTCTTCCCCTTTCTGGACAAAGATGAATGGTGTTGTCGAAGTCGCAAATAAGAACATTAAAAAGATCATATAGAAAATGACAGTCACGTACAAATACTGGCATGAGAGTCTACCATTCGCTCTCCACGGATATCGTACAACAACTCGCACATCAATCGAGGAAACACCCTATTCTCTGGTATACAGCATGGAGGATGTCTTGCCTATTGAGGTCGAGACCCCTTCTCTGAGAATTATGAAGGATGCTGGGCTAAATGAAGACAATTGGATCCAGACTCGACTTGATCAACTAAACTTGATTGATGAGAAAAAACTTACTGCTGTCTGTCATGGTCAGATGTATCAAAAACGGATGATTAAGGCTTTCAACAAAAAGGTCTGACGCCAAGTGTATCAAGTCGGGGATTTGGTAATCAAACGTATCATACTGCTAAAAGGTGATTCCAGGGGCAAATAGACTCCTACATACGAAGGATCATTTGTGATCAAAAACATATTCTCTGGTGGAGCAATGATTATGACCACCATGGATGGCGACGACCTGCCGCACCCTACGAACGCAGACATAGTCAAAAGATACTACACATAAGAGACCTGCTAGGTTGACACACCTAGGCAAAATAAGGGCATCCCGGGGAACCAAAAAGGTTCAGGAAAAAATTAGGGATAAAACAAAAAAATCTATACACCTGTCAAGTTGAAAACCCGAAAGGACAACTTGGGCAAAAAATGGTTTCCCAGTGGACTGAAAACCCGAAAGGTAGGTCCAGGCAAAAGTTAGGGAATTAAAGCGTATGACTATGTCCCGTTGGATCACCTTACGGACAACCTTTGGCTTCCACTGAGAAACTCAAAGGTTCTGATCAATTCAATCATCTTCGGACGAGGCAACAAATAGACAAGATGCTCAGAGATACGAAGGCTATAGCAGAATGGGAACCACATGGGATTATTGCACATAGCTATATTTTCTTTGTATCCAAATTTTCATTTTTAACGACGGAATTCTCTTACTAGAATGTTTGTCTCATTGTACAAGAATACTTACTCAAAGTCAATACAAAGATATCCCTTTGAAAGTGCAAAAACATCTGTTTTTCTTTACTCTTGTGTTTTGTTTACAAAAACGTCCAATGATTTATTTTTGAACATATGCATTTGAACATAATTGCTGTTTACAAATAAACAAAGTAAAAAGACAATCACTGATGGTTGTAAGAGATAGGGCAATATCTTTGAGCTATTCCATAAAATCCCCCGCAGTGTGCAGTTTATCCCTAGCGGAACAAAGCTTCCAGTTATCAATCCCCGGTAGAAGTCACCAAATTTCTCAGATTTCTCCAACAGGATTTTACAAGCAGTACGCGGCATTTCCCTGAAAACAGAGTTTATTTCTCTAGGTGGAAATTCACCAACACTTCAAGACTTACATATTCCCAGCAGTGTTTAGGGATTTATTTTCCCCAAATACAACAGCAGTGCAACAGGCTATCTCACATACGCATGCATCGCATCCATATATCATAAATATTGATAACACGAATGCATCATACCATGCATTTAATACAACATAACTTTACATTTTGGCTAACATTTTACCCTTTTCAGGATAAGGTTAACAACTACCATTAACAATGTTCAAAGTTTTCAGATACAGTTCAGATACACTCCAGACACGGATGCTATTATGATACTAATTCAGATTCAGCTTTCAGATACAGTTCAGATACGCTTCAGACACGGACGCCATTATGATACTCACTCAGATTCAGCCTTCAGATACAATTCAGATACTCTCCAGACACGGATGCCATTCTGATACTCATTCAGATTCAACTTTCAGATACAGTTCAGATACGCTCTAGACACGGATGCCATTCTAATACTCATTCAGATTCAGATTACAGATACAGTTCAGATACGCTCCAGACATGGACGCCATTATGATACTCATTCATATTCAGCCTTCAGATACAGTTCAGATACGCTCCAGACACAGATTCCATTTTGATACTCATTCATATTCAACTTTCAGATACAGTTCAGATACGCTCCAGACACGGACGCCATTCTGATACTCATTCAGATTCATATTACAGATACAGTTCAGATACGCTTCAGACCCAGATGCCATTCTGATACTCATTCCAATTCAATATTCAAATATAGTTCAGATACTCTCCAGACCCAGATGCCATCCTGATACTCATTCAGATTCAACTTTCAGATACGCTCCAGACACGGACGCCATTCTGATACTCATTCTTTCAACTTACAAATTACAATTCAGCAATCACTTTGGATGGCATATACAAAGCCCATCTCCGACAACTTTCTATCACCTCTCCAAATGGCATCTTTAAGCCCATTCCCTTAACCATCACATCACCGAGTGCAAATTTCTGGGCACTCTAGTGTCCAATCATCTTCCACCTTCGAGTCACGAATGGCAAAACTAGCCAATCTAACTCTTTAGGCTTAAGAAGATTGAACAGGGGAAGTTGTTGTACCCCAAAATTTTCCCTCTCACTTATCAAGAATTTGCTCACAAGGTCCCCTTGGGCTCAAGACTGCACTAGGGTTTGATCAGCTCAAGACACCTCCTTATGCACTGATGACCAAAATTAGGGTTTGAGTCTGCACGAGGATTTTTGAACTTTCTATGCCCCATATGATTTTCATGGATCATTATGGACCCCCAAGATTACTCATGTCAAGTTTCAAGCCTCAGATCATATTTTTGATCAATCAATTGAGCAGTTGACCTAAAAATCGATTGTATTAGGGAAAAGTCAACTATGGCCAATTTACAGTCAAACTTCATAATTCTTGATCCACATAAACATTCTAAACTTATATGTATCATTTGATCAAGTTTGGACCACAGCTCCTCAAGAAATTTGATCAAATCTCCAAAAGGGCAAAATGGTCAAAATTAGGGTTTTGATTGAGAAAGGGCAATTTCTGATTTTTGACCTAGAAAATGGTCAATTGGTTTAAGGCATGATATTAAGAGTCCAATTTCATCATTTTGACCTAATGACATGGTTCAAAATATTACAAGTCCATTGGATTGACAAATGAATTTTTCAGTCAACTATCAAAAGTCAACTGTATACTGAAAAGTCAAACTTTGACTTTTTGGTCATATTCAAAAGACAAAGATCACAATTCATAAAGATATGTCAAAATATGAAACTTATTCATCAAGAAATCATAAAGTCAAGATTTCATTTTGAAAAGTCAAAATTTCTAAACTTAGAAATTTTTCTAAGTGTTGGAAATTTCATGTTTTTTCATAACTTTGAGCGAAATTTTCACCATGATGCAAGATGATTCAAGAGAAACTTCCAACATGAAAGTTGTAGATCTCCGTGAAATATACAACTTTTCTTTACACAACTCCTTCCAAAAATGCTTGGATCTCAAGTTATAATTTTAAGAACATAGGGTCATGTCATGAAACAAAACACTTAGTGAAATTTTACCCTAATTTGGTCAGGATTTTGACCCAACTTCATGACACTTTTGCATATAGTTCCAAAGGGAATATTCAAAAGCAATTCAAATATGGGTTGTATAGTACATTTCAAGCTTTCCAAAATGTCCAAGAACTCCTTGAGATCATTCTTGAGTAGGGAGAATCGAAGAGATGAAGTTAGAGTTTTATCACTTTAATTACAAGTCATTTTAGTGATGAACAAAATTCAAATTCAAACTATGCTGCATAAAAACTACTTTGCAGGCCTCAAACTTGTTAGGCACTCCATAATTAATGGTTTACACAGCTGTTAGAGGCCCCACTTCAAGCATTCAATGCATGGACATGCTTTTTATCCATTTTTGGAAGAAAGGTCACATTACCATTTTGATAAAGCAACTTTTTGTACAAAACTTGTTCTTGAGCCTTGAACTTGTTCTCTTCTGATCAAACAGGTCCTATAACTCATGAGAAATGTTTCAAACACTTACAATTACCAATCCCATGCTTGTACCTCTCCTTGAAACTTATTTGCCTCTTTTCTTCAAAATCAAGTAACCTAGCCAAAAGCTAGAAACTTGTACTTCTGACTTGCCAATGCATTCAAACACTTTTGTTTATACATACACAAACCATTATACACAAATACACGAATGCTCAAGCCTTGAGAGAACCTAGAACTCAAAATCACACTTCACACTTCCATTTTAATACAAACTGACCAAAAACTTGAAACTCATAATCTACTCGTGCGTTTCTTGGCCTTTTGGTTTCTAAAGTTTCTAAAAATCATATAAAACTAATCCCACACCCTGTTACAGAACTGTAACACCATTAACACCATCCTCAATTTTCAAAAACTCAGCTCTGCACATTGACTTCTCCAGTCCATTTCAGCCATCCATTGTTCAAGCTAATCATTGCATTATCTTCCTAGGACCTCAAGGAAGCTAACCTGATCATCACCATCACTTGAAACAAGCTCAAACTCAAAACATGATTTCCAGTTTTGAGGAAAGTTTTCTCAACTTTGAACTCTTCATACATGCATCATCAATAGTTTATTTATGAACAAAACATGTAGATATCATTGCCCTGAAGCTAACCATGTCCATAGTTTCCATTAATTTTGCTTGAGCTTAGAGAATTTTGAAACTGAAATTTCTGAGATTTTTAGGGTTTAGATTAGGGCCATTCAAATTCATGCTTATCTTTGATCTATAGTTTTAATGCTTTACATTTCTGAAACCGTGAGAAAATTTGCTACGAGTTTCATGTTTACAGTTTTCATTTTTGATGAGAAATGAGCAAGTTACAGTTGGTCTGGCTGGAGGTTGAAGATGAAGTCATCATGGCACGTTTTGCCTTACATATTTATTGTTTTGCTTATGTTAACGAATGTATAGCCACCCCAGTGGTAGAAGCGCGCGCCTGTAACCTTTGGGACTTGGGTTCGAGCCCCAATGGTACCCTTTTCATTTATTTCAGATTTTTCTTTCTGATTTTTGGATTTTTGGTAGGCGCTGGGCCTCTTTGGGCCTGACTTGTTTTTTTTTATATTTTTGCTAACTAACCCCATGCAGGTTGTTTGCGCCCCCTAGCCTAAGTTTATTTATTTTTTCCTTTTTTTTTATTTTTATTTATTTCATTTATATTTTCTTAATTATTTTTCCTAATATTAAAAAAATACAAAAATAAGATTTTTATTTTTAACTTAGTTTATTTTATTTTTCTCATAAAAAATATTTTTATTCAACTATACTTATTTATTCTTATTAACTAGTCTTGTAAATTTAAATTAAAATACTATGTTTTCTTATTTATTTTCTTTCACACCTATTAAAATATATTTATTTTAATATATAAAAAACGCCAAAAACATTTTATAATGCTATAAATATTTTCAAGACAAAAATACCAAAAAAAATATCTTTCTTAAACTTATTTTCTTTTAATTAATTAATATAACCAGGGTTACATTTAAATCTTTTTCTTAAACAATTTATTTTTATTAATTATTTTTCTTTAAGTTAATTATATGAAGACAAAATCCCTTTTTCCTAAAAAAATCCAAACAAATATCCATTTACTTCATATTTTGCATTTTTTGTACATTTATTCATTTTGTACATTGTATCCATTTAAATTCTTGTACAAAATTCAATATAGTTGTAATAGACTAACTAGGTTACATTCTTGCAATCCCCATTCAATTTGTACACCCCTCCCACAAATGTTGTAATAGCATAGTAAC
Organism: Vicia faba; assembly: GCA_948472305.1. Lineage (NCBI taxonomy): Eukaryota > Viridiplantae > Streptophyta > Magnoliopsida > Fabales > Fabaceae > Vicia > Vicia faba. The sequence goes on from OX451739.1 coordinate 26,985,237, forward strand.
TTTAAATTCCACAATTTATTGCTTTTATACATATCATGCTAGTAATTAAGGTTTGTATGGAAAGACTAAAACCAATACTTAGAAAACCCTAATTCAAGACAAAAACAAGCATGAAAATAATACACTTGCACACAAGCACCCCTAGGCTTATTCCACTTGGTTGCTGTTGTACCCCAAAATTTTCCCTCTCATATTTCTCAAAACATTGCAAGAAAAATCTCCAAGTTGCTCAAGTTTGCTCAAGAGTGGGTCAGGCAAATCATCTCATGAGGCAGTCAACCCCAAATTAGGGTTTTGTGTTGCATCAAGATCCTTGAGTCCAAATGAACTCAAATGATACATAATGTGCTAATATGTTCTCAAGATCATCCATGTAAAATTTCAAGCCTTGCAGAGGAAGTTTGCTCAGTCAATTGCTCAAAGGGTCCAAAAATCGACTCTGCTAGGGCAAAAGTCAACTGTGATCCAAATACAGTCAAACCTCAAGATTTTTTGTCAACATTCTCATTTTGAAGGATATTTCATCATTTGATCAAGGGTTGATCATGATTCATCAAGGATTGCTCAAAATTCATCAAGACTCAAAAGTTGCTAAATTAGGGTTTTGTAGGAAAAGTCAACTCAACTTTGACCAAGCATACCTGTCACATACTTTATGAGAAATGACCCATCCAAAGCTCATTTTTAAGAGGATGAAATTTCCTACAATCCATCTTCATACCCCAAGATCAGAAAATGCACTCACAAAAGGTTACAAATTTGGACATTATAGGTCATTTTTGAAAGTCAACAAAAACACCTTTTTTCCAAAGCTTATAACTTGAGAATGGAATATAAAAATGAGATGAGACCAAAAGGGTTGGTTAGAGGACATCTCAAGCTTCCTAAAAAGTCCAATAACACCTCCAAAAGTTAAAAATTGAAGAAGTTATGCATTGTTGAAGTTGGGCATTTTTGCAAAATTGCCAAAAGTCAACTATCCCCAAAACATCAAATTTTGTCAAATGGGCCCATTCTTTTCCACTTGGTTTGGGCTTTCTACATTGCACACGTGTCCTAGCTTCAGCCTTGAGATCATATTCTTTTTTTATTATTTTATTTGATTTTTTATTGAATTATTTCATTTTTAATCAAATTAAATCAAATAAAATCCAAATATTGATTACTTAGGATCTTTATTATTTTTATAGGTCTTAATTATCATCATGATCAGCATCAAATTCGTATCTCACCATACCATGAAAAAAAAGATGGATTTTGGACAAATTTGGCAAGTTTTCAAATGGGAATCAAATCAAATATGCAAGCCATGATGGGAGAAGATTTGGACCATAATTCTTGACCTAATGCATTCCATAATACATATAGAAGAGAGGCACATGAAATTGAAGGCTAGAGGCTGTAAGAACACTGAAAACAAAACTTGGAAAAAGTGCAAAACCAAAATCACACTTAGAGGCAAATTGAGAAGCCAAGAACGATTTCAACCGTTTCCTTGACAATCACTGAGTCAGAATCAATCCAAAGCAAGCTCTCATATCCATCAAAACGCGTTGTAAGTGTCCCGTTTCTTGGCCCTGTTTTCAAAACCTTAACTCTCTATTCTTGCATCTTTTGTACAAACCATTTGCATATTCATGATCCTCATCAAATTTCCAAGCTTTCTATACCACCCAATTTTATTTATCTGACCTATAAAGCTAAGAACCGAATCTAGGGTTTTGTGGTTTGTTTTTTGGGAGTTTCCCTTACAGGTAAAATTAGCTCCATTGATGGCCATGGACATGACCGGAAGAGAAAGACGAACACAACCATGGTCTTGGGAGGAGTTTAGATGGCCTGTAATGGATTTTAGGAACAACCCACGCATTTAGCTGCAGATTTAAATCCACAGGTAAAGTTACAGGGGCGTGAGGAAGAAGACGATGGCGTGTCGTCTCCTTAGTGGACCATTCAAATCTTCGCGCACTTTTTTTTTTATATTCTGGCATATTAATGTATTTTCCCATATTATGTTTTGTTCTTATATGATTAACAAAATGAAGCGAATGGCCTAGTGGAAAGGGGACCTGGCAGTCACGTACAGGACCTGGGTTCGAATCCCAGGTCCCCCAAATTGCATTTGTTATTTTTCTACAGGTTATCCAGTGCAAATCCAAGCACATGGCCTATCATACATCCTCAAATATCAAAGCGCCAGATGGCCCAAGGCCAAATCTGGTGATCCAGGATGATGGTCTACCATGGGACCAAGTCAAAGGGCGCACAGGGAATCTCACAAAGTCAACCAGGCCTGTGCCAATTGGGTCATGGAATTGCAATTAAAACACCACTAATCAGGCCCACACCCCTAACTCTTTTTATCTCTTTTCATTTTGTTTAATTACTTATTGTTATTATTTTTATTATTAACTAACCAATCAATTAATTTTCTCTATAAAATAAAAACCAAAAAATGTTTTCTTTATTAATTTAAATTTTAGTATTTTCTTTTTATTAAAAAATCAATTAATTAATTTAGTTTTAATTAGGATAACTTTAATATATTTTATAAACAATTAAAATTAACTTAGACATAATTAGGTTTTTATTAACATTGATCAATTTTATTTTTCTTTCTTAAAATATCAAAACCCAAAAATATTTATTTTTATTAATTAGTTTAATTAATTTAATTTAATAATTAATTTAGGACATTTTATTTTTCTTTCTTAAAATTCAAAAAAATAAACAAAAATCTTTTCTTTAATGATAAAGGGTCAAAACCCTAAACTCGCACTCGATTTAATTTTCCGCACGCGATCTATTTATTCAATATTGTACTTGTTCCCAGTTTGTAATAGATAATTAGGACCATTTAATTATTTTATCGCGTTCTTTATTTTTCCGCATTTAAATTTCAAAGGGTTGCTTTTGGCGATGTAAATACCCGACGCCTTGTAATAGTTAGTTAAATTTCCGCAATTTAATTTCCGTGACTTATATAACTGTTAGATGATTGATAATAGGTGTGCATGACAAGATTGAATGTTTAACCTAAAATCAACATAGATAATCATTGACATGTACAAAGACAAAATAACTGAAAACAACACACTCGCACATGCGCACTCTTAGGGTACATCCTACTTGGTTGCCTTCGTAACGCGGTCATTGAGTATAGGTCACTTTAGAGGTCGCCCTCTTGTCCAAAGATCATAGTTGCCTCGAAACGGTTGCCTCGGATAAAATGATATAAGACATTAGGGTTACCGCTAAGGCGTCCTAACATTACTTTAGTGACCGCACGTCCCTGAATTCTAATCGACCCTTAAAACTCCAACGATGGTGCTACCCACTCATTAATAGTGGGATAACATTATCTAAAGGAAGATAGCATAGAACGATTCCTTTTTCGAGTAGGTAGATGGTTCTTAAGTACTTTCTCTTTCAAAACAAAACAAATTTTCACACTTACACTCCTTTTCAAAACAAAAATTTCTTCAAACCCACAAACACAAAGAAAAGCAATTTTGAAAAAAATATGAGCAAGTACCTAAGAGCCCGTGGATAACCACGGATAGAAAGGGTGTTAACACCTTCCCTTTCTATAATCTACCCCCCGAACCCGAGAAAAATCTCGAAAAAAGGAATTTTTCTGTGCTTTTTTCCTTTCCTTGTTGGATAAAATAAAAGTCGGTGGCGACTCTTGCTTACCGCGACATTTTGCGAAAACAAACGCAAAACGCAAACCAACATTCCAAAAAACAGTCAGTTCTTTCCCACCGTATCACAATTGCCTTATACAAAATGGCCATATTACGCATGTAAGGTATCTTAGGAAAAACAAGAAAATACAAGATCATAGTCCCTCGATGACGCTATCTAAGTTGCCTTTCAAATTATCTTAGTCCCTAAAAAAGCATGCTAAGATATATTGCAACATTCCTAATCATAGTTATACGATGACCCACGCCCGTCCCGTTTACATCCAAAGATAGGGGTTACTTACCAAATCAATGGTAAGGTAACAATGTCAAAGGAAAAAGGAAATGAACAAGAAGGACTTTTGAGTTGGTAGAATGCTCCTAATAATTTGCTCAATTTCAGACAAACATCCTTTCTATTTTCAAAATAATCACCTACACTTTCAAACATCTTACAAAATTGAAAACATTTTCAAAAGATCAAACATCTTTGTATACATTCTTACAAACAAGAATCATTACAAAGGTTGCCTAAACAATGGCCTCTTTACAAAGTACTTTCAAAAAACCACACCAAGCACAATTTTCAAACAAAAAGCAAGTGATCTAGCAAGTAACTAAGAGCCCATGGAAAACCATGGATGGAAAGGGTGCTAATACCTTACCTTTTCATAATCTACCCACCGAACTCAAGAAATAATCTCAAAGGTCTTTCCTGTGCTTTTCCACCTTTCCTTTTGGATAAAAGAAAAGTCGGCAGCGACTCTTGGTAGCTGTAACATTTGCGATCAAATGCAAAACCTTCAAGTCAGTTCTCCCACCGTATCACACTTCTAACTAGAGGAAAAGAATATAAGGGGATCCCTATAAAAAAGGGCAAATATTAATGATCGTAGAGGTATATCACATGAAAATGTTGTTAACAAGAGGTGATCATTTTGAGATTCAATCAATTTGGATCAAATTTCAAAGCACTATTTAACAAAGGTCATACCTTTCGAAGAAGTATCCCTTAATCAAGTCATATCACAACAAGACGTGACTCAGTTTCCTTGTCTCAAAGAACCTCTCAGGCTTTGGTTCAGGGGAAACCTTCCAAGATTCAAATGTTGGGGCAGTACGTATCAAGTTCATCCTACTACACGTAGGGTTCGAATTCTTCAAGCAACTTTAAGTGCAGATCTTTTCAAGCTTCGAATACTTGGGGAAATCTATGTCAATTTCATGGTGAAGTAAAAGTTAAATTGAGTATCGAGAAATAATAATAGCATAACATTCAACTATTATGTGATAAGCAACCTGGTTACATAGGCAAACCTCTATGCTTTAATCATCCACGACCCATCACAAGGGCACCATTAAAAAAAACATACGAGTCATAATCATAAAGCATAAGGCTGCATAAATCATGCATTAAGGCTCCTCGATCCAGAATCAAGCTATACTTATCATCTCATCCATCTTACGAAATCTGATGACATGGGTCGAGCATATCTCAAAAAGCCCAACTACGCATTCGCATTTCAAAACCCAACATCCATTTACACATATCCAAGTCACTCATTACATGCATCAATCAATCATAACATTTCACGCATCAATCAAATTCACACACATAGCATAAAACCTTGTTTTATATGAAGACAATCATCATTGTCAATCAAGCTATAAATTCTATGTTAAATCCCGACAGTAGATTCCCCTGTTTGACCATGGAAGTTGATTATCTGGAAGACTTTGACAGAAGGTAGCTATTAATCGAATCTCGGCAGTAGATTCCCATGGTTGATCATGGCAATTGATTATCTGGAAGACCTCGGCAGAAGGTATATCACCATTGAATCTCAGCAGTAGATTCTCCTGGTTGATCATGATAGTTGATTATCTGGAAGACCTTGGCAGAAGGTAGTTTCCAATTGAATCTCAGTAGTAGATTCTCCCTGGTTGATCATAGCAGCTAATTATCCGGAAGACCTCGGCAGAAGGTAGTTTCCAATTGAATCTCGACAATATATTCTCATGGTTGATCACGACAGTTGATTATCCGGAAGACCTCAGCAAAAGGTAGTTTCCATTTGAATCTCGGCAGTAGATTCTCCTGTTTGATCACGACAAATGATTATCCAGAAGACCTCGGCAGAAGGTAGTTTCCAATTGAATCTCGACAGTAGATTCTCCTAATTGATCACATTAGTTGATTATCCGGAAGACCTCGGCAGAAGGAGTTTCAAATTGAATCTCGATTGTAGATTCTCCTGGTTGATCACGATAGTTGGTTATTTAGAAGACCTCGATAGAAGGTAATTTCCAATTGAATCTCGGCAGTAGATTCTCTTGTTTGATCACGACATTTGATTACTCAGAAGACATCAAAAGAAGGTAGTTTCCAATTAAATCTTGGTAGTAGATTCTCCTGGTTGATCACGACAGTTGATTATTCGAAAGACCTCGACAAAAGGTATTTAAAATTGAATCTCGACAGTAGATTCTCCTGGTTGATCATGGCAGTTGATTATCCGGAAGATCTCGAAAGAAGGTATTTCAAATTGAATCTCGGTAGTAGATTCTCCTGGTTGATCACGCCAGTTAATTATCCGGAAGACCTCGACAGAAGGTAGTTTCCAATTGAATTTTCGGCAGTGGATTCTCCTGGTTGATCACAACAGTTGACTATCCGGAAGACCTCTACAGAAGGTAATCCAAATTGAATCTCAGTAGTAGATTCTCCTAGTTAATCATGGCAGTTGATTATTCGGAAGACCTCTGCAGAAGGTAGTTTACAATCAAATATCGGCAGTAGATTCCTTAGAAATATCAGTAGTAGATTTCCCGTTAAGAGCCTGACATTATGCATATACATCATGAATGACATCTTTCAAATTTAGAATTTTCCTAGGGTTCATCATTAGCAAGCTTATCTATGCAAACTTTATAGTTCAAACTTTAAGCAAATTTGGTGCTTTTTTTCTTCATGTTGATAGTTATGGTTGAGGATGACATAACTGACTTCATCATGAATTTGGTGTTCTTCATGTTGATAGTTGTGGTTGAGGGAGACACAACCAACTTCATTGTGAATTTGGTGTTTATTTTCTTCATGTTGATAGTTATAGTTGAGGACGACACAACCGACTTCAATATGAATTTGGTGTTCTTCACGTTGATAGTTGTGGTTGAGGGCGACACAACCAACTTCATCATGAATTTGGTGTTTATTTTCTTCATGTTGATAATTGTGATTGAGGACGACACAATCAACTTCATCATGAATTTGGTGTTCTCGACGTTGATAGTTGTGGTTGAGGGTGACACAACCAACTTTATCATGAATTTGGTGTTCTTCACATTGATAGTTGTGGTTGAGGGCGACACAACCAACTTTATCGTGAATTTGGTGTTTATTTTTCTCATGTTGATAGTTGTGGTTAAGGACGACATGACCAACTTCGTCGTGAATTTAGGGTATATTTCTTCATGTTGATAGTTATGTTTGAGGACGACACAACCAACTTCATCATGAATTTGGTGTTCTTCATGTTGATAGTTATGGTTGAGGGTGACACAACCGACTTCATCATGAATTTGGGGTATATTTTATTCATGTTGATAGTCGTGGTTGGGGGCCGACACAACCGATATCATCAATGATTTCAAGATTTATTTTCTTCATGTTGATAGTCATGGTTGAGGGCTGACACAACTGACGTCATCAATGAATTTTGGATTCCATCGCTTCAAATCTAGCATATTTCATTTGGTTATCGAATCTTGGTTAACGGATGACACAACCAACATCGTCTTTCCAAGTTCCAAATATATGGTTTCAAGCCAGTATTATCTATCCTCTAGGCTGTGGTAGGTATGCGATAAGTCTTTGGCTCATTGCGTTAGTCTCTAAGCAGCAATATGTTATCAAGCTCTATGTTACTCATCCTCAAGGTTGAAATGAATGTACAAAATCTGTGTCACACACTTACTATATTAGTCCCTTAGCATTAATAGGTCTTCTTTTCAAACTTGTATCATTTACCTCATAGGTTACGGTAAACATGCAAAATTCTATGATCTCTTTTAGATACTGACGAGTCATATGCATCGTCATGTCTAAACTTTGTTTCAAATGGTGGTTAGATGATACATTATCATCTATGCCCATTCTTCATACTCATGGGAACGCTATACAACGTATCCTTGTAATATCTCGGACAAATTTTGGGGTTTTCTAGTATTTAATAAACTTCCTATTAGAATATGCGAGACCTGCGTATTCTCGCAATATTCAATCGAGAGATAATTAAATAGGGGCAGATGTCATACCCCAAATTTTCCCTACCTCTATATTTAGGGTTCCTTTTTTAAATAAATTATGTTATATAGTTTTTATGTAAGGGATGTAAAACATGGAAGGGGAGTATTGATCCAGAATGGACCATCAATATCAGATGGCCCATTATTTTTTTAACAAAGGTTCCATTTCAAGTTCAAAAGGGGGTGTATAAAGCAACTTGTTTTTTTAGCCCAATGTATTACAACAATATGGCCATTAGAGTTTTCAGACCAGCCCACTAATTTGCTAGAGTCTGTTTTAGAATAAATTAAGGGGTGTTTTATTTTTCCAAAAAAAGAGGCTCGTAATATTTTTTAAGGGCCCATTAGGCTTTTGTAAAGTCTTATTCGAGAGGTGTTTCATTCAAATGGTGTTGTACCCCAAAATTTGCCCTCCCATTTTTACTCAAGACATGCTTATTGAGGTCCTCAATTGCTCAAGAAGTTTCAAATGATTTCCATGGCACCCTATATGCCTCAGCATAATGGCACAACTGAAAGAAGAAAAACAAGTGTACATTACAAGGTGTAGGTCGAAAGTTGAACATATGCCTAAGAGCTTTTGGGTCGAAGCAGCTTCTGCAGCAATATGCAGTCTAATTTGATGCCCAACGAAGCACCAGGATAGAAGGAAGGATGGTTCGAAAGGAAGCGTGAGGAGGATTTTTATAAAGTCTTCGATTGGAAGAGCTAGTAAAGAGTGTCACCGAAGGGTTCATTTTCGAACCATGGATATATAAGTTATTCGAAGCATTACAAGGAAGGCACACTTCGACTGACAAGTTATTCGAATGGGCGCTTCGAATAGAAGCATATTTTTAATTCGAAAGCTTTTATCTTAGCCAAAGAAACCCGTGGAAGTCTAATGGTTCAAAGGACTTGCAACCTTCAAACATGGCGTGATCGAAGGACAGTTAGAGATGAATCAACCCAATATAAGTAATCTTAGAGTTTTGGAATCAATGTGTTCCAGGTATGTACCTGAATAGGTGAGGAAGAGGTTGGATGATAAAAGTAAAGTCTTGGTGCTCATAGGATTATCCTTCGATTCGCGCATACAAGCTGTATTCACCAATTGAAGGTAGACTAGTGAGCAATAAAGATATTCTTGTAGACAAAAGCAAAGGGTGGGAGTTGGAATCGAAGGACCACCTACACAACTATGTTCGAAAGAAATAATAAAATGAAGCTTCGACATGCCAAGATGAAGATGTGGTGCTTCAATTGGCCTGATTGAAGGAAAGGAGATTCGAAAGGAACAAGAGCTGTATTCGATTGGGCTGATTAGATAGTTTTCAGATCAAGCAACTAAGGCAGATAGTGACCCAATCGAAGAGGCCATGATGATGAAGCCTTGAACTATTCAAATTGGGACTAAGAGCCATCGAAAAGAACCAATTTTAGAAGCATTCAAAAGAATCAAGATGTGAAAGTTGAAATGAATATTGTCCAGGTTCACCCAAAGTCCAAAATGGTAGTGTGATCGGTGGATTTAGAACTGACTGTTTAAAGCTGGTTCGCGAAATGTCGCGGTAAGCAAGAGTCGCCACCGTCTTTTATTTTCTCCAACATGGACAGGACAAAAGCACAGCAAAATTCCTTATGAGATAGTTTCTCGGTTCGGGAGGTAGATTTATAGAAAGGGAAGGTGTTAGCACCCTTTCTATCCGTGGTTATCCACGGGCTCTTAGATACCTGCTCATTTGTGTTTTCAAAATGTTTGTTTGCTTTTCAATCGTGAGTGGGTTTGAAAAAGTTTCTTTGAAAGTTTCGGAATAACTCTTGTATCAGTCCTCAAGAGTGTTTGAAAAATTGTTTTGAAAGCTTTTTTTGAAAGTGTCGGTGAAAAGATTTTGATTTGTTTTTAGAGAGCAAGTATCCATGAGTCATCTACCTACCCTAAGGAATTAGGCTGTGTAAAAGTCCTTAAGGTAGTGCCATCCCACCATTGAGAGGTAGGTAGCACCACCGTTGGAGGTGTTCGGGTCAATTCGAGTTTAGAGATAGTGTGGTCACCAGAGCAATAGTAGGACACCTTAGAAGCTACCCTTATGCCATTGATCCTTTTTTAATTCGAGGCAACTTTTCCGAGGCAACTGGATCATGGACATGAGGACTTACTAAAACGTCCTATACTCGGCGACCACGTTTCGAAGGCAACAGGTGAGGTGTACCCCAAGGGTGGTGTGTGAATTTGTGTGTTGTTTTCATGTTAAGTTTTATCTTTGATCATGACATGGTGAGCTACGCGTTGTTTTTAATTGGCCATTCATTCTTTCATGCCAAGTTTAGCATTTAAAAGTGCGGAAATTTAAATAAGGAAAGATAAATCCTACGCTATTACAAGGCGCGGGTCTATACATCGCCAAATTACAAAGACCCATTTGATAAAAAGATGCGGAAAGTAAAAAAAAAGACCTAATCACTATTACATGACTTGAGCAGTTACATAATATTCGAAAAGAAAATAAATGTGCGAAAAGAATAAAAATAGAACGTTCGAGGGCGTTGGACCCTTTTGAAATTAACTTGAATTAAAAGTTAATTAATTATTTAATTAAGAAAAGAAATGTTTTTTAGGTTTTTGGTATTTATGAAAATAAAGAAAAGGATTAAAATTATAGTTAATGAAACCCTAGTTCTAAATTATTTTTAATTATTTAAGAAAATATTCAAGTTAACCTAATTTACACTAATTAATTAACTTACATATTTATTTACAAAAGTAATAATTAATAATAATAATAATGAGAAAATTATTTATTAAAAAAAGATTAAAAGGTCAAAAACCCTAATTCCACTTATTTTAATTTATTAAGAAAAAGTGTTAAAATTGAAAACCTAAATTAACTAAATTAATTGTTAAAGTTTATTTACAAAAATAATAATGGTGAAATTAATATTAATAAAAATAAACATTTTTTGTTTTTCTGTATTTTATATTATGAAAAGTTATTTTATGGAATTAAAAGAGATAATTAAAACATTAAAAAGAATTAAAAGAAAATCAAATAAAAAATGAAAATGATGCAAACCATGGGGGGTATCAGGCCCCAAAAGGAGGTTTATTGAAGCAATTTGGCCCACCAGAACAAGGCCTTTTTTGACTTTCAGGAATCACATGCTTGATGGTTGACCCAGGTGTATGATGGTCTTCACGTTCTGGCCTTTGGATTGATCATTCAGGCCATCTGGCAGGCCCACGCGCTAAGACGTATGGTGGGACGTTGAGAGCATGCTGCACATGAATATGCTACAACAAAAATTATTAAGTGTATGGGGGGACCTGGGAATCGAACCCAGGTCCCAATGCCTGCAGGACAACTCATCCACCAACTGAGCCATTGCGTTTCTTTGTTAATATAATGGAACGTGATTATTATATAAAAAAGCAAGCGTTAGTGGTATGAACAAAAAAATCACGCGCCAAATTTGAATTGTCCAGTAACATCAAGCCACGCTAGCTTTCTTCTTCGTTTGCCTGCAAATAGAAAACAGATAGCGGGGGTTTTAAACCCCCACTAAGTGAAACCTGTAAAAATAGCGAATACGCCTATGGTTAACATAAATTGAGCGCGAATAGTCCAATCACTTCGTCTTGTTGCCACGATTTGGTCTGCACCGGTTTGAATGTCCAATTTTAACATATGAGGGAAACCCCAATTTAGAGCTTCTGAAACCCTAAGTTTCAACCATGGCATATTTGGATACAAGCATCGTTAGTTCAATTAAATATTACCAACAGCTTCAGAACATCAATATTAGTGTCAATCAACAATTAAAGAACATGAATAATGCATGGAAATTGAAAAACGATTATGGACATGTTCATGAAGAAGACGATTTTGTTCTACCAATTCTTGGAGTATGGAGACTCGTTTTTTATTTCAATTGATTCCTAGCAATGTCAGGAACGTAATGGACAAGCTTTTAGACCTTCAATCGCCTTGTAACTATGATTTTAGATTTCGATTTTTTGATGAAATTTTACAAATTGGTATGCAGCTTCTGAACAGCTTTTCGTGTCTATTGGAATAGGGTTAGCTTGTGTATAAGTATCTGAATGAAATTAGGTCAAGAAAACAAGCCCAAGGTCCATGAATTTATGATTCCAATCTTTGATTTTTTCACATCTTTTTTCAATCTTTTTGCCATGGAAAACTTGCCAAATAGGGATGATCTTGTCCCCTTGAGATGATGCACGAAATCTTTTGCATATGTGGAAGATATTTGCTGCACAAAAAAGATTTAAAACCATGATTTGATATTTTTCTCATATTTAAATCTAATTAAATGAATTAATAAGATTAAAAATTCAATTAATTAATTAAAAATAAGAAAATAAATCCCTTTGAGCTTAATGGGTCGTGAACATGCTTTGGGTAGTGATTCATGGAAGAATTTGTGGCCCATTAGCAATTTTGAAGCTTTTGAAGCAAAGTTGACTTTTCAAAATTCCCAAAAATTTCCCAACTTCTCCAATGCATATCTTGCTCAATTTTGAGGCTATGATCGTGTTCTTGGACATTTTGGAAAGGTCTTGAAGACCTCTAACCAATTCCTTTAGTCCCATGTAATTTTGATTTACCAATCTCAAGTTATGGTCTTTGACTTAAAGTGCCTTTTTGTTGACTTTTGAAAATGACCTATAATGTTGAAATTGATAACTATTTGTGAGAGCATTTCTTGGACTTGAAGTGTGAAGATGAGTTGTAGGAAATGTCATTCTCTTCAAAATGAGCATTGGATGGAATTTTTCTGATAAACCATGAAGAAGTTATGCCTTGGTCAATTTGCAGTTGACTTTTTCAACTATCCAAAAATAGAAACTTTTGCATCTTGAGACTTTTTGAGCCATGGTTTGAGAATCATGATCAAGAGTTGATCAAATGATGTTTGTGACTTCAAAATGAGATGTTGACCAAAAATTTGGATTTTTGACAGTCAAATGACCATTTTGCCCCTGTAGTTGACTGTAGAGCATTTAGGGTTTTTGACTGTGCAATTTGATGCTGTGAGTCTTGAAACTTGACATATGGATGCTTGACAATGTATGTAGGCATGTGGGACTTGATTGGACCCTTGGAAACCTCATTTTCCTTGCAAGAACCAAAACCCTGATTTTGATTGTGTTAGGAGGAAATTGGACTGTGCGACCCTTGAGGGATTTTGAACCATGATCTTGGCAAATTTTGAAGAATATGGGAGGGAAAATTTTGGGGTACAACAGTTGCCCCTGTTCAATCTTCTTAGACCTGAGGATGTAGATTGGCTGGTGTGCCTTTCGTAATCCGAAGGTGGAAGATGATTGAACACTAGAGTGCCCAGAAATTTGCACTCACATAGTAGAGTATCAGCAGTGTGATGTAGGGAATGGGCTTACAGATGCCATTTGGAGAGACGATGGATAGGAGGATGGGCTTATAGATTCCATCTAGGTGTCAATCGCGTAAGAGATTCCTTATCGAGAACTTGCGTACCTGAGAAAGAAAAACAGTTACCTGGCCTGTTACAGGGGTTGATCTTCAAACTCTTTGTGTAGATGTGCCCCGGCTGGATACAGGTATCGAATCTTTAAACCCTTTATGTAGATGTGCCCTGGCCGGATACAGGAATCGAGTCTACAATCCGTTACTCACAGATGTGCCCTGGCTAGATACAGGAATCGAATCTGGAATTAGTCGTCAACAGATACACCCTGGCGAGATACAGGAATCGGATCTTCAAACTCTTCAGACGTGCCCTGGCAAGATACAGGAATCGAGTCTGGAAAATAGTCGTCAACAGATACACCCTGGCAAGATACAGGAATCAGATCTTCAAACTCTTCAGACGTACCCTGGCTGGTTACAGGAATCGAGTCCGGAATTAGTCGTCAACAGATACACCCTGGCTGGATACAGGAATCAGATCTTCAAACTCTTCAGACGTACCCTGGCTGGTTACAGGAATCGAGTCCGGAAATAGTCGTCAACAGATACACCCTGGCTGGATACAGGAATCGGATCCTCAAACTCTTCAGACGTACCCTGGCTGGTTACAGGAATCGAGTCTGGAATTAGTCGTCAACAGATACACCCTGGCTGGATACAGGAATCGGATCTTCAAACTCTTCAGACGTACCCTGGCTGGTTACAGGAATCGAGTCCGGAAATAGTCGTCAACAGATACACCCTGGCTGGATACAGGAATCGGATCCTCAAACTCTTCAGACGTACCCTGGCTAGATACAGGAATCGAGTCCGGAAATAGTCGTCAACAGATACACCCTGGCTAGATATAGGAATCGGATCTTTAATTGCGACCATTGATGGTAATCATCTTTGTATTGATCTTTCGTCCTGAAAAGACAAGACGTTAGTTGTATGCGATGTCATGATGTATGAGATGCGTGATGTTCTCAAAATAAGTGAGATTGTAGGTTCATGATGCGTGTATGCATGCTATAATGTATGAAGATGTGATGAATGTATGTGTTTTTTGTCCAGGAAAGTAAATCCTTGACGAATGCCGGGAGGTCGAATCCTGGGCTGCTGTGGAAGAGTAGAGCTTTTGTTTCCGCTGGGAGTGATGGTTGCAAGAATACCGATAGGAGAAGACGACTCCGTTGGGGAATAAACTTGGCGAATGGATTACTCTGCAGGGAGTGAACTCTATGGGGAAGGAGAGGTATTTTGCTGAGGTTGATGATAACTCCACTGGGGATATCGTTGTTATGTTGAAAGTTTTAACAGACTCCGCTGGGGATAGGAAGACTTCGCCGAGGACGATCTTTCCATGGCAATTGGCTGAGGATAACCCAGTTATATCCTGGTGGGGAAGTAACCTTTAAATAAAAAGTCCGGGAGACGCGTTCGTGCTCAGGGGATAAGCTTCCAGAATCTACTGGGGATAAGCTTCCTACTGGGGAGATGGATTGAACTCTTCTGGGGAAACTTTTGGACTGCACTGGGGAATGGCTCCATGGAATGTCTGGTATACCGCCGGGGAGCAATCTTAGATCAAGATTGTCGGGGATGCTTGTTAGGAATGTTTGTGTACTCTGTTGAGGAATGTTGAGATCTGCGGGGGATAATCCAACTTCCTTATAGCTGACAGTATATTAACTCTGTCTAGGGAGAGTATTGTTGACTTGCTGGAGATATTGTGCCTTGTAGGGCTGATGGGAGAACAACTGCTTGAGGGGAGTAAGTTGTTGAATCTTAGTGACTTCACTAGGGAATGAAGGTATCTGGGTTACGTTCTTCAGCCGAACTTACCTTGGTACCTTGGGGGACGGAGCAATTAGATCGCTTTAGACAACTAATTACTGCCCCTGTTTCTAATGTCACCTGTAATTAATCCTTTGTTTTGCATGCAAATATTTATGAGTTAGCAATTAGTGTCAAATGCATATATCAAAAAATTGAACATTGGACGTTCTTCGCAAAACAAAACAAAAAAAGGGAAAACAATTGACAATTGATTTGAAAAGTGAATTTGTATTGATTTTTGGATTTGCCTGTAAATAGGCGTTTATGTACAAGAGGCTGACGTCCTAGTAAGAGAACGCCGCCGAATAACAGAGCTTATACAATTTGTACAAAGAAAACAAAATAGCTATGTGAAAGGAATAATCCCACTGGGTTCCAACTCTGCTATCGCCTTTATATCTTCGAGCGTCTCATCACTTGGCTGCTCAGTTGAAGATGAAGTTGATTGATCGGTGCCGTCTGAACTCGATATAGATACCGGATTCTGGATACAAGGTGATCCAATGAGACATAGTATTATGCTTTAATCCCTAACTTTTGCCTGGACCGCCCTTTCGGGTTTTCAGTCCACCGGGATACCCATTTTTGCCCAAGCCGCCTTTTCAGGTTTTCGACTTGCCGGGTGTACAGATTTTTTTCATTTCATCCCTCATTTTGCCCGAACCCTTTTGGTTCGCCGGGAAGCCCTAATTTTTGCCTAGGTATGTCAACCTAGCGGGTCTTTTATCATGCGTAGTATCTTTTTACTATGTCTGCATTGGCGGGGTGAGGAAGGTCGTCACCATCCATGGTGGTTAGAATCATGGCTCCTCCTGAGAAGACATGTTTAACCACAAATGGCCCTTCGTACGTAGGAGTCCATTTTCCCCTAGGATCACTTTGAGGAAGAATGATGTGTTTGATTACCAGGTCCCCAACTTGATACTCTTGTGGTCTGAATTTCTTGTTGAATGCCCTGATCATCCGTTTTTGATACGTTTGACCATGACATATAGCAATAAGTCTTTTTTCGTCAATCAGGTTTAATTGATCAAGTCGAGTCTGGATCCAGTCATCTTTGCTCAGATCTGCATCCTTCATTATCCGGAGAGAGGGTATCTGGACTTCAATTGGCAAGACTGCCTCCATGCCGTAGACCAAGGAAAAGGGAGTTGCCCCGGTTGACGTCCTTGCTGAGGTACGGTACCCATGAAGAGCAAACGGTAACATCTCGTGCTAATCTTTATAGGTCACTGTCATCTTCTGCACAATCTTTTTGATGTTCTTATTCGCTGCTTCTACAGCCCCATTCATCTTCGGCCGGTAGGGAGAAGAGTTGTGGTGTTGTATCTTGTATTGCTCGCAGAGCTCAGTGATCATCTTGTTGTTAAGATTGGTACCATTGTCCGTAATGATTCTTTCTGGGACGCCGTAGCGACATATCAGGTTATGCCGAATGAACCGTGCAACAACATTCTTGGTTACTGTAGCATAAGAAGCTGCTTCAACCCACTTTGTAAAGTAATCGATCGCCACCAGGATGAAGCGATGCCCGTTGGATTCCGTAGGCTTAATCTCGCCGATCATATCAATGCCCCACATTGCAAAAGGCCAAGGTGCTGTCAAGACATTCAGAGGAACTGGAGGAACGTGCACCTTATCTGCGTAAATCTGGCATTTATGACACGTCCGAGAATGTTGGTAACAGTCGGCTTCCATTGTGGACCAGAAATATCCTGCCCGAAGGATTTTCTTTGCCATGGTGTATCCACTGGAATGTGTTCCGAAGGTACCTTCATTCAGCTCTGCCATGATCCTTTCTGCTTCAGTCTTATCCACACAACGCAGTAAGGTCGAATCATGGTTTCGCTTGTATAGAATTCCATTGCTGAGGAAGAACTTTGCTGCGAACCTTCTCAGAAACTTTTTGTCATTGACGGATGCACCTTCAGGGTATTCTTGAGCTTCCAAGTACCTTTTTACTTCATGATACCAGGGTTTTTCAGTTACTATCTCAGCCTCAAGATCAAAACAATATGCAGGTTCGTCCAGTTTCCAGATAATGATCCGGGGAGCCTCATTGTCCCACTTGACTTTGAACATGGAAGACATCGTAGCTAACGCGTCCGCCAACTGATTCTCCTCTCTTGGGAAGTGTTCAAAAGTTATCTCTGTGAAATGGGGGATCAATGTCAACACACACTCTTTGTAAGGAATAAGGTTTGGGTGTTTCGTATCCCACTCACCTTTGATCTGATTGATCACGAGAGTGGAATCTCCGAAGACACTCAGAAACTTTATCCTTAAGTCAATCGCAGCTTGAAGACCCATGATGCATGCCTCATACTCTGCCATGTTGTTGGTGCAGTTGAAACATAGCCGGGCAGTAAGTGGAGTATGAGTGCCTTGAGGGGATATGATCACAGCGCCGATACCGTTACCCAAAGCGTTGGAGGCTCCGTCAAAGTGCATAGACCATCGGGATCCTTCCTCAGGTCCTTCATCCGGTCCAGGTACTTCGCAATCAGTCACTATCATGATGCTCTCGTCTGGAAACTCAAAGTTCATTGACTGGTAGTCGTCCATTGCCTGGTGTGCCAAATGGTCTTCCAATACACTTCCTTTGATAAATTTCTGAGTCGTGTACTGGATGTCATATTCTGTCAAGATCATCTGCCATCTTGCTATTCCTCCAGACAGAGCAGGCTTTTCGAATATGTACTTTATTGGATCCATCTTTGAAATCAACAGAGTAGTGTGAGTCAGCATATACTGTCTCAGCCGGCGAGCAGCCCATACCAAAGCGCAACAAGTTTTCTCGAGCAGTGAGTATCAGGTCTCACAGTCGGTAAACTTTTTGCTAAGGTAATAAATGGCGTGCTCTTTTTGGCCAGACTCATCATGCTGTCCCAGCACACACCCCATTGAGTTGTCAAGTACTGTCAGGTATAGTATTAGAGGTCTCCCTTCAACAGGTGGCATAAGGATGGGTGGTTCTTGGAGATACTCTTTGATTCTGTCGAAAGCGGGCTGACATTCATCATTCTAACGTACTACCTGATTTTTCTTCAGCAGCTTGAAGATTGGTTCACAGGTAGCGGTTAGATGGGAGATGAATCGTGCAATGTAATTCAGACGTCCTAGAAATCCTCTGACTTCCTTCTCTGTCTTTGGAAAGGGCATCTCTTGTATGGCTTTAACCTTGGTAGGGTCCACTTGAATGCCTTTGTCGCTCACGACGAAGCCTAGCAACTTTCCAGATCTTACCCCAAAGGTGCACTTATTTGGATTCAACCTCAGCTTGTACAACTTCAGTCGGTCAAACAGCTTTTGCAGATGGTCAAGGTGTTCCTCCTCAGTTTGGGACCTTGCAATCATATCATCGACGTATACTTCAATTTCATGGTGGATCATGTCATGGAATAAAGCAACCATGGCTCGTTGGTAGGTTGCCCCAGCATTTTTCAACCCGAAAGGCATGACCTTGTAGCAGAAGGTGCCCCACTGAGTAACAAAGGTAGTCTTTTCCATGTCTTCAGGAGCCATCTTGATCTGGTTATAACCTGAAAAACCATCCATGAAGGAGAACACCTTGTGCTGAGCGGTATTGTCAACCAGAACATCTATGTGAGGTAGGGGAAGTCATCCTTGGGGCTTGCCCTGTTCAAATCCCTGTAGTCAACACACATTCTGACTTTACCATCTTTCTTCGGCACTGGAACCACGTTGGCAACCCACTGAGGGTAAGAAGTCACTGCAAGAAAACCGGCATCAAATTGTTTCATAACCTCGGCTTTGATCTTCTCGGACATCTCTGGACGCATACGGCGGACTTTTTGCTTAACCGGAGGACAGTCTTCCTTGGTAGGCAGATGATGGACCACAATGTCGGTATCCAACCCAGGCATGTCTTCGTAAGACCAGGCAAAGATTTCCACATAATCATGCAACATCTGAATCAACCGTTGTTTTACGCTGAGCTCCAGATTGGCACCAATCTTAACTTCCTTTCTGTCTGCCTCAGTACCCAGATTTACCGTTTCCACTGGCTCTTCATGCGGCTGAATGGCCCTCTCTTCCTGGAGTAACAGTCTTGCAAGCTCACCAGGCACTTCGCAATCATCTTCACCTTCGTCTTCGGCTAAGTTGATCGGATTTTCGAAGTCATAACTGGCAGTAGCAGAGTCGTTACCAGTGAGATCCAGAGTGGATTGAAACCTGTATAGGCGAGTGTGTGTAAATACAGTTGTTTTGCAATATATAAAGAAAGAAAGAAAGGGAGCACAAGATTTGAAATGAGAAAAAACGTCCAATGTCTTTATTCATGATATATGGAAATGACAGTTAATAAGCCCTCACAAATGAAGCCACGGTGCCCCGGGTAAGACACCGGGCCATAGAGTTTCAATTTATTGTTCATTACAAATTTAAAAACAAAGGAGTTCATTACTGATTAACAAAAGTAACAGGTATGTAATCTTTCGCAGTCCAATTGTTCAGTCCACCATCGGTCGTCGGGTAAATCCAGCTGTTGAACTCAGATTCCTCTACTTCATCACCATCCCTGATAGCATTCACTCCATGGTCAGGTAGGGGAGCTGTCACCACATTAGGTTTCTCGGGCGCCTCGAACTGAACTTCCTTAGCATCAATGAGGTCTTGAACCTTATTTCTTAGGGCCTAGCAATCATCAGTAGAATGCCCCGGGCTATCAGAATGATAAGCACAGCGGGCATTTGGATTATACTTGGGAGAGGTCGTGTTCACCACCTTTGGAGCCTCTCTGACGGTTACCAAGTTGGTCGATAGCAGTTGCGGAAATATTTGCGACAAGGTCATACTCAGCCGAGTGTATTCTCTTTTAGGTCTCTCAGCCCTTGGTTGGTTAAGTTGCCGAGGAGCGGCAACAGGCTTTGCAATTACCACCGCGTTGACAGCTTGGCGGCGTTCTGGTTTGTTCTGCCTTCTAGGCCCATACACAGCACTGGCTTCCTTTTTAAAATGTTTCTTCTCAGAACTTGAGGATGCACCTTTCTGAATCTTTCCTAATTTCATACCAGCCTCTATTCTTTCCCCAGTCAGAATGATATCTGTAAACCCTGCAGACGAATTGCCAATGAGATGATTGAAGAATGGCCCGGACAGGGTCCCCAAGAACATGTCTACTAATTCACGGTCGGTTAACGGTGGCTGCACCCTGCCAGCCAGGTCCCTCCACTTCTGCGCATACTCTTTAAAACCTTCTCCCGATCCTAGCGACATACCCTGGAGTTGGGTACGTGTAGGAGCGAGGTCGACATCATACTGATACTGCTTGTAAAAAGCAGTAGCCAACTCCTTCCAGTTACGAACCTTGGTTCCATCCAGCTGATAGAACCATTCGAGATGAGTCCCTGAAAGACTCTCCTGGAAGAAATGGATCCACAAGTTTTTGTCCACAGTGTATGGTTGAATCTTCCGCACATAAGATCTGAGATGTAGCTTAGGGCAAGACGCCCCGTCATACTTTGCGAAAGATGGTGCTTTGAACTTGTGTGGGATCACCACACCAGAAGATAGACCCAAGTCTCTGAAATCCAACCCAGACACTTGTTGAATTTCCATGGCATTCAGACGGTCTTCCAACTGCTTGTACTTGTCTTCAGCTGGAGGATACTGCTCCTCATTATAATCAGTCTCGTTGTCAGAGACCACCGGACTAGGAACCCTTCCCCCTTGGGGACTGCCAGAAGAACCAGCTTGATCAACCTCATTCTGCAGTGCGTTACCAAA
The DNA here is from genome assembly GCA_948472305.1 of Vicia faba. Classification (NCBI taxonomy): domain Eukaryota; kingdom Viridiplantae; phylum Streptophyta; class Magnoliopsida; order Fabales; family Fabaceae; genus Vicia; species Vicia faba. Next base: position 27,006,253 of record OX451739.1, read on the forward strand.
CCTACGGACCATGTTGAATAGTACCATTCTCTTCTTCTTCTTCTTGACCAGCAGAGCCTTCAATTCTTCCTGTCCTTGGGCCAAACTCATAATCAGCTCCTGAAACTGGGTGTTCTGAACCTGGAGGGCCTTGATGGACTGCTCGGTAGATGATTCAGGGTTCATGATGCTGAAATAAACAGCGAAGAACAATAAGCAACCTGAAAAGAAGAGTACCTGTTATGCACATGATGCATGATATGTGTTTATGCAATGCATTCGAGGGTTCGAAAGTTCAAATTTGTTGTAGACAAAAAGGAACACATGTTATTATTAAGGAAATAATTGTTCAGTACATCAAGGCCTCATGGGCAAAACATTACAAAGTAAATCAATCCCAAAAGACACTACGCATCCTCTTTGGAGCAATGTAAGTGTTGAGATTCCTTTCCTCGTGCAGTAGGCGGGTGAGCTCCAAGACCTTCTTCTCACTAGCATGTAGACTGGACTCAAGAGAATTTCGTTCTTCCTTAAGCTGGATCCAGCTCTTCTGCATCTCTTTCAAGGATGTAGGCATATCAGGATGTTGAATGGTGTAGGACACCTCTCCTTCCAATACTGGCTCTTTGATCACAGGGAGAACATGAGGATATGGCATCACTAACTTCTGGGAGCGGGCTCGTACCCACTTGAGATAAGGTTCAACCGGGATGGAGTTCCTGTGCCCCAGTGTCTTGCTGTCTATCTTGTTGGGCATCTTCCAAGCTCTGATAAATCTCTGGCGAAGTCCTTGTGCATCGTTGTCGAAGTCAAAAACTATGTCAGGGATTAACATGTCATGGGGGCCGTCCCTCCGAGCATAACCAAACTGTCTCCAAGCCAGACACGGGTTGTAAGTAATACCCCCTCTGATTCCAAGTAAAGGGACATTAGGAAACTCCCCGCAACGATCAATGATAGTGACATCCTCTCTAGATCGAGAACACCAATGTATATCCGCATGTGTAAGAGTCATCAATCGTTGTGACCATCTCAAACCCCGCTCATTCTTCAAAACTGATTGTGGAAGGTGTGAAATAAACCACCTTCCCAGGAGAGGAGTACAGCACATAAGAACACCTCTTTTTCTCATGGTTCGAGTGTAACATGAGTGAAGGATGTCCCCAAGCAAAGTAGGTATAGGATTCCTGGACATGAAGATCTTGACAGCATTGATATCTATAAGATGATCTGGATTAGGGAACAACACCAACCCATAGACAAGGAGGGCCACAACCTCTTCAAAGGCTTGTAGGTCAAGGGAGTTCCAACATTCTTGGGCCTTCTCAAACAGAAACCTGGCCAAGAACCCTTTGATACCACTTCTAACTTCCCAATGTCCCTTGATGTCAGATGGTTGTAGGTGTAAGGCTTTAGCAATCTCTTCAAGCTTGGGTTCCTTTTCCGTACCGTTGTAGGGTAGTTGACTAAGGATAGGGATCTTCAGAAGCCGGGAGAACTCTTCTAATGTAGGCACCAGTTGATAATCCAGGAAAGTAAAACAGTGGTGCAGAGGGTCAAAGAACTGGAAGAGGACCTTTATCGTATGTTCTTCAATGTTGGTGTTAACCAAGCTGATGAGTCTTCCATGCCTTTCACTGAAAGAAGAGCTCTCGGGAATCCTGGATATAAGTTCCTTAAGCTGAGGAGGGATTCTTATAAGGCTGATCTGAATTGTCTTTCTGCGGATAGTTTCCATGTCCTACAAAACAAGAACAAAGATGGAGATTCAAACCCCTGAAATGATTAGTCAATGCATATGATGCTGTATGATGTTATGATGCTATGATAAGGACACACCACAAATATTCACAAAAAGCAAACATGGTAAGGCACACAAGTCACACCACAACCCTTAGAGTTTAGGCCAGCATGGGGTCTAGGTATTACCCTCTTGAAGTTGGTGGGCTCAAACCTGTCCTATCAGAAGTAACCGGGTTCTAAGGGTCCCAATATCATTGGATTGCTCTCATTGTTCATCGTATCGATTTAGCCACTGAACTGGCGACCGGAATATTCCAAGAAAACAACCCTCAATTGAGTGTAGTATCGAGTATCAACCAACCTCGGACTGTACCAAAGTCAGTTATCTCACTACCCTAAAGAGGCCAAGATGGTTCAATTAAGGTTCCTAAGGTCAGTTGATGCTTCACAACACCATGCGGCGGCCCCGTACTCTCCTTGACTGGACTTAAGGGTTACCCGTACTCACCAAAGTGCCACATCAACGTAGCAGACTGCTTTAACCATGTCGGTATACCCCGCACAGTTCCCTCACAGCCTTGTTGCTACTTTCTAAGAAGGTATCCCCAGATCCGGGTTAGGATCTATAGAACTCCTAAGACAGTACCCACAATTTAAAGCAAACAATTCAAAGCAATTGAAAACACAAGTGATCTTAGTCCTAAGGTACACCTCACTTTATAAGAGTCCCCAGCAGAGTCGCCAGTTCTTTGATCGGTGGATTTAGAACTGACTGTTTAAAGCTGGTTCGCGAAATGTCGCGGTAAGCAAGAGTCGCCACCGTCTTTTATTTTCTCCAACATGGACAGGACAAAAGCACAGCAAAATTCCTTATGAGATAATTTCTCGGTTCGGGAGGTAGATTTATAGAAAGGGAAGGTGTTAGCACCCTTTCTATCAGTGGTTATCCACGGGCTCTTAGATACCTGCTCATTTGTGTTTTCAAAATGTTTGTTTGCTTTTCAATCGTGAGTGGGTTTGGAGATAGTGTGGTCACCAGAGCAATAGTAGGACACCTTAGAAGCTATCCTTATGCCATTGATCCTTTTTTAATTCGAGGTAACTTTTTCGAGGCAACTGGATCATGGACATGAGGACTTACTAAAACGTCCTATACTCGACGGCCACGTTTCGAAGGCAACAGGTGAGGCGTACCCCAAGAGTGGTGTGTGAATTTGTGTGTTGTTTTCATGTTAAGTTTTATCTTTGATCATGACATGGTGAGCTACGCGTTGTTTTTAATTGGCCATTCATTCTTTCATGCCAAGTTTAGCATTTAAAAGTGCAGAAATTTAAATGCGGAAAGATAAATCCTACGCTATTACAAGGCGCGGGTCTATACATCGCCAAATTACAAAGACCCGTTTGATAAAAAGATGCGGAAAGTACAAAAAAAGACCTAATTACTATTACATGGCTTGAGCAGTTACATAATATTCGAAAAGAAAATAAATGTGCGAAAAGAATAAAAATAGAACGTTCGAGGGCGTTGGACCCTTTTGAAATTAACTTGAATTAAAAGTTAATTAATTATTTAATTAAGAAAAGAAATTTTTTTTAGGTTTTTGGTATTTATGAAAATAAAGAAAAGGATTAAAATTATAGTTAATGAAACCCTAGTTCTAAATTATTTTTAATTATTTAAGAAAATATTCAAGTTAACCTAATTTACACTAATTAATTAATTTACATATTTATTTACAAAAGTAATAATTAATAATAATAATAATGAGAAAATTATTTATTAAAAAAAGATGAAAAGGTCAAAAACCCTAATTCCACTTATTTTAATTTATTAAGAAAAAGTGTTAAAATTGAAAACCTAAATTAACTAAATTAATTGTTAAAGTTTATTTACAAAAATAATAATGGTGAAATTAATATTAATAAAAATAAACATTTTTTGTTTTTCTGTATTTTATATTATGAAAAGTTATTTTATGGAATTAAAAGAGATAATTAAAACATTAAAAAGAATTAAAAGAAAATCAAATAAAAAATGAAAATGATGCAAACCATGGGGGGTATCAGGCCCCAAAAGGAAGTTTATTTAAGCAATTTGGCCCACCAGAACAAGGCCTTTTTTGACTTTCAGGAATCACATGCTTGATGGTTGACCCAGGTGTATGATGGTCTTCACGTTCTGACCTTTGGATTGATCATTCAGGCCATCTGGCAGGCCCACGCGCTAGGACGTATGGTGGGACGTTGAGAGCATGCTGCACATGAATATGCTACAACAAAAATTATTAAGTGTATGGGGGGACCTGGGAATCGAACCCAAGTCCCAATGCCTGCAGGACAACTCATCCACCAACTGAGCCATTGCGTTTCTTTGTTAATATAATGGAACGTGATTATTATATAAAAAAGCAAGCGTTAGTGGTATGAACAAAAAAATCACGCGCCAAATTTGAATTGTCCAGTAACATCAAGCCACGCTAGCTTTCTTCTTCGTTTGCCTGCAAATAGAAAACAGATAGCGGGGGTTTTAAACCCCCACTAAGTGAAACCTGTAAAAATAGCGAATACGCCTATGGTTAACATAAATTGAGCGCGAATAGTCCAATCACTTCGTCTTGTTGCCACAATTTGGTCTGCACCGGTTTGAATGTCCAATTTTAACATATGAGGGAAACCCCAATTTAGAGCTTCTGAAACCCTAAGTTTCAACCATGGCATATTTGGATACAAGCATCGTTAGTTCAATTAAATATTACCAACAGCTTCAGAACATCAATATTAGTGTCAATCAACAATTAAAAAACATGAATAATGCATGGAAATTGAAAAACGATTATGGACATGTTCATGAAGAAGACGATTATGTTCTACCAATTCTTGGAGTATGGAGACTCGTTTTTGATTGCAACTGATTCCTAGCAATGTCAGAAACGTAATGGACAAGCTTTTAGACCTTCAATCGCCTTGTAACTATGATTTCAGATTTCGATTTTTTGATGAAATTTTGCAAATTGGTATGCAGCTTCTGAACAACTTTTCGTGTCTATTGGAATAGGGTTAGCTTGTGTATAAGTATCTGAATGAAATTAGGTCAAGAAAACAAGCCCAAGGTCCATGAATTTATGATTCCAATCTTTGATTTTTTCACATCTTTTTTCAATCTTTTTGCCATGGAAAACTTGCCAAATAGGGATGATCTTGTCCCCTTGAGATGATGCACGAAATCTTTTGCATATGTGGAAGATATTTGCTGCACAAAAAAGATTTAAAACCATGATTTGACATTTTTCTCATATTTAAATCTAATTAAATGAATTAATAAGATTAAAAATTCAATTAATTAATTAAAAATAAGAAAATAAATCCCTTCGAGCTTAATGGGTCGTGCACATGATTTGGGTAGTGATTCATGGAAGAATTTGTGGCCCATTAGCAATTTTGAAGCTTTTGAAGCAAAGTTGACTTTTCAAAATTCCCAAAAATTTCCCAACTTCTCCAATGCATATCTTGCTCAATTTTGAGGCTATGATCATGTTCTTGGACATTTTGGAAAGGTCTTGAAGTCCTCTAACCAATGCCTTTAGTCCCATGTGATTTTGATTTACCAATCTCAAGTTATGGTCTTTGACTTAAAGTGCCTTTTTGTTGACTTTTGAAAATGACCTATAATGTTGAAATTGATAACTTTTTGTGAGAACATTTCTTGGACTTGAAGTGTGAAGATGAGTTGTAGGAAATGTCATTCTCTTCAAAATGAGCATTGGATGGAATTTTTATGATAAACCATGAAGAAGTTATGCCTTGGTCAATTTGCAGTTGACTTTTTCAACTATCCTAAAATAGAAACTTTTGCATCTTGAGACTTTTTGAGCCATGCTTTGAGAATCATGATCAAGAGTTGATCAAATGATGTTTGTGGCTTCAAAATGAGATTCTGACCAAAAATTAGGATTTTTGACAGTCAAATGACCATTTTGCCCCTGCAGTTGACTGTAGAGCATTTAGGGTTTTTGACTGTGCAATTTGATGCTGTGAGTCTTGAAACTTGACATATGGATGCTTGACAATGTATGTAGGCATGTGGGACTTGATTGGACCCTTGGAAACCTCATTTTCCTTGCAAGAACCAAAACCCTGATTTTGACTGTGTTAGGAGGCAATTGGACTGTGCGACCCTTGAGGGATTTTGAACCATGATCTTGGCAAATTTTGAAGAATATGGGAGGGCAAATTTTGGGGTACAACAGGTAGAAAATATCTCAAAATGGCAACTTATTAAATCTTTTGATTTTGCTTTCAAGGCCATGGTTAATGGATGACTCATGCCATTTTAGTCCACCACCACACCCCTATAAATACAAGACAAGATTGTCTATCAAAGCCCCAGACAAAACCTTGCCTCCAGACACAAAAAACATTGCCTACACACACAAGAAGCTGCCCCAGATAACCACCCCAAATTCTTCAAACCTTCACAAAGTTGTCAGAATCGAAGCAATATTTGCAGGTCTTCTCAATCCAAAGCAAGCATTCCACTAATTCCCTTGAGGTTCCAGGAGACATTTCCATACATTAGGAAGGCCCAACACATACAGGAGCATCACTCGCGCAATCCCTCTGTTGGTAACTTGTCTTTGATCTCAAACTCATTCAATATGTAATTTAAATCCATATTGATCGTATATCTATGCTATGAATGATGTTTATGAATGTTTTAATGTTATTCATGTGAGTTTCAGTGCCAAAAACACAAAATGCCATTTATATGGCATTCGAATCTGGTTCCTTCGAATCTTAGGATTCATGTTGTTTCAGGATAAAATAGCTTCAGATTTGGACTCAGGGGTTCGAATTAGGCAAGTATTCGAATTAAGGGGAGGAACCTGGGTTTGATACCCAGGTCTTGCATTTTCATTTTTTCTAACACTTTACATGCAGATTCAGTGTATCCAGCCAGCGTATGCATACCATACACCACATGGTCAATACCAGGAGATCTCATCTGATCCAGATCAACACATCCAAGCGTGCAGAACACCATGGGCACTCAAAGGATGTCCTAACTGGATCACAAGACAGAGTTGGGCTCCTTCTATCTTGGGCTTACATTTTACAAGTCATACCCCCCATGTTTCTACTGATGTCCTGGCCCATTTACCTTTTTCCTCTTTTTTCTTCTATTTATTTGTTTAATTGTTTTTTATTATTACAACATAAAATCAGATAAAAAATTACAAAAAATATTAGGTTAGTATTTTTATTAATTAAACTAATTTTGTAAATAAATTAAATAATCATTTTAATCCTTTTCTTAACTTAAAAATAAATATACTTAGGATTTTAAATTAAATTTATTTCCATAGGTCAAAAACAAACAAAAAGATTACTTTTTTTAAGGAATTTTAGACATAGTTTCAATTTGCGCGTTTACCTTTACTTCCACACTTTGGCATATTATTGTATTTGCTTACTGGGATGTAATACACCTAACTAGAACTTTACTTTACTGATTTTAAAATTTTCCCCAAGTTTTGGACATGTAAATAATTCCCCCTCCCCGAAGCCTTGTAATAGCTAGATTTATATTTCCCCACTTTTAATTACTACAAACTATTAACTGTTAGATGCATGATAAATAGGATTGTATGGCAAGACTAAAAGAAAATATTAGTAAACCTAACACAAGATAAATAACTGAATATAACACTATTGCACATGCGCACCTCTAGGGTACCCCACTTTGGTTGCCTTCGAAAAATAGTCACAACTCTCGAAACATGAGAGATTTTAGTGGCTACCCTCAGGTTTAAAGATTATAAGTCCCTCGATGACCCTCTATATGTTGCCTTGGTAAAAATGATCTTAAAGCCCTAGGGTAGTTACTAAGGTTTCTTGCCCAATTGCCTTTGTGACTATAAACGTCTCTTCGAATGTCCCTCAAACATCCAAGGACTAGGGATACCTACTCACTAATAGTAGGATAACACTGTCTAAAGGAAAAGAGGAAAAGAACAACCTTTTCGAGTAAAAGTAGATAGTTCCTAGATGTTATGCTCAAAACAAATTTTTACACTTGTACAAAAACTTTCAAAAACCTTTTCAAAAAGCTTATTAATACTCTTGAGGACTGATACAAGAGTTATCGTAAAGAAAACCGCCGCACGTTGGTACTTCAAAAATACTTTTAAAAAACACACAAAGCACAAGGTATTTCAAAATGAGCTAAGCATCTAAGAGCCTGAAGGTGACTACAGATGGAAAGGGTGCTAACACCTTCCTTTCCATAATCTACCCCCTTACTCAAATAATCTCGAAAGGTCTTTTTCTGTTCTTTTCACCCTTTCCTTTGTTGGATAAAAGAAAATTCGGTGGCGCCTCTTGCTTATCGTAACATTTTCAAATACAAACGCAAAACCAGTATAATAGTTAGTTCTGCCACCGTATCATAGAACTGGCGACTCTGCTGGGGAATATAAAAAAGTCGGGTTACCTTAGAGTTTAGTTCATAATTTTAAATGCTTTTACATTATGTTCTTTATCTTTAAGGGTTTTTTGGGCTATTATTAAAAGATCCTACACCCAGATCTGGGGCACCTGTTAGGTAAATAACAATAGATCGTGGGGACTGTGTGGGGTATATCGACATGGTTGAAGCGATAGCTACGTCAGTGTGACACATTTGTTGGTACCGGTAGCCCTTGAGTTTAGTCAAGGAGAATACGGGGCCGCTGTGTGGTGTCATGAAGCACTAACTGACCTTAGAACCTTTAATTGAACAACTTGGCCATTAAGAAGTAGTGAGATAGCCGGCTTTGGTGCAGTCCGAAGTTGGTTGATACTTGATACTACGCTCATTGAGATTGGACTTTCGGGATATTTTGGTCGCCAATAAAGAGGCTTGTGCTAAAACAATGCCTGATGAAGAAAGATCAGTGATATTGAGATTCCCTAGAACCCGATTACTTTCTAGGACAGGTTGAACCAACTAAACTTCAAGAGGGTACTTACCTATAGAATCCATGTAAGCCTAAACCTAAGGACATGTTTGTGTGCTTGTATATAACATCATAACATCATAACATGGCATGTCACACTAACCATTTCAAGGATTTTTAGGACTTATCTTTGTGTCTGTTTTGTAGGACATGGCTCCCACTCACATAAATACTATCCAAGTCAACCTCGTAAGGGTGCCTCATCAACTCAAATAATTGGCATCAAGGGTTTCTGAGAATTCTCCATTCACTAAGAGACATGGTCTACTCATTAATTTGGTTACCTTAAGCCCTGATGACGACATGGTGAAAGTTCTCTTTCAATTCTTTGACCCTTTACACCATTGCTTTACATTTCTTGATTACCAGTTAGTACCTACCATGGAAGAGTTTTCTCAGTTATTTGGAGTGCCTATTCTAAATTAATTACCCCTCAACGGTATGGAAAGAGACCCAAAACCTGAGGAGATTGCTCAAGCTCTATATTTACAACATCCGACATTGTGGCAAATTGGGAAACAAGAAGTGGTGTTAAGGGGTTCCTAGCCAAGTTTTTGTTTGAGAAGGCTCACTATTTTTGGGATACTCTGGATTTACAAGCCTTTGAGGAGGTGTTGGCCCTTCTCATCTATGGAATGGTACTGTTTCCTAATCCGAACCAACTCATTGATGTGAATGTGGTCAAATTTTTCCTGTCTCGTAACCCGGTGCCTACTTTACTTGGGGACATTTTACAATCTTTTAACACTCGCACCGTAAAGAGAAGAGAGACCCTTATGTGTTGCACTCCTTTGTTGGATAGGTTTTTTATTTTTCACCTACCTCAATCTATTTTGAAAAATGAGCAAGGAATGAGGTGGTCTAATAGGTTGATGTCCCTCACGTATTCAGATATTCACTGGTGCCCTCGATCTTTGGAAGATGTTACCATCATTGATCCCTGTGGGGAATTCCATAATGTCTCTTTCTTAGGAATTAGGGGAGGAATCACTTATAACCCTTGTTTAGTGTTGCTATAATTTGGGTATGCTAGGAGGGATGGCCCTTACGATGCACTAGTTCAAGGAATTGCATTCGACTATGAGAACGATGTCCAAGGGTACCATTAGAGGTTCATTCGAGCTTGGGGCATGGTGAACAATGTAGATAGAAAGAAATTGGGGCATAAGAACTACATTACCTTGGAGCCTTATCTTAAGTGGGTACGAGCACATGCTCAAAATCTCATGATGCCTTATGAGGCCATTCTACTTATCATTATGGAGCCTATTTCCGAGAGAGACGTTCCTTACATTATTCTTCATCCTGACATGCCAACTACTCTCTAGGAGTTGTAAAGGTCTTGGATTCAAATCAAAGAAGAATGAGACACCTTTGGAAGCCAGTTCTACGCAAGCGAGAAAAAGGTTTTGGAGCTTACAAGATAACTTCATGAAGAACAGAGTTTGAATGCCTATATTGCACCAAAGAGGATGCACTTATGGGAAGCTTGAGTCCTGTTTGTTTTAGGAGTTTTGTTTTATCTTTGTTTCTTTCATTGTAAGCCCAAGAGGCGTCGTTGTAACCGTTTAAACTCATGAATTCAATTAATGTTTTGTTCTCTCTTTGTCTAATAAAATTTAAAATCTTAAAAGTCCTTGAAAACATTGCATATGAATATCATTACATAAGCAGGTGTTTCAAAACAGGTTTATCATCTTTTCACTGTTTATCCCTCTCAAAAAGAAATGACTCTTGAATAGACGGTTAATGATCTTCAAGCACAAAACGCTCAATTCCAACAAATGTTCCTGGCTCTGGATAAGAGGCAAGAAGATCTGAAAGCTCTCATCACCAAAGAGAAGAAGAAGAAGGCAAAGAAACCCGCTGACATCTTGAATATGGGAAGAAGGTTTAGAGGACCAGCCAAGCAAACTCTAGATTTTGAAACCCCGTCAAATGAGGGGGACAATCAAGAAGAGAATCCAACAAAAGAAAACAACAATCCAGGGACTGATGAAGAATAGGTTGATTACTCTGAGGAAAAATATCCTTCTGCTGATGATAAATACAAGTAGCTGGAGGATCGTCTTAATGATATGGAAATTCAGAGAGTACATGGTATGGATTTTGAAGAGTTAGGGCTGGTCTCTAGAGTGTTCATTCCCCAGAAGTTCAAAGTCCCCATATTTTCTAAGTATGACGGTGTCTCATGTCATAAGCTGCACTTAAGGTCATATGTCAGGGAGATCCAACCTCACACCACTGACATGAATTTATGGGTTCATTTCTTCCAGGAAAGTTTGTCAGGGACGCAGTTGGAATGGTTTTATCAGTTGGAGGGAACCAACATTTGTAACTCGGAGGATTTAGCCGCTGCTTTCTACAGGAAGTACCAACACAATAATGACCTCGCTCCAACCCGTAAACAACTTCAAAGCATGTCTATGGGTTCCTGCGAGGGCTTCAAAGATTATGCCCAAAAGTGGAGAGATCTTGTGGGAAGAGTCCAGCCTCCTCTATCTGATAGAGAGCTAGTAGATATGATCCTGAGTACTTTGCCTGGTCCATTTTTGAACCATTTGATTGGAAGCTCTTCATTCGGGTTTACTGAGCTGATATTGACTGGGGAACAAGTAGAAGCGGGTATCAAGAGTGGTAAGATTCATAGGGATGCATCTTCAAGTACAATGAAGAAACCCTTCACTAGAAAGAAGGAGTTCAGTGCTGCTTATGGCCAGAGAAACCAAAGCAAAACTGAACAATGTCTGATGGTAGGAGCTGTGATGATCTCCAACCCTGCGTCAAATCAACAACAAAACAATCAGCACAGATAGGGTGCACCCAGAAGACAATACACCCTGATTAACATGCCCTTATCTCATGTTTTGTCGCACTTGTTGAAGTCTAATCTGGTCACTCTAAAGGAGGCCCCTAAAAGTCCAAATATTACATCTCCCAGCTACAACCCAAATTCTCGATGTGCCTACTACTCTGACAGTCCAAAGTGTGATACAGTGGCACAACTGACTGTTATATACTGGTTTTTATGTTTGTGTTCGCAAATGTTACGGTAAGCAAGAGTCGCCACCGACTTTTCTTTTATCCAAATTAAGGAAAGGGTGAAAAGAACATAAAAAGACCTTTTCTAAATTATTTTGAGTAAGGGGGTAGATTATGGAAAGGGAAGGTGTTAGCACCCTTTCCATCCGTAGTTATTTATGGGCTCTTAGTTACTTGTTAGTTCACTTGATTTTGTTTGAAAATACGCTTGTGGTGTGGCTTTGAAAATATTTTGAAAACGTCTTTGTAACGATTCTTGTCTCTATAAGAATGCGTACAAAGTGTTGGTTTTGAAAATAGTTTAAAGAAGTGTTTGTGGAAGATGTTTTTGAAAGTGATTTTGAAAAGTGCCTTTGTAACAATTCTTGCCTCTATAAGAATGCGTATAAAGGGGTTTGACTTTTGAAAATGTTTCAATTGAAAGTGCAGGTGTAAAAATGATTTTTTATTATGAGCGAGCGAGCAACTATAAGCATCCTACGTACTCAAAAAATGGTCTAACATTTTTTTCTCCTCCTTTAGATGTTGCTATCTTACCATTGATTGATAAGAAGCCCCACCGTTGGATGTATGAGGGACATTCTAAGGGACATACAATCATAAAGGCAACAATGTAGAGACGCTTTACCAATTTCTGTTTAGGGACTAGATCATTTACCGGAAGTCAACTATAGGGTCATCGAGGGACTATGATCTTTTGATTTATGGGTCTTTGCTAAAGCATTCCTGTCTCAAGGGACATGACTATTTTATTTCTGAAGGCAACCAAAGTGGGCGTACCTTAGAGGTGCATATGTGAAAGTGTGTTAGGTTTAGTTATTTTTTGTCTTTTTTTGTTAAGTTTGCTAGCGTTTGATTATCAGTCTTATCATGCAATCATAGTTACTAGTAATTAATATATATACATAAATTTAAAGTGCACAAATTAAATCTACGTTATTACATGGCTTTATGATAGGTACATTATAAAAATGCGAAAAGTAAAGTCCTAGTTACTATTACAGACTGGGAAGCAATTACAATAAGATGAAAAATGCGAGAATACGTAAATGCGCAAACAAATTAAAATGGACGTCTAAATCCTAAGGGAAATAAATCTTTTTGTTTGTTTTTTATTTATTTATAAAGGATAATAACACTTAAGTCTATTTAATTTTAAATTAAGGAAAAGATTAAAATACTTAATTAATTTATTTACAAATTAATTTGATTAATAAAAACTATCCTAATGTTTTTTTGTGATTTTTTTGATTTAAAGTTAGAAATAAAAAAAAAGAAATCAATAAAGAAAGGAAAACAAAAGTAAAAATGCAAGGGGAGGCATCCTTCAATTGCAGGGAGACGGGGGCTTCGATTTAGAGGATGTTTCCTTTCGATTATGTGAAAGGTGTCACCCTTTGATCCAATGGCAAGATATAGCTTTCAATCCATAGGGCGTTGCTGGAAAGGCCTGATGGATCATCTATGAGGGCACTGAATCTGCAAAGATGTGTTAGAAAAACAAAAACGCAGGACCTGGGTATCGAACCCAGGTCCTTCGATCCTGCACGCATTGGGTCTATTCAAGCTATATATGCAGCAAGTGTTAGTAATAAAACAAATGCATACCTGGGTGTCGAACCCAGATCTTTAATCCTGATTACAAATTGAATGACTACAAGTATTGATGTATCATGCAAATATAAAGTTTGATCTTTTACCCACTCTCACCAATAGTTGGTAACTTCGATTTGGCACTTTCTGGATGTGGAGACACTTGCTTAAGGGTTGGGAATGATTGGAGAAGCCTCAAGAAACCTCCAAGAATGTTTTTTTAAATTTCGCGTGACTCTTTCTCCGGTTGTGTCCACCCTCTCTTTGGAGCTTGCTAGTGTTTTCTTTATATAAAGGGAATGGAAGGGACAAGAGAACAAATGTTTAAACAACCATAAACAAGTGTTTTAAGGACATGAATACCATTTTGAAACATTGCAAAAGATGTGGAAACTTGTCCCTTTTTAAATTTGAATGTATGTGGACATTTTGGCTCCTTCGAATGCTCTCTAGTATTACTCTTCGATTGGCCTATTGCCTCCTTCAACTGGACCTCTTGTATAGCCTTCGAATGGGCCTTTGGTTGCTTCCTTCGAAGGGGTCTGTTGAATGGAGCATTTGTGTACCCTTCAAATGGGTCTTTGGTTGCCTCCTTCGAATGGACTTCTTGAGTGTCTTTTGAATGGTTCCTTTGTTGGCCCCATCTATTTGCCTTGGTTGCTTGATTCCAATAGCCCAAATGAGGACTTCATTCTGGCCAATCGAAGCCTCCTTTGTCATGAATCTAATAGTGCATGAGGCTTGGGCTGGGCAGCATGCAGGATTTGGCCAGACTCATCAAAAGACAAAACAAGACTTGTCTTCAACCATTATGTGCCTTTCGACTGGGCCAAATGCATGCCCCTTCGAAGGCACCATTTGTGTGTCCTTTGAATAGTCCACATGCACTCCTTGTGCATTCTTCGAATGGGCCACCAATGTATGTTCATAATGTAGCAATCCTATGCTTGTGAAACAAAGGCAGGCATGAAGAGGAAACCTTTGCTTGGTGAATCAAAGGCCAGTTGAAGAGGGAGCCTTTGCCTTATGGATCAAAGGCAAGTTTGAGGCAGCCTTTTGTCTTGGTGAATCCAAGGCAAGCGTGAAGGGGTTTTTGGCCTGATGAATCTAAACACACTTATAGGGGGTTCTTGCCTTGTGCATCAAAGGAAAGTCGAAAGAAGCATTTTTCCTTGTGCGCTGAAGGTAAGTTGAAGAGGGAGTATTTTACTAGTCGAAGTAGGAATCAAGATTGCTCCAAATAAATCAAATTCCCAAACGAAGTAGGGATCAAGCTGGCTCTAAAGAAACCAAATACGCAATCGAAGAAGGAATTAAGCTTGCATGCAGGTAGCCATTTCATTGTGAATCAAAAAAGCATGTAAAGCCAAAGGTGTAATCGAAGGAGCACCAACATGAGGCACTTCCTTTTTGAATCGAAGGAAGTTGTTTCAAAGGAAACACATGCCTAGTCGAAGCTTGGATACAGCAAGCAAGCAACATGCCAAGGCTTCAATCGAAGCTTAGGAATTTGAGGCAAGCTCGGAGGAGGTTAGGTGCTTAATCAAAGCCTGTCAAAATGCCAATTGAAAGACCCTTTGACATGCCAATCGAAAGATCTTGTTTATCTTAAATTTTTTTACTTATTCTTTGATCAAGTGTTTGTGGCCACCCATGTAAGAGAAAACCTTGAAAAACATGAGAGGGCAAATTTTGGGGTACAACAACTTCCCCTGTTCAATCTTCTTAAACCCGAAGATGTAGATTGACTTGTCTGCCTTTCGTGAACTGAAGATGGAAGATGATTGAACACTAGAGTGCCTAGAAATTTGCACTCGCAAGAGGTAACACTGATTATTGATGATGGCGGGAATGGGCTTACAGATGCCATTTGGATAAAATGACAGAGAGTCATTGGGGATGGGCTTAAAGATGCCATTTAAAGTAGATGATGACTTCACACATGGTTCCTTTGGGGTTCCTATTCCTGTTGTTTGAGGAGGAGTTGGCTGGGGAATATTGTTTTCTGTTGTTCTCCTGCTTGAGGAAAACTCTAGGGAATAGAGTCTAGGAACTTCAGTTGTCCAAGGCTCTGTTGGAGAGTTATCTCTGGAGATATGAGAGTTTGCTGCTTTCTGGTTGAAATCTAGGTGTGGTCGGTGGGAACGAGAACTGACTGTTTTTGGAATGCTGGTTCGTGTTTGGTTTGTTTTCTCAAAAATGTCACGGTTAAGCAAGAGTCGCCACCGTCTTTTATTTTATCCAACAAGGGAAAGGACAAAAGCACAGAAAAATTCCTTTTCGAGATTGTTTCTCGGGTTCGGGGGGGTAGATTATAGAAAGGGAAGGTGTTAGCACCCTTTCTATCTCTGGTTATCCACGGGCTCTTAGGTACTTGCTCACTATGTTTTCAAAAGGTTTGCTTTTCTTTGTGATTGTGGGTTTTGAAAAGAGTTTTGTTTGAAACTTCATTTTAACTCTTGCTTCTGTCCTCAAGAGTGTATGAAGTGTTTTTGAAAACTTTGTTCGAAAAGTGTAAGTGTGAAAAGTTTTTGTTTTGTTTTTTAAAGGAGAAAGTACTTAAGAACCTCTACCTACTCAAAAAGGAATTAAACTGTGAAAATGTCCTTTAGACAGTGTTATCCCACTAATGAGGAGTAGGTAGCACCGTCGTTGGAGTTTTCGGGTCAATTCGATTTTAGGGACGTGTCGTCACTAAAGCAACGTTAGGATGCTTTAGTGGTAATCCTAATGTCTTAGATCATTTTTATCGAGGCAATCATTTCGAGGCAACTTATGATCTTGGGACAAAAGGACGACCTCTAAAACATCCTATACTTAATGACCGCGTTCGAGGCAACCAAGTGAGGTGTACCCTAAGAGTGGCATGTGCAAGTGTGTCAATTTTCAGTTATTTTACTCTTGCATGTCATGGTGAGCTATTGTTGATTTTAAGTTAAGAGTTAATCTTGTCATGCAATCCTAGTTAGCATACATCTCAGCAATTAATATATGTACAGGAATTTAAAGTGCGGGAATTGTAAATCCTACGCTATTACAAGGCTTTCGGGGAGGGGGATTATTTACATGTCCAAAAATAGGGAAAGTAAAGCAGTAAAAGTAGAAGTCTTAATTTAAGCTAATACAAACCAATAAGCAGTTACAATAAAATAAGCGTGCATGAATCTTAAAATAAACTCTAAAAAATCCTAAGAATAAAATCTTTTTGTTGTTTTATTTTATTTTGGGAAAATAATCTAAATCTATTTAATTTTAGTTTTTTTTTGGAAAAAATGTTAAGATAATTAAAAGGTTAATTAACAAGATTAATTTAATAGAAAAAGAACTAGCCTAATGTTTTTGTGGTTTTTGATTTTAAGGTTAATTAAAAAGATAAAAAAAGAAGTCTATGGAAAACAAAAATAAAATGCAAGAGGGATCCTTCGATCCAAGGCAAAAAGGAGCTTCGACCCAGGGAGGGAATGGACTGCTTCGATCCAGAGAGGGTCCTGGTCCTTTCGATTGGGCTAGACAGTAAGGCGTGAGTGGCCTTTGATCCAAGAAAGAGGATTGTCTTCTGATCATGGAGGTCATGGCTTTCGATCCAAGAATGAGATGACTCCTTCGATCCAGCATGCTAATGGGTTCGATCCAGAGAAGGTGTCTCCTTCGATCTGGGCTGTTATACCTGCAAAAGTATGTGAGCAAAATAAAATGCAAGGCCTATGTATTGAATCCCAGGCCCTTCGATCCTGCGCTTGCTGGGTCCCTTCAGGCTATGTCTGCAGCAAGTGTTAGCAAACGAAAAACATGACCTGGGTGCCAAACCCAGGCCTTTCGATCCTGTCTAGGATGGCAAATCAGAGGTAACAACAAGTATGAATGTATTATGAAAATATGAGGTTGAATAATTTACCCTTTCTTACCAGCAGATTGGATCTTCGATTTGGACATTTGCTGGACGTAGGCACCTTCGATCTGGGCACTTCCTGGATGCAGGCACTTTCGATCCGGGCTTCTGGGCGTGGGCACCTTTGATCTGAAGGACTGCTTTGGCTCTTTGAGGTAATTTTTCTGTGTGTTCTCCTGCAGAGTTTTGGGTGTTTCGTTGTATATTTTCGTGTGTGATTTTCCTCTGATTTTTCGTCTGATTTTCCGTGTGTTGTAATGTGTCACTGGCCTCTGTATTTATAGGGGTGTGAGGGTGCAGTAATGGTAGGAGACAGCCATTAAAACAGGCCTTTAACGCTCTGGACAAAAATCAAACACATTAAATTATTTCCTTTTTTGAAACATCCGTGTCCCTTGAATGAACCTGGACGCTTTTGGATTTCGATTGGTCCTGATTTGCCTCTTTCGAATGGGCTCCCTGCGTACCCTTCGAATGGCCCTGGCCCAAATATCAATTGAAGGATTCCAATCGAAAGGCTTTGCTAACAGGCCAATCAAAAGGTGTTGTTCATGCCAATCAAAGGACATGGTTGACATGCCTGTCGAAATTGCTTTGACATAATTCCAATCGAATGCTTGTCCATAATGCCAATCGAAAGACTCCTTCAGAATGCCAATCGAAGGGTCTTTCAGGATGCCAATCGAAATGCTTGTCCAGAATGTCAATCGAAGTGTCTTTCAGGATGCCAATCGAAATGTACTTGAAGCACCACTCAAAAATTTTCCTTTTCCTTAGGCAAGGGTTTGTGATCAACCATGCAAGGGGAAGACTTTGGAAAACATGATAGGGAAAATTTTGGGGTGCAACAGTTGCCCCTGTTCAATTTTCTTAAACCTGAGGATATAGATTGGCTTTCGAGCCTTTCGTGATCCGAAGGTGGAAGATAATTGAACACTAGAGGGCCCAGAAATTTTCACTCGTATGGTGTAGTATCAGCATTGTGATGTCGGGAATGGGCTTACAGATGCCATTTGGAGATTGTTGGTAGGAGGATGGGCTTATAGATGCCATCTGCAGGAGTGTCGATCGCATAAGAGATTCCTTAGCGAGAACTTGCATACCTGTTGTTGTAGAAGATTCCACTAGGGAAGTCTGACTTCGTTGAGATTTAGGAACCCGCCTGTACTTCAACTGAAAGAATGCTTCAGCTAAGTTTTACGAACCTGTTCATAATTCAACTGGGGGGAAACATCTTCATCAAGATCTAGGAACTGACTCCTGCTCAATGGAGTAAACCGCTGAGGTTATAGAACTTGTCCATACTATGACTGAGGAAAACATCAAGATCTAGGAACTGACTCGTGCTCAATGGAGTATACCGTTGAGGTTATAGTACTCGTCCACACTATGACGTAGGGAAATGTGATGTTTTAGCTGGGAAAATAAATCCCGAAGCTGTTGGAGAATAGAGTTGAGTGTGGATGATTGTCAGAATTGCATCTGCGTTCTGAGCGTATCTGAAATGTATTTGAATGAGTGACAGAATGACATCCGAATCTGGATCGTATCTGGACTGTAGTTTGAATGAGTGACAGAATGACATCCGAATCTGGATCGTATCTAGACTGTAGTTTGAATGAGTAACAGAATGACATCCGAATCTGGATCGTATCTGGACTGTAGTTTGAATGAGTGACAGAATGACATCCGAATCTGGATCGTATCTGGACTGTAGTTTGAATTAGTGACAGAATGACATCCGAATCTGGATCGTATCTGGACTGTAGTTTGAATGAGTGACAGAATGACATCCGAATCTGGATTGTATCTGGACTAGTTTGAATGAGTCTGGGATAAGTATCAGAATGTCAGCCATATCTGGATCACATCTGAACTATCTCTAGAAGGAGTCTGGAATAAGTATCAGAATGTCATCCATATCTGGATCGCATCTGAACTGTCTCTAGAAGGAGTCTGGAATAAGTATCAAAATGTCAGCCATATCTGGATCGCATCTGAACTATCTCTAGAAGGAGTCTGGAATAAGTATCAGAATGTCAGCCATATCCGGGTCGCATATGAACTATCTCTAGAAGGAATCTGGAATAAGTATCAGAATGTCAGCCATATCTGGGTCGCATCTGAACTATCTCTAGAAGGAATCTGGAATAAGTATCAGAATGTCAGCCATATCTGGGTCACATCTGAACTATCCCTAGAAGGAATCTGGAATAAGTATCAGAATGTTAGCCATATCTAGGTCGCATCTGAACTATCTCTAGAAGGAATCTCAGAAGATGAGGATCTTTTCCTGTTGATTGATCTTTCCTGAAAAGGTAAAGAGTTAGTTGTATGCAATGTCATGATGTATGCATTGTCATGATGTATGCATTGTGTAATGATGTTCTCAAAGTAAAATGAGATTTGTGTCATATGTATTTTGTATGCATATGTTATGAATGTTATTGAAGTGTAATTTTGTCTTGGATTTTGCTCAAAATGTTTCCACCGGGGATCCCTGCTTTGTTGTTTGAGGAGAACTCCGCTGGGGGATAATGAAAACTCTGTGGGGAGTAGATGCTCTGCTGAGGATTTTAACGATGAACTCCGTTGGGGATTCCGTTGATAAGCTCTGTTGGGGATTTTGATGATAAACTCCGCTGGGGATGGATTACCGTTGCTGGTGATATTGAATCTGTTGAGGATAGAAGTCCTGCTTGGGGATTTTGATGATAAACTCCGATGGGGATGATCTTTCAGTTGCAACTTGCTGAGGATAACCTTCTGAAATTGGCTGAGGAGACTTATTTGTGCTTCGCAGGGGACAAGCTTCCAGAGTCTACTAGGGAAGAGGAGTTGTGGTCCTTTAACTTGTAGTAGTCGGAGAGGCAAACTCAAGCTGGGGAATCATGGGGTTGTTGGGGAGATAAACCCTGTCGTCAGTCCGCTAGAGAGGTGACATCTTCGTTGGGGGAAGTCCTCGAGGATTCTTGAGATTGATTCAGCTGGGGAAAGGTTTTCAGAGATTAAACCCTTGCTGGGAGTCATCCTATGAGCAAGATCTGGGGAGATTTATCATTGCCCCTAGTAACAGGTGTTTGTGGCACTGCCTGGAAATGTTGGACTGTATGTAACCCTTCACTGAGATTGATGTTCAATGCCCCAAGCGACGAAGATGGAGACTTGCCCCTGGTTACTCTGCACTTCTTTGAGAGATTTCCTGGAATCTTGACTGGGCTGCCCCAGGTGTGCTGGATAGTGACATGTCATGCCCCCTTGTTTATAGGAGATTTGCCAATGGAAGCGTCATCCTTTTTGAAGTGATTTTGTACACTGAGAGGGTTTTCGTTCATCGGATATTCGTTGTGTGAATTTCTCCGCTGTCAAACAAATAGCCATATGCAACCAATGATATTCAAATAATGCAAAGTTTATGCTTGTCTCGAAGTTTTTGAAAAACGCATTTTTTAGCAGAAAACTCTTTATAAGACCAATTCAACACAAGATTTAGGACAAAGCCTTACAGGAGTCAGGATACCTTTTGTAACAGTATGCTTTCGAACTAACCCATGCTCCAGTTAGGACTTTTGAAGGGTTGTAACGTGGCTTGGTTCACAGTTTAAGAAACAAAGGATAAAGGCTCAAAGTATATTTGTACCCACCCGCTCTTCGTGATGTTCTTCAATCCTAAACTCAGTTAATTATGCATTTGAACTCCAAATGAGTCTGGAACGACGTTTTTGGTGATGGTTCACACAAGTTGAATTTTTGAAGGCAGTCATTTTTGCAACATTTTTCATTTTGTTGAGGATTTTTAGCGACCTCGTTCTTTTGATTTATTATCCCCAACTTTTGCCTGATTGTTCCTATTTTCGAGATTACAGTCAGCGGGATGCCCCAGCTTTCTTAAACCTCCTTTATAGGTTTTGGCTCAGTGGGCTTTTTGTTTTTGAGAGATTGTCTGCCTATGAGATAAGGAACCATCACTGTCTTTTGATTCCAGAGGAATGCTTTTGATGTCGTTCGTTGTATTATGAACTGAGAGTTTTGCGACTTCAATGCATATCTTTTGAATTAACTGAGAGACTACCCTACCCCAGGTTTAAATTAAAGGTTTCAATTTGTGTTTAAAACAGAAAACCTCTACTTCTTTGGCTCGAAGGGGTTGACTAGGGATTATCTTCCTTATACCTCCACTGTTTAGGATTTGAAAGAAATGCCTGTACATCATCAACAAGGTCTGTCCAAAAGCATACTGTATGAGATTATGGCATTGTTTCGTCATCCTCCCTCTAAAGGCTTGTAACTTTTAGCAAGAGTTGAATGTCATAAAGTGAGTAAAAAGCATAGTAATGAAAATGATGAATTCAAGACAAACATATGCAATGCATTTAGTGAAACAGAGTTTGACATTAATAGATAATTGTTTGAATAACAAAAGAAATTACAACTTGAAAATTCAAATGAAACAAAGACCCTCTCTTGTCAAAACTTGTCACTTCAAATGGTGAACCTTGGAGGGATGGTAGAAGAACTCATCCTGACCATATTGTGTGAATTCCAAAGCTCCTTCATTAATCAGGTCTTGAACTTTGTTTTTCAATGCCCTACAGCCATCAGTATCATGCCCCGGGCTGTTGGAATGGTATGCACACCTTGCATCAGGATTGTACTTTAGGGAGGTTATGTTGGGATTCTTAGGAGGGTCCCTTAATGTCACCAGATTCAACCTCAACAGGTGTTGTAAAGCTTGAGACAGCGACACGTTGAGCTCCGTAAATTGCCTTCTGGGCTTACTCTGATCAACCCGTTGTTCTTGGCGAGGTTGTTGTTGGACCCTTGAGGTAGTAGCAACTTGGAGAGGTCCATTCTTCACCATACCAAACTCTTGTCTTCTTGGAGGCTGATTAATGATTTGATCCCCAACCTTGACCGTTTGCTTCATGTTGTTGTATCTGTCTTGATGAAGCTGGTGGATCATGGTTCTCAACTCTTCTTGTTCCCGAGCTAAGCCTTGGATAAGAGCCATCTGCCCCAGCATTTGGGTTCTCATTTCATCTACCTCAGCTTGCAGATGTTTCAGCCGTTCGTCCTTATTATCTTCAGGACTTTTCTTGACCAAATTCCCCATGAGGAGTGTTCTCAACTCTTCCTGCCCCTTGGATAGGTTTAGGAAGATTTCCCTGAACTGAGTCTCCTGGTTGTCTTGTTGGAAAGCCATTGCTGAAATAAACAGCGAGAACATGAGAGACCTATACTGGAAGACCTGTTATGCAATGATATGTATGATATATGTATGCAATGTTTTCAAGGATCTCGCGGGGTAAACAAGAAGCTTGTTAGAATTTGAATCTTGTAGCTTTGATTGAAGGAACTTCATGTTGCTGAGAGTCCTTCTTCAAGAGTCAAGCTCACCATATCGAGTGGGTCATAGCCCCTGACTCAAGTTTATCGTGTTTTGATTTCTAGACAGACAACCTTGGCTAGAGGAAAATAAATACCCTTTGCCCCTTGCTAGACTTTTGATGTACCATAACCTGCATCACAGACCCTTGAGATCCTTGAAATGTTTAAGGAAATGTTAAGGTATGATGTTATGATGTATATGCTATGCGTTTAAGCAAAAAGTGAGGTGATGTAAGTGAGCCCTGCAATAAATCCAATTTGTCGGATAAGGACTGTAAACAAAACCTGCAAGGAACCCCTGTTGTCAGATAACAAGTAGTTCAAGTTTGAAGGCACACAAGTCACGCATATAGCCTTAAGTTTAGGCTGGCATGGAGTTTAGGCATTACCCTCTTTCAGTTTAATTGGTTTAAACCTGTCCTAAAAAAAATAGTAACCGGGTTCTAGAGGATCTCAATATCACTGACTACCCTCAATCGGTCATAATTCCAGCTTAGCAACCTTTTCTTGTGGCAGGAACCATCGCGAGAGTTTAGTCTCAATGAGTGTAGCATACTGCTACTGTTCTATGGCCAAGTTGGTCAATTTAAGGTTCTAAGGTCAGTTGGTACTTAATGACTCCTCAGAAGACCCATATTCTCCTCGTTTCAACACAAGGGATATCGGTACAGACCAAGGTGCCACACCAACGTAGCTACTGCTTCATCCGTGTCGGTCTACGCCGGACAGATCCCTCACAGTTTATTGCTACTTACCTAAAAAGGGTACTCCCAGGTCGGGGTTAGGATCTATAGAACTCCGATACAAGCCCACAAAATTTAAAGCATACAAAGCATATAATTGAAAACACAAGTGATCTAATCCTAAGGTACACCTCACTTTTAAATGTCCCCAGCAGAGTCGCCAGTTCTGTGGTCGGTGGGAACGAGAACTGACTGTTTTTGGAATGCTGGTTCGCGTTTGCGTTTGTTTTTGCAAAAATGTCGCGGTTAAGCAAGAGTCGCCACTGTCTTTTATTTTATCCAACAAGGGAAAGGACAAAAGCACAGAAAATTTCCTTTTCGAGATTGTTTCTCGGGTTCGGGAGGTAGATTATAGAAAGGGACGGTGTTAGCACCCTTTCTATCCGTGGTTATCCACGGGCTCTTAGGTACTTGCTCACTATGTTTTCAAAAGGTTTGCTTTTCTTTGTGATTGTGGGTTTTGAAAAGAGTTTTGTTTGAAACTTCATTTTAACTCTTGCTTCTGTCCTCAAGAGTGTATGAAGTGTTTTTGAAAACTTTGTTCGAAAAGTGTAAGTGTGAAAAGTTTTTGTTTTGTTTTTTAAAGGAGCAAGTACTTAAGAACCTCTACCTACTCAAAAAGGAATTAAACTGTGCAAATGTCCTTTAGACAGTGCTATCCCACTATTGAGGAGTAGGTAGCACCGTCGTTGGAGTTTTCGGGTCAATTCGATTTTAGGGACGTGTGGTCACTAAAGCAACGTTGGGATGCTTTAGTGGTAATCTTAATGTCTTAGATCATTTTTATCGAGGAAACCATTTCGAGGCAACTTATGATCTTGGGACAAAAGGACGACCTCTAAAATATCCTATACTTAATGACCATGTTTGAGGCAACCAAGTGAGGTGTACCCTAAGAGTGGCATGTGCAAGTGTGTCAATTTTCAGTTATTTTACTCTTGCATGTCATGGTGAGCTATTGTTGATTTTAAGTTAAGAGTTATTCTTGTCATGCAATCCTAGTTAGCATACATCTAAGCAATTAATATATGTACAGGAATTTAAAGTGCGGGAATTGTAAATCCTACGCTATTACAAGGCTTTCGGGGAGGGGGATTATTTACATGTCCACAAATTGGGAAAGTAAAGCAGTAAAAGTAGAAGTCTTAATTTAAGCTAATACAAACCAATAAGCAGTTACAATAAAATAAGAGCGCATGAATCTGAAAATAAACTCTAAAAAATCCTAAGAATAAAATATTTTTGTTGTTTTATTTTATTTTGGGAAAATAATCTAAATCTATTTAATTTTAGTTTTTTTTTGGAAAAAATGTTAAGATAATTAAAAGGTTAATTAACAAGATTAATTTAATAGAAAAAGAACTAGCCTAATGTTTTTGTGGTTTTTGATTTTAAGGTTAATTAAAAAGATAAAAAAAGAAGTCTATGGAAAACAAAAATAAAATGCAAGAGGGATCCCTTCGATCCAAGGCAAAAAGGAGCTTCGACCCAGGGAGGGAATGGACTGCTTCAATCCAGAGAGGGTCCTGGTCCTTTCGATTGGGCCAGACAGTAAGGCGTGAGTGGCCTTCGATCCAAGGAAGAGGATTGTCTTCTGTTCATGGAGGTCATGGCTTTCGATCCAGGAATGAGATGCCTCCTTCGATCCAGCATGATAATGGGTTCGATCCAGAGAAGGTGTCTCCTTCGATCTGGGTTATTATACCTATAAAAGTATGTAAGCGAAATAAAATGCAGGGCCTGGGTATTGAACCCCAGGCCCTTCGATCCTGCGCTTGCTGGGTCCCTTCAGGCTATGTCTGCAGCAAGTGTTAGCAAACGAAAAACATGACCTGGGTGCCAAACCCAGGCCTTTGGATCCTGTCTAGGATGGCAAATCAGAGGTAACAATAAGTATGAATGTATTATGCAAATATTAGGTTGAATAATTTACCCTTTCTTACCAGCAGATTGGATCTTCGATTTGGACGTTTGCTGGACGTAGGCACCTTCGATCTGGGCACTTCCTGGATGCAGGCACTTTCAATCTGGGCTTCTGGGCGTGGGCACCTTTGATCTGAAGGACTGCTTTGTCTCTTTGAGGCAATTTTTCTGTGTGTTCTCTTGCAGAGTTTTAGGTGTTTCGTTGTATATTTTCGTGTGTGATTTTCCTCTAGTTTTTCGTCTGATTTTCCGTGTGTTGTAATGTGTCACTGGCCTCTGTATTTATAGGGGTGTGAGGGTGCAGTAATGGTAGGAGACAGCCATTAAAACAGGCCTTTAACGCTCTGGACAAAAATCAAACACATTAAATTATTTCCTTTTTTTGAAACATTTGTGTCCCTTGAATGAACCTGGACGCTTTTGGATTTCAATTGGTCCTGATTTGCCTCTTTCGAATGGGCTCCCTGCGTACCCTTCGAATGGGCCTGGCCCAAATATCAATCGAAGGATTCCAATCGAAAGGCTCTGCTAACAGGCCAATCAAAAGGTGTTGTTCATGCCAATCGAAGGACATGGTTGACATGCCTGTCGAAATTACCTTGACATGATTCCAATCGAATTCTTGTCCATAATGCCAATCGAAAGACTCCTTCAGAATGCCAATAGAAGGGTCTTTCAGGATGCCAATCGAAATGCTTGTCCATAATGTCAATCGAAGTGTCTTTCAAGATGCCAATCGAAATGTACTTGAAGCACCACTCAAAAATTTTCCTTTTCCTTAGACAAGGGTTTATGATCAACCATGCAGGGGGAAGACTTTGGAAAATATGAGAGGGAAAATTTTGGGGTGTAACACTAGGTTTCACAGTAACTTGTTGAGGATGATGGAATTGACCGTTACCTGAAAATGTATTAGCAAGAGCCTGTGTAGGGCTGTTCCAGGATGAGTCAGTGTTGGACTACCTCTAGAGGGTTATGTGAAGGAATATTTGACGATTGATACCTCAATAGATGATGAAGGAATCTTGGACGATTGCTACCTCAATAGATAATGAAGGAATCTTAGACAATTGCTACCTCAACAAATAATGAAGGAATCTTTGACGATTTCTACCTCAACAGATAATGAAGGAATCTTTGATGATCGCTAACTCAATAGATAATGAAGGAATCTTTGACGTTTACTACCTCCACAGATAATGAAATAATCTTTGATGATTTCTACCTCAATAGATAATAAAGAAATCTTTGACGATTGCTACCTCAACAGATAATGAAGGAATCTTTGACGGTTGCTACTTCAACAGATAATGAAGGAATCTTTGACGATTGCTACCTCAACAGATAATGAAGGAGTCTTTGACGATTGCTACCTCAATAGATAATGAAGGAATCTTTGACGATTTCTACCTCAATAGATAATGAAGGAATCTTTGATGATTTCTTCCTCAACAGATAATAAAGGAATCTTTGATGATTGCTACCTCAACGGATAATGAAGGAATCTTTAACGATTGCTACCTCAATGGATAATGAAGGAATCTTTGATGATTTCTACCTCAACAGATAATGAAGGAATCTTTGACGATTTCTACCTCAATAGATAATGAAGGAATCTTTGACGATTGCTACCTCAGTAGATAATGAAGGAATCTTTGACGATTGCTACCTCAGTAGATAATGAAGGAATCTTTGACGATTTCTACCTCAACAGATAATGAAGGAATCTTTGATGATTTCTACCTCAACAGATAATGAAGGAACCTTTGACGATTGCTACCTCAACAAATAATGAAGGAATATTTGACGATTGCAACCTCAACAGATAATGAAGGAATCTTTGATGATTGTTACCTCAATGGATAATGAGAAATTCATCTGTGTATAGACTTTACCTGAAAAGATAAAGATTTAGTTGCATGCAATGTCATGATGCATGAAGTGCAAATGATGTTCTCAAAATGAATGAGATTTGTAATAATGCAGTCGTGCTGCCTATGCTATGACATCCGTAAAATGACGTATGAATGAAATGCATGAATGTGTCAGTCATTCCATTGCTGTATTTTTGAACTAGGGAAAATGAATCCCTGATTGTTGCTGAAGAGTACCGGGAAGCTGAATCTCAGACTGCTGTTGGTGATTGAAGAAAGTAATTCTTCACTTTCCGCTGGGGATAATGAATGGAGATAGTTTTGTTGGCGGTTCCCTTTCTTTGCCGAGGATCTTCGACTTTTATTTGAGAATGATTTTTCCGAGGGGAAGAGTTCTGTTGGAAGATTTCACCAATTTGGAGAAACAAACTCCACTGGGGGATGAACTTCCATAGCTAGAGAAATAAAATCTATTGGGGATAAGGCTTTATAAACTGTTGAGACTTATAAAACTATGTTGCGGAAGATGAACTCCATAAACTGCTTGGGGGTTTTTGTTGAAATCCTATAGGGGAATATTGAAAAGCTTGGTGACTTCACTGGGGAATTTTGGAGCAGTAGTTGGAGGTTTTTTCTCTGCCGGGGATGTGAAAACACTTGACATCATTAGGCTGCATGCTGAGAATACGACAATGACCTTTTTTAGGTGGATGCCCCTGCCTCTGTACCTTCTAGAGAAGGTATCTGCTAGGATTTTGTAGACGATTTTAACTGTTATCCCAACATCTGGAGTCCTTGGTGTATGTTGATTAGGGGTGCTCTACTAATAGACAAATGACAAGATGACGGGACATAGTCGTATGCTTTAATCCCTAACTTTTTCCTGGACTACCTTTTTAGGTTTTCAGTCCACCGGGATACCCTTTTTTTCCCAAGCCGCCTTTTCAGGTTTTCAACTTGCCGGGTGTACATATTTTTTTTATGTATATGCCTAATTTTTGCCCGAACCCTTTTGGTTCACCGGGATGCCCTTTATTTTTTCCTAGGGCAGTCAACATAGCAGGTCTTTGTTCATGTGTAGTATTTTCCACTATGTCCATGTTCACCGTGTATGAAGAATTGTCACTGTCCATAGTAGTAAGTGTTGTCACACTTGTCATAAGGTGTTTGTTTGATCGTACATGATTTGTTACTGGAGTTCATGTCCAATGCCCCAAGTGATTCAGATGGAGATCTGCCCCTGGTTATTTGGAATTTTTTAGAGATTCCTTGAACTTTGACTTGACTGCCCTAGATCAGATGGACACCCTGCTATGCCCCTTGATTATGAAAGGCATATCACTGGAATGTCTTTCAATCTGAGGTGATTCTGTCCACTGAGAGGATTTCTTCTCATCGAATATCCGTCGTGCGAATTTCTCTGTTGTTGAATAAATAGTCATATGAAAACAATGATATTTTAATAATGCAAAGCTTATGTCCGTCTTGAAGTTTGAAAATTCATTTTTTTAGTAAAACAAACAAGTTTGTAGGAGTGTGATATCAGCTCAGGATTTATAGCAAACCTCACAGCAGTCAGGATACCTTTTGTAACAGTATGCTTTCGAACTAACCCATGCTTCAACTAGGACTTTTAAGGGTTATAATGTGGTTTGGTTCACGGTTTGAGAAACAAAGGATAAAGGCTTAAATTTTATTTGTACCCAACCCGTTATTCATGATGTTCTTCAATCCTATGCTCAGTTAATTGTGCGTTTAGATCCCAATTGAGTCTGGAATCTTTGCTCTGATACTTGGTGATGGTTCAGAAATTGAACGTTTGTTTGAGAAGGCAGTCATTTTTGTAACCTTTTCTTTTTGTTGAGGATTTTTTGGACCTCTTTTTTCTTTTTGTTATCCCTACTTTTGCCTGAACTGTTTCTTTCGTGATAACAATCAGCGGGATGCCTCAGTTTTTCTCTTAAGTCTCCTTCATAGGTTTTGACTTAGCAGGCTTTTATTTTGAGATATAATGACTGCCTGTCTTGACGATTATGTGGAACCATCACCATTTTTTGGAAAGCGTCTTCTACACTATTTTCCATGTATGGAGATAGAGCTTGCTACTAAATGCACTTCTGAATTAACTGAGAAAGTTGCCCTGCCCCAGGTTATGACTAAGGGTTTTAATTTGTATGAAAAGAGAAACTCATACTTCTTAGGCTCAAATGGGTTGACTAGGGATTATATTCCTTATAACTCCATTGTTTAGGATTTGAAACAACGCATGCACATCGTCAGCGGAGTCTGTTCAAAAGCATACTATAGAGATTATGGTATCATTTTCGTCATCCTCCCACTAAAGGCTTAGAGCTTTTTAATCAGGAGTCGAATATCAGAAAAAGGAAGTAAAAACACAGTTTGAATATAATGAATACGAACGAAATAATTTAAGACAAACATATGCAATGTATTAATATGAATAACCAAAGTTTGACATAAAGATAAATGTTTTTAAGCAACAATTAAATTACAACTGATAATTCAAATGATATAAGCGCTCTCAATTTAGACCATGATTTGGCATGGGAGCAGTGATCACACTAGGGTCTTAGGAGAGTCAAATTCGATGTCCTTGTTGTCGATCAAATCCTGAATCTTGTTATTCAAAGTCCAACAATTGTCAGTGTCATGCCCAGGACTATCAGAATGGTAAGCACATTTTACATTATGATTGTACATAGGAGAAGAGGTGTCAGGTTTTTGAGAAGGATCCTTTAGTGTAATCAGCTCCACTTTTAGCAATTGTTGTAATTATTGAGACAAAGGCATATTAATATCAGCGTACTGCCTCTCTTGATACTTCATCCTACGCCTATTGCTCCATTGATGTTGAACAGGTGTAGGATTAGAAGTTAACATTGCTCCCACGGACTGATGGTGGTTATTTGTATTATGGCGCCTTTGACCATAAACAACATTAGTTTCTTTTCTACCACCAAATGGCTTCCTCTCAGCATTAGAGGATTCCTCCATTGGAATCTTCCCACTCTTGATACAACTTTCAATCCTATCCCCAGTCAGAACCATTTCTGTAAAACAGGATGAGGAACTTCCAATCAGCAAATTTAAGAATGGGCCTGTCAGAGTGCACATGAACATGTCCACCATTTCCCAATCAGTCAGAGGAGGCTGCACCCTGCCAACCAAATCCCTTCATTTCTATGCATATTCCTTGAACCCTTCTCTTGAGCTCATAGACATATTCTGCAATTGCACTCGAGTTGGTGCCAGGTCAGCATTGTATTGGTACTTCTTGTAGAAAGCAGCAGCCAAGTCTTCCCAGGTATGGATGTCAGCTCCTTCTAGCTGATAGAACCACTCCATTTGAGTTCCAGACAAACTTTCTTAGAAGAAATAGACCCATAGCTTTCGGTCAGCAGTGTGAGGCTGGATTTTTCTGACATATGACCTCAAGTGAAGCTTGAGACAGGAAACACTGTCATATTTTTCAAAGATAGGGACCTTAAACTTAGGTAGGATGACCACTCCTAGAACCAAACCTAATTCTTCAAAAATCTGACCAGACACCCTCTGATTTTCCATTGTATTGAGGCGATCCTCCAACTGCTTGTATTTATTATCAGCAGGAGGATATTGCTCCTCAGAATAGTCTTCTTCTTCTCCTTCAGACCCAGGGTTGTTGTCTCCTTCTTTGGGCTCTCCATCTTGATTGTCCCCTTCTTCCGACGTGGTTGCGAAATCTAGAGCTCGATTAGCTGGTCTTCTTCTTCCCACACTCAAAACACGAACCGACTTCTTTTCCTTTTTCTTCTGGTCTTTACGAATAAGAGCCTTCAGATCTTCTTGCCCCTTATCCAGACTCAGGAACATTTCTTGGAATTGAGCATTATGTGCCTGAAGCTCCTTAACTGTTTGTTCAAGAGCCTTTTTTTTGCTGAAATAAACAACGAAAAGATAAGAAACATGTCTGGAGAATACCTGTTATGCAATGGCATGCATGCAATGTTTTCAAGGATCTCGCGGGGTAAATACAAGAAGATATTTGAATTTTGACTGCAGCTTGAATTTAAGGAACTTTCGTATTTGTTGAACGTCATTCTATGAGAATCAAGCTCACCATGTCAAGTGGGTCATAGCCTCTGGCTCGAGTTATAGTGCTTTGGTCTGTGTTGGCTAGAGGAAAATAAATCCACTTTCCCCTTGCTAGACTTCTGGTTCATCATAACCTGCATCATAGGCCCTTGAGATCCTTGAAATAGTTAAGGAAATGCTATGGTATGATGTTATGATGTGTATGTTATGCATTAAGCAAAAGTGTAAGGTGATGAATACAAATAAAACCCTGCACGGAATTCAAGTTATTAGATAATGAAAGCAAACAAGTCACACAAGCAGCCTTAAGTTTAGACTTGCATGAGGTTTATAGGTAAGTACCCTCTTGAAGTTTAGTTGGCTCGACCTATCCTATCAATAGTAACCAAGTTCTAAGAGATCTCAATATCACTGATCTTTCCCACAAGTTTCATTCCGATAGACAACTGACTTGCCACCAAACAAAACTCGGGAGTCAAATCTCAATGAGTGTAGTATTGAGTATCAACCGACTTTGGGCTACACCAAAGACGACTATCTCACTACTTCCTAATGGCCAAGTTTTTCAATTAAAGGTTCTAAGGTCAGTTGATGCTTTATGACACCACATTGCAGGCCCGTATTCTCCTTGATTATTCAAGGGATACCAGTACCAACCAAATGTCACATCAATGTATGTATCGCTTTGGCCGTGTCGGTATACCCTGCACAATTTCCACGATCTATTTCTACTTACCTAAAAGGTGCCCCAGATCCGGGTGTAGAATCTATAGAAACAACCCAAACAAATCCAAAAGGTAAACAAACAAAGCATACAAAAGAAGTTAAATTATGAACAAACTCCAAGGTAGCCCCACTTTTTATTCTTATCCCTAGCATAGTCGCCAGTTCTATGATACGGTTGTTGTACCCCAATTTTTGCCCCTAAGATCCCTTTATCATACCATGTTGTTTCAATCACAACAAAATCACATTAGGGCTTTTGGTTCTTCTCCTTATCTTTAGCTTTGCTCTTTGAGGAGTTACCAAGCACCTTGACTTGTTTTCTTTTGTGATCATGGATATTTTGCTTTGATTTTCTCTCTAATTAACAAAATGCAATATTGGTTTGTCTTACTTTTTAATAATGTAGGTAAAGGCAATGAGGTTTATCAAGTTGCTTCATGGGTTCATGAGTTTATTTCCATGCCCTAGTCAATAGCTTGAGAAATTCAAACCTCGCCATTGAAGTTGTTTTGAAGTTGGTATGGAAGTGGTTTTGGTGGACATGAGTCCTCATCATCATCCTCAACAATTTTTATTCACAAAGGAATAATATTGGCACAAAAAGTTTGTTCAAACTTGGCAAAGTTCCACCAAGCATTCTCTTGATCTAGAGGCTAGGGTTTTGGACTTCAAAGAGGCATATCTTGCTCATCTTTTGGTATTTTTGAGTGATTCCAAAAACATTCTTCTCTTCAATGAGTTACCAACAAATCACTTCAAAAGTTCCAAGGAGTTTTCATGAGGAAGGAACTTAGTGAAGAAGAAAGATTACAAGGCACCCAGTTGAATCCCCAAATTTCCCTATGTGACTTCAAATGGTCATAACTTGGTCATTTTTTATCACCTTGAGCCCATTCTTTTTTCATGATGATCTTAAAGATGTGTACTTCAAGCCTTATTTTATGTGCAAAGTAAAAAATGGATGGAAGTTTCCTTAAGAATACAAAAAATTATAGGTCATTTCATGATTTTTGGCCAACTTCAACAAGTCATAACTTGCTCAATTTTTAGAGATTTTGAGTGGTTCAAATTTCAAGATGTCATTAAAGAGATCTACTTCATTCCATCTTTTTTGGTCAAGAGAAAATTCTAGGTGGAAGGCCATGTTTGGATGCAAGAGATTATAGGTCATTTTTAAAGAAGAATTTGAAATATTTTTAAGTATGGAAAGTCAACTCTTTTTCTTCAACTTTGACTCCATGTAACTTTCAGCTCAAGCATCCATTTGATTCCATTCTTTTTCCATTGCAAAGCTTGTTACCTCATCTTTCCAAAGCATCAAGGATTTTTCCCTAAGACCCCTTGAGGTGGAAATGCCATTGGATTGAACTTGGTAACTTGGAACTGAAGTTTCTCCATAAGTCAGAATTTGAAATTCATGTTTTGGCCTTTAAACATCAAATTAGCACGCGTTTGTGATCTAAACATGTTTAACCAAGTTGCCAAAGTGGATTAGAGCCTTGAAACGCAAGGATTAGATGAGTTTTGTTGCAAATCAGATCACACTTTGCTCGTGTATCAGGTTCACACGATTTCCCTCCAAACTTCATCATTTCACACGCTTGAACATTCCATTTGATTCCCTATAAATAGAAGGTCATCCCCCATTCAATTTCACAAGCTTACATATCCAGAATCACCCTGCCAAACTTGCTTCACAACTCAGAATTTAGCTACTTCGAATCCTATTCTCAAGCCTTTTTCAATCCATTTTTTCCATCAATTCACCTTCCTTGATCTTCCCTGAAGCTAACCATATAATTACATTCAAGAATCATGCCCTATATTGCTCCATAGAAGTCCAGTTTCTGAGCTCTGCAACTCAACTTCAATAGGTAGACTCCTTCATCAATTCTTCAAAACTTTGGTATCATTGTGTTTCTCTCATTGCCCTGGTTCTAGTCGCAACATTTACTTTCATCTGGAAGCACGTTTTGACCATGAATTTTTAAATCCCTTTTCAAAACATTCTTTCCAAATTGCTTGAGCTATAATTTATATAAATTTGGCGCAGGGGTGTGGTTGTCTTCGTCTTGAAGAGAAGAAGCGAATGGAATAGGTCCGAGCTTCTGATTTTACAGTTTGAGAGACCTGCAATTCGTGAGGGATGGAGGTTGAAGATGACTAACGTGTCATCTTCTAACCAATGAAAGTGTGGCATTTGTTATTTTCAAATTCTGATTTTATTAATGATTCTGTACATTATTCATTAAAGACCATGATATGCACAACGCGCCAGATCCCTTGGATTTGATTACTAACGCGTTTTGACTCTCATCCAATGGTCCACATCTTTTTCTTTTATTTTCTTTTTCTGATTTTTATATTTTAATTGTTTTAAATTTCAAAAAATCATAGAAAATTCATTTTTAGTCCAAAAAATCTGAACAAATTATGAAAAATATTTTTGATTATTATCTTTCTGATTTTTTACTTTTTTCACAATTTAATTTTGTATTTTGGTATTTTTTATGAATTTTACACTTATTAGATTTGTTTAAAATGTTTAAAAATACTTTTACACATTTCTAAATTCTGAAAAAATTATGGGATGATCCAATGATATTGTGACAAATATTGGTGACCTTATTTTATTTTTGTTTCTGACTTTACTATTTTTTACTATTTTTGTTTATTTTACCCATTTATTATAATTTTTAAAAATAGTTTCTGACTTTTAAAAATTCCCAAAATTTTTATAAAATCACTTGGCCTCTTTTCTGATTTTTCTATGGTCTTATTTTTCATTTCTTGATTAATTTGAATATAATTGGCATTTTCTTCATTGTTTTCCATTTTTTTAAACATTTTTAAACACTTTAATATATATATTAATTATATTATTATTTTGTGAATATTTTCTGGCTGTCTTGGGTTTATTTTTTGGTCATGGCTTTATTAACATCATTGGATCCATGGTGTTGAGTTTAACTCCACAAAAAATGGATGAATGATTTTAATAATAGTTTTATTAAATATTAATTCAAATGTGGTTTCTCTTTTTACCCTAACTCCACTTCATCTCATCCCCTTTTCATTGCACTAAATGTTGTTGGAGCATGATCTCTATATCATGTCTCAAAACAAATGCTGCATAGATTGCTATTGACCAGCCTCAAAATATGTGCGACATCTATATAAGTCCACTTACGATTGCTTAACATAGGGCTAAATTTTGTCCCGATTCGAAAAAATGATCATTCGTGGCCCAAACTTATGATTGCAAGCCCAAGTATGTTAATTTGATCTCTTTAATCCAATAACCTTGAGATTCATTGTGTGGAGGCTTTGGTTCTACCAATCCTCTAATGGATCTACAACACCTTTGGTCAACGCGGATCACTTAAACATTGTTGATCATTAAAATGGTACTTGTGAGAATTTCAAATGGATGATATACTTGACAAAAAGTAAATGCAACTTGTTGTGTGAAGGCTTTGGTTCTACCAATCCTCTAATGAGTTCCAAATGCAAGTTTCAAGATTGTCATCCAACTAACCACTAATTATTGACTTGTTTTATCTTATGCTTTTATTCCTTTTTTATGCTTTATGTACTATTTACTTTTAGCATTTACATTTCATGCCATTTTCAATTTTGCTCATTTGAGCATTTATTTTCTTGCCATTTTTAATTTGCTCCCTTGAGCTTTTCTTTTCCTTTCTTAAGACACTTAATAATCAACATAAACCCTAAAAAACTCTTAATGGTACTTGGACTATTTGGTTACTATCCTTGGCATTATGGAGCATGAGACTATTTCTTGGACTTAGGATTAGAAACCTTAGCCTATCTTAAAGACCTTGTGATATTATCTGATTATTTTGTCTGGAGCTCTTGAGTTTTACCTCAAGACATTGGGTTGCTTGTTTGTTTTTGTGTGCAGGTTTTTGTGATTACATCCTTTGTTTGTAATCTGGAATTCACCCGTATACAGCCGTTACTCTGCCCAATTTTTGTGAATACTTAATACACTTGAAGAGGTCTAGTATCTTTGCTTTCTTGGTTTCAATCCAAATAATGGGAATTCTATCTTGGCTCATAATGTCAAGTTTTGGCTTCTTGTTGGTTATATGATCCTTATCCTTAGCTTTTACCTTATGCTTTAGGATAATCTCTTCTACTCCTCCCATCTTCTTTAATTTCAAAAATATTCTCCCTCCTTTTGAAAACCCTTTTTATTTTGAAACATAAACCACTTTCATAATAAACTTGGACTTAGGTCCATGCATTTTCATAAATAAACTTCAATCAACTTAACAATACCTTGACGTTTTTGTGAGAAGACTAAAAGTCAATCATTCTCATTTCAAATCATTTTGCCACTTTGGCTTTTACCTTTAACTTTTCTTAAAAGATTAGACTCTTGTCAATCCTTGTAGTGATGCAAACAACTATACTTCTATAATATGTAGTGAAGAGAGATATTTTCCACTTGGGTGTTGAGTGAGGCATTATTGATTTTAAAATCCAAGCCATATCCTCCACTTTGAGATGATACAAATTCTCCTCTATCATGATTGTGGGTAGTAAGTATGTTTTCCACACGGACAATGACAATGATGTCTTATCTCTTAAAATTAACCAACCCACTTATGTTTCAAACTTTTTAAAGAGGAACTACGTGTACCCTGATCCCTTATTGCACGAAAGGTGGTACATAGGCACTAAAGGTTCACAACCGCAGCGGGTGCAAAAATAATAAAAAATATTTCTTTTCTCACCTCCACCATCCATTTTATATACAACACATTTTATAGCCAAATATACAGATTTTACTAATACCTTCCCTTTGTATAACCAACCCCCTTACCTTGAATCTTTCCCCCATTTTTTGGGTTATTCGCTCTTTTCCCATTCCTTTGGAAACAATAAAGCGCGGTGGCGATTTTTTTATTTTGATCTGTGTAAGTCTAGTCAATCCAATGGCTTAGTCTTGAACATTTCTACTGCTACGGAAAAATGGCGACTTCACTGGGGAAAGATTGACCTCTTGCTGGTCCATCCCTAAGTGGGTTGAGCCTATCTTTGTTTATATATGTATATGTGTTATTACTGTTTATGTATTATATTTTGTATATATGTTTGTTTGGATTTTCCTGGTTTTCACGGTGCTTGGTGATTACTCATAAGTCCTATACCCGGACTTGGGCAAACTTTAAGATAGGACGGGCGGTATAGTCATGTTAACTTTGAGGGAGTAATCCCAAAAAAGGAGGCATGAGATCCCCCACTCAGTGGAGGCCCCTTTGACTGTAGTGTCGTTTACCGAGTAATCAGGAAAACATACTGCTTTCGACCTGGGAGCCTACTGAAACTGAGGACCGTAGAATACCAAACCCATCTTGGCTTTTTAGGTGTAGTGCGGAAGCTATGACGGAGTAATCCGAAAATAGTTGTCACGCGATACTACGCTCGGACGAGTCTTTCTTGAGAATATTACTAATTACTGAGTTAATCGGGAAGTTGGTAATATCCGAAGGAAGGATGTAGACTCTGGGAACCTCTAGACCCTTGTTCAGCAGGTGATAACTCTTAGACCAAACACCTTATGGGTAGTACCTTCGACCTCAGACTCGTGACGTTGAACCTATGAACCCTATATGTGTGATATTATGTGTGATTGATGCATCATGCATCCATGCACTCATAAGAATCTTTTGAAGAAAACAATATTTCAAGGGATTTAAAGGTTGACTATTTGTGAATATCTCAGGTACTTTTAACCATGGATTCTGGAAAGAGAAAGACAGGGAAATACAACTTCAAGGATCCCAAGATAGATGAGTTGGTCAGTCTAATTCCAGAGATCAAATGTTCTACATACTTTTGAAAGAAGTATGGATCCATCATTCCTATCATGAAGCTAAAAATGAAGGAGGGTATTCTCTCGACCTTGGTCCAGTTCTATGATTCGGTGTATCACTTCTTTACTTTTCCCGATTATCAGTTGATGCCTACACTAGAGGAGTATTATTATCTTTTGGATTTACCTATTACCGACCGTGTTCCTTTTACTGGTTTGGAGGGTGAGCCAAAACCACATGAGATTGCTGCTTTGATTCATCTGGGGAAGTCTGAGGTGGAAGCTCATATGACTACTAAAGGAGGGATTAGAGGATTACCAACTCAGTTCTTATTTGAGAAAGCTCGTTACTTTTCCAGAATGAAGAGTACGATTGCTTTTGAGGCCATCTTTGCTTTACTTGCTTATGGATTATTCTTATTCCCTAATGTGGACAAGTTTGTCGACATTAACGCTATCGGGATTTTCAAGATTGGAAATCCGGTTCCTACACTGTTGGGTGATATTTATTACTCTGTTCATCTTCAGAGTTCTTATCATGGGGGAATGATTATTTGTTGCAAGCCTTTGTTGTACCGTTGGTTCATCTCTCATATGCCTCAATCTGATGCTTTTTGGGATGTCAAGAAGGAACCCCGTTGGGCTCCTAAGATCATGGCACTTACTCACTCGGATATTGATTTGTATCATCGAGCTTATCAGGATATAGAGATTATTGACAGTTGTGGTAGTTTCCCCAATGTACCTCTTCTTGGTACAAAGGGTGGAATTAACTATAACCCTGTTCTTGCACGGCGACAACTTGGTTATCCGATGAGGGATAAACCGAACAATATTAATTTGAGTAGTTTCTTTCTGAAGTAAGGAGAAGACCACAGGGAAGTTAGAGAGCAGATTGCGAAGGCCTGGCGTCATATTCATAAGAAGAGTAGGAAGGATTTGGGACCTAGGGGGTGCTGTTTCTTTGGAGCCATATCTTCAGTGGGTCCGATCAAGAGCCATTCAGTTAAAGATGTCGTATACTCGAGAGACACCCATGCTTGATTTGTTTGTGAACACCACTCCTCCCTTATTAGACGATCTAGAAGAGCTGCAACTTGCTTTGGTTAGGATGCAACAAGAAAGGGATGCTTGGAAGAACAAGTTCCAGACTTTAGAGAGTTCCTACAGAGCAGACCTGAAGGATAAAGTCGAATTGATTGAGATCCTTGAGAGTCGAGCAGTAGAGTCTATGGAGAGGCAAGGGGATTTATTTTCTCCTAAGCCTCAAACAGGTGCTGATCACTCACTTCCTACTTCAGAGGATTGGAAGGAAATTGCCATCAGACACGTAGGAGAAAACCAGAGGTTGAGGGCTCAGATTGCCAGGCTCACAGGGAAGCGCCAACGTACATATTAATCTCAATCAGTTTCTTTCTCTCAGGATTTTGAGATTGTATTTTCATCTTGTACTTGGGATCATTGAAACTTGTAATCCATTTTTGAAGTTATTATAATAAATTTTTTTCAGTATTTCAAATGTGTTATCATTTTGATGTTTGCAATATATGTCTATAAACGTTAAATCCCTTGAAATATTAAATGATAAAGCAAAAATAATCATGTGCATTGCATGTCATGCATCATATTGCACATATTTCTTGCATTTATTATTCATATCCAGGTGCCTTACCCATCTTTTTACTACATCTAGCAAACTGACTCATCGCTACAACACTCGGGCTAACTTCAAAAAGAAGATGGACAACTTGGAACAGGAGAATCACGAGCTACGCGAAGAAGTTTCTGCTTTGAAGTCTGGCTTGGCCAGCTTGACTACTCTGATGGAAGCTATGGTGGTTGCTCAGAATCAGCCACCGGGTGTTCAACCTCAACCAACAAGGGCAAATGCTGAAGTTCCTACTGTTCCTGTATCCGCTACTCTGACTGTTGTTCAAACCTGCATGCCTCAGGGTTATCCGTGGGGAATGCCATAGAATTTTGCACCTGAAGGTTTCAATTTGGGCCCCCAAGATGCTCCAGTAGTTCCAAATGTTGTTACTCCAACACCCCCTGTGGTGAATACTGTTCCTGTTGTACCTCCTTCGGTGAATTTGGTTTCATTTGTTAATGAAGATGTATGTCGTCATTTCCCTCCGCCGAGTGAAGATTTGAGTCTTTATGACAAAATGGATGATTTCCAAGAGCAGTTTGATAGAATGCAAAGAGAGATGAAGGCTCTTAGGGGAAAAGAGTTATTTAGGCAGAATGTGAATGAGTTGTGTTTGGTCCCGAATGTTAAAGTGCCTGCTAAGTTAAAGGTCCCGGAGTTTGAGAAGTACAAGGGAAACACTTGCCCTCGTGCTCACTTGGTGATGTACGTGAGGAGAATGTCTACTCACACCGATGATCAGCGTCTGCTGATTCACTTTTTCCAGGATAGTCTGATCGACGCAGTGTTGAAATGGTACATGAGTTTAGACAACGCCAACATCCATACTTTTAATGATTTGGGAGAAGCATTCATTAAACAATACAAGTAAAATGTAGACATGGCGCCTGACCGTGACCAACTTAGGGCCATGATTCAGAAAAACAGAAAATCGTTC
This sequence comes from Vicia faba, assembly GCA_948472305.1. Taxonomy (NCBI): domain Eukaryota; kingdom Viridiplantae; phylum Streptophyta; class Magnoliopsida; order Fabales; family Fabaceae; genus Vicia; species Vicia faba. The sequence goes on from OX451739.1 coordinate 27,046,679, forward strand.
AAAGAGTATGCACAGAGATGGCGCGAAGTGGCTGCACAAGTGATTCCTCCCATGGAGGAGAAGGAAATGACTAAACTTTTTCTGAAGACGCTAAGAGCTTTCTACTACGAAAGAATGGTAGCAAGTTCCCCAAGCGATTTTACAGAAATGGTAGGGATTGGTGTCCGCCTAGAAGAGGCAGTAAGAGAAGGCCGTTTGACAAAGGGTGAAGGATCCGAAGGTTTGAAAAATTCAGCTTATGGATTTACAAAGAAGATATAAGGGGATACCAATGCTGTCATACAAGAGAGGAGAGTGAACACTCCTAGAAGGAATTATCAGCGTCACCAACAAGTTGCTTTAGTGACTCCTGTTATGAATGTCGCTCCGACTACCGTTGCTTATCAAAGACAGTCCCAGCAGGGGAACCAAGGGAATAATCAGAGAAGGGAGAACTACGACCCTATTCCCATGAGTTATGCAGAGCTACTACCAACATTGATTCAGAAGAAGTTGGTCCAGACACGACCACCTCCAGCAGTACCATCACCATTGCCTTGGTATTATAAAGCAGACCAGACGTGTGCCTTTCTTCAGACCAGGGCATAGTGTTGAAAATTGTTATCCTTTGAAGACTGAAGTGAAAAGGATGGTGAAGTCTGGAATTTTATCTTTCAAACATGGGACCTAATATGAAAGACAATCCTCTACCCAAGCACGGGGGAGTGAATGTTGTGAATATGATGGCCGGTTGTCCAGGTGACTTCCGGATTTTTGACATTAATCTGGTTAGAGGAGATTTGGTGAAGATGCACGTAGACCTCTGTGAATTCAGTTATTATACACATGACCATGATGGTTGTGTTATTTTCAGTACAAACACACAGGGTTGCGAGAAGATAAAGGCTAATTTACAGGAGATGATGGATGAAGGTCTAATTCATATAATCAGGCCTATGGTAGAATATGAAGAGGAAGTGAATATGGTGTCTGGATGTCCGGGTGAATTCAGAATTTTTGAAGTGGAGCATTTGAATGAAGATCTCGTGCAGTTGCATGCTACCTTCTGCCGTACTGCTGGTCAGGTGGAACACCAATATGGATCATGCATAGTTTGCTGTCAAGACCCTTGAGGATGTTCTATTGTGAGAGAGGGTGTTCAATTACTGTTAAACAATGGAACTATCAAGATTACAGTTCAGAGAGATGATTATCACGAGATTGATATGGTTGAAGTTTGTTTGATGGGAGAAGAGTCAAAGGAGGAGTATGCCTCTGCGGATGAGTATTTCTCTTCAGACGAAGATTTGTTTGCCAGAAATGACCTTTTGAGTGCTGATTGTGTTGAGGAGGGTGTAAACGTCATTGTACCTTGTTTTGGTGCACCCTCTCATTTTGAGGTGGAGCACCATAGCAAACCAGCTGTTACCCCATTGGTAACTAGTCTGTCAGGACCTGTTCCCTATAAATCAGATAAGGTTAAGCCTTACAAATACAATGCTACAATCTTAGAAGAGGGGGTGGAAATTCCCATCCAGCCAATGCCAAATGTTAGAAATATAGCTGATAATAGCAGGGTGACTCGTAGTGGTCGTGTGTTTGCACCGGTTATTCGAAGAGATGTTGTTGCTGGAAAGAAAATTGCTGAGAGCGACGAGCCTAAGAAGACTACGGGAGAGACTAGTGGAGTTACATTAGAGAAAGAAGTGGATGATATCTTGAAGATAATTAAGATGAGCGACTAAAAAATTGTAGGTCAGCTATTGCAGACTCCTTCAAAGATATTCATCCTAGCTTTATTGATGAATTCCTTCGCTCATAGAGAATCACTGATGAGAGTACTAGACCAAGCTTTTGTAGAGAATGACATGCCTTTAGATCAATTCAGCAGCGTAATTGGAAACATTACATCATGTAACAACTTGAGTTTCTGCGATGATGAGTTACCAGATGAAGGGAGGAATCACAACCTGTCCCTCCACATATCCATGAACTGCAAGAATGACTCGCTATCCAATGTGCTAATTGATAACGGATCCACGTTGAATGTTATACTGAGAAGTACCCTCATGATGTTAAAGTATCAGGGAACACCTATGCGCCCGAGTGGCATCATTGTGAAGGCTTTTGATGGCTCGAGGAAATCTGTCATTGATGAGGTGGACTTACCCATCCACATAGGACCATATTTGTTCTTGATAACCTTCTAGGTAATGGACATTATTCATGCATATAGTTGTTTGCTAGGATGGCCATGGATACACGAAGCAGGGGTTGTCACTTCAACTCTGCATCAGAAGCTCAAATTTGTGCGTGAAGGGAAAGTAGTGATCATAAATGGGGAGCAGGCGTTTTCTATATCCCGTCTATCCTCTTTCATTATTGTAGAAGCGGATGAGGCTGCTGTTGGAACCAAGTTCCAAGCCCTATCCATTGACAACATAAGGAAGAATGAGAATTCCGTGGTCTCGCTGAAGGACGCGCAGCAGGTTGTGCGTAATGGTCATAATACATTTTGGGGACGACTTGTGGATCCACCTGTAAACAAGAACATAACTAGTTTGGGTTTCTCTTCGAGGAATGGCAAAGGCGAAAGTTTGAAGTCAAAGTCTTCTGTGAATAGTTATCATGATGTTTTCTGCAGCGGAGGCTACCTCCATCCAATTGGTTCTGGAATTAATGTCGTTGAGGAGGATGAAGCAGAGCAGGAAGTACCGAATTATGTGACGCATGGAGTCCGAGTTCAGAACTGGGTCACCATTGATATTCCTTCTTGCATACATGTTTCAAAGTAATTTGTTTTGTTAATCTGTTTCTTTCTTTTTAAAAGCTTTCACTCTGCCCAAGGTGGAAGTATTAATGTTGAAGGGCTTATCTATTTGCTATAACTTTTAAGATCATTAATAAAAGTTGTCTTTGCTTCCAAAATTGTGTCTTTTTTCTGATTTTTTTTCTTGGGAAATGGTAAATAAAAAAAAACCTTTCAAAATAAATAATAACTGAAAATTAATTTGCATGATCACTTATTATATGTGTCAGTTTCTAAAAGTAATCATAAATCATATATGCAGATTAATTAAAAAACACGTTGAATACAATGACCCTGCACCCTCTCCCAACTTTGATTGTCCTGTGTTTGAGGCTGAAGAAGAAGATTATGATGAGATTCCAGAAGAGGTTTCACGGTTGCTTGAGCATGAGGAAAATACCATTCAGCCATATAAGGAGCCTTTGGAAGTGGTTAATTTGGGTTCAGAAGAAGATCCGAAGGAATTCAAGATTGGAGCATCGTTGCATCCTGATGTAAAGAGTGGGTTAATTGAGTTGTTGAAAGAGTATGTGGATATTTTCACTTGGTCTTATCAAGATATTCCTGGTCTAGATACAGACATTGTCGAGCATTGTTTTCCATTGGAGCTAGAGTGTCCACCAGTTAAACAAAAGCTGAGAAGAACTCGCCTAGATATGGTAGTAAAGATCAAAGAGGAGGTCCTAAAGCAGATTAATGCTGGTTTTCTTGTGACGTCAGTGTATCCTTAATGGGTTGCCAATATTGTCCCAATACCTAAAAAAGACAGAAAAGTCTGCATGTGCGTAGATTACAGAGATCTAAATAAAGCTAGTCCAAAAGATGATTTTCCACTGCCTCACATTGACATGTTAGTGGATAACACAACAAAATTCAAGGTATTCTCGTTCATAGACGGATTTTCCGGGTATAATCAAATAAGAATGGCTCCCGAGGACATGGAAAAAACAACATTTATCATACCCTGGGGAACATTCTGTTACAGAGTGATTCCCTTCGGGTTGAAGAACGCTAGTGCAACGTATCAGAGGGCTATGACAACCCTATTCCATGATCTGATGCACACAAAATCGAAGTATATGTTGATGATATGATTTCCAAATCCCAAACTGAAGAAGGGCATATAAAAGATTTGTTGAAATTATTTCAGCGTTTGAGGAAGTATCGTCTCCTCTTGAATCCAAATAAATACACCTTCGGTGTTCGATCAGGGAAATTGTTAGGTTTCATTGTTAGCCAGAAAGGAATTGAAGTTGACTGAAAATTCTGGCTACAGATACTCAATGTCACGTCCAATGTTATGACACCGTATCTGACTTACTATATGACAGTAAATACAAAAGCAGTAAATAACACAGTCAATTGTTTACCCAGTTCAGTGTGCAACAACACCTACTCTGGGGGCTACCAAGCCAGGGAGAGAATCCACTATAAGAGATGTTAATTCAGGAATAAACCAACCAGTTTATCTCCTTCACTTAAGACCTACCCAATGCAATTCTAATCTAAGTACAACTTAAACCTGAGTTCCTACTCACTCCCCCTCAATCACAGCAGTGATACATAAACCAATTTGACTTGAGAATAGATGAAGACACTCTTCAAAACACACTCTTGATTAAGCTTCACAGCTTTTTAATCAAGTAACACAATCACTCGTGCTTCACAGCTTTGAGTGATGTACACAACTAACTTGACTCTGCTTCACAGCTTTAGTCAAGTAACATTCAAACACTCTTGCTTCAAAGCTTTGAGTGCTACACAACCCTTACAATTGAAACCTATTCCAAGACACTTATCACAATGATAATTGCTTGGAGTACAATACACAAATCTATACAGATTACAAACTTGATCTTCTAATCAATCAGCAGGGATGACTTCAAAAACCGCAGCTCTGTTGAATATATAGCAGCTGCAACTTCAGTTAGGGTTTCCAAAAACCTAGGGTTGATTCCGTTTGACCTTAAGACCAGGTCACAGTACTTCATTGATCAGGTTAGGATTGAGCTAGGTTACTCCTCAGAAAACACAGGATTCTGTTTAGGAAGGACTGAGTTATTTCCTGAAAAAACTCAGACTTATCCAATCCTGTAATCCTGCTAGTTCAGAACAGGATGTCATAACATCTGTTATGACATCTGAGAAAACCTGTCTACTGATTAGCAAAGTGTGATCATTTTGCAAACATGCTCAGATACACACTTATAAATATCAGTATTTGAGTTACAATATTTTTCTGCATATGTACCTAAAGAGTTAGTACAACCTGAACTAGAATGTTATGACATCAGTCATGACATTCACACATACACTTGGAATTTACCAAAAATGCAAGCCAATACCTAAACACCTACAAACTCCCCCTTTGGCATATTTTTGGCTAAAGTCCCTAAACAATCAGAGATAGATAGATAGCAGCAGAAATAAGTGACAGCAGAAAAATATAGTGTTAAGTACTAATTAAGCAGTACCAAAAATATTCTCCCCCACTTTAGCCACAAATGGGCCAAAGATTACATGTTTATAAAGTAATACAGTTATCCAAGACAAAATAATGAGATCAGCAGCAGACAACAGCAGAACATACTTCCAAACTCCACCAGCAACATCACCAAGCAGCAATCATCCTTCAAGTACTGTCATCAGACTCAGAGGAGCCACTTTCTTCAATGTTGAGCTGTCCTTCATCTTCTTCCCTCATGCTTGCTTCAGCTTCTTCCTTTTCTAGCTTGGCAATTAGTGCTTCTAGGGTCCTTTTTCTAGCATCCAGATCTTTGCAAGTTTCTTTTAAGACAGCTATGACATCTGATGTTTTGGACTGGCTTTTTGCAGACGATGTCTCAGCTGATGTTATGACAATGTCTGGAGCATGGGATCCCTGAAACAGTTTGTAGTGCAGGCCAAGGGCAGGGGCTCTTTTGCAGACTGTATCTCTTGCTACAAGTATGTCAGGATATTGTGCAAGGATGATTCCATAAATGAGGGAGGGAAAGGCAATTGGTCCTTTGACAGCATAACTGCCAGCATGCTTCAAGGTTTGTTCAAAAATGTACCTTCCATAGTCAAAGGCAGTCTTGGTTCCTACAGCATAGATGAATCTCCCCAGTCCTGTGGAGATGGTTGATTTGTGATTTGTAGGCACCCAGTTTGCTGCACCTATTTTATGCAAGATGGCAAATTTCATGCTGAGTTTACTAGCATTCAACTTCCCTTTCAATGGCCAGCACTTTACTTGCCTGGCAGTGATGGTCAAGCATACTTCATTGTCAGTTGCCTCTAGATCAGGACAGTCCTTATTTGTTCTTCCAAGAAACTTGTTGATTTCTGATGGAGAGAACTTGACCCTTCTTCCTCTAACAAACACACTCTCAAAGTCAGCTGACCTCCCATCAGCACAATCATTGGATAAGTTCACTACAAACTCTTTAACCAGATTTTCATAACATTTGCCAAACTTCATCACAGTCTTTATTAGCCCAGCATTCCTGATCAACTCCATGATGTCTTTGCACTCCAAAGCATCATTGTTGAGTTCTCTCTCCAAGGCTATTCTCTTCAAGCAAACATACTTCCACCTGTTTGCATTATCAGGATGATGAAAGGAGATGTTGTCTGTTGGCACTTCAGGCACTCTAGCAATCTTGCTGGAGGGGAGCTTCCTTCTGATGGGAGTATTGTCAATGTCAACCTCAAATTCTGATTCAGAATCAGAAGTTTCAGGTTGTCTAGCAGTCTGCACCTGTGCCTTCTTCCCTTTAGTCTGAATTTTCTCAGCCAACCCTTCAGCCTTGGATTTCTTAGCATCAGGCTTAACAGTCTCACTACTCTTTCTTTTCATCAATCTCCTAGCAATGCTAGGGTTCACATTTGCAATCAGTTCATTATCTGAGTAATCTTCATCCACATCAATGATAGGTGGATCAGCAGCCTTTTGAATGTTGTCTTTTGGTGTCACAACATCCTTAGTGACATCTATATTTTCAGAACCTTCCACATTTGGACTTTCTGATTGATTCAAAGGGATAGAAATCCCCGGTACAGATTGGTTGCCACTCAGAATGCTAGAAACCAGTCTAGCAATAGCTTGGTGTACTTGAACTGATCCTTCTTTATTAGGTGTAGAAGACGAAGGAAGAGAAGAGTTACCAGAGATTGTAGCTTGAGCTCTTCCTGCATGTCTGGTCCGAAGCTTTTTGACTCTGGTTGGGTCAGTTGCCATCTCCCTGAGAGGAGTGACCTCAAGAACTTCAGATTCTAAGCATGTAGTGATTGCCCTAGAATCTTGATCAGATGATGATGATGATGAGTGAGACGAAGCCGCCATGGTGGAAGATGATGTCTGAGACATTGTGTTTAACGTTGAGTAGCAGTAGCAGTTTGAGAAAATTCTTTGATTGGGAGGAGAAAACAGGTTGCAAGGATGAGAGAGATATGGAGTACAAGGGAGTCTTTTCGACTTCTGAAGGCTTTTGAAGGAATTGTGAGTGAATATGATTAACCCACTAAATATAGACTTAATAGAATTAATCCCTTCAACCCTTGTTTTCAGCAAAACTAATTGCTATAATTTCTCATGTTGGTGAATGCCCAATCTGCCCCTCAAATTTTCAAGTTGATTTCCAACAAGCACCTTGGTAGAAGAATCAGTTAGCTGAAGCTCAGAGAAACTATGTTTCAGTTTAAATGATTTCTTCTCTCCAAAGTCAATAGGGTTTAAGGAAATGTTGAATGTTTTCAGATTATCACACCACAATGTCACAACATCTTGTGTAACATTGTCTTCAGGTAGCATCTGTGTTGACCAGAATTTTTGAGAACAGAATTTATGAGACTTGTTCTTTGCCACATCACATATCTTATCAGCCTGTAGTTTAGGAGTTCTTCTGACATCTTCCATAGGAATAGCTCTTTTCATTCCTTCAAGTTTATGCTGCCACTGTTTCATATCTTTTTCTTCTTTGATGATTTGACTCAAAGTGGGGATATCAGTGTTCTCAGGCTGCCACACATAACAGTTATTTTTGGATTTTATTCCTCTCATTACAATATCTAGTTTTTCATTAAACACTAGACATTCAGATCTTGAGAAGTTGACCATGAATCCTAGATCACATAATTGACTGATGCTGATGAGATTAGTAGTCAACCCTTTTACCAGCAGTACCTTATTCAGACTTGGAACTCCAGGGTAGTCCAAATTACCAACTCCTTTGATTTCTCCTTTAGCACCATCTCCAAAGGTCACAAAACTGGTGGTGTGAGGCATAACATTATTGAGGAGATTTTTGAATCCAGTCATGTGTCTGGAACATCCACTGTCAAAGTACCAATCTTCCTTTGCTGAGATCTTCAGGGAAGTGTGTGCTATCAGTGCAGTAGCCTTTTTCTTCCATTGAGGAGCGTGTGGTACCTTTTTAGACTTAGGTTTGACATCTGATTTCTGATTAGGATATCCATGTAGTCTGTAGCAGAAGGGCTTTATGTGACCATATTTCCCACAATGATGACATCTCCATCTTTGGTACTTCTTCTTCATGTGTCTCTGTCCCTGATGTTGAGAGTAATGTTGAGACATCTGGTTTGACATTTGCTTCCTGGTAACAAATTTCTTTGTTTCCACAAATCCTAGGCCAGATTTATTTCCCATATTTTGTCCAGCCTGAAGAATCTCTTCCAATTTGTCTGTTCCATTTGTCAACATCTTGACTGATTTGGTCATTTGATTCAGTTGTGAGTTCAGCAGTTGAACTTCTCCTTCTAAATGACTTATAGTTTCAAGATTTGCTCTCTTTTCAGCCTCCAGCTTTACAATGAGTTTTGATTGTTTCTCATTTTGCACACAGACTTCACCACTTCTGATACATAATTTCTTGTAGGTATCAGCCAGTTCTTCAAATGTTACTTCTTCATCACTGGTGTCACTTTCAGAAGTACAAACACTAGTTAGGGCAGTAACTAGTTTGGCTGATTCTTCTTCAGAATTGCTTTCTGAATCATAGTCAGACCAAGTAACAGTCATTCCTTTCTTTTGCTTCTTAAGAAAGGTAGGACATTCAGCTCGAATATGTCCAAATCCTTCACATCCATGGCATTGAATTCCTCTGCCTTGGTTTTCCTTATCTTCTGATCTTGGTCTTCTGCTGGAACTGTCAATGTCAGAAGGAATGTTATGAACATTTGACCTTGACTTTGGGTCCATTCTTTTGATGAGCCTGTTGAACTGTCTTCCAAGCATGGCAATGGCTTCTGATATGTTTTCTTCTTCATCCTCCTTGTGTTCAACATCAGTGTTGGTTACAAGTGCTATGCTTTTGTTCTTCTTGTCACCATTATCAGTGATCCCCATCTCAAAAGTCTGAAGAGACCCAATAAGTTCATCCACTTTTAACTTGCTAATGTCCTGGGCTTTCTCTATGGCAGTTACTTTCATTGCAAATCTTTTAGGCAAGGATCTGAGAATCTTCCTCACCAGTTTTTCTTCTGACATTTTTTCTCCCAGTGCTCCTGAGGTGTTGGCAATCTCCAAGATGTTCATGTGAAATTCATGGATGGTTTCATCTTCCATCATTTTTAGATTCTCAAACTTAGTGGTCAACATCTGAAGCCTTGACATCTTTACTTTGGAAGTGCCCTCATGAGTAGTTTTAAGGGTGTCCCAAACTTCCTTGGCCAGTTCATATTGATGTACTAATCTGAAGATGTTTCTATCAATTCCATTGAACAAGGCATTTAAGGCTTTTGAATTTCCCAGAGCTAACTCATCTTCTTCTTTACTCCAATCTTCCTCAGGCTTCAGACTGATTGTCCCATCTCTTTCAGTTATGGTGGGATGAATCCATCCTTTGTCAGCGGCTCTCCAAGCCTTTTTGTCCAGAGATTTTAGGAAGGCAATCATACGAGGTTTCCAGTAGTCATAATTAGTTCCATCCAGAATGGGTGGTATGTTTCCAAAAACTCCTTCTTTGTCCATAGTGCCAGAAAGTGATATCCCTAAATCTCACCCAGTAATACAGGCAGGGTGCCTGCTCTGATGCCAATTGAAAATTCTGGCTACAGATACTCAATGTCACGTCCAATGTTATGACACCGTATCTGACTTACTATATGACAGTAAATACAAAAGCAGTAAATAACACAGTCAATTGTTTACCCAGTTCAGTGTGCAACAACACCTACTCTGGGGGCTACCAAGCCAGGGAGAGAATCCACTATAAGAGATGTTAATTCAGGAATAAACCAACCAGTTTATCTCCTTCACTTAAGACCTACCCAATGCAATTCTAATCTAAGTACAACTTAAACCTGAGTTCCTACTCACTCCCCCTCAATCACAGCAGTGATACATAAACCAATTTGACTTGAGAATAGATGAAGACACTCTTCAAAACACACTCTTGATTAAGCTTCACAGCTTTTTAATCAAGTAACACAATCACTCGTGCTTCACAGCTTTGAGTGATGTACACAACTAACTTGACTCTGCTTCACAGCTTTAGTCAAGTAACATTCAAACACTCTTGCTTCAAAGCTTTGAGTGCTACACAACCCTTACAATTGAAACCTATTCCAAGACACTTATCACAATGATAATTGCTTGGAGTACAATACACAAATCTATACAGATTACAAACTTGATCTTCTAATCAATCAGCAGGGATGACTTCAAAAACCGCAGCTCTGTTGAATATATAGCAGCTGCAACTTCAGTTAGGGTTTCCAAAAACCTAGGGTTGATTCCGTTTGACCTTAAGACCAGGTCACAGTACTTCATTGATCAGGTTAGGATTGAGCTAGGTTACTCCTCAGAAAACGCAGGATTCTGTTTAGGAAGGACTGAGTTATTTCCTGAAAAAACTCAGACTTATCCAATCCTGTAATCCTGCTAGTTCAGAACAGGATGTCATAACATCTGTTATGACATCTGAGAAAACCTGTCTACTGATTAGCAAAGTGTGATCATTTTGCAAACATGCTCAGATACACACTTATAAATATCAGTATTTGAGTTACAATATTTTTCTGCATATGTACCTAAAGAGTTAGTACAACCTGAACTAGAATGTTATGACATCAGTCATGACATTCACACATACACTTGGAATTTACCAAAAATGCAAGCCAATACCTAAACACCTACATTGACCCTGACAAAGTCAAAGCAATTTAAGAAATGCCAGCAGCAAGAACTAAAAATTAAGTCAGGGGTTTCCTCGGGCGTTTGAATTATATCTCCAGATTTATTTCCCACATGACTGCAACATGTGAACCGATCTTTAAGTTGTTAAAGAAAGATCAAGGTTGTGTGTGGACAGATGACTGCCAAAGGGCATTTGAAAGTATTAAAGAGTATCTTCTTGAACCTCCTATCTTGCTCCCTCCCGTAGAAGGAAGACCGTTGATTATGTATCTAACAGTGTTAGATAAATCTATGGGTTGTATTCTGGGACAACAGGATGAAACAGGAAAGAAAGAGTTCGCCATTTATTATCTCAGCAAAAAGTTCACTGATTGTGAGTCGTGGTATTCTATGCTAGAAAAGACATGTTGTGCTTTGGCCTGGGCGGCAAAGCGTTTGCGGCAATATATGTTGAATCATACCACTTGGTTGATCTCTAAAATGGATCCAATCAAGTATATTTTTGAAAAGCCTGCTCTTACTGGGAGAATTTCCTGCTGGCAGATGTTGTTATCTGAATATGATATCCAGTACCACACTCAAAAGGCTATTAAAAGTAGTGTGTTGGCAGATTACCTTGCTCACCAGCCGGTGGAAGATCATCAGTCTGCAGAATATGAATTCCCCGATGAAGATGTGATGTTCTTGAAAGCGAAAGATTATGACGAACCATTACCTGAGGAGGGCCCCGACCCTGAATCTCGTTGAACTATGATATTTGATGGAGCTGAGAATGCTTATGGTAAAGGAATTGGTGTTGTGATTGTTACTCCTCATGGATCACATATTCCTTTTACCGCGAGGTTAACATTTGATTGCACTAATAATATGGCAGAATATGAGGCTTGCATCATGGGTCTTGAGGAAGCTATTGATCTCAGAATCAAGATTCTAGATGTGTATGTTGATTCAGCTTTGGTAATAAATCAGATTAAAGGAGAATGGGACACTCGTCACCCTGGCTTGATCCCTTACAAAGATTATGCAAGAAGATTACTACCCTTCTTCAATAAAGTTGAATTCCATCACATTCCTAGGGATGAAAATCAAATGGCGGATGCTCTGGAAACTCTGGCTTCCATGTACCAAGTAAATGCTTGGAATGATATACCCCGAATTACAGTTTGATGGCTAGATAGGCCCGCTCATGTGTTTGCGACAGAGGAGGTAGCAGATGAAACACCATGGTATTATGATATCAAGCATTTTCTTCAGACTCAGGAATACCCATTTGGTGCGTCGAAGAAAGATAGAAAGACACTGAGAAGATTGGTAGGTAGTTTCTTCCTCAGTGAAAATGTGTTATACAAGAGAAATTATGACATGGTCTTGCTCAGATGCGTAGATAGACACGAAGCAGACATGCTAATGCATGAGATTCATGAAGGTTCATTTGGGACTCATGCTAATGGACATTCGATGGCTAAAAGGATGCTAAGGGCAAGTTATTATTGGTTGACATCAGAATCTGATTGTTACAAATTTGCAAAGAAGTGCCATAAATGCCAAGTTTATGCAGATAAGGTCCATGTGCCTCCGACACTTCTCAATGTGATTTCCTCCCCATGGCCTTTCTCTATTTGGGGTATTGACATGATCGAGATGATATAACCCAAAGCTTCGAATGGACACCGTTTCATCTTGGTAGCAATTGACTACTTTACCAAATGGGTAAAGGCTGCTTCATATGCCAATGTTACCAAATAGGTGGTTGTGTGTTTCATCAAAAACAATCTTATATGCCGGTATGGTGTGCCGAGCAGAATCATCACCGACAATGGCTCAAATTTGAACAACAAGATGATGACTGAACTGTGCGAAGAATTCAAGTTTGTCCATCAGAATTTATCTCCATACAGGCCAAAGATGAATGGGGCTGTTGAAACTGCTAATAAGAATATCAAGAGAATTATCCAGAAAATGGTTGTCACTTATAAGGATTGGAATGAAATGCTCCTATTTGCTCTGCATGGATATCAAACATCTGTTCGCACTTCAACAGAAGCAACCCCGTTCTCCCTAGTATATGGAATGGAAGTTGTACTCCCTGTCGAGGTAGAGATTCCCTCTTTGCGTGTGATAATGGAAGCCAAGCTGACAAAGGCTGAATGGGTCAAGAACAGGTTTGACCAATTAAATTTGATTGAAGAGAAGAGGATGACAGCCTTATGTCATGGGCAGTTATATTAGAAAAGAATGAAGAAAGCATTTGATAAAAAGGTCAAACCTCGTGAATTCAAAGAAGGCGACCTCGTGTTCAGGAAGATCATGTCTTTCAACACTGATTCTAGGGGCAAGTGGACTCCCAATTTTGAAGGCCCGTATGTTGTCAAGAAAGCCTTCTCTGGTGGTGCATTAATTCTTGAAACTATGGATGGCGAGGAGTTCCCACGTCCCATGAATGCTGACGCAGTCAAGAAATACTTCACCTAAAGAAATAAAAGAACAGCTCGCTATGTTGAAAACCCGAAAGGGCACCTTAGGCAAAAAGGAGCGTCACGGTAGGCTGAAAACCCGAAAGGGCGGTCTAGGCAAAAATTAGAGACATAAACAGAATAAATTTCTCGCTAAGTTGAAAACCCGCGAGGGCAGCTTAGGCAAAAGTTAGGGATTTTCTTGGCAAGTAACTACGTCAGACGAGACTTGATCGTTGAAGCAACAATCTTCTTAGATCCTCACTATACTTCAACGAAAGCTGCTGCTTAGGATTTCAAAAGTTGTTAGGGGGGATAGTGGTCATTGTATCTCAATGTATCTTTTCCATTATGTATTACCATTTCCCAAACTCTGTAATCATCCATGGAGTCTCGCCATTCGCAGACTACCATTCTATTAATGAAATTCGAGCTTTAGCCCAATTCTTTGTGTTCTTATCTTTTATTTACCTTGCAAAGACTTCATTTATCACTGATAATAACTGCTAAAGCAAAAATATTAAAAGAAGCAAAATTAACTTTTCGAAAAAGAGAAGAGATCTTTACAATTCAATTTACTTTGGGATTTGTGTTGAAACAATGACAACAAAAATGGTGATCCCAAGAATGAACAAACTCCGTTTGTTTTAAGAAGATTTACTTCCTTCATGAAGGTTTTCTCAGGTCATTTTGCTGGTGAGAGCAATTTTTGTGTGTTTCTCAAATAATTAAAGATGATATCAGTGGGTACAAGGTACAGTATTGGGTTTGTGACCCCATTATCCCCAGTCAAGTCTTGGTTCATTTTTTTTTTTGGGTTTGCATGATCAGAAGCCTTCGTCCCAGATTCCCCAGTGAAGTCTTCCCTCATATAGTGAAAGGTTTTATTCCCTTGGTGTGCTGAGATATCGCTCTTTTTGCAGTATTGGCATTAATGTTGACTTCTTGATTTCTCGGGAAGATTATCCCAGGCCATCTCTTGTTGGAATGAGTATTCGTGATGAAAGTTTCAGTCCGCAGTTTTTTTCTCCAGGGAGGTAGGCTTGAATTCCCCAGCGAGGCTTGGTTGTTTTGGCGTCAGTTTGCTTTATTTGAGGTTGGTCTTGCAATCTCCAATAGGCATGTTGCTTTCAGAAAACTTTTTTTCCCGATAAAACCGGAAGAAGGATTTTCTATCCCGGTATCTGTTTGATTTGGATACATCCAGATTATATAACTCCTCGGTGAAGTTAGGACATGCAATAGGTTTGGTTTCCGTGGTTGCTTTTACTTTTCTTGGATTGATCTTTCTGGTTGAAGTTTAGCCCAATGTTGTTAGTACCTGAGGCTGTTTTGTTTGTTTGCACTGATTATGTATCCTTTTTACCAGCATATGCATGATAGCACTCATACATTCATATATACATCATGCATTGCTAAAAATCATCGTTCATTGACATTGTGTTCTGACCTTTCCTGCAGAGCTCTTTGCTTAGTTGAATTTGGTTTTCCCTCTTGAGTTTATTTCTCAAAGGATGTATCTGCATTGGCCGTCTTGCTCTAGTTTATTTCTGAATTGGATTTGTGGCTACATGACAATATCATTTATTATGGATTTCTGAAAACTTTGAGTTTTGGTGTGTGCATTTATTTTGCACAGGAAGACCTTATCTCCTCAGCAGGAATATCGTGGCATTTCCCCAGGAAGTCATATTTCTATCCCCAGAAAGTCATTTCTCTTCGTAATTCCCCTTAACAATGACTGGAAGTCTCTTTATTTGAGACAAATTACGTATTACCCTTTCCAGGCAGATTTCCTTGGTTTTTTTTTATAAAAAAAAGAAGTTGAGACCTGTTCTTGGAAAGACACCAGAATCTTGGGGAAACTTGATATATTTTCTCTTTCTACCTTCAGTGAACGTTGGTAGTACATCGGCAGTGAACGTTAGTGTTTGTTATCTGTTTTCTATCATCAGTGAACGTTGATAGTTCATCGTCAGTGAACGGCGGTGATATGATATATTTTCTCTTTCTACCTTCACTGAATGTTGGTAGTACATCGGCAGTGAACGCCGATGTTTCTTATCTTTTTGCTATCATCAGTGAACGTTGATATTTCATCGTCAGTGAACGGCAGCGATATGATATATTTTCTCTTTCTACCTTTAGTGAATGTTGGTAGTACATCGGCAGTGAACGTCAGTGTTTGTTATCTCTTTCTACCATCAGTGAACATTGATAGTTCATCGTCAGTGAACGACGGTGATATGATACATTTTTGCTTTCTACCTTCAGTGAATGTTGGTAGTACATCGGCAGTGAATGTCAGTGTTTGTTATCTCTTCCTATCATCAGTGAACATTGATAGTTCATCGTCAGTGAACGGAGGTTATATGATATGCTTTCTCTTTCTACCTTCAGTGAATGTTGGTAGTACATCGGCAGTGAACGTCAGTGTTTCTTATCTTTTTGCTATCATCAGTGAACATTAATAGTTCATCGTCAGTGAACGACGGTGGTATGATATATTCAGCAAACGTTGGTAGTACATCGGTAGTGAACGTCGGTGTTTGTTATCTCTTTCTATCATCAGTGAACATTGATAGTTCATCATCAGTGAACGACGGTGATATGATATGCTTTCTCTTTCTACCTTCAGTGAACGTTGGTAGTACATCGACAGTGAATGTTGGTAGTACATCGGCAGTGAACGTCAGTGTTTCTTATCTTTTTTCTATCTTCAGTGAACGTTGATAGTTCATCGTCAGTGAACAGCGATGATATGATATGCTTTCTCTTTCTACCTTCAACGAACATTGGTAGTACATCTGCAGTGAACGTTGGTGTTTCTTATCTTTTTACTATCTTCAGTGAACGTCGATAGTTCATTGTCAGTGAATGGTGATGGTGTGATATATTTAGTAAGCGTTGGAAGTACATCGACAGTAAACGTTGATGCTTGTTATCTTCCTCTTTGGTTCTGTTCATATGCATAAGCATTTGCATGGCATCTTAGGGCCAAAAACAACGTTTGTTTTGTATTTAAGTGTCTTCGATCACGTCGACGAGAAGATTTTTAAGCTTTGTATCTCCGGATATAAGAAACTTAAATAAGGGCAGCTATTGTACCCCAATTTTTTCCCCTAAGATCCCTTCATCATACCATGTTGTTTCAATCACAACAAAATCACATTAGGGCTTTTGGTTCTTCTCCCTATCTTTAGCTTTTCTCTTTGAGGAGTTACCAAGAAACTTGACTTGTTTTCTTTTGTGATCATGGATATTTGGCTTTGATTTTCTCTCTAATTAACAAAATTCAATATTGGTTTGTCTTACTTGTTAATAATGTAGGTAAAGGCAATGAGGTTTAGCAAGTTGCTTCATGGGTTCATGAGTTTATTTCCATGCCCTAGTCAATAGCTTGAGAAATTCAAACCTCGCCATTGAAGTTGTTTTGAAGTTGGTATGGAAGTGGTTTTGGTGGACATGAGTCCTCATCATCATCCTCAACAATTTATATTCAAAAAGGAAGAATATTGGCACAAAAAGTTTGTTCAAACTTGGCAAAGTTCCACCAAGCATTCTCTTGATCTAGAGGCTAGGGTTTTGGACTTCAAAGAGGCATATCTTGCTCATCTTTTGGTATTTTTAAGTGATTCCAAAAAAATTCTTCTCTTCAATGAGTTACCAATAAATCACTTCAAAAGTTCCAAGGATTTTTCATGAGGGAGGAACTTAGTGAAAAAGAAAGATTACAAGGCACCTAGTTGAATCCCCAATTTTCCTTATGTGACTTCAAAAGGTCATAACTTGGTCATTTTTTATCACCTTGAGCCAATTCTTTTTTCATGATGATATTAAAGATGTGTACTTCATTCCTTATTTTATGTGCAAAGTAAAAAAATGGATGGAAGTTGCCTTAAGAATGCAAAAGATTATAGGTCATTTCATGATTTTTGGCCAACTTCAACAAGTCATAACTTGCTCAATTTTTGGAGATTTTGAGTGGTTCAAATTGCAAGATGTCATTAAAGAGATCTACTTCATTCCATCTTTTTTGGTCAAGAGAAAATTCTAGGTGGAAGACCATGTTTGGATGCAAGAGATTATAGGTCATTTTTAAAGAAGAATTTGAAATATTTCTAAGTATGGAAAGTCAACTCTTTTTCTTCAACTTTGATTCCATGTAACTTTCAACTCAAGCATCCATTTGATTCCATTCTTTTTCCATTGCAAATCTTGTTACCTCTTCTTTCTAAAGCATCAAGAATTTTGCCCTAAGACCCCTTGAGGTGGAAATGCCATTGGATTGAACTTGGTAACTTGGAACTGAAGTTTTTCCATAAGTCAGAATTTGAAATTCATGTTTTGGCCTTTAAACATAATATTAGCACGCGTTTATGATCTAAACATGTTTAACCAAGTTGCCAAAGTGTATTAGAGTCTTGAAACGCAAGGATTAGAAGAGTTTTGATGCAAATCAGATCACACTTTGCTCGTGTATCAGGTTCACACGATTTCCCTCAAAACTTCATCATTTCACAGGCTTGAACATTCCATTTGATTCCCTATAAATAGAGGGTCATCCCCCATTCAATTTCCAAAGCTTAGATAGCCATAATCACCCTACCAAACTTGCTTCACAACTCAGAATTCAACTACTTCGAATCCTATTCTCAAGTCTTTTTCAATCCATTTTTTCCATCAATTCACCTTCCTTGATCTTCCCTGAAGCTAACCATATAATTACATTCAAGAATCGTGACCTATATTGCTCTATAGAAGTCCAGTTTCAGTGCTCTGCAACTCAACTTCAATAGGTAGATTCCTTCATCAATTCTTCAAAACTTTGGTATCATTGTGTTGCTCTCATTGCCCTGGTTCTAGTTGCAACTTTTACTTTGATCTGGAAGCACGTTTTGACAATGAATTATCAAATCCCTTTTCAAAAATTTCTTTCCAAATTGCTTGAGCTACAATTTATATAAATTTGGCGCAAGGGTGTTGTGATACGGTGGGAGAACTGACTTGAGGTTTTGCGTTTTGTATTCGCAAATGTTTCGGTTGAGCAAGAGTCGCCATCGACTTTTTATTTTATCCTAAGGAAAGGTTAAAAAGCACAGCAAAAACCTTTGAGATGTTTTCTTGGGTTCGGGGAGTAGATTATAGAAAGGGAAGGTATTAGTACCCTTTCTATCCATGGTTATCCATGGGCTCTTAGTTACTTGCTTAGATCACTTGCCTTGTGTTTTCAATTGTTTGAAATGGTGCTTTGTGTGTGGGTTTTTGAAAATGTTTTGAAAAGAGGCCAATGTGGTGGCAACCTTTGTATTGATCCATGTTGGGATGTATACAAAGGTGTATGTCTTTTGAAAAGTTTTCAATGTTTTTGAAAGTTGTTTTGAAAGTGTAGTGATGTGTGGTTTTGAAAAATTAGGCAAGTGTTTTTGTTTTGCAAATTGGCAAGTAACCAAGAGCTATCTACCATAAATTTCTCAAAGATCTTTGCTATGTTTTAACCCTTTTAACAATTGTGTTCCACCATTGTATTTGGTGGACAATCTTGTGTTAGGATGTGAACGAGACGGGCGCGGGTCATGGTTTAGACCATGATTGCAATGGTGCCAAGTATCTTTGGGCATTTTTTCCTTTAAGGGACTTGATCATTTTTTAGGCAACTTTCGAAAGCGTCATCGAGGGACTATGATCATTTGAATTTGTTTTGTTTTTGCCAAAGATACCTAACATGCAACATGGCCCATTATTGAAGGAAACAAGTGGAGTAACCCTAGGGGTGCAAGTGTGATTGGTGTTGTCCATTTTCATGCTTGTTTATCTTTGAATTTAGGTCAAACTATTTTTGGTTGATTTTTGCATACAAAATCCTAAGTCTATCATGGCATATTTAGAAAGCTTTTAAAGTGCGGAATTTAAAGGTCCTAAATTATTACAACACAATATATGGGATGAGGGGTACAAATGTTCAAATGGGGATATTTAGCAAGAAAAATTAAATCTAAACTATTACATCCAAATTGAATTATACAAAGTATTTAATATGCACAATAATAAAATAAAATAAAATAAATATGCAAAATGAAAAAATGGTTTTCATATGTATGTAAAAGAGTATTTTTCATGTGTTAAATAAACAGAAATAAAATGAATTAATTTTTGGTATTTTTATGCATTTAGGGCAAAACCCTAATTTTATAAATAAAAGATATTTATTATATAATGTATGCAATATTTATTAATTATGTACAAAAAAAAAAGAAGGTATATTGTCAAAAAGTGATTTTTTTAAGTTAAATATTAATAAAAATAAAAATGTATTATTTTTATGTTTTTATCCTAAATATTCAAATAACTATATAAGTATTTATATTATTTACTAAATATATTAAATATGTACAAAAATAAAAATATTTATTATTATAAAAAAAGTATATTTTTTAGAAAATGTTTTCAAAAGATAAAATGAAATAAAATCAGAAAATAAAATATATTTGTATTATTTTTTGTATTTTGAATAAAAAAAGTATTTTGTTTATTTATGTATGAAACTAAATGAGACAAAATAAATACCAAATAAAATGCAAAAAATGTGAGAAAAATATTTTTAATATTTTTTCATGTTTGGATAAAAATATCAAATCAAAATCAAAAAGAAAAAATCAAAAATGACAAGTATATCATGCAATGGGCCAGGGGGTGTATGTGAAATAAAGGGGTGTAAACTGAAAAACAAACAAGTCCAGCCCAAAAGGGTTGTCTTCAACCTCCAGACTGTTTGAACATAGAAAAAACGCGCGTTTTCTTCCTTCCCTGCTAACTTCTGATTCCTTGATTTTCAATAAAAACTTACAACATCAAAGTTATAGAGCATCATGTCACGATTCTAAACATATAAAGAAGTTGATCTAACTCTCAGAAATGAGAGATAATTTCTTCTCCCCCAATTTCTGACCTAAGTTTTTGTCAATGTTCAGATCTTAAATTCTCTCAGCATATGCAATATAAATGGAAAGTAAGGATATGTTTAGCTTCAGGGACATGAACATGACATTTTTCATTCATAAATCTAAACCTAACTCTTCCTAGATTGAGAGATAGAGGTCCATGAACTTACCTGTTCAGCTTGGATCGTGTCTGGCAATGGAGGCACTTTCAAGACAAAGTGAGGATTTGTATAGCTTGCTTGATGTCCAGGGATGCTATTCCAATGCTTGGTGTGCTTTGAATCTTGCTATATCAAGCTACAGAAGTCAACCTGCAAGAGAGAAAAGTGAAAATGGCAAAACTGGTTAGAGGTATTACAGTCTGCTTCCAAGGCTTAGGATAGTTTGTATGGATGGTGGGGAATGTGTTTGAACTGGTTTGGATGAAAATGCACGATAGGAATGGACTGTGGGATTCAAACTGCAGCTTATGCCCTATTTTGCCACAAAACTGTGTTTTTCTGTATATGCAGGTTTGAGAGATGGTTTGGTCGTGTTTTGGACTTGGTTTGATGTTTAGAAAATGCTCACAATGTTTGCTTAGACCCTGTGTTGACAGAAATGTGAGTTGTTGTTCAAAATGCCAAGTTTCTTCTATCTTAAGCAAAGTTTGTCAACTTGGTTTCTAGACTTGTGCAGGCCCCTCAAATGTGCTGCAACCATCCCTCTTGATCAGTGTGACATGCTTCTGAACTTGTGCCAAAGATATTTGCCTTGTACTTCTTGATTTGCAAACTTGACATAAAGTTCCACTTTTCAAAAATGGATAAATTGCTTTTTCTATTTATGGCTCAATCTTGTATGCAATGCTTAAACACACAAGATTAGGCTTAAACATGAAGTATTGGCATTAAATTTATGAGTGTGGATGAGATAAAAGACCTGTAATCTACCTTAGAGCATGCTGAGTTCAAAAATGCAAAGTTATGGACATGTAAATTGGCCATGAACAAAGTGAGTTTTGCCTATATTGCCAAATTCGATTCTCCCTAACCACAAGGTTGTTTGATGAGTTCTTGGACATTTTGGAAAGCTTGGAATGTGTACTACAATCCATATATGTAATGCAAATTGAAATTCCAAGTGGAAGCATGTGAAAAGTGGCCATGAAGTTAGGCAAAAATCCTGCCTAGAATAGGTCAAAAATTTTCTAAGTTAAGAATGTTTTGCACCCTTGTTCCAAAATTTGTAACTTGAGCTACAAGCTTCTTTTGAGGAAACTTTGTGAATCAAAGTTGTAGATTTTGCAATGGAATATAACTTTCATGTTTTGAGTTTTCCTTGAATCCAAATGTATCTTGATGAAAAAGTGGGACAAAGTTAGGAAAAAATTAGGGATTTTCATAACTTAGAAAAATTCTAAGTTATGAAAATTCTTCATTTCAAACCCTAATTTGCAATTCTTGATTTCTTGATTAACAAGTTTCATAATTTGACATGTCTTGATGAAAAATGAATCTTGACACTTGATTTTGACCAAAAAGTCAAAGTTTGACTTTTCAGTATACAGTCAAATTTGGCTCAGTTGACTAGAAAATTCATCTGTCAATCTTGTGCATTTGGGATCTTTTGAACTTGTTGAACATGTCAAGACAATTCCATGGGGTCCTTGAGTCCATATGTGAGCTTGGTTTTCCATTGGCTAGGTCAAACAGTCAAAAATTGCCTTTGTGCAGTCAAAACCCTAAAAATGACCATTTTGCCCTTTTGGTGATCTGATCAAATTTCTTGTGGAATTGTGATCCAAACTTGACCAAATGGTTTATATGAGTTCATAATGTTGATGTGGGTCCAAAATCATGAGGTTTGACTGTCCATTGACCACAGTTGACTTTTTCCCCAACACAGCTGATTTCTAGGTCAACTGTCCAATTGACTGGGCAAAGCTTGGAATTAAGGCTTGAAACTTGGTATGGATAAACTTGGGAGTCCAACATGAAGCATGAAAGTCATCTTAGGCATTTTAGGTCAAAACATCTTTGTGCAAACACAAACCCTAATTTGGGTCAACAGTGCAAGGAGAAGTCTTGAGCAGAGGAAACCCTAACTGGATCTTGAGCTCCAAGAGTCTTGTGATGAGAAAATGTTGAGGAAATGGGAGGGCAAATTTTGGGGTACAACAGTTGCCCCTGTTCAATCTTCTTGAACCCGAAGAGTTAGATTGACAAGTTTGCCTTTCGCGACTCGAGGGTAAAAGGAGATTGGACACTAGAGTGCCCTGAAATTTGCACTCGCATGCTGGAGTATCAGCAATGCGGTAGCGGGAATGGGCTTACATATGCCATTTGGAGAGATGGTGGATAGGGGGATGGGCTTATAGATTCCATCTGGAGATGTGACAGAACCTTGTCGGGAATGGGCTTATAGATGCCATTTGGAAGTGTTGATCGCGTAAGAGATTCCTTAGCGAGAACTTGTGTATTTTGAGAAAGGAAGATGTTTCCTGGCCTGTTACAGGTGTTGATCTTCAATCTCTTTATGCAGATATGCCCTGGCTAGATACAGGTATCGAATCTACAATTGGTTGCTCACAGATGTGCCCTGGCTAGATACAGGAATCGAATCTGGAACTGTTGTCTATAGATGTGCCCTGGCTGGATACAAGTATCGAATCTGGAACTAGTCGTCTATAGATTTTCCCTGGCTGGATACAGGAATCGAATCTTCAAACTCTTCAGATGTGCCCTGGCTAGATACAGGAATCGAATCTGGAATTAGTCGTCAACAGATTTGCCCTGGCTGGATACAGGAATCGAATCTTCAAACTCTTCAGACGTGCCCTGGCTAGATATAGGAATCGAATCTGGAATTAGTCGTCTACAGATTTGCCCTGGCTGGATACAGGTATCGAATCTTCAAACTCTTCAAACGTGCCCTGGCTAGATATAGGAATCGAATCTGGAATTAGTCGTCTACAGATTTGCCCTGGCTGGATACAGGTATCGAATCTTCAAACTCTTCAGACGTGCCCTGGCTAGATACAGGAATCAAATCTGGAATTGTGATAGTTGATAGTAATCATCTTTGGATTGACCTTTTCCTGAAAGGCAAAACATCAGTTTGTATGCAATGTCATGATGTATGAAATGCATGATGTCACGATGTTCGAAATGAGATAGTGTTGTATGCACTTTATCATGTATGTAAGCAGGATGTATGAAATGTGAAATGTCTATGAATGTATTTTCGTCTAGGAAAATAAATCCTTGACGACCACCCGGGGAATCAAATCCTGGGCTGATGTTGAAGAGTAGAGTTCTTCGTTTCCGCTGGGGATGATGGTTGCAAGAATAAACCGGTAGGAGAAGATGACTCCGTTGGGGGAAAAACTTGTTGGAGAGATTATTCTGCGGGGAATTACTCTGTGGGAAGAGATACTTCGCTGAGGTTTTGATGAGAACTCCGCTGGGGATTTCAATGATGAACTCCGCTGGGGATATCCATGATAAACTCCGCTGGGGATTCTGTTGATAAGTTATGTTGGGGAACTTTGATGAACTCCGCTGGGGATAGGAAGAACTTTGCCGAGGACGATCTTTCCATGGTAATTAGCTGAGGATAACCCAGTTATAAGCCCTGGTGGAAAAATAACTTTTGAATAAAGTCGGGGAGAGACGTATGTACTCTGCAGGTGATAAGCTTCCAAAATCTACTAGGGATAAGCTTCAAGACCTGCTGGGGATAAGGATTCCAACTTTCCTGGGAAACTTTTGAATTGTACTGGGGAATGGCTACACTGGAGTGTCTGTATTCCGCCGGGGAACAATCTTATATTAAGACTGTCGGGGATGCTTGCTGAGGAATGCCTATACTCCGCTGGGGAATGTTGAGATCTTCTGGGGATACCCAACTTCCTTAAGGCTGACAGTAGACTAACTCTGCTTGGGAGAGTATCGCTGACTTGCTAGGGGAATATTGTGCCTTTTCAGGGCTGATGGGAAACCAACTCTACCTGATGAGAGTATTGCTGAATCTGGTCTTACTCTGTGGGGAGTTGAGGTAACTTGGTTACGTTCTTCAGCCGAACCTACCTTGGTACCTTGGTGGACAGAGCAACTAGATTGCTTAGACAATTCTAAATTGCCCCCGTTTCTGATGTCACCTGTAATCAGTCCTTTGTTTCGCATGCAAGTATTTATGAATTAGCAATTTAATGTCAAATGCATATATCAAAAATGAACATTGGACGTTCTTCGCAAGACAAAACAGAAAAAAGGAAAAACAATTGGCAATTTTTCTGGAAAAGTGAATTTGTATTGATTTTGAAATTTGCCTGTAAATAGGCGTTTTTGTACAAGAGGTTGACGTCCTAGTAAGAGAATGTCGCCGAACAACATAGAGTTTATACAATTTTGAAAAAGGAAACAAAACAGCTATGTGAAAAATAGTCCCACTGGGTTCCAACTCTGATATCGCCTTCATGTCTTCAAGCGTCTCATCACTTTGCTGCTTAGTTGAAGATGAAGCTGATTGATCGATTCCATCTGAGCCCGATAGTTGATGCCGAATTCTGGATGCAAGGTGATCCAATGAGACATAGTATTACGCTTTATCCCTAACTTTTTCCTGGACCGCCCTTTCGGGTTTTCAGTCCACCGGGATACCCATTTTTGCCCAAGCCGCCTTTTCAGGTTTTCAACTTGCCGGGTGTACAGATTTTTTTATTTTCATCCCTTATTTTTGCCCGAACCCTTTTGGTTCGCCGGGAAGCCCTTATTTTTGCCTAAGTGTGTCAACCTAGCGGGTCTTTTATTCATGCGTAGTATCTTTTTACTATGTCTGCATTGGCGGGGTGAGGAAGGTCGTCACCATCCATGGTGGTTAGAATCATAGCTCCTCCTGAGAAGATATGTTTAACCACAAATGGCCCTTCGTACGTAGGGGTCCATTTGCCCCGGGGATCACTTTGAGGGAGAATGATGCGCTTGATTACCAGGTCCCCGACTTGATACTCTTGTCGTCTAACTTTCTTGTTAAATGCCCTGATCATCCGTTTTTGGCACGTCTGACCATGACAAATAGCAGTGAGTCTCTTTTCGTCAATTAGGTTTAATTGATCAAGTCGAGTCTGGATCCAGTCATCTTCGCTCAAGTCTGCATCCTTCATTATCCGGAGATAGGGTATCTGGACTTCAATAGGCAAGACTGCCTCCATGCCATAGACCAAGGAAAAGGGAGTTGCCCCTGTTGACGTCCGAGCTGAGGTACGGTACCCATGAAGAGCAAACGGTAACATTTCGTGCCAATCCTTGTAGGTCACTGTCATCTTCTGCACAATCTTCTTGATGTTCTTATTCGCTGCTTCTACAGCCCTGTTCATCTTCGGCCGGTAGGGAGAAGAATTGTGGTGCTGTATCTTGAATTGCTCGCAGAGCTCAGTGATCATCTTGTTGTTAAGATTGGTACCATTGTCCGTAATGATCCTTTCAGGTATACCGTATCGACAGATCAGGTTGTGCCGAATGAAACGTGCCACGACGTTCTTAGTTACCGTAGCGTAAGAAGCTGCTTCAACCCATTTCGTGAAGTAATCAATTGCTACCAGGATGAAGCGATGTCCGTTGGATGCCGTCGGTCGGATCTCGCCGATCATATCAATGCCCCACATTGCAAAAGGCCAAGGTGCCGTCAGGACATTCAGAGGAACCGGAGGAATGTGCACCTTATCAGCATAAATCTGGCATTTATGACAAGTTCGAGAATGTTGGTAACAGTCGGCTTCCATTGTGGACCAGAAATATCATGCCCGAAGGATTTTCTTTGCCATGGTATGTCCACTGGAATGTGTTCCGAATGTACCTTCATGTAGTTCCGCCATGATCTTTTCTGCTTCAGCCCTATCCACACAACACAGTAAGGTTGAATCATGGTTTCGCTTGTAGAGAATGCCGTTGCTGAGGAAGAACTTTGCCGCAAACCTTCTCAGAAATTTCTTGTCATTAACCGATGCTCCCTCGGGATATTCTTGAGCTTCCAAGTATCTCTTCACCTCATGATACCAGGGTTTTTCTATTACCTCTTCGGCCTCAAGCTCGCAGCAGTATGCAGGTTCGTCCAACTTCCAGATAAGGATCCGGGGCGCTTCGTTGTCCCATTTGACTTTGAACATGGAAGACATCGTAGCTAGGGCGTCCGCTAACTGATTCTCCTCTCTTGGAAAGTGTTCAAAAGTTATCTCCTCGAAGTGGGGAAGCAAAGTCAACACATACTCCTTGTAAGGAATAAGATTTGGGTGTTTCGTATCCCACTCGCCTTTGATCTGATTGATCACGAGAGCGGAATCTCCGAAGACACTCAGAAACTTGATCCTTAAGTCAATTGCAGCTTGAAGACCCATGATACATGCCTCATACTCTGCCATATTGTTGGTGCAGTTGAAACATAACCGAGCGGTGAGTGGAGTATGAGTGCCTTTAGGGGATATGATCACAACGCCGATACCATTACCTAAAGCGTTCGAGGCTCCGTCAAAGTGCATAGACCATCGGGATCCTTCCTCAGGTCCTTCATCCGGTCCAGGTACTTCACAATCAGTTGCCACCATGATATCCTCGTCTGGAAATTCAAAGTTCATCGACTGGTAGTCATCCACTGCCTGGTGTGCCAAATGGTCGGCCAATACACTTCCCTTGATTGCTTTTTGAGTTGTGTACTGGATGTCATATTCCGTCAAGATCATTTGCCATTTTGCTATTCTTCCAGACAAAGCAGGCTTTTCGAATATGTACTTGATCGGATCCATTTTTGAAATCAACAGAGTAGTGTGAGTCAACATATACTGTCTCAGCCGGCGAGAAGCCCATACCAGAGCGCAGCAAGTTTTCTCGAGCAGTGAGTACCGAGTCTCACAATTGGTAAACTTTTTTCTCAGGTAATAAATGGTGTGCTCTTTTCGGCCAGACTCGTCATGCTGCCCCAACACACACCCCATTGAGTTTTCAAGTACTGTCAAGTATAGTATTAGAGGTCTCCCTTCAACTGGTGGCATAAGAATGGGTGGTTCTTAGAGATACTCTTTGATCTTTTCAAAAGCAGCCTGACATTCATCATTCCAACGTACTACTTGATCTTTCTTCAGTAGTTTGAAGATTGGTTCACAGGTAGCAGTTAGATGTGAGATGAATCGGGAAATGTAGTTCAACCGTCCTAGAAAGCCTCTGACTTCTTTCTCTGTCTTGGGAGTTGGAATCTCTTGTATGGCTTTCACCTTGTCAGGGTCCACTTGAATACCTTTGTCGCTTACGATGAAGCCTAGCAACTTTCCAGACCTCACCCCAAAGGTGCATTTGTTCGGGTTCAACCTCAGCTTGTACAACTTCAGACGGTCAAACAGCTTCCGTAGATGGTCAAGGTGTTCCTCCTCAGTTTGGGACCTTGCAATCATATCGTCGACGTATACTTCTATCTCGTGATGGATCATATCATGAAATAAAGCAACCATGGCACGTTGGTAGGTTGCCCCAGCATTTTTCAAACCAAAAGGCATGATCTTGTAGCAAAAGGTGCCCCACTGAGTAACAAAAGTGGTCTTCTCCATGTCTTCAGGAGCCATCTTGATCTGATTATAACCGGAGAAGCCATCCATGAAGGAGAAAACCTTATGCTGAGCAGTGTTGTCAACCAGAACGTCGATATGAGGCAGAGGGAAATCATCCTTGGGGCTCGCCCTGTTCAAATCCCTGTAATCAACACACATTCGGACCTTACCATCTTTCTTCGGCACTGGAACCACGTTGGCAATCCACTGAGGATAAGAAGTCACTGCTAGAAACCCGGCGTCAAATTGTTTCATAACCTCAGCTTTGATTTTCTCGGACATCTCTGGACGCATACAGCGGACCTTTTGTTTTACCGGAGGGCAGTCTTCCTTGGTAGGCAAGTGATGAACCACAATTTCGGTATCCAACCCAGGCATGTCTTCGTAAGACCAGGCAAAGATTTCCACATAGTCATGCAGCATCTGAATCAACCGTTGTTTCACATTGAGCTCTAGATTGGCACCAATCTTGACTTCCTTTCTATCCGTCTCAGTACCCAGATTTATCGTTTCCACTGGCTCTTCATGTGGCTGAATGGCCCTCTCTTCCTGGAGTAGCAGTCTTGCAAGTTCACCAGACACTTCACAATCATCTTCACCTTCGTCTTCGGCTAAGTTGATCGGATTTTCGAAGTCATAACTGGCAGTAGCAGAGTCGTTACCAGTGAGATCCAGAGTGGATTGGAAGCTGTATAAGTGAGTGTGTGTAAATATAGCTGTTTTGCAATATATGATAAAGAAAGAAAAAGGAGCACAAGATTTTGAAATGCAACAAACGTCCAATGTTTTGATTAATGATATATGAAAATGACATACAAAAAGCCCTCACAAATGAAGCCGCGGTGCCCCGGGTAGGACACCGAGCCATAAAAGTTTCAACACATTGTTTGTTACAAATTGAAAACAAAAGAGTTCATTACTGAGTGACAAAAGTAATAGGTGCGAAGTCTTTGGCGGTCCAGTTGCTTGGTCCACTGTCGGTTGTTGGGTAGATCCAACTGTCGAATTCAGATTCCTCCACGTCGTCTTCAATAGCATTCACTCCCGGGTTGGTGATGAACACAGGAGGTCTTCCGATTCTTGCTTTGCGAATAGCCCTCTGAGCCTCTGCAGTAAAGCCCAAACCAAACTTGTCGGTCTTCAGAGTAAAGTCAGGAAGTCGGCCCCAGTTTGCGCACTCGCCCTTCTCAATCACAGCCCGGGCATCCTTTAAGGAAGCCATCTTCAAAGGAGGGTCTTCAATCACAGTTTCAGCCGACGCCAATGTTTGAGGCACCTCTTCAAAGTGTTGAAAGGGGGTTTCAATGAATTCCCCATCCATTTCTATGTATCGGAACGAGTTTAGGTGGCTGACCATATACTCTTCCTCTCCCTGAACTGTCATAATCTTTCCTCTGACTGGGTATTTAAGCTTTTGATGTAGTGTGGAGGTCACCGCTCTAGCCTTGTGGATCCACGGACGACCCAGCAAACAAGAGTAGGATGGACGGATGTCCATCACATAGAAAGTAGAATCAAAGACCTGCGAACCAACCCTGATTGGGATGTCAACTTCACCATGCACCATCCTTTTTGAACCGTCAAAGGCTCGGACAACAATGTTACTAGGCTTGAGCTCTAGACCCTCATAATCCAATCTGTCTAGGGCCTTCTTGGGCAATACATTCAATGAAGAACCGGTGTCTACCAACACATGGGCAAGAGTAGTGCCCCTGCATTCAATAGAGACATGCAGGGCGTCGTTATGGTTTTTTCCTTTGGCAGTCAGATCGGCGTCAGAGAAGCCCAATCCATTATCAGCAGTCAAGTTGGCCATGCAATCAGTAAATTGATCAGCAGACGTTTCTTGCGGCACATAGGCCATCTTCAGGAAGGAGATCAGGGCCTTGGCATGGGCCTTTGAACACAATAACAGTGATAGCATAGAAATTTTAGAGGGGGTGTGCCCCAACTGCTCAACCACATTGAAATCACTTTTCTTGATAATCTTGAGGATCTCCTCCATCTCTTGCTGGGAGGCTTCAACAGTGGTTGTCTTTGGCGCCTCCGTCAGGGCAGGCAAATCAGTAGCAACCCCTTTGCCCCGAGCGTCAGATGACTCGGCAGCAGGGGTAGAAACAAGAACTTGATTAGGAAGAGGAACATGCACACTTGCAGGTGTGATGATAAGGGGTTTCTGAATAGCTGGTGGTGTGATATCTGGCGAGAACAGCCTACCACTGCGGGTAACCTTGGCAGGTCCGGTGATGTTACTGACGCCGGTATTAGTATCAAACTTTTGCTTCACTCTAAGAACATAAACATCTGCCCCATAGTGCCATGGGACAGCCTTGTCAGACGTATAGGGGAGAGGCCCAGGAACAATGATGATGATAGGAGCGATCTTCTGAGTGGACATGATTTTGACAGGCTTCTTTGAAGGAGCCTTGGGAGGTTTGTTGAAAATAGTGACAATAGAAACTTCTTCAGCAGGGACAGCAGGAATAGCAATCTTCTCGACAAGATTTCTTTGCTATCCATCAGGCTTTGGATACCTGATTTCAGCAAAGGACAAACAAAAGGTGAAACAGCACATAGAAGGCAATCTTCACCACAACCCGGAAATAAACCGGCTAGCAACAGATTCCTTTTAACAGTCGATAATGGAGTAACAATCTCTTCCATGGAGGCTACATACCGGTCTTCTTCCACAGCATTCACTCCATGTTGGGGCATGGGAGCAGTCACAACATTGGGTCTTTCGGGCGCCTCAAACTGTATTTCTTTAGCATCAATAAGGTCTTGAACCTTATTCCTCAGAGCCCAGCAATCATCTGTAGTATGCCCGGGGCTATCAGAGTGATAAGCGCAACGGGCGTTGGGGTTGTACTTCGGAGAAGCTGTGTTCACTACCTTCGGAGCTTCCTTGACAGTTACCAGGTTGGTTGACAGTAGTTACGGCAAAATCTGAGACAGGGTCATACTGAGCCGAGTGTACTGCCTTTTGGGCCTCTCACCCCTTTGTTGGTTGTACTGCTGAGGAGCAGCAGCAGGCTTTGAAATTACCAATGCATTGACAGCTTGGCGGCGTTCCGGCTTGACTTGTCTTCTAGGACCATAAACAGCACTAGCTTCCTTTTTGAAGGGCTTCTTTTCAGTACTCGAGGAGGCAACTTTCTGTATCTTCCCTGACTTGATACCAGCTTCTATTCTCTCACCCGTCAAGATCAAATCTGTAAACCCAGCAGAAGAATTACCAATCAGATGGTTGAAGAACGGACCAGACAGGGTCCCTAGGAACATGTCCACGAGTTCACGGTCAGTCAGCGGAGGCTGCACCCTGCCAGCCAGGTCTCTCCATTTTTGCGCATATTCCTTAAATCCTTAGCCCGTCCCAAGTGACATACCCTGAAGTTGGGTACGCGTGGGAGCGAGATCAGAATTATACTGATACTGTTTATAAAATGCGGTAGCCAAGTCCTCCCAATATCGAATACTGGTTCCATCCAGCTGATAGAACCACTCGAGTTGAGACCCCGAAAGGCTATCTTGGAAGAAATGGATCCAAAGGTTCTTGTCTGCAGTGTAAGGTTGGATCTTCCTTAAGTATGATCTGAGATGCAGCTTAGGCAAGGAAGCCCCGTCGTACTTCACAAAGGCAGGCGCCTTGAACTTGTGTGGGATCACCACCCCAGAAGATAAACCTAGATCTCCGAAATCTAGCCCCGGCACATTTTGAATTTCCATGGCACTTAAACGGTCCTCTAGTTGCTTGTACCTGTCTTCAGCAGGATGGTACTGTTCATCATTGTAATCCGTCTCGTTGTCGGAGACTGCAGGACTAGGAGCCCTTCCCCCTTGGGGACTGTCTTTATCTGCAGAGGAAGTAGCCTGATCAGCCTCATTTTGCAGTGTATTCCCAAACCTCCGTCCAGTGTTGAACAACGCAGTCCTCTTCTTCTTCTTCTTCTTCAAGAGCAGATTCTTCAACTCTTGTTGACCTTGGGCTAAGCTCATGACCAGCTCTTGAAACTGGGCGTTCTGGGCCTGGAGGGCCTTGATAGCTTATTCATTGGATGATTCAGGATTCATGATGACTGTTCAAAATAAACAGCGAAGAAGATTAAGCAACCTGTAGAAAAAGGGGTACCTGTTATGCACATGATGCATGAGATGCTATTTATGCAATGCATTCAAGGATTTTAGAAATTCACAATTGTTGCAGACAAAAAAGAACGCACGTCATATTAATAAGAAGAAATTTGTTAGTACATAAATGCCCCATGGGCCAAATATTACAAAAAAAAACTTCTCAAGGTAAAAAGACGTTGCGCATCCTCTTTGGTGCGATGTAGGTGTTGAGGGTCTCTTGCTCATGGAGTCGGCGGGTAAGCTCCAAAACCTTCTTCTCACTGGCGTAGAAGCTGGCTTCAAAAGTGTTCTGTTCCTCCTTGAGTTGGATCCAACTC
Source organism: Vicia faba (assembly GCA_948472305.1). NCBI lineage: Eukaryota > Viridiplantae > Streptophyta > Magnoliopsida > Fabales > Fabaceae > Vicia > Vicia faba. The sequence continues at coordinate 27,079,025 of OX451739.1, forward strand.
TTCTGCATCTCCTCCCACGATGTAGGCATGTCAGGATATAGGATGGTGTAGGGAACCTCTCCTTCCTTAACGGGCTCTTTAATCACAGGGAGAATATGAGGATAAGGCATCATTAGACTCTGGGCCCGGGTTCGTACCCACTTGAGATAAGGCTGAAGAGGGATGGAATTCTTGTGTCCCAGTGTCTTGCTGTCAACCTTGTTAGGCATCCTCCAAGCTCTGATGAATCTTTGGCGAAGTCCTTGCGCATCATTGTCGAAGTCAAAAACTAGGTCAGGAATCAACATGTCGTGAGGGCCATCTCTTCGTGCATATCCAAATTGTCTCAAGGCTAGACAAGGGTTGTAGGTAATGCCTCCTCTAATGCCAAGTAATGGAACATTAGGGAACTCTCCACAACGATCGATGATGATGACATTTTCTCTGGACCGAGAACACCAATGTACATCAGAGTGAGTGAGGGTCATCAATCGTTGTGACCACCTTAAGCCTTGGTCATTCTTCAAGACAGATTGTGGAAGGTGCGAAATAAACCACCTTGCAAGGAGAGGAGTACAACACATGAGAACACCCCTCTTTCTCATTGTTCGTGTGTAAAATGAGTGAAGAATGTCCCCAAGCAATGTTGGTATTGGATTTCTGGATAAGAAGATCTTGACGGCGTTGACATCTACAAGCTGGTCAGGATTTGGGAACAAGACCAACCCATAAATGAGGAGGGCCACAATTTCTTCAAAGGCTTGTAGGTCCAATGAATTCCAACACTTTTGTGCCTTTTCAAACAAGAATTTTGCTAAGAAGCCTTTGACACCGCTTCTAGTTTCCCAATGCCCCTTGATGTCAGATGGCTGTAGGTGTAGTGCTTGAGCAACATCTTCAGGCTTTGGTTCCTTTTCCGTACCGTTGAAAGGTAGTTGATTAAGGATAGGAATTATCAGGAGTTGAGAAAATTCCTCCAATGTGGGCACCAACTGGTAGTCGGGGAAAGTGAAACAGTGGTGAAGAGGGTCAAAGAACTGGAACAGCACCTTCATCATGTCCTCTTCAATGTGGGTGTTGACTAAGTTGAGCAGTCTACCATGTCTTTCACTGAAGGGAGAGCTTTCCGGAATTTTTGATGTGAGCTCCTTGAGTTGAGGAGTGATTCTCACAAGGTTGACTTGGATAGTTTTCCTGCGAAGAATTTCCATGACCTACAAAACAAGAACAAAGATGAAGATCCAAACCCTTGAAATGGTTAGTGTATGCATATGATGCTTTATGATGCTCATGATGTATGCACAAACATATGTACAAGCAAATCACACCAAACCCTAGTTTCAGGCTTGCATGGGGTTTCATAGGTAAGTACCCTCTTGAGTGTAGTTGGCTTAAAAACCTGTCCTATAAATAGTAACTGGGTTCTAAGGAGCTCAATATCACTGGATTGTTTTCATTGTTCATTGTTTTGGTTTAGCCACTTAACTAGCGACCAAAATATTCCAAGAAAACAACCCTCAATGAGTGTAGTATCGAGTATCTACCAACTTCGGACTGCACCAAAGCCGGTCATATCACTACCCCTAATGAAAGGCCAAGATGGTCAAGTAAGGTTCTAGGTCATTAGTGCTTAGTAACATCACTCAGCGGCCCCGTACTCTCCTTGATTGAACTCAAGGGTTACCGGTACTCACAAATATGTCGCACTAATATAGCTATTGCTTCGACCGTGTCGGTATACCCTGCACAGTTTCCACAACGTATTGCTATCTATGAATGTTTCCCCAAATCCGGGTGTAGGATTTCAAACCCAAACAAGAGAGCCAAGATGTAAAGCAATCAAAGCAAACAATTAGTCATGCAAGAGGGTAATCTAAGCCCTAAGGTTACTCCACTTTAAAAATATTTCCCCAGCAGAGTCGCCAGTTCTGTGATACGGTGGGAGAACTGACTTGAGGTTTTGCATTTTGTATTCGCAAATGTTTCGGTTGAGCAAGAGTCGCCACCGACTTTTTATTTTATCCTAAGGAAAGGTTAAAAAGCACAGCAAAAACCTTTGAGATGTTTTCTTGGGTTCGGGGAGTAGATTATAGAAAGGGAAGGTATTAGCACCCTTTCTATCCATGGTTATCCATGGGCTCTTAGTTACTTGCTTAGATCACTTGCCTTGTGTTTTCAATTGTTTGAAATGGTGCTTTGTGTGTGGGTTTTTGAAAATGTTTTGAAAAGAGGCCAATGTGGTGGCAACCTTTGTATTGATCCATGTTGGGATGTATACAAAGGTGTATGTCTTTTGAAAAGTTTTCAATGTTTTTGAAAGTTGTTTTGAAAGTGTAGTGATGTGTGGTTTTGAAAAATTAGGCAAGTGTTTTTGTTTTGCAAATTGGCAAGTAACCAAGAGCTATCTACCATAAATTTCTCAAAGATCTTTGCTATGTTTTAACCCTTTTAACAATTTTGTTCCACCATTGTATTTGGTGGACAATCTTGTGTTAGGATGTGAACGGAATGGGCGCGGATCATCGTTTAGACCATGATTGCAATGGTGCCAAGTATCTTTGGGCATTTTTTCCTTTAAGGGACTTGATCATTTTTTAGGCAACTTTCGAAAGCGTCATCGAGGGACTATGATCATTTGAATTTGTTTTGTTTTTTCCAAAGATACCTAACATGCAACATGGCCCATTATTGAAGGCAACAAGTGGAGTAACCCTAGGGATGCAAGTGTGATTGGTGTTGTCCATTTTCATGCTTGTTTATCTTTGAATTTAGGTCAAACTATTTTTGGTTGATTTTTGCATACAAAACCCTAAGTCTATCATGGCATATTTAGAAAGCTTTTAAAGTGCGGAATTTAAAGGTCCTAAATTATTACAACACAATATATGGGATGGGGGGTACAAATGTTCAAATGGGGATATTTAGCAAGAAAAATTAAATCTAAACTATTACATCCAAATTGAATTATACAAAGTATTTAATATGCACAATAATTAAATAAAATAAAATAAATATGCAAAATGCAAAAATGGTTTTCATATGTATGTAAAAGAGTATTTATGAATAAAAGGTATTTATTATATAATGTATGCAATATTTATTAATTATGTACAAAAAAAATAAAAAGAAGGTATATTGTCAAAAAGTGATTTTTTTAAGTTAAATATTAATAAAAGTAAAAATGTATTATTTTTATGTTTTTATCCTAAATATTCTAATAACTATATAAGTATTTATATTATTTACTAAATATATTAAATATGTACAAAAATAAAAATATTTATTATTATAAAAAAAGTATATTTTTTAGAAAATGTTTTCAAAAGATAAAATGAAATAAAATCAGAAAATAAAATATATTTGTATTATTTTTTGTATTTTGAATAAAAAAAGTATTTTGTTTATTTATGTATGAAACTAAATGAGACAAAATAAATACCAAATAAAATGCAAAAAATGTGAGAAAAATATTTTTAATGTTTTTTCATGTTTGGATAAAAATATCAAATCAAAATCAAAAATGACAAGTATATCATGCAATGGGCCAGGGGGTGTATGTGAAATAAAGGGGTGTAAACAGAAAAACAAACAAGCCCAGCCCAAAAGGGTTGTCTTCAACCTCCAGACTGTTTGAACATAGAAAAAACGCGCATTTTCTTCCTTCCCTGCTAACTTCTGATTCCTTGATTTTCAATAAAAACTTACAACATCAAAGTTATAGAGCATCATGTCACGATTCTAAACATATAAAGAAGTTGATCTAACTCTCAGAAATGAGAGAGAATTTCTTCTCCCCCAATTTCTGACCTAAGTTTTTGTCAATGTTCAGATCTTAAATTCTCTCAGCATATGCAATATAAATGGAAAGTAAGGATATGTTTAGCTTCAGGGACATGAACATGACATTTTTCATTCATAAATCTAAACCTAACTCTTCCTAGATTGAGAGATAGAGGTCCATGAACTTACCTATTCAGCTTGGATTGTGTCTGGCAATGGAGGCACTTTCAAGACAAAGTGAGGATTTGTATAGCTTGCTTGATGTCCAGGGATGCTATTCCAATGCTTGGTGTGCTTTGAATCTTGCTATATCAAGCTACAGAAGTCAACCTGCAAGAGAGAAAAGTGAAAATGGCAAAACTGGTTAGATGTGTTAAAGTCTGCTTCCAAGGCTTGGGATAGTTTGTATGGATGGTGGGGAATGTGTTTGAACTGGTTTGGATGAAAATGAACGATAGGAATGGACTGTGGGATTCAAACTGCAGCTTATGCCCTGTTTTGCCATAAAACTGTGTTTTTCTGTATATGGAGGTTTGAGAGATGGTTTGGTCGTGTTTTGGACTTGGTTTGATGTTTAGAAAATGCTCACAATGTTTGCTTAGACCCTGTGTTGACAGAAATGTGAGTTGTTGTTCAAAATGCCAAGTTTCTTCTATCTTAAGAAAAGTTTGTCAACATGGTTTCTAGACTTGTGCAGGCCCCTCAAATATGCTGCAACCATCCCTCTTGATCAGTGTGACATGCTTCTGAACTTGTGCCAAAGAGATTTGCCTTGTACTTCTTGATTTGCAAACTTGACATAAAGTTCCACTTTTCAAAAATGGATAAATTGCTTTTTCTATTTATGGCTCAATCTTGTATGCAATGCTTAAACACACAAGATAAGGCTTAAACATGAAGGATTGGCATTAAATTTATGAGTGTGGATGAGATAAAAGACCTGTAATCTAGCTTAGAGCATGCTGAGTTCAAAAATGCAAAGTTATGGACATGTAAATTGGCCATGAACAAAGTGAGTTTTGCCTATATTGCCAAATTCGATTCTCCCTAACCACAAGGTTGTTTGATGAGTTCTTGGACATTTTGGAAAGCTTGAAATGTGTACTACAATCCATCTTTGTAATGCAAATTGAAATTCCAAGTGGAAGCATGTGAAAAGTGGCCATGAAGTTAGGAAAAAATCCTGCCTAGAATAGGTCAAAAATTTTCTAAGTTAAGAATGTTTTGCACCCTTGTTCCAAAAATTGTAACTTGAGCTACAAGCTTCTTTTGAGGAAACTTTATGAATCAAAGTTGTAGATTTTGCAATGGAATATAACTTTCATGTTTTGAGTTTTCCTTGAATCCAAATGTATCTTGATGAAAAAGTGGGACAAAGTTAGGAAAAAATTAGGGATTTTCATAACTTAGAAAAATTCTAAGTTATGAAAATTCTTCATTTCAAACCCTAATTTGCAATTCTTGATTTCTTGATGAACAAGTTTCATAATTTGACATGTCTTGATGAAAAATGAATCTTGACACTTGATTTTGACCAAAAAGTCAAAGTTTGACTTTTCAGTATACAGTCAAATTTGGCTCAGTTGACTGGAAAATTCATCTGTCAATCTTGTGCATTTGGGATCTTTTGAACTTGTTGAACATGTCAAGACAATTCCATGGGGTCCTTGAGTCCATATGTGAGCTTGGTTTGCCATTGGCTAGGTCAAACAGTCAAAAATTGCCTTTGTGCAGTCAAAACCCTAAAAATGACCATTTTGCCCTTTTGGTGATCTGATCAAATTTCTTGTGGAATTGTGATCCAAACTTGACCAAATGGTTTATATGAGTTCATAATGTTGATGTGGGTCCAAAATCATGAGGTTTGACTGTCCATTGACCACAGTTGACTTTTTCCCCAACACAGCTGATTTCTAGGTCAACTGTCCAATTGATTGGGCAAAGCTTGGAATCAAGGCTTGAAACTTGGTATGGATAAACTTGGGAGTCCAACATGAAGCATGAATGTCATCTTAGGCATTTTAGGTCAAAACATCTTTGTGCAAACACAAACCCTAATTAGGGTCAACAGTGCAAGGAGAAGTCTTGAGCAGAGGAAACTCTAACTGGATCTTGAGCTCCAAGAGTCTTGTGATGAGAAAATGTTGAGGAAATGGGAGGGAAAATTTTGGGGTACAACAGGTGTGGTTGTCTTCGTCTTGAAGAGACGAAGTGAATGGCATAGGTCTAAGCTTCTGATTTTACAGTTTGAGAGACTTGCAATTCGTGAGGGCTGGAGGTTGAAGATGACTAACGTGTCATCTTCTAACCAATGAAAGTGTGGCATTTGTTATTTTCAAATTCCGATTTTATTAATGATTCTGTACATTATTCATTAAAGACCATGATATGCACAACGCGCCAGATCCCTTGGATTTGATTACTAACGTGTTTTGACTCTCATCCAATGGTCCACATCTTTTTCTTTTATTTTCTTTTTCTGATTTTTATATTTTAATTGTTTTAAATTTCAAAAAATCATAGAAAATTCATTTTTAGTCCAAAAAATCTGAAAAAATTATGAAAAATATTTTTGATTATTCTCTTTATGATTTTTATTTTTTCACAATTTAATTTTGTGTTTTGGTATTTTTTATAAATTTTACACTTATTTGATTTGTTTAAAATGTTTAAAAATACTTTTACACATTTTTAAATTCTGAAAAAATTATGGGATGATCCAATGATATTGTGACAAATATTGGTGACCTTATTTTATTTTTGTTTCTGGATTTACTATTTTTTACTATTTTTGTTTATTTTACCCATTTATTTTAATTTTTAAAAATAGTTTCTGATTTTTCAAAATTCCCAAATTTTTTATAAAATCACTTGGCCTCTTTTTTGATTTTTCTGTGGTCTTATTTTTCATTTCTTGATTAATTTGAATATAATTGACATTTTCTTCATTGTTTTCCATTTTTTTAAAACATTTTAAAACCCTTTAATGTATATATTAATTATATTATTATTTTGTGAATATTTTCTGACTGTCTTGGGTTGATTTTATGGTCATGTCTTTATTAAAATCATTGGATCCATGGTGTTGAGTTTAACTCCACAAAAAATGGCTGAATGATTTTAATAATAGTTTGATTAAATATTAATTCAAATGTGGTTTCTCTTTTTACCCTAACTCCACTTCATCTCATTCCCTTCTCATTGCACTAAATGTTGTTGGAGCATGATCTCTATATCATGTCTCAAAACAAATGGTGCATAGATTGCTATTGACCGGCCTCAAAATAAATGTGACTTCTATATAAGTCCACTTACGATTGCTTAATATAGCGCTAAATTTTGTCCCGATTCGAATAAATGATCATTCGTGGCCCAAACTTATGATTGCAAGCCCAAGTATGTTAATTTGATCTTTTTGATCCATTAACCTTGAGATTCATTGTGTGGAGGCTTTGGTTCTACCAATCCTCTAATGGATCTACAACACCTTTGGTCAATGCGGATCACTTAAACATTGTTGATCATTAAAATGGTACTTGTGAGAATTTCAAATGGATGATATACTTGACAAAAAGCAAATGCAACTTGTTGTGTGGAGGCTTTGGTTCTACCAATCCTCTAATGAGTTCCAAATGCAAGTTTCAAGATGGTCATCCAACTAACCACTAATTATTGACTTGTTTTATCTTATGCTTTTATTCCTTTTTTATGCTTTATGTACTATTTACTTTTAGCATTTACATTTCATACCATTTTAATTTTTACTCATTTGAGCATTTATTTTCTTGCCATTTTTAATTTGCTCACTTGAGCTTTTCTTTTCCTTTCTTAAGACACTTAATAATCAACATAAACCCTAAAAAACTCTTAATGATACTTGGACTATTTGGTTACTATCCTTGGCATTATGGAGCATGGGACTATTTCTTGGACTTAGGATTAGAAACCTTGGCCTATCTTGGAGACCTTGTGATCTTATCTGATTATTTTGTCTGGAGCTCTTGAGGTTTACCTCAAGATATTGAGTTGCTTGTATGTTTTTGTGTGCAGGTTTTTGCGATTACATCCTTTGTTTGTAATCTGGAATTCACCCGTATACAGCCGTTACTCTGCCCAATTTTTGTGAAGACTTAATACACTTGAAGAGGTCTAGTATCTTTGCTTGCTTGGTTTCAATCCAAAGAATGGGAATTCTATCTTGGCTCATAATATCATGTTTTGGCTTCTTGTTAGTTAGATGGTCCTTATCCTTAGCTTTTACCTTATGCTTTAGGATAGTCTCTTCTACTCCTCCCATCTTCTTTAATTTCAAAAATCTTCTCCCTCCTTTTGAAAAACCTTCTTGTTTTGAAACATAAAGCACTTTCATAATAAACTTGGACTTAGGTCCATGCATTTTAAAAGTATTTTCATAAATAAACTTAACAATACCTTGACGTTTTTGTGACAAGACTAAAAGTCAATCAATCTCATTTCAAATCATTTTTCCACTTTGGCTTTTACCTTTAACTTTTCTTAAAAGATTTGACTCTTGTCAATCCTTGTAGTGATGAAAACAACTATACTTCTACAATATGTAGTGAAGAGAGATATTTTCCACTTGGGTGTTGAGTGAGGCATTGTTGATTTTAAAATCCAAGCCATATCCTCCACTTTGAGATGATGCAAATTCTCCTTTCTCATGATTGTGGGTAGTAAGTATATTTTCCACACGGACAATGACAATGATGTCTTATCTCTTAAAATTAACCAACCCACTTGTGTTTCAAACTTTTTAAAGAGGAACTACGTGTACCCTGATCCCCTATTGCATGAAAGGTGGTACATAGGCACTAAAGGTTTGCAACCGCAGCGGGTGCAAAAATCATAAAAAAATATATTTCTTTTCTCACCTCCACCATCCATTTTATATACAACACATTTTATAGCCAAATATACAGATTTTACAAAGAGGTTCCTACGGAGTAACCTAGATGTTTAGGGTGCTAATACCTTCCCTTTGCATAATCAACCCCCTTACCTTGAATCTTTCCCCCTTTTTTGGGTTATTCGCTCTTTTCCCATTCCTTTGGAAACAATAAAGCACGGTGGCGATTTTTTTATTTTGATCTGTGCAAGTCTAGTCAATCCAATGGCTTAGTCTTGAACATTTCTACCGCTACAACGGTGGCAGAACCGATTGTTATATACTGGTTTTTACATTTGTGTTTGCAAATGTTATAGTAAGTAAGAGTCGCCACCGACTTTTCTTTTATCCAAATTAAAGAAAGGTTGAAAAGAATAGGAAAAAACCTTTTCGAGATTATTCTGAGTAAGGGGGTAGATTATGGAAAGGGAAGGTGTTAGCACCCTTTCCATCCGTAGTTATCTATGGGGTCTTAGTTTCTTGATAGTTCACTTGCTTTTGTTTGAAAATGTGATTGTGGTGTGGGTTTGAAAATATTTTGAGAGCGTCTTTGTAACGATTCTCGTCTCTATAAGAATGCGTACAAAGTGTGGGTTTTGAAAATAGTTTAAAGAAGTGTTTATGGAAGATGTTTTTGAAAGTGATTTTGAAAAGGGCCTTTGTAACTATTCTCGTCTCTATAAGAATGTGTATAAAGGGCTTTGACTTTTGAAAATGTTTCAATTGAAAGTGTAGGTGTAAAAATGATTTTTTATTATGAGCAAGCGAGCAACTATAAGCATCCTACCTACTCAAAAAAAGGTCTAACATTTTTTTCTCCTACTTTAGATGTTCTATCTTACCATTGATTGATAAGAAGCCCCGTCGTTGGATATACGAGGGACATTCTAAGGGACATACAGTCATAAAGGAAACAATGTAGAGACGTTTTAGCAATTTCTGTTTAGGGACTAGATCAATTACTAGAAGTCAACTATAGGGTCATCGAGGGACTATGATCTTTTGATTTATGGGTCTTTGCTAAAGCGTTCCTGTCTCGAGGGACATGACTACTTTATTTCCGAAGGCAAACAAAGTGGGCGTACCGTACCTTAGAGGTGCATATGTGCAAGTGTGTTAGGTTCAGTTATTTTTTGTCTTTTTTTGTTAAGTTTGCTAGCGTTTGATTATCAGTCTTGTCATGCAATTATAGTTACTAGCAGTTAATATATATACAGAAATTTAAAGTGCAGAAATTAAATATACGCTATTACATGACTTTGTGAGAGGTACATTATAAAAATGCGAAAAGTAAAGTCCTGGTTACTATTAGAGAATGGGAAGCATTTACAATAAGATGAAAAATGCGAGAATACGTAAATGCGCAAACAAATTAAAATGGACGTCTAAATCCTAAGGGAAAGAAAACTTTTTGTTTGTTTTTTGTATTTATAAAGGAAAATAACACTTAAGTCTATTTAATATTAAATTAAGGGAAAGATTAAAATACTTAATTTATTTATTTACAAATTAATTTGATTAATAAAAACTATCCTAATGTTTTTTTGTGATTTTTTTGATTTAAAGTTAGAAATATAAAAAAAAATCAATAAAGAAATGAAAACAAAAGTAAAAATGCAAGGGGAGGCATCCTTCGATTGCAGGGAGACTGGGGCTTCGATTCAGAGGGTGTTGCTTTTCGAATCTGTGAAGCGTGTCACCCTTTGATCCAATGGCAAGATGTAGCTTTCGATCCAGAGGGCGTTGCTGGAAATGCCTGATGGATCACCTGCGAGGGTAATGAATCTACAAAGATGTGTTAGCAAAACAAAAACGCAGGACCTTGGTATCAAACCCAGGTTCTTCGATCCTGCACGTGTTGGGTCTATTCAAGCTATATCTGCAGTAAGTGTTAGCAATAAAACAAATGCAGATCTGGGTGTCGAACCCAGATCTTTAATCCTGATTACAAATCAAATGACTACAAGTATTGATGTATCATGATGTTGTACCCCAAAATTTGCCCTCCTCTTTTTCACAAGAAATCACAGCTCCGGGCTTTCCCTGATTTTTCATATTGGTTCAAGAATCGGTCAAACAGACTTTTCTTATCAGTCTACCCAAAATTAGGGTTTCCATTGATTTTGAATCAGTCAAACAGATTATTAGGGTTTCTATTGATTTGGTTGAGTTTGGCTCAGGATTTGATCAAGCAGACATTTCTTTGACAGTAAATCCAAAATTATGGTTTGCACGCGCATTCTCAGAAGAGTTTTAATCCAAAGTATTTCAATTGACTGTCGCATTATTTTGACGCTTGTTCAAGATTGCTGTTTGTTTCTCAAAGCCTAAACATCTGGGATAAAAGCTGAGGCTTCTGATTGAAAGTTTGAAGCTTTAGTTTGATCAGTGAGGTAAAAGGCGTATGGACGTTTGTTTGTTTAATTGTGCAAAGTGTGTGATTAATTGGAATGTCGGGCGCATTGCTGGTTAATGCGAGGTTGTGAGACTACAACGTTTATTAATTATTTATTTTATCTAAGTTAAAATAATTGGGATGCATTTCCAGTCATTTTAATTCAAGAGATTTAAATAAATAAATAAACAGTGTAAAAGAAAGGTTGAAACATCTGATAAAAGATTTTATTTATTTTAATTGTTGTTACAAGTGTTATTTGAATACAGTAAATTTATTTGCAGTGTTTACAATAATGTTTATTACAATGATTAAAAATAAAATAAAACTATCTTCTAAGCCTCTTGAAGTCTTCATACTTCTCTGATCCCCAACATGTATTTACCTGCAAAGAAGAAAAAAAGAAGTCAATACAGTTAAATTGAAAGGTATTCTCAGACAGATAATCAAAAAATCATCATTAAAGGTTGTTGGCCGGAATCAGATTGTTTTGATTTTCATCATATTTTGCTCATCCTCTTTACAAATCACAAGAAGATTTCTCTTCTTGGTTCACAAAGAGAAAGTAAAATTAATTGTTGCAAGCATATAAATCAATTAAATAGAAGACACAAAGCTGGACAAATTCAGACTGAACAAGTTAAGTTACAAATTCAAACTGAACAAACCAAGTTGCAATGTTAACCAAAGCAAACTAAGTTACAAGAAGCTATCAACCAAGCTGTCAACAAAACTGTCAAAGAAGCTGTCAACAAAGCTGCATACAAGCTATCAAAAAGGGCAATGCAGAAAATCTGGAAGAAAGGACAAAATGCAAAGCAAAACCAAGATGCAAGCAAGCACCTTTTCATCATTTTCCCTAAGCTAACAACCTTTTCAGAAAAATAGATATTAAGCAATAAAATATGCTTTTTTATGGAGAGAGAGAGAGAAAGAGAGTAAAGTAAAAAGGTTTGCAGTTTGGCAGGCTAAGAGATATAGATAAATATAACATTGTTCTAACAGTTCAAGGGGGAAGAACACAGAGAGAGACCACAAAAACTGTAAACACAAACCAACAGCAAGCCTGCATAACCAAGCTTGCCTGTACTAGAAACCTTCAAGCCCATTCAAACCTGTATCAAAGCTCCCAAAACCTAAAAACCTGTGTTCAAACATAAGCTTGCCTGCATAAACCTAAAAACCTGTGTTCAAACATAAGCTTGCCTGCAAAAACTTCAAACCTGTGTTCAAACATAAGCTTGCCTGCATAAACTTGAAACCTGTGTTCATACACAAGCAAACCTGCATCAAAATTTCAAAACAACAAGCCTTGAGGCCTGTTTCCAAAAAACTTGTTTCCTCCAAACCTACCTCAAACCTGCCTATAACATCAAGCCTGCATAACCTTCAACAGAAAAACCAGTTCAAACTACAAATGCCAACAAGCCTGCCTTCCTAAAATCAAAAGCAAACTTGCCTTCAATCCAAACCAAATCTCATCACCAAATCCACCAATAATACTAACAAGCGCCTCAGAACCAAGTTCATCATAGGCAAAATCATCAGTATCAGAAAAAGCCAACAAAATTCAAGAGAGGAAGAGAGTCAGAAGCTAACAAACAAGCATCTCAGAATTAAACTCATCATGGAAAACTAACAAAACCCACAAAGAGGAAGAAATTAGAAGTGAAAAGAACAACAATAGCAGAATCTCAGAACGAATTCATCATTGAAAGGCAACAGAAAGGAAGTCAACAACAAGCATTTCAGAAATACAAAATCATCATCAAAAGATATCCAACATTCACAAGAAGAAGAAGAGAGGAACTTAGCATTCTAGGGTTTTCAGAAATCTCATCACTAAACATTCAAAGAGAAAGATACGAGGTACCAGAAAAGCTAGCATCACCATATCGCTCCCTCGCCCGGCCACCTGAGAAGCGCCGCCGTCCAACCCTCCGTCTCCTCTCCGACAACAAAACCCCAAGGTATTGATTCCCCTTCTTACTGTTTTACACCTCGCATAAACATAAAACAATCAAGGATTAATGACATGCACGAATCCAAAACCCTAAAAACGTTTAGAAGAAAATTGGTACCTTTTTTTTCATCGCCCTGAGCAACCGTGGAGAGAGAAGAGTGGAGGCATCGCTCTAGTAGCCTAAAGGGAGGAGGAGAACGCTCAGAAGACCCATTTGAGAAAGGATGAAGAGGACGAAGAAGATGAGAGGAGAGTGGCGCCGTTTCAAACTGCAAGCTTAAGTCTGAACAAAACACAAACAAACCCTAAAAACTTTGTCAAACCATTTGGGCCTGGACGCCCCCACTAAACCCTGAAGCCTAAACACGTTTGGCTCCTGCACCCCCTTTACATCCAGTTTCTCTTTGTTTTGTCATACTAACCATTAGGCCCGTCATCATCTTTTTTTAACTAATCTTTTTTTTTACCAATTATTTTCTTTTTTACAATATACTTCCTTTTTCTCTTATTGCTAAAAAATATATATGTTTTGTATAGATTCTCTTAATATTTTTCTTCTAACAATTATCACACTTTAAACAAATATAGAAATAATAGAATTTCATCAAGTTAAATAAATTCCTTCTTAAAAAACCTTTTGTTTATGAATAACTAACAAAAACACATAAATAATAGAATACTTTAACTTAAACAATTTTTTTTCTTTCTTTAAAAAACCTTTTTGTTTATATATAATTAACAAAAACACAAAAAAGAATAATAACACTTAATTTGCATCAGGTTAACATTTTGATCATTTGTAAATAATCATATGCATTTCATAATACTTTTGATTCTCTTTGATTCTTATACCTTGCTATTTTTTTACATCGAGAATGCGACGATTCGATTTGGTTGTAAATAATATTTGGACATTACTATTCTGACAAGACTCATCCCCATTTGTAAAACATTTGTACCCCCATCCCCGGATACTTATTTGTAATAACTTATACTTTAAATTCCCACAATTAATCGCTTTCCATATACTGTATAGTAATTAGGGTTTGTATGCGAAGATTCAAAATCAACCGCTAGATAACCTAATACAAAGATAAATGCATGAAAATCAATACACCACTCACACTTGCACCTCTAGGGTAACCTCACTTGTTGCCTCGGAAAATGCAATCATGTCCCTCGAGTATGAGACACTCTAGCGAATGTCCCTTCAATAAACAAAGATCGTAGTCCCTCGATGACCCTCGATGTTGCCTTCGATAAAACGATCTCGTCCCTTACAAAATTGTTAGAGCGTCTCATAAGTTGCCTTCAATGATTGTATACGATGACCCGCGCCTGTCCCGTTAACATTCTAACACAAGGTTGTTCACCAAATACAATGGTGAAACAACACTGTTAAATGGGTTAAAACATAAGAAAAATCTTTGAGTAAAATAGGGTAGACAAACTCTTAGTTACTTGATCAAAAATCTTGCAAAACATCCTTGCCATTTTTCAAACACACATCTCCACACAATTTCAAAACAAACTTTCAAAAATATTGAAACATCTTTTCAAGAAGACACACACCTTTGTATATATTCAAACAAGAATCATTATAAAGGTTGCCTAGACAAGGCATCTTTTTCAAAACATTTTCAAAACCACACACACAAACACCATTTCAAACAAATTGAAAAGCAAAGGCAAGTGATCTAAAACAAGTAACTAAGAGCCCATGGATAACCATGGATGAAAAGGGTGCTAGCACCTTCCCTTTTCATAATATACCCCCCGAACCCACGAAAACATCTCAAAGGTCTTTCCTGTGATTTTTGACCTTTCCTTAGGATAAAATAAAAAGTCGGTGGCGACTCTTGCTAAACCGAATAAGTGCGGAAACAAACGCAAAACCACAAGTCAGTTATCCCACCGTATCACAGAACTGGCAACTCTGCTGGGGACTTATCTTAAAAGTGGGGTTACCTTAGGGTTTTTAGATCACCTTTACATGTTTGCTTTGATTGCTTTACCTTTTTGGTTTCCTTGTTTGGGTTTGCTATAAATCCTACACCCGGATTTGGGGGCACCTTTCTAGGTAAATAGCAATAAACTGTGAGGGAACTGTGCGGGGTATACCGACATGGTTGAAGCAGTAGCTATGTTAGTGTGACATATTTGTGAGTACCGGTAGCCCTTGAGTAGTCAAGGAGAATACGGGGCAGCTGAGTGATGTCATGAAGCACTAACGAACTCTTAGAACCTTACTTGACCATCTTGGCCTTTTTAGGGGTAGTGAGATGACCGACTTTGGTGCATTCTAAAGTTGGTAGATACTCGATACTACACTCATTGAGGATTGTTTTCTTGGAATATTTTGGTCGCCAGTTAAGTGGCTAAACCAAAACAATGAACATAAAAAATAATCCAATGATATTGAGCTCCTTAGAACCCGATTTCTATCTTAGGACAGGTTGAGCCAACTAACTTCAAGAGGGTACTTACCTACAAACCCCATGCAAGCCTAAACCTAAGGACTTGTTTGCTCTGTGTGAATATGACTGTCTATGTATACACTTGCTTACTTTTGCATACATGTACATAACATCATAACATCATAACATAGCATTTTCCATAACCATTTCAAGGATCTCGAGGGTCTTTTGATGCAGGGTCACGTTGAACCAGACGTCTACCAAAGGGCAAGAGGGTTTTCCTCTGAACAAACGCCGTCAAAGATCAAGTGCAACAACTTGAATCAGGGGCTATGACCCACTCGACATGGTGAGCTTGAGTCTAGTGGAAAGACATCCACCGGTGCAAAGTTCTCCAATCAAAGATGTTGACCAAAGCTCAACCTCTAACATTTTTCTTGTGTTTACCCCGAGAGATTCTTGAAAACATGCATCCACATATCATGCATTGTATCATAACAGGTTTTCCTTTTCAGGTTTCCTTATTCCCCTACTAATTATTTCAGTAGAGATGGCTCTAGAGAGGACTGTCAAAGATATCCAGGATCAAAATGCTCAACTTCAAGAAATGTTCTTGAACCTGTCCCAGGGGCAAGAAGAAGTGAAAGCTCTCCTCACAAGGGGCATGGTCCTAGGGAATTCAAGCAGTGTCAGGAATGATCAGTTGGAGGAACTGCAGTTTAAGCTGGCAACAATGAAGATCCAGATGATGGGACAACTGGTGGGCCAGATGGCTCTCATCCAGGACTTGGCTCAAAGACAAGAAGAGCTCAGGGTTCTCGTCAACAAACTGCTTCGGGACAACCAAGTGAGGGAAACACCTAAGGTTGAAGATCAAGTCATCATTCAACCCCCTTTGAGACAAGAAGACAAGGGAAAAGCTCCTCAACTTGCTTCAGGGTCACAAGCCCAGCCACAACCACGACGACGCCAACGGGGTAATCAGCGTAAGCAAAATACGTCTAGAAGACAGTTCACTGAGACTGACATACCATCATCTCTAATACTGGAATGCTTGTTGGAGGTCAATCTGACTGCTTTAAGGGATCCTATTCGGAAGCCTAATATCTCTGCTCCTAGCTATCACCCTGACGCATTTTGTGTATACCACTCCTATAGTCCTGGACATGACACCGATGACTGCTGGGCTTTGAAAAACAAGATCCAAGACTTGATTGACAACGGGGTGTTGAAATTCATGTCGGATGGTGAGATGAAAATCTTCCGTTAAGGGTTTCTCCACCTGAAATGACAAAGCTCGAACTGAGAGACTTTTGTTCCATTTGAGTTTTCAAGTTGTAATTTCTTTTGTTATTCAAACAATTATCTGTTGATGTCAAACTCTGTTTCATTAATGCATTGCATATGTTTGTCTTGAATTCATCCATTCGTTTTCACTATTATTATGTTGTCTTTATGATATTTAACTCTTGATAAAAATTTACAAGCCTTTAGAGGGAGGATGACGAAACAATGCCATAATCTTATACAGTATGCTTTTGAACAGACCTTGCTGGCGATGTACAGGCATTTCTTTCAAATCCTAAACACCGGAGTTATAAGGAATATAATCCCTAGTCAACCCCTTCGAGCCAAAGAAGTAGGAGTTTTCTGTTTTAAACACAAATTGAAACTTTTAATTTAAACCTGGGGCAGGGTAGTCTCTCAGTTAATTCAAAAGAGATGCGCATTGAAATCGCAAACTCTCAGTTCATAATACAACGAATAACATCAAAAACTTTCCTTTGGAACCAAAAGACAGTGATGGTTCTTTATCTCATAGGCAGTCAATCTCTCAAAAGAGAAAAGCCCACTAAGCCAAAACCTACAAAGGAGGCTTAAGAAAGCTGGGGCATCCCGCTGATTGTAATCTCGAAAACAGGAACAGTCAGGCAAAAGTTAGGGATAATAAATCAAAAGAAAGAGGTCATTATAAATCCTCAATAAACATGAAAAATGTTGCAAAAATGATAACTGCCTTCCATAAAATTCAACTGGTGTGAGCCATCACCAAAAAGTCGTTCCAAATTCGAATAGAGTTCAATGCACAATTAACTGAGTTTAGGATTGAAGGACATCACGAAGAGCGGGTGGGTACAAATATACTTTGAGCCTTTATCCGTTGTTTCTGAAACCGTGAACCAAGCCACGTTACAACCCTTCAAAAGTCCTAATTGAAGCATGAGGTTAGTTCGAAAGCATACTGTTACAAAAGGTATCCTGACTCTTGTAAGGCTTTGCCCTAAAATCTTGTGTTGAATTTGTCTTATAAAAAGTTTTCTGCTAAAAAACGCATTTTCCAAAACTTCGAGACAAGCATAAACTTTGCATTATTTGAATATCATTGTTTGCACATGTTTATTTGTTTGACAGCAAAGAAATTCACGACCGTGAATGTTCGGGGGAATGAAAACTCTCTCGGTGAATAAAATCACTTCAAGTGGGATGACACTTCTGTTACAAAAGTCTCCTATCAACAAAAGGGAATTTGATATGGTATCGTCCAGTAAACCTGGGGCAGTCCAGTCAAGATTGCGACAAATCTTTCAAAAGTTTAGCGAACCTGGGGCAGTCCAGTCAAGATTTCAAGAACTCACTCAATTGCAGATTAACCTGGGGCAAGTCTCCCTCACCATCACTTGGGGCATTTAAACGTCGATCTCATCAAAGGGTTACGAACAGTCCAAGTTTCCCAGCAGTGCCACAAGAATCTGATACTAGGGGAAGTGATGAATCTCTCTGAAATCTTTCTGAAAAGAAATTCAAGCGTCCTCAAGAAGTTTATCACCTCTCTAGCAGACCAGCAGTCATGGGTTTATTTCCCCAACATTTGTCTAGGATTTATTCTCCAAAACAAATTACATTTCAAGTTGAAAGGTTGTTCAAAATTTCCTTCATCACCTACTGGAAGTTACGATCAACATAAAAAATTCCTTCATCACCTGTTGGAACTCAAGGTCGTTCAAAATTTCCTTCATCACCTGCTGGAATTTACGATCAAGATAAAAATTCCTTCATCACCTGTTGGAAGATACAGTCCAGATACGCTCCAGATACGGTAGCCATTCTGTCACTCATTCAGATCCCAGTTACAGTTTCAGATACACTCCAGACACGGAAGTTATTCTGCTACTCATACAGATCTCAACAAGATACAGTCCAGATACGCTCCAGACACGGTTGTCATTCTATCACTCATTCAGATCCCAGTTACAGTTTCAGATACACTCCAGACACGGAAGTCATTCTGCTACTCATACAGGTCTCAATAAGATACAGTCCAGATACGCTCCAGACACGGTTGCCATTCTGTCACTCATTCCGATCCTAGTTATAGTTTCAGATACACTCCAGACACGGAAGTCATTCTGCTACTCATACAGATCTCAACACCAGATACAGTCCAGATACGCTCCAGACACGGTTGCCATTCTGTCACTCATTCAGATCCCAGTTACAGTTTCAGATACACTCCAGACACGGAAGTCATTCTGCTACTCATACAGATCTCAACAAGATACAGTCCAGATACGCTCCAGACACGGTTGCCATTCTGTCACTCATTCAGATCCCAGTTACAGTTTCAGATACACTCCAGATACGGAAGTCATTCTGCTACTCATACAGATCTCAACACCAGATACAGTCCAGATACGCTCCAGACACGGTTGCCATTCTGTCACTCATTCAGATTCCAGTTACAGTTTCAGATATACTCCAGACACGGAAGTCATTCTGCTTCTCATACAAATCTCAACTTCAGATACAACCCAGATACGCTCCAGACACGGTTGCCATTCTGTCACTCATTCAAATTCCAGTTACAGTTTCAGATACACTCCAGACACAGAAGTCATTCTGCTTTTCATACAAATCTCAACTTCAGATACATTCCAGATATGCTCCAGACACGATTGCCATTCTGTCACTCATTCAGAATTTATCCTCAGCCCAGAGATGCTCAAAATGCAGATACCTTCCTGCTTCTCAACATACAACCCAAACTCTTGATTCCCCAACAGCGGTCCCAGAACTTCTCATTTTCAACGATCAAAGGATTCACTTTCCCCGGCAGCAGCCAAAGAATCCATTATCTCCAGCTATCCGGATTTTATCTTCCTCATCAAGATAGCTACTCAGCTTACATGCGCATCCATTTCATTCATATATCATAAATATTGATGAAACACAATTCATTGCATCATACATATCATGCAACATAACTTTGTGTTTCAACTAACAATTTACCTTTTTCAGCAAAAGGATTAACACTTGTAACAAACCAGGACAACTATCTACTTGACCATCAAGAGGCAACCCTACACCGGTTCCTTCTCAAAATTCAGATGCAGTTTTACACGGACTCATCATTAGGCAACTCTACACCGGTTCCTTCTCAAAATTCAGATGCAGTTTTACACAGACTCATCATTAGGCAACCCTACACCGGTTCCTTCTCAATTCCAGACTCAACTTTTGAAAACAGTTTACGGACGCTTCCCAACATGGATGCTGATCTATTGCTTATTCAACTTCAAGACTTCTGAAAACAGTTTACGGATTCTCCAAGCACGGATGTTAATCTATCGCTTGTTCAGACTCAACTTTTGAAAACAGTTTACGGACGCTTCCCAACATGGATGCTGATCTATTTCTTATTCAACTTCAAAACTTCTGAAAACAGTTTACGGATTCTCCAAACACGGATGTTAATCTATCGCTTGTTCAGACTCAACTTTTGAAAACAGTTTACGGACGCTTCCCAACATGGATGCTGATCTATTGCTTATTCAACTTCAAGACTTCTGAAAACAGTTTACGGATTCTCCAAATACGGATGTCAATCTATCGCTTGTTCAGACTCAACTTCTGAAAACAGTTTACGGGTTCTCCAGATACGGATGTTAACCTATCGCTTATTCAGATTCAAGACTTCTGAAAACAGCTCACGGATTCTCCAGATACGGATGTTAATCTATCGCTTGTTCAGATTCAACTTTTGAAAACAGTTTACTGATGCTTCCAAATACGAATGTCAATCTATTGCTTATTCAGATCCCCAGCTCAGAGATGTTCCAAAACATGGACACCTTTCTGATACTCATTTCTTTCACCTACAACATACATTCCAGATGGCATCTCTAAGCCCATCCCCTGACAAGATTCTGTCACATCTCCAGATGGCATCTTTAAGCCCATCTCCAAATGGCATCTTTAAGCCCATTCCCTCAAACTACGCTTTGACGAGTGCAAATTTTTTGGGCACTCTAGTGTCCAATCTCCTTTTACCTTCGAGTCGCGAACGGCAAACTTGCCAATCTAACTCTTCAGGTTCAAGAAGATTGAACAGGGGCAACTGTTGTACCCCAAAATTTGCCCTCCTCTTTTTCAAAAGAAATCACAGCTCCGGGCTTTCCCTGATTTTTCAGATTGGTTCAAGAATCGGTCAAACAAACTTTTCTTATTAGTCTACCCAAAATTAGGGTTTCCATTGATTTTGAATCAGTCAAACAGATTATTAGGGTTTCTATTAATTTGGTTGAGTTTGGCTCAGGATTTGATCAAGCAGACGTTTCTTTGATAGTAAATCCAAAATTAGGGTTTGCACGCGCATTCTCAGAAGAGTTTTAATCCACAGTATTTCAATTGACTATCGCATTGTTTTGACGCTTGTTCAAGATTGCTGTTTGTTTCTCAAAGCCTAAACATCTGGGATAGAAGCTGAGGCTTCTGATTGAAAGTTTGAAGCTTTAGTTTGATCAGTGAGGTAAAAGGCGTATGGACGTTTGTTTGTTTAACTGTGCAAAGCGTGTGATTAATTGGAATGCCGGGCGCATTGCTGGTTAATGCGAGGTTGTGAGACTACAACATTTATTAATTATTTATTTTATCTAAGTTAAAATAATTGGGATGCATTTCCAGTCATTTTAATTCAAGAGATTTAAATAAATAAATAAACAGTGTAAAAGAAAGGTTGAAACATCTGATAAAAGATTTTATTTATTTTAATTGTTGTTACAAGTGTTATTTGAATAAAGTAAATTTATTTACAGTGTTTACAATAATGTTTATTACAATGATTAAAAATAAAATAAAACTATCTTCTAAGCCTCTTGAAGTCTTCATACTTCTCTGATCCCCAACTGGTATTTACTTACAAAGAAGAAAAAAAGAAGTCAATACAGTTAAATTGAAAGGTATTCTCAGACAGATAATCAAAAACTCATCATTAAAGGTTGTTGGCCGGAATCAGATTGTTTTGATTTTCATCATATTTTGCTCATCCTCTTTACAAATCACAAGAAGATTTCTCTTCTTGGTTCACAAAGAGAAAGTAAAATTAATTGTTGCAAGCATATAAATCAATTAAATAGAAGACACAAAGCTGCACAAATTCAGACTGAACAAGCTAAGTTACAAATTCAAACTGAACAAACCAAGTTGCAATGTCAACCAAAGCAAACTAAGTTACAAGAAGCTATCAACCAAGTTGTCAACAAAACTGTCAAAGAAGCTGTCAACAAAGCTGCATACAAGCTATCAAAAAGGGCAACGCAGAAAATCTGGAAGAAATGACAAAATGCAGAGCAAAACCAAGATGCAAGCAAGCACCTTTTCATCATTTTCCCTAAGCCAACATACTTTTCAGAAAAAAGATACATTAAGCAATAAAATATGCTTTTTTATGGAGAGAGAGAAAGAGAGTAAAGTAAAAAGGTTTGCAGTTTGGCAGGCTAAGAGATATAGATAACAAGCCTTGAGGCCTGTTTCCAAAAAACCTGTTTCCTCCAAACCTACCTCAAACCTGCCTATAACATCAAGCCTGTATAACCTTCAACGGAAAAACCAGTTCAAACTACAAATGCCAACAAGCCTGCCTTCCTAAAATCAAAAGCAAACTTTCCTTCAATCCAAACCAAATCTCATCACCAAATCCACCAATAATACTAACAAGCGCCTCAGAACCAAGTTCATCATAGGCAAAACCATCAACATCAAAAAAAGCCAATAAAATTCAAGAGAGGAAGAGAGTCAGAAGCTAACAAACAAGCATCTCAAAATTAAACTCATCATGGAAAACTAACAAAACCCACAAAGAGGAAGAAGTTAGAAGTGAAAAGAACAACAATAGCAGAATCTCAGAACGAATTCATCATTGAAAGGCAACAGAAAGGAAGTCAACAACAAGCATTTCAGAAATACAAAATCATCATCAAAAGACATCCAATATTCAGAATAAGAAGAGGGGAACTTAGCATTCTAGGGTTTTCAGAAATCTCATCACTAAACATTCAAAGAGAAAGATACGAGGTACCAGAAAAGCTAGCATCACCATATCGCTCCCTCGCCTGGCCACCTGAGAAGCGCCGCCGTCCAACCCTCTGTCTCCTCTCCGACAACAAAACCCCAAGGTATTGATTCCCCTTCTTACTATTTTACACCTTGCATAAACATAAAACAATCAAGGATTAATGACATGCACGAATCCAAAACCCTAAAAACGTTTAGAAGAAAATTGGTACCTTTTTTTTTCATCGCCCTGAGCAACCGTGGAGAGAGGAGAGTGGAGGCATCGCTCTAGTAGCCTAAAGGGAGGAGGAGAACGCTCAGAAGCCCCGTTTGAGAAAGGATGAAGAGGACAAAGAAGATGAGAGGAGAGCGGCGCCGTTTCAAACTGCAAGCTTAAGTCTGAACAAAACACAAACAAACCCTAAAAACTTTGTCAAACCATTTGGGCCTGGACGCCCCCACTAAACCCTGAAGCCTAAACACGTTTGGCTCCTACACCCCCTTTACATCCAATTTCTCTTTGTTTTGTCACTTGGGCCATACTAACCATTAGGCCCGTCATCATCTTTTCTTAACTAATCTTTTTTTTACCAATTATTTTCTTTTTTACAATATACTTCCTTTTTCTCTTATTGCTAAAAAATATATATGTTTTGTATAGATTCTCTTAATATTTTTCTTCTAACAATTATCACACTTTAAACAAATATAGAAATAATAGAATTTCATCAAGTTAAATAAATTCCTTCTTAAAAAACCTTTTGTTTATGAATAACTAACAAAAACACATAAATAATAGAATACTTTAACTTAAACAATTTTTTTCTTTCTTTAAAAAAACTTTTTGTTTATATATAATTAACAAAAACACAAAAAAGAATAATAACACTTAATTTGCATCAGGTTAACATTTTGATCATTTGTAAATAATCATATGCATTTCACAATACTTTTGATTCTCTTTGATTCTTATACCTTGCTATTTTTTTTACATCGAGAATGCGACGATTCGATTTGGTTGTAAATAATATTTGGACATTACTATTCTGACAAGACTCATCCCCATTTGTAAAACATTTGTACCCCCATCCCCGGATACTTATTTGTAATAACTTAGACTTTAAATTCCCGCAATTTATCGCTTTCCATATATTGTATAGTAATTAGGGTTTGTATGCGAAGATTCAAAATCAACCGCTAGATAACCTAATACAAAGATAAATGCATGAAAATCAATACACCACTCACACTTGCACCTCTAGGGTAACCTCACTTGTTGCCTCGGAAAATGCAATCATGTCCCTCGAGTATGAGACACTCTAGCGAATGTCCCTTCAATAAACAAAGATCGTAGTCCCTCGATGACCCTCGATGTTGCCTTCGATAAAACGATCTCGTCCCTTACAAAATTGTTAGAGCGTCTCATAAGTTGCCTTCAATGATTGTATACGATGACCCGCGCCTGTCCCATTAACATCCTAACATAAGGTTGTTCACCAAATACAATGGTGAAACAAAACTGTTAAAAGGGTTAAAACATAAGAAAAAATCTTTGAGTAAAATAGGGTAGACAAACTCTTAGTTACTTGATCAAAAATCTTGCAAAACATCCTTGCCATTTTTCAAACACACATCTCCACACAATTTCAAAACAAACTTTCAAAAACATTGAAACATCTTTTCAAGAAGACACACACCTTTGTATATATTCAAACAAGAATCATTACAAAGGTTGCCTAGACAAGGCATCTTTTTCAAAACATTTTCAAAACCACACACACAAAGCACCATTTCAAACAAATTGAAAAGCAAAGGCAAGTGATCTAAAACAAGTAACTAAGAGCCCATGGATAACCATGGATGAAAAAGGTGCTAGCACCTTCCCTTTTCATTATCTACCCCCCGAACCCACGAAAACATCTCAAAGGTCTTTCCTGTGCTTTTTGACCTTTCCTTAGGATAAAATAAAAAGTCGGTGGCGACTCTTGCTAAACCGAACAAGTGCAAAAACAAACGCAAAACCACAAGTCAGTTCTCCCACCGTATCACACATGAAAATATAAAGTTTGATCTTTTACCCACTATTGCCAATAGTTGGTAATTTTGATTTGACACTTTCTGGATATGGAGACACTTGCTTAAGGGCTGGGAATGATTGGAGAAGCCTCAAGAAATCTCCAAGAATGTTTTTTTTAATTTCATGTGACTCTTTCTCCGGTTCTCTTTGGAGCTTGCTAGTGTTTTCTTTATATAAAGGGAATGTATGGGAAAAGAGAACAAAGGTTTAAACAACTATAAACAAGTGTTTTAAGGCCATGAATACCTTTTTGAAACATTGCAAAAGATGTGGAAACTTGTCCCTTTTTGAAATTTGAATGTATGTGGACATTTTGGCTCCTTTGAATGCTCTCTAGTGTTTCTCTTCGATTGGCCTATTGCCTCTTTCGACTGGACCTCTTGTATAGCCTTTGAATGGGCCTTTGGTTGCCTCCTTCGAAGGGGTCTTTTGAATGGACCATTTGTGTACCCTTCGAATGGGCCTTTGGTTGCCTCCTTTGAATGGACTTCTTGAGTGTCTTTCGAATGGTTCCTTCGTTGGACCCATATATTTTCCTTGGTTGCTTGATTCCAATAGCCCAAGTGAGGACTTCATTCTAGCTAATCGAAGCCTCCTTTGTCATGAATGTAATGGTGCATGAGGCTTGAGCTGGGAAGCATGCAGGACTTTGGCCAGACTCATCAAAAGACAAAACAACACTTGTCTTCAACCATTATGTGCCTTTTGACTGGGCCAAATGCATGCCCCTTTGAAGGCACCATTTGTGTGTCCTTTGAACAGACCACATGCACTCCTTGTGCATTCTTCGAATGGGCCACCAATGTGTGTTCATAATGTAGCAATCCTATGCTTATGAAATGAAGGCAGGCATGAAGAGGAAACCTTTGATTGGTGAATCAAAGGCCAGTTGAAGAGGGAGCCTTTGACTTATGGATCAAAGGAAAGTATGAGACAACCTTTTGTCTTGGTGAATACAAGGAAATCATGAAGGGGCTTTTGGCCTGATGAATCAAAACACACTTATAGGGGGTTCTTTCCTTGTGCATCAAAGGCAAGTCGAAAGAAGCCTTTTGCCTTGTGCACTGAAGGCAAGCTGAAGAGGGAGTGTTTTCCTAGTTGAAGCAGGAATGAAGCTTGCTCCAAATAAATCAAATGCCTAAACGAAGCAAGGATCAAGCTGTCTCCAAAGAAACCAAATGCCCAATCGAAGCAGGAATTAAGCTTGCATGCAGGTAGCCATTGCATTGTGAATCAAGCCAGCATGTAAAGCCAAATGTGTAATCAAAGGAGAACCAACATGAGGCCCTTCCTTTTTGAATCGAAGGAAGCTGTTTCAAAGGAAACACATGCCTAGTCAAATCTTATATACAACAAGCAAGCAACAGGCCAAGGCTTTAATCGAAGCTTGGAAATTTGAGGCAAGCTCGGAGGAGGTTAGGTGCTCAATCGAAGCCTGTCAAAATTCCAATTGAAAGAGCCTTTGACATGCCAATCAAAAGACCTTGTTTATCTTTAAAAAATTTGTTTTTTATTTGATCAAGTGTTTGTGGCCACCCATGTAAGAGAAAACCTTGGAGAACATGAGAGAGAAAATTTTGGGGTACAATACAAGGCATGATACAAATGACTGTTGGGCTCTGAAGAACAAAGTGCAAGATCTCATTGAGGCAAAAGAGATTGAGTTTGACCATCCGGGGACCCCTAATGTAACAACTACACCAATGCCCAAGCATGGTCAGGGTGTTAATGTTATTGATGATGACCTGTTTGTTTCTTCTATTGATGAACTAGCTATTCCTCTTCTGATTGTTAAAAAGAATCTATTGCGAGCCGGTTTATTTCTGGGCTATGGTGAAGGTTTCCACTTGTGTATGTCTCTACCCAATGGTTGCTTGTTGTTAAAGATAGGTGTCTAGCGCCTGATAAACAACAAAGAAATTATGTTTGAGAAATTTCCCTCTACAAAAGTTCCGTGTGAAGATATTTCAATAATTACCATTTCCGACAATCCTCCCAGGGTCTCCTCCAAAAGACCCGTCAGGATTACATCCGTTCCTAAGGTTTCTCCTTCGATTATCACTTTTCCTGGGCCAATACCATATTCCTCCGATAAAGCTATTCCTTGGAATTATGGGGCTGACATTTACTACCATGGTGTCAAGCAAGACCTATTGGCTATTAAAGATTAAGTTGTTGAAGATACTGATCCTGACATTGACAACATTGTTGGGACCAGTAAAATTACCAGAAGCGAAAGAATTTTCTCTCCTGAGATCTCTCCGAAGACTGTTACTACTCCTCTGGTTATTCCTATTTCCACTCCTGTTGTTATTCCAGTTGCTACTCCTACTATCGTCCCTGTTGTTATCCCTGCTACTGAGTCAGCTGAGACTCGGAGCAAAGGAGTACTGGTTGAGCCTGCCCGGATGGATGCACCTAAAGAAGCCATTCCTAAGGCTTCTTAAAAAGAAATTGAGGAGATTCTGAAGATTATCCAAAAGAGCGATTACAATGTTGTGGAGTAATTGGGGAAACCCCTTAAAAAATTTCAATGCTATCCTTACTGTTATGCTCTGAAGCCCATGTTAAGGCTTTGGTAAAGTTCCTGAAGTCTGCTCATGTGCCTTAAGAGACTTTCGCCGACCAATTCGAGAACTGCGTTGCTATTTTGACAACTGACAATGGACTTGGTTTCTCAAATGCCGATTTAACATCCAAAGGAAGAAAGCATAATGATGCCCTGCATATCTCTATTGAGTGCAGGGGCACTACCCTAGCTCATGTTATGGTGGATACAAGTTCATCATTGAATGTCTTACCTAAGAATGCTTTGGACAGATTGGATTGTGAAAGACTCACACTGAAGCCCAGTAATATTGTGGTGAGAACCTTCGATGGTTCCAAGAGAATGGTGCACGGGGAGGTAGACATCCCTATTAAAGTTGGTACTCAGACTTTTGACTCCACTTTCTATGTGATGGACATCTTTCCGTCTTACTCCTGTTTATTGGGTCGCCCTTGGATCCATGGGGCCAGTGCTGTTACTTCAACTCTGCATCAAAGGCTGAAATACCCAATTAGCGGAAAAATTGTTACATTCCATGGCGAGGAAGAATATATGGTGAGCCACCTGAACTCTTTTAGGTATGTTGAGATGGAAAGGGAGTTGATTGAGACCCCCTGCCAGAACTTTGAAGAGGTTCCTCATACAATTGCTGCAACCAAGATTGTTATCAATGTTCCAAAGATTACCAGACCGCCATTGAAGATGGATTCTCTGAAGGATGCCAAAGTAGTAGTCGAAGAAGGTGGGTGTACCATTTGGGGCCAACTTCCTGACATCCTCTACAAATCTGACAAGTTTGGTTTGGGTTTTACTTCAGGAGCCCAAAGAGTTGTTCATCATGCTCGCGCCAGAGGACCACCACTATACATCAACAACCATGGAATCAATGCTTTAGAGGATAGTGACAGTTACTGCGACATGGACAAATTGATCTTCCCAACTATCAACGGTGGACTCAACAATTGGGAGGCCAAGGAATTTGTTCCAATTACTTTTGTTCAGGAGTAATTGTCTTTTTGTTTTTGGAATATGTAATATTTAAACAATATAAACTCTAAAGCCTTGTGCTTTACCCGAGGCACAATGGTCTATTTTGTGAGGGTTATTACTTCATCTTCGTATGTCATTAATAAACCATTGGATGTTTTGCATGCAAATTTTACGTTCTCTGTCTTTCTTTTCTGCTTTTGCTTTATCAAAATAGCTATGCCTCTCTTACACACACCCACATATCAAACTGTAGATCCACATCCATTCTGGATCCCATTGATAATGGTTCTGCTATTACCAAGTATGACTTTGAAAATCTGACTACCAAGCTAAGGACGGAGATGAGAAAGATTGTGAAGTACCAGGAGAACTTGCCAGACTATTACAATAGGAGGAGAGGGCAATACAACCTCATGAAGAGCCGATTGAGACAGTAAACTTGGGTACTGAGGAGGATAAGAA
The DNA here is from genome assembly GCA_948472305.1 of Vicia faba. Classification (NCBI taxonomy): domain Eukaryota; kingdom Viridiplantae; phylum Streptophyta; class Magnoliopsida; order Fabales; family Fabaceae; genus Vicia; species Vicia faba. The sequence continues at coordinate 27,107,871 of OX451739.1, forward strand.
GGAAGTCAAGATAGGTTCCAATCTGAAGCATAGTGCTAAAAAGCGGTTAATTCAGATGTTATATGACTATGTTAAGGTCTTTGCCTGGTCATACAAAGACATGCCGGGGCTTGACACTGATATTGTGGTTCATCGCCTGCCGACAAAAGAAGACTACCCTCCCATGAAGCAAAAGGTCTGTCGTATGCGGCCAAAGATATCAGAAAAGATTAAGGCCGAAGTCATGAAACAATTCAACACTGGTTTCTTAGTTGTTACTTCTTATCCATAATGGGTTGCTAATGTTGTTCTGGTACCTAAGAAGGACGGTAAAGTATATATGTGTGTGGATTACAAATACTTGAATAGGGCAAGCCCCAAGGATGACTTTCTGCTTCCCCATATTGATGTTCTAGTTGACAACACCGTACAACATAAGTTATTCTCCTTCATGGATGGTTTCTCTGGGTATAATAAGATTAAAGTGGAGCCTACATATATGGAGAAAACAACTTTTGCCACGCAGTGGGACACTTTCTGCTACAAAGTTATTCCATTTGGGTTAAAGAACGCCGGGGCAACCTATCAGTGTGTTATGGTAGCCTTGTTTCACGATTTGATCCATCACTAGATAGAGGTCTATGTCAATGATATGATAGCCAGGTCTTAGATAGAAGAGGAGCACCTTGACCACTTGCAAAAGCTGTTTGAAAGACTGAAGAAGTACAAGTTGAGGTTGAACCCAAATAAGTGCACTTTTAGAGTAAGATCTGGTAAGCTCTTAGGCTTCGTTGTCAGCAGAAAAGGTATTGAAGTAGACCCTACAAAGGTTTAAGCCATACAAGAAATTCCAACTACTCACATTGAGAAGGAGGTTAGGGGATTCTTGGGACGTTTAAACTACATTTCCAGATTCATTTCCCATCTAACCGCTACTTGTGAGCCGGTCTTCAAATTGCTGAAGAAGGATCAAGAAGTGAAACAGAATGATGACTGCCATACCGCCTTTGACAAAATCAAGGAATATCTTCAAGATCCTACAATTTTGATGTCGCCGGTTGAAGGGAGACCTCTGATCATGTACTTAACAGTGTTAGAGAACTCAATGGGGTGTGTGCTGGGGCAGCATGACGAATCTGGTCGAAAAGAGCATGCAATATACTACCTTAGCAAAAAGTTTACCGACTGTGAAATAAGATACTCACTGCTCGAGAAAACTTGCTGCACTTTGGCATGGGATGCTCGCCGAATAAGAAAATATATGCTGACTCGTACTACCTTGTTGATATCTAAAATGCATCCTATCAAATACATCTTTGAGAAGCCCGCTCTCTCCGGAAGATTAGCAAGATGGAAAATGATCCTGACCGAATATGATATTCAATACACAACCCAGAAAGAAATTAAGGGAAGTGTACTAGCTGATCATTTATCTCAACAGGCCGTGGACGACTACCAATCCATGAATTTTGAGTTCCCGGATGAGAACATCATGTTAGTGATCAATTGTGAAGAACCTGAACCGGATGAAGGACCTGAAAAGGATCCCAACAGACTATGGTTTTTGATGGAGCTTCCAACGCGCTTGGAAATGGCATCGGTGTTATGATCATATCTCCTGGAGGCCGCCATACTCCTTTCACTGCCAGGCTATGTTTCAACTGTACCAATAACATGGTTGAATATGAAGCATGCATTATGGGTCTCAAAGCTTCTATCGACTTGAGAATTAAATTCTTGAGTGTATTTGGAGACTCAACCTTAGTAATCATCCAAATTAAAGGAGAATGAGACTCTAAGCATCCTAATCTCATCCCTTACCGGGAGCATGTGTTCACACTTATTCCACAGTTTGAAGAAATTACCTTTAAGCATTTTCCACGAGAGGAAAATCAACTAGCTGGACGCGTTAGCTTCCGTGTCATCCATGTTCAAGGTCAGATGGGATAACAAATCTCCTCATATCACTATTGAGAGAATGGATGAACCATCATACTGTTATAGGTTGATACTGAAGAAGCAGTGGACAAACCTTGGTTACACGTAGTGAAAAGGTACCTCGAAGCCCAAGAGTATCCTGAGGGAGCTTCCGTCAATGATAAGAAGTTCCTAAGAAGGTTCTCTGCCAAGTTTTTCCTCAGTAATGGAATCCTCTACAAGCGTAACTGTTGTACCCCAAAATTTTCCCTCCCATATTCCTCAAGATATGTTAAGGATGATCTTCAAATTGTTCAAGATTGCTCAAGAGGTAGACAGTCAAATCACCTCCTAAGCCAGCTGAAATTAGGGTTTTGGTTATTTCAAGGAAGTTGGGGTTCTAAATGGTTCAATTAAGTCTCATGGGCCTATATGCATTCTCAAGCACCTACATGCCAAGTTTCAAGACTCACAGTGCCAATTGGCACAATCAAAAGCTCCATTTGATCCACAGTCAACTGCAAGGGCAAAATGGTCATTTTGCAGTCAAAAGTCAGAATTTTTAGTCAACATCTTATTTTGAGTTCACAATCATCATTTGATCAAGCCTTGATCATGATTCCACAAGAATAGCTCAAAAATCATCAAAATGCAAAAGTTAATATTTTTGGACAGTAGAAAAAGTCAACTGTATCTTGACCAGGGCATAACTTTTTCATGGTTTATAAAAAAAATTCCATCCAATGCTCATTTTGAAGAGGATGCAATCTCCTACAATCCATATTCACACTCCAAGTTCAAGAAATGCTCTCACAAGAAGTTACCAATTTTTACATTATAGGTCAATTTCAAAAGTCAACAAAAGTACACTTTGAGTCAAAGGCCATAACTTGAGATTGGTAAATCCAAATGACATGGGACCAAAGTAATTGGTTAGAGTACTTTAAGGGCTTTCCAAAATGTCCAAGCACGTGGTCCTATGATCAAAATTGAGAAAGTTGTGAATTGGAGAAGTTGGGAAATTTTTATGAATTTGCAAAAATCAACTTAGCTCAAAACACCTTCCTTTTGCTAATGGGCCTCAAATCTCTTTTTGAAACTTCACCCATGACCTATGCACGACCCATCAAGATTAATTGGATTTATTTTCTTATTTTTATTGATTAATTGGATTTTTAATTAATATTAATCCATTTAATTAATTTAAATCATAAGAAAATAGAAGATTTGTTTTTTAAATCAACTTGTGAAGCAAATCTGATCAAAACATGCTGGCAAATTCGTGCACAAGTCAAAGATAAAAAAAAAATCCAAATTTGGCAACATTGTTCAATCATGAAAAATCAAGAATATTTGATTTTCAATCAAAGATTTAAACATCAATGCACATGGATTGGATCCAAAACTTTGACCTAATTTGATTCTCCTATATGTATGCAAGCTAACCATACCCTAGCACACGATTGAAAGCTGCAGAAACGGCCATAGCAAATTCAAGAATTTTCAAGAAAAGTCCAAACCTGTTCTTGTAATCTAGGCCAATTCAAGGCGTTCTATTCATTCAAACATATTGCAGAAGGTCCCAGGAACGTTTTACAATCAAATTCAGGCACTGAAGCTCAAGGAATCGTTGCATACAGTCCCACGGTTTGCACTTCTTATTCAGAATTATATATCTTAATTCATGCGCATTTAATATGTTTTTTTGATTGATTTGCATTGCTAGAGACTGAACAAAGCTAATGGAATGATTTAATTGAACCATAGCACCCTGAATCGAAGAATGCCATGATTAAATTTCTAGGGTTCTTGAGCTTTAAATTAGGGCTTTCTGAACCAGGGAAAATTGGGACCAGTGAGACACATGGTTGAGATCGTGAGACCAAGACGATCAAGACCCATACCTCGCGAAACATTTATATTCACTGTGCTTCTAATTGCTATTTTTCCTTGCAGGAGTTAGTGGGGGTTAAAAACCCCCGCTATCTGATTTTAGTTATGCAGAAAAAGGTTGAAGACGATGAGGTGTTGATATCTGGTTGGCCCATTTAAAAAAGCGCGCGTTATTTTTTGTTTTACAGCATATTGATTATTTTCCCAATATAATAATTGTCTCTTATGCCAATAACAAATAAAGCAGCTTAGTGGAGTGGTTGGTGCGTTGGCCTGGAAGCATTGGGACCTGGGTTCGAATCCCAGGTCCCCTAAAACAATTATTTGATTTTTTTCTGCAGGTGATCCCATGTACTCTCCAACGCGTGATCCATCATACACCTCAGAGATCCACACGCCAAGTGGCTCCTGGCCAAATCTGAAGGCCAGGATTGAAGGACCACCATGCTCCCTGGTCAGCGCATGCATAGCAAGCCCAGAAAAGTCAAACAGGCTGGAATGTTAGTGGGCCTAGAATTGCTCTTTCCACCACAAATCAGGCCCATCACCCCCTTCAAGTTTATTTCTTTTCTTTTCTTTTTTTATTTCTTTCATTTAATTATGTTTTATAATTATTTATTTTCACTAACAAATTAATATTTATTTTCATAATAAAAATCAGAAAACATAAAAAAATATAATATTTTTATTTATTAAATTTAATTAGTTATTTTGTAAATAAATACTAACATAATTTGTTTAGTTTAATTAGGTTAATTTTAACGTTTTTTGCAATAATATAAAATAAATGAAGAATTAGGGTTTTTAATAACTTTTGACCATCTTTTATTTTTCTCCTTAAAAAACATAAAAAACTTTAAAAAAAATATCTTTCTTTTATTTAATTAATTAATTAGTCTAGGTTTAATTTAATTAAATGCAAAATAACAAAAAATCTCTTTCTTTCTCAAAAAAGGGTCAAAACCCTAAAGACTCTCTGATTCAATTTTTTCTCGCGCGCGTGATTATTTTTTATTCATATTTTGATCCATATAATTGTATTTTCTTCGAGGATGTAATAGCTTTTAATTAGGACTTTTTTTATCGCTTTTATTTATTTTCCGCAATTTACTTTTTCAAGGGTTTGTTTTTGGCGATGTAAATACCCGTGGCCTTGTAATAGTTTAGTTTTATTTTCCGCAACCCTTAATTGCTAGATGTATGCTAACTAGGCTATGCATGACAAGATTTATCTTAAATTAAAATCAATCGTAGCTCACCATAACATGTACAAAGATAACTTAACTGAAAACTGACACATTTGCACATGCCACTCTTAGGGTACGCCTCACTTGGTTGCCTCGACGTGGTCATTGAGTATAGGGTGTTTTAGAGGTTGCCCTCCTGTCTAAAGATCAAAGTTGCCTCGATAAAAAACGATCTAGGACATTAGGGTTACCGCTAAGGCGTCCTACCATTGCTTTAGTCACCACATGTCCCATTAATTGAATTGACCCGAAAACTCCAACAACGGTGTTACCTACTTAATAGTGGGATAGTATTGTCTAAAGGACATTTACACAGCTTAATTTCTTTTGAGTAGGTAGAGGTTCTCAGGTACTTGCTCTTTCAAAACAAAAACAACTTTTCGCACTTACACTTTTCTGACAAATGTTTTCAAACAACACTTCATACATTCTTGAGGACAGATACAAGAGTTAAATCGAAGTTTTCAAACAAAACTTTTTCAAAACCCACAAACACAAGAAAAGCAAAATCTTTTGAAAACATAGTGAGCAAGTACCTAAGAGCCCGTGGATAACCACGGATAGAAAGGGTGCTAACACCTTCCCTTTCTATAATCTACCTCCCAAACCCGAGAAAAATCTCGAAAAGGAATTTTGCTTTGCTTTTGTCCTTTCCTTGTTGGAGAAAATAAAAGACGGGGGCGACTCTTGCTTACCGCGACATTTTGGGAAACGCAAACGCGAACCAGCGTTCTAAAACAGTCAGTTCTATTTCCATCGATCACAGAACTGGCGACTCTGCTGGGGAATTTTATAAGTGAGGTGTACCTTAGGATTAGATCATTGTGTTTTCAATTGTATGATTTGTATGATTTATATTTGTGGGCTTGTATCGGAGATCTATAGATCCTAACCCGGATCTGGGGTACCCTTTTTTAGGTAAGTAGCAATAAAATGTGAGGGACCTGTCCGGCGTAGACCGACACGGGTGAAGCAGTAGCTACATTGGTGTGACACCTTGGTCTGTACCGATATCCCTTGTGTTGGAACGAGGAGAATATGGGTCTTCTGAGGAGTCATTAAGCACCAACTGACCTTAGAACCTTAAATTGACCAACTTGGCCATAGAACAGTAGTAGTATGCTACACTCATTGAGGATAAACTATCGCGATGGTTCCGGCCGTAAGAAAAGGTTGCCAAACTGGAATTATGACCGATTGAGGGTAGTCAGTGATATTGAGATCCTCTAGAACCCGGTTACTATTGTTAGGACAGGTCTTAACCAACTGAAACTGAAAGAGGGTAGTACCTAAACTTCATGCCAGCCTGAACTCTAAGGGCTCTCTTGTGTGCCTTTACCATGTTTGCCTTTTTTGAATACTTGTGGTGTGCCTTTATCATAACATCATAACATCATAACATTGCATACATCCTGCATAAGGACTAACCCATTTCAAAGACAAGAGGTTTCATCTTTGCTCTGTTTTATAGGACATCATGATGCCCATGCGTAGGAATACTATCCGGCTCAACTTTGTTCAACCACCTGCTTTGCTTAAGGAATTGGTTGACAGGATTCCAGACACTACTACCTTCATCAAGAGGCATGGTTCTCTTCTCGGTTTAGCCACCTCAAAGTGGGACCAACAATTGATGAGTGTCCTGGTCCAGTTTTATGATCCCCTATACCATTGCTTCACCTTTCAAGACTTCCAGCTGGTCCCTGCCCTGGAAGAATTCTCTGAGTTGCTTGGTATCCCTATTTTGGAACTGACTCCATTTATTGGTTGGGAAAAGACTCTCAAGCCTGAAGAGATTGCTGCAGCCCTTCCCTTGACCAAAGAGGAGGTAATGGCTAACTGGGAGACTAGAAGTGGAGTTAAGGGCTTTTTGGCTAAGTTTCTAGTTGGAAAAGCTAATGGTTTCTGGAATGACTTAGACTTCAGGGCGTACGAAGACATTCTGGCTCTCTTAATCTATGGTCTGGTATTGTTTCCAAATCCTGACACCTTTGTTGATGTTAATGCCATAAGGATCTTCATCTCTCGGAATCCTGTACCCACTCTCTTGGGTGATATCCTTTATCAGCTCTATACTCATACTGCCCGAAGACGGGGAACTTTGTTGTGTTGTGCTCCTTTATTGGCGAGGTGGTTTATTTCGCACCTCGCTAAGTTCGTACTGAAGAACAAAGAAGGAAGGGGCTGGGCTCATAGGATAATGTCTCTTACGGATAATGACATTATTTGGACTCTCAGAGGCTTAGATGAAGTGGCGGTCATTGATCGTTGCGGAGAGTATCCTAATGTTCCATTGATCGGAACCCGTGGAGGAATCTCTTATAACCCATGCTTAGCTCTCTGTCAGTTTGGAAGAGCCAGAAGAGAAGGGCCTCATGAGATGTTGATACCTCATATCGTCTTTGATTTTCAGGTAGATAGCGACGAGCTGCGTCGTAGATTCATCAGGGCTTGGGTTAGAATTCACAAATCTGACCCACATGAGTTGGGACCAAAAACTTCTCTGCCTATGGAGTCATATTTCAGATGGGTCCGCATCCGTGCCCAGAAGTTAGGTATGCCATACGAAGCTGTCAGGCCTATTACTCTTGAAGCTGCTGATAAAGACGGGGTTCCTCCAACCATTCTCCATCCTCATACGCCCACTGATGTTGGCACACTAAAGAGGTCTTGGGCGCAACTGCAGGAAGAACGGGATTCTTATCGGGAAAGGTTCAATGAACATGAATAGAAGATCCAGAAGCTGACAAAGCAATTGGAGAACGAGCGGATCCTGAATGACTATATCCGCACTGAGAAGAAGAGGCCATGGGAGCATTGATGAACCTTTGATGTTTCTTTTACAACTTTTATTTACTTTTCAGTATTTTTCATTCTTGTAACGCCTAAGGGCAATTTGTTGAACAATTTAAATTCCGAAGTTAAATCTAATAAAGTGTGTTCCTTTCTTGTCTACAAATTTGAATCCCGATTGTCTTTGAAAACATAAATCATACGCATTTCATCTCATCATATGCATAACAGGTATCCTTTTACAGGTCACTTATCTTCTTCGCTGTTTATTTCAGCAATCATCATGTCTACTGAACCTTCCACCGAACAAGCTATCAAGGCCCTCCAGGCCCAGAACGCCCAGTTCCAAGAGTTGGTTATGAGCCTAGCCCAGGGTCAATAGGATTTGAAGACTCTAATTCTGAAAGAGAGGAAGAAGAAGAAGAAGAGGACCGTCTTGTTCAACACTGGACGCAGATTTGGGAATGGACTAAAGAATGAGGTTGAGCTGACTACCTCATCTGTAGGGAAAGACAGTCCACAAGAGAGAAGGGTTCCTAGCCCTGTGGTCTCCGACAACGAGACGGGTTATGATGAAGAACATTATCCTCCTGCTGAGGATAGGTATAAACAGCTGGAGGACCGCTTGAGCGCCATGGAGATACAGAATATGCCCGGGTTGGACTTTGGAGACCTAGGCTTATCCTCTGGGGTGGTGATTCCCCATAAATTCAAGGCACCTGCCTTTGAAAAATATGACGGAGCCTCCTGCCCAAGGCTGCACCTCCGGTCGTATGTAAGGAAGGTCCAACCTTACACTGCTGACAAGAATTTGTGGATCCATTTCTTTCAGGACAGTCTTTCAGGGACTCAACTCGAATGGTTCTATCAGCTGGATGGGGCCAGTATCCGCAACTGGGAATATTTGGCTACTGCATTCTATAAGCAGTATCAATATAATTCCGACCTCGCTCCTACGCATACCCAACTCCAGGGTATGTCACTAGGGACGGGTGAAGGATTTAAAGAGTACGCCCAAAAATGGAGAGACCTTGCCGGAAGGGTGCAGCCACCTTTGACTGATCGTGAGTTGGTTGATATGTTTCTGGGGACCCTGTCTGGTCCGTTCTTCAACCATTTGATTGGAAATTCTTCATCCGGGTTTACAGACCTTATCTTGACTGGTGAGAGAATTGAAGCTGGTATCAAGTCTAGGAAGATACAGAAGGGTGCTTCATCGAGCACCGAGAAGAAACCCTTCAAGAAGGAATCCAGTGCTGTCTACGGTTCAAGGAGACAGAATAGACTGAAACGCCGCCAAGCTATCAACGAGGTGGTTATTTAAAAACCTACTGCTGCTCCTCAGCATCATAACCAACAAAGGGGTGAGAGACCTAGAAGGCAATTCACTCGACTCAGCATGACCTTGTCCCAGATATTGCCACATTTATTGACAACCAATTTGGTAACTCTAAGGGAAGCCCCAAAGAATCTGAATACTACATCTCCAAAGTATAACCCCAACACCCGCTGCGCTTATCATTCTGAGAGCCCGGGGCATAATACGGATGATTGCTGGACTTTGAAGAATAAAATCCAAGACTTGATTGATGCAAAAGAGATTGAGTTTGAGGCGCCCGAGAGGCCCAATGTTGTGACTGCTCCCATGCCCAAACATGGAGTAAATGCTGTAGAGGAAGACTTGTTTGTAGCCTCTGTGGATGATATTGTCACCCCGCTGTTGACTGTCAAAAGGAACCTGTTACTAGCCGATTTATTTTCGGGATGTAGTAAAGGTTGCAATCTATCTTCTGTTTCACCTACTGGTTGTCCATCTTTGAAGTCAGGCATCCAAAACCTGATGGATAATAAAGAAATCCTGTTTAAGAAGATTGTTGTTCCTGCTACCCCTACTGAAGAAGTGTCCATTGTCACCATTTTCAACAATTCTCCCAAGGCTCCCTCGAGGAAGCCTGTCAAAATCATGCCTGTTCAGAAGATTGCACCCATAATCATCACTGTTCCGGGGCCTATTCCCTACACCTCTGACAAAGCTGTCCCTTGGCACTATGGGGCAGATGTTTATGTGCTCGGAGTTAAGCAAGAGTTTGATACTAGTACCGGCGTCAGCAACATTACCGGGCCTGCTAAAGTCATCCGCAGTGGTAGACTTTTCTCACCTGATATTGCGCCACCAACTATCCAGAGACCTATTGTCATCACACCTGCAAGTGTTCCTACTTCCCTTCCTGATCAAGTTCCTATTCCTACCCCTGCTGCCGTGTCATCTGAAGCTCGGGGCAAAGGGATCGCCACAGATATGCCTGCCCAGACGGAGGCACCAAGGACCATCAATGTTGAAGCTTCCAGGCAGGAGATGGAAGAGATTCTGAGGATAATCAAGAAGAGTGATTATAATGTAGTTGAGCAGCTGGGGCAAACCCCCTCCAAGATTTCTATGTTATCACTGTTGTTGTGTTTAGAGGCCCATGCCAAGGCCCTGATTACCTTCCTGAAGACGGCCCACGTGCCACAAGAAACATCAGCTGATCAGTTTACCGATTGTGTGGCCAACTTAACTGCTGATAATGGTTTGGGTTTCTCCGACGCTGATCTGACTGCTAAAAGGAAGAACCATAACGATGCCCTGCATGTCTCTATTGAATGCAGGGGCACTACTCTTGCACATGTGCTGGTTGACACTGGGTCCTCATTGAACGTCTTACCCAAGAAAGCTCTAGACAGGTTGGATTGCGAGGGTTTGGAGCTAAAACCAAGTAACATTATTGTCCGGGCCTTTGATGGGTCTAAAAGGATGGTGCATGGTGAAGTCGATATTCCAATTAGAGTTGGTTCCCAGGTCTTCGATTCTACATTCTACGTGATGGACATTCGACCGTCCTATTCATGTTTGCTGGGTCGTCCATGGATCCATAAAGCTGGAGCTGTGACCTCCACACTACATCAGAAGCTGAAATACTCGGTCAGAGGGAAGATTGTGACAGTTCAGGGGGAGGAAGAGTATATGGTCAGTCACCTCAACTCGTTCTGGTACATAGAGATGGATGGGGAGTTCATTGAAACCCCATTTCAACACTTTGAAGAGGTTCCTCAGACGCTGGCATCAGCTAAGACTGTGGTTGAAGATTCTCCGTTGAAGATGGCTTCCTTAAAGGATGCTCGGGCTGTTATTGAGAAGGGTGAGTATGAAAACTGGGGCCGACTTCCTGATTTCACTCAGAAGACTGACAAGTTTGGTTTAGGTTTCACTGCAGAAGCTCAAAGGGTTGTTCGTAGTGCAAGGATTGGAAGACCTCCTGTGTTCATCAGCAACTCGGGAGTCAATGCCATCGAAGATGACGTGAAGGAATCTGAATTCGACAGCTGGATCTACCCTACGACCAACGATGGACCAAAAAACTGGACAGCGAAAGACTTCATCCCTATTACTTTTGTTACTCAGTAATGAACTCCTTTGATTTGAATTTGTAACACACAATATTGTGAAACTTTATGGCCCGGTGTCTTACCCGGGGCACTGTGGCTTCATTTGTGAGGGCTTTTGTGTGTCATTTTCATATATCATTAATAAAAGCATTGGACGTTTTTTTCATTTCAAATCTTGCGCTCCTTGGCTTTCTTTATTATATATTGCAAAACAACTATTTACACACACTCACATATACAGGTTCCAATCCACTCTGGATCTCACTGGTAACGACTCTGCTACTGCCAATTATGACTTCGAAAATCCGATCAACTTAGCCGAAGACGAAGGTGAAGATGATTACGAAGTGCCTGGTGAGCTTGCAAGACTGCTACTCCAGGAAGAGAGGGCTATTCAGCCACATGAAGAGCCAGTGGAAACGGTAAATCTGGGTACTGAGACAGACAGGAAGGAAGTCAAGATCGGTGCAAATTTGGAGCTTAGTGTGAAATAACGGTTGATTCAGATGTTGCATGACTACGTGGAAATCTTTGCCTGGTCTTACGAAGATATGCCTGGGTTGGATACCGACATTGTGGTTCATCACCTGCCTACCAAGGAAGAATGCCCTCCGGTAAAACAGAAGGTTCGCCGTATGCGCCCAAAGATGTCCGTGAAAATCAAAGCTGAGGTTATGAAACAGTTTGACGCCGGTTTTCTAGCAGTAACTTCTTACCCTCAGTGGGTTGCCAATGTGGTTCCGGTACCGAAGAAAGACGGTAAGGTCCGAATGTGTGTTGACTACAGGGATTTGAACAGGGCGAGCCCTAAAGATGACTTCCCTCTGCCTCACATTGACGTTCTGGTTGACAATACTGCTCAGCATAAGGTATTCTCCTTCATGGACGGTTTCTCCGGTTATAATCAAATCAAGATGGCTCCTGAAGACATGGAGAAGACCACCTTTGTTACTCAGTGGGGCACCTTTTGCTACAAGGTCATGCCTTTTGGGTTGAAAAATGCTGGGGCAACCTATCAGCGTGCCATGGTTGCTCTGTTTCATGATATGATCCATCATGAGATCAAAGTATACGTCGACGATATGATTGCAAGGTCCCAAACTGAGGAGGAACACCTTGACCATCTACAGAAGCTGTTTGACCGGTTGAAGTTGTACAAACTGAGATTAAACCCGAACAAGTGCACCTTCGGGGTGAGATCTGGAAAACTACTAGGTTTCGTCGTGAGCAACAAAGGTATTCAAGTGGACCATGCCAAGGTAAAAGCCATACAAGAGATGCCAGTTCCCAAGACAGAGAAAGAGGTCAGAGGCTTTCTAGGACGGTTGAACTACATTGCCCGATTCATCTCGCACCTGACTGCTACTTGTGAGCCAATCTTCAAGCTACTGAAGAAAGATCAAGTAGTACGTTGGAACGATGAATGTCAGGCCGCTTTCGAAAGAATCAAAGAGTATCTCCAAGAGCCACCCATTCTTATGCCACCGGTTGAAGGGAGACCTCTAATCTTATACTTGACAGTACTTGACAACTCAATGGGATGTGTGATGGGTCAGCATGACGAGTTTGGCCGAAAAGAGCATGTTATTTATTACCTTAGCAAAATGTTTACCGATTGTGAGACCCGATACTCACTTCTCGAGAAAACTTGCTGCGCTTTGGTATGGGCTGCTCGCCGACTAAGACAGTATATGTTGACTCACACTACTCTGTTGATTTCAAAGATGGATCCAATCAAGTATATCTTCGAAAATCCTGCCTTGTCCGGAAGAATAGCAAGATGGCAGATGATCTTGACTGAATATGACATCCAGTACACGACTCAAAAAGCAATCAAGGGAAGTGTGTTGGCAGACCATTTGGCACATCAGGCAATGGATGATTACCAGTCGATGAACTTTGAATTTCCAGACGAGAATATCATGGTAGTGACTGATTGTGAAATACCTGGACCGGATGAAGGACCTGAGGAAGGATCCCGATGGTCTATGCACTTTGACGGAGCCTCAAACGCTTTGGGTAATGGCATTGGCGCTGTGATCATATCTCATAAAGGCTCTCATACTCCATTTACCGCCCGACTATGTTTCAACTGCACCAATAATATGGCGGAGTATGAAGCATGCATCATGGGTCTTCGAGCTGCAATTGACCTAAGGATCAAGTTTCTGAGTGTCTTCGGAGATTTCGCTCTCGTGATCAGTCAGATCAAAGGAGAGTGGGATACGAAACACCCAAATCTTATTCCTTACAAGGAGTATGTGTTGACGTTGCTTCCCCATTTCGAGGAGATATCCTTTGAACACTTCCCAAGAGAGGAGAATCAGTTGGCGGACGCGCTAGCTACGATGTCTTCTATGTTCAAAGTCAAATGGGACAACGAGGCTCCCCGGATCATTATTTAGAAATTGGATGAACCTGCACATTGCTGTAATCTTGAGACCGAAGAGGTAACAGAAAAGCCTTGGTATCATGAATTAAAGAGGTACCTTGAAGCTCAAGAATACCCCGAGGGTGCATCCGTTAATGACAAGAAGTTTCTGAGAAGGTTCGCGGCAAAGTTCTTCCTCAACAATGACATTCTTTACAAACGAAACCATGATTCAACCTTACTGCGTTGTATGGATAAGATCGAAGTAGAAAGGATCATGGCAGAGCTGCATGAAGGTACCTTCGGAACTCATTCCAGTGGACATACCATGGCAAAGAAAATCCTCCGGGCAGGATATTACTGGTCCACAATGGAAGCCGACTGTTATCAGCATTCTCGGACATGTTACAAGTGCCAGATCTATGCTGATAAGGTGCACATTCCTCTAGTTCCTTTGAACGTCTTGACATCACCTTGGCCTTTTGCAATGTGGGGCATTGATATGATCGGCGAGATCAGACCTACGGCATCCAACGGGCATCGCTTCATCCTGGTAGCGATTGATTACTTTACGAAGTGGGTTGAAGCAGCTTCCTTTACCACCGTAACCAAGAACGCCGTGGCACGGTTCATTCGACACAACTTGATCTGTCGATACGGTGTACCAGAGAGGATCATTACGGACAATGGTACCAATCTTAACAACAAGATGATCACTGAGCTCTGCGAGCAATTCAAGATACAGCACCACAACTCTTCTCCCTACCGGCCGAAGATGAATGGGGCTGTAGAAGCAGCTAATAAGAACATTAAGAAGATTGTGCAGAAGATGACAGTGACCTACAAAGACTGGCACGAGATGTTACCGTTCGCTCTTCATGGGTACCGTACCTCAGCACAGACGTCAACAGGGGCAACACCCTACTCCTTGGTATATGGCATGGAGGCAGTCCTGCCCATTGAAGTTCAGATACCCTCTCTCCGAATCATGAAGGATGCGGGTTTAAATGAAGACGACTGGATCCAGACCCGGCTTGATCAACTAAACCTAATCGACGAAAAGAGACTCACTACTATTTGTCATGGTCAGACGTACCAAAAATGGATGATCAAGGCATTTAACAAGAAAGTCAGACGACAAGAATATCAAGTCGGGGATCTGGTAATCAAGCGCATCATTCTACCTCAAGGTGATCCCAGGGGCAAATGGACCCCTACGTATAAAGGTCCATTTGTGGTTAAGAACATCTTTTCAGGAGGAGCGATGATTCTAACCACCATGGATGGTGACGACCTTCCTCACCCCGTCAATGCAGACATAGTAAAAAGATACTACGCATAATTAAGGACCCGCTAGGTCGACTGGCCTAGGCAAAAATAAGGGCTTCCCGGCGAACCAAAAGGGTTCAGGCAAAAATATGGAATGAAAATAAAAAAATATGTACACCCGGCAAGTCGAAAACCTGAAAAGGCGGCTTGGGCAAAAATGGGTATCCCGGTGGACTGAAAACCCGAAAGGGCGGTCCAGGAAAAAGTTAGGGATAAGCGTAATATTATGTCTCATTGGATCACCCTGCATCCAGACTTCGGTATCGACCATCAGGCTCGGACGGCACCAATCAATCAGATTCCTCTTCAACTAAGCAGCAAAGTGATGAGACGCTTGAAGACATAAAGGCGATAGCAGAGTTGGAACCCAGTGGGATTTTTCACATAGCTGTTTTGTTTTCTTTTTTACAAAATGTATAAATCCTATTTGTTCGGAGGCGTTCTCTTACTAGGACGCCAGCCTCTTGTACAGAAACGCCTATTTACAGGAAAATTTCAAAATCAATACAAGTTCATTTTTTCAGACAAATTGCAAATTGTTTTTCCTTTATCTGTTTTGTTTTGCAAAGAACGTCCAATGTTCATTTTTGATATATGCATTTGACATTAATTTCTACTCATAAATATTTGCATGCGAAACAAAGGACTAATTACGGGTGACATCGGAAGTAGGGGCAATAAGAATTGTCTAAGCGATCTAGTTGCTTTATCCACCGAGGTACCAAGGTAAGTTCGGCCGAAGAATATGACTAAGATACCTTCACTCCCCAAGAGTAAGACAGTAATGGTAGCTATTCCCCACTGAGACTTGCAGCCATGAACAAATCATCAATACTCTCCCCAAGCAGAGTTGGCCTACCATCATCCCTAAAAAGGTTAGGTATCCCCAGTAGATCTTAATATTCCCCATCGGAGTATGCAGATATTCCTCAGCAAGCATCCCCGGCAGTCTTAATATTCCTCATCGAAATATAAGAATGTTCCCCGGTGGAATACAAGATACCCCCAGTGGAGCCATTTCCCAGCGCAGTCTAAAAAAGCTTCCCCTCCAGAGTTGAATCATCTACCCTAGTAGATTCTGGAAGCTTGTCCCCTGCAGAGTACAAGTAAATCTCCCCGGCCATATTCAGAAGGTTATCCCCGCAAGAGCCTAACTGGGTTATCCTCAGCATGTTGCAACAGAAAGATCATCCTCAGCGAAGTTCTTTCTATCCCCAGTGAAGTTCATCATCAAAATCTCCAACAGAGCTTATCAACAGAATCCCCAGCGGAGTTATCGTTAAAATCTCAGCAAAGCATCTCTTTCCACAGAGTAATTCCCCACAGAGTAATCTCTTCAACAGTTTATTCCCCAACAGAGTTATCCTCTCCTGCAAAATTATCATCTTCGATCATCATCCCCCGTGGAAGCGAAGAATTCAACATCATTCTCCAGCAGCTATCCGGGATTTATTTTCCCCAGTTAAAACATCGCATTTCCATACATCACGATACATGCATATACGCATTATACCATACTATCTCATTTATGTTGAGAACATCATTGCTTGATCCATATCATGCATTGCATACGACTGACCTTTGCTTTTCAGGAAAGATACAGTTAAAGTTCTCAGCAGTCAAAGGAGACAAATGCAGTCAAAGGAGACAAATCCAGTCAAAAGAGACAAATCCAGTCAATGGAGACAAAATCAGTTAAATCGATTCCTAAAGATTTTTCTAAGGCAAAGCCACTCAATGGAAACAAAATTAGTTAAATCGATTCCTAAAGATTTTTCTGAGGCGAAGCCATTCAATGGAGACAAGATCAGTTAAATCGATTCCTAAAGATTTTTCTGAGGCCAATTCAGTCAATGGAGACAAAACCAGTTAAATCGATTCCTAAAGATTTTTCTGATGCTAATCCAGTCAATAGAGACAAAACCAGTTAAATCGATTCCTAAAGATTTTTATGATACTAATTCAGTCAATGGAGACAAAACCAGTTAAATCGATTCCTAAAGATTTTTCTGAAGCCAGTCAATGGAGACAAAACCAGTTAAATCGATTCCTAAAGATTTTTCTGATGCTAATTCAGTCAATGGAGACAAAACCAGTTAAATCGATTCCCAAAGATTTTTCTGAAGCCAGTCAATGGAGACAAAATCAGTTACATCGATTCCTAAAGATTTTTCTGAGACAACCCGTCAATAGAGACAACCCGTCAATGAAGACAACCTATCAATAAAGACAACCCGTCAACGAAGACAGCACCACCTACCAACAATCTCCAGATGGCATCTATAAGCCCATCCTCCTATCCATCATCTCTCCAAATGGCATCTGTAAGCCCATTCCCGACATCACAATGCTGATACTACACCATGTGAGTGCAAATTTCTGGGCACTTTAGTGTTCAATCATCTTCCAACTTCGGATCGCGAAAGGCACGCAAGCCAATCTACATCCTCAGGTTTAAGAAGATTGAACAGGGGCAACTGTTGTACCCCAAAATTTGCCCTCCCATATTCCTCAAGATATGTCAAGGATGATCTTCAAATTGTTCAAGATTGCTCAAGAGGTAGACAGTCAAATCACCTCCTAAGCCAGCTGAAATTAGGGTTTTGGTTCTTTCAAGGAAGTTGGGATTCTCAATGGTTAAATTAAGTCTCATGGGCCTATATGCATTCTCAAGCACCTACATGCCAAGTTTCAAGACTCACAGTGCCAATTGGCACAGTCAAAAGCTCCATTTGATCCACAGTCAACTGCAAGGGCAAAATGGTCATTTTGCAGTCAAAAGTCAGAATTTTTAGTCAACATCTTATTTTGAGTTCACAATCATCATTTGATCAAGCCTTGATCATGATTCCACAAAAATAGCTCAAAAATCATCAAAATGCAAAAGTTAATATTTTTGGACAGTAGAAAAAGTCAACTGTATCTTGACCAGGGCATAACTTTTTCATGGTTTATCAAAAAAATTCCATCCAATGCTCATTTTGAAGAGGATGCAATCTCCTACACTCCATATTCACACTCCAAGTTCAAGAAATGCTCTCACAAGAAGTTACCAATTTTTACATTATAGGTCAATTTCAAAAGTCAACAAAAGTACACTTTGAGTCAAAGGCCATAACTTGAGATTGGTACATCCAAATGACATAGGACCAAAGGCATTGGTTAGAGGACTTCAAGGGCTTTCCAAAATGTCCAAGAACATGGTCCTATGATCAAAATTGAGCAAGTTGTGCATTGGAGAAGTTGGGAAATGTTTATGAATTTGCAAAAATCAACTTAGCTCAAAACACCTTCCTTTTGCTAATGGGCCTCAAATCTATTTTTGAAACTTCACCCATGACCTATGCACGACCCATCAAGATTAATTGGATTTATTTTCTTATTTTTATTGATTAATTGTATTTTTAATTAATATTAATCCATTTAATTAATTTAAATCATAAGAAAATAGAAGATTTGTTTTTTAAATCAACTTGTGAAGCAAATCTGATCAAAACATGCTGGCAAATTCGTGCACAAGTCAAAGATACAAAAAAAATCCAAATTTGGCAACATTGTTCAATCATGAAAAATCAAGAATATTTGATTTTCAATCAAAGATTTAAACATCAACGCACATGGATTGGATCCAAAACTTTGACCTAATTTGATTCTCCTATATGTATGCAAGCTTACCATACCCTAGCACACGATTGAAAGCTGCAGAAACAGCCATAGCAAATTCAAGAATTTTCAAGAAAAGTCCAAACCTGTTCTTGCAATCTAGGCCAATTCAAGGCGTTCTATTCATTCAAACATATTGCAGGAGGTCCCAGGAACGTTTTACAATCAAATTCAGGCACTGAAGCTCAAGGAATCGTTGCATACAGTCCCACGGTTTGCACTTCTTATTTAGAATTATATATCTTAATTCATGCGCATTTAACATGTTTTTTTGATTGATTTGCATTGCTAGAGACTGAACAAAGCTAATGGAATGATTTAATTGAACCATAGCACCCTGAATCGAAGAATTCCATGATCAAATTTCTAGGGTTCTTGAGCTTTAAATTAGGGCTTTCTGAACCAGGGAAAATTGGGACCAGTGAGACACATGGTTGAGATCGTGAGACCAAGACGATCAAGACCCATACCTCACAAAACATTTATATTCACTGTGCTTTTAATCGCTATTTTTCCTTGCAGGAGTTAGTGGGGGTTAAAAACCCCCGCTATCTGATTTTAGTTATGCAGAAAAAGGTTGAAGACGATGAGGTGTTGATATCTGGTTGGCCCATTTAAAAAAGCGCGCGTTATTTTTTGTTTTACAGCATAATGATTATTTTCCCAATATAATAATTGTCTCTTATCCCAATAACAAATAAAGCAGCTTAGTGGAGTGGTTGGTGCGTTGGCCTAGAAGCATTGGGACCTGGGTTCGAATCCCAGGTCCCCCAAAACAATTATTTGATTTTTTTCTGCAGGTGATCCCATGTACTCTCCAACGCGTGATCCATCATACACCTCAGAGATCCACACGCCAAGTGGCTCCTGGCCAAATATGAAGGCCAAGATTGAAGGACCACCATGCTCCCTGGTCAGCGCATGCATAGCAAGCCCAGAAAAGTCAAACAGGCTGGAATGTTAGTGGGCCAAGAATTGCTCTTTCCACCACAAATCAGGCCCAGCACCCCCTTCAAGTTTATTTCTTTTCTTTTCTTTTTTTATTTCTTTCATTTAATTATGTTTTATAATTATTTATTTTCACTAACAAATTAATATTTATTTTCATAATAAAAATCAGAAAACATAAAAAAATATAATATTTTTATTTATTAAATTTAATTAGTTACTTTGTAAATAAATACTAACATAATTTGTTTAGTTTAATTAGGTTAATTTTAACGTTTTTTGCAATAATATAAAATTAATGAAGAATTAGGGTTTTTAATAACTTTTGACCATCTTTTATTTTTCTCCTTAAAAACCATAAAAAACTTTAAAAAAATATCTTTCTTTTATTTAATTAATTAATTAGTCTAGGTTTAATTTAATTAAATGCAAAATAACAAAAAATCTCTTTCTTTCTCAAAAAAGGGTCAAAACCCTAAAGACTCTCCGATTCAATTTTTTCTCGCGCGCGTGATTATTTTTTATTCATATTTTGATCCATATAATTGTATTTGCTTCGAGGATGTAATAGCTTTTAATTAGGACTTTTTTTATCGCTTTTATTTATTTTCCGCAATTTACGTTTTCAAGGGTTTGTTTTTGGCGATGTAAATACCTGACGCCTTGTAATAGTTTAGTTTTATTTTCCGCAACCCTTAATTGCTAGATGTATGCTAACTAGGCTATGCATGACAAGATTTATCTTAAATTAAAATCAATCGTAGCTCACCATAACATGTACAAAGATAACTTAACTGAAAACTGACACATTTGCACATGCCACTCTTAGGGTACGCCTCACTTGGTTGCCTCGATGTGGTCATTGAGTATAGGGTGTTTTAGAGGTGGCCCTCCTGTCTAAAGATCAAAGTTGCCTCGAAACGGTTGCCTCGATAAAAAATGATCTAGGACATTAGGGTTACCGCTAAGGCGTCCTACCATTGCTTTAGTGACCACATGTCCCATTAATCGAATTGACCCGAAAACTCCAACGACGGTGTTACCTACTTCTCAATAGTGGGATAGTACTGTTTAAAGGACATTTACACAGCTTAATTTCTTTTGAGTAGGTAGAGGTTCTCAGGTACTTGCTCTTTCAAAACAAAAACAACTTTTCGCACTTACACTTTTCTGACAAAAGTTTTCAAACAACACTTCATACATTCTTGAGGACAGATACAAGAGTTAAATCGAAGTTTTCAAACAAAACTTTTTCAAAACCCACAAACACAAGAAAAGCAAAATCTTTTGAAAACATAGTGAGCAAGTACCTAAGAGCCTGTGGATAACCACAGATAGAAAGGGTGTTAACACCTTCCCTTTCTATAATCTACCTCCCGAACCCGAGAAACATCTCGAAAAGGAATTTTGTTGTGCTTTTGTCCTTTCCTTGTTGGAGAAAATAAAAGACGGTGGTGACTCTTGCTTACCGCGACATTTTGCAAAATGCAAACACGAACCAACGTTCCAAAATAGTCAGTTCTATTTCCACCGATCACAGTAACCACGATTCTACTTTGCTTCCGTGTGTAGACAAGAGTGAAGCAGCAAAGATTATGGAAGACATGCACGAAGGCACCTTTGGAACCCATTCTAGTGGGCACACAATGCCTAAAAAGAACCTATAGGCAAGATACTACTGGTCCACTATGGAAACAGATTGTTATCAGCACTCCCGAACTTGCCACAAGTGCCAGATTTATGCTGACAAAGTACATGAGCCACCGGTTCCCTTGAACGTCTTGACTGCTCCCTGGCCATTCACAATGTGGGGCATCAACATTATTGGGGAGATTAGACCTATAACTTCTAATGGGCACCGCTTCATCCTAGTTGCCATTGATTACTTCACAAAGTGGGTCAAGGCAGCCTCTTTTGCTTATATTACCAAGAACATTGTGGCCCGACTCATCAGACATAAGCTTATCTGTCGGTATGGTATTCCAGAAAGAATCATTACAGATAATGGAACCAATCTTAATAATACTATAATCACCGATCTCTGCATATAATTCAAGATTCAACATCATAACTCTTCTCCTTACCGGACGAAGATGAATGGCACTGTAGAGGCTTCTAATAAAAACATCAAGAAGATCATAAAGAAGATGTCAGTGACATATAAATACTGGCATGAGATGTTACCATTTGATCTTCATGGTTACCGTACCTTAGTATGCACGTCAACAGGGGCAACTCCTTTCTCTCTGTTATATGGTATGGAAGTTGTCCTACCCATCGAGGTCTAGATCCCTTCCTTGAGAATCATGAAAGATGCAGGGCTGAACAAAGGCGAATGGGTTCATACTCGATTTGACCAATTAAACATGATTAAAGAGAAGAGGCTCGCGGCTGTTTGTCATGGTCAGATGTACCAAAAACGCATGATCAAAGATTTTAACAAGAAAGTCAGACGTCAGGTATATCAGGTCGGTGACCTAGTAATCAAGCGCATCATACTGCCACAAGGTGATCCAAGGGGCAAATGGACCCCACATATGAAGGGCCATTTGTGATCAAGAACATATTTTCTGGTGGAGCCATGATCTTAACCACTAAGGACGGTGACGACCTTCCGTACCCTGTAAATGCGGACATAGTTAAAAGATACTACGCATAAACAAAGACCCACTAGGTCGAATGGTCTAGGAAAAAATAAGGGCATCCTGGCGAACCAAAATGGTTCGGGTAAAAATTAGGGATATGCATATGGAAAAATCTGTACACCCGACAAGTCGAAAACGTGAAAAGGCGGCTTGGGAAAAAAGGGTATCCCGGTGGACTGAAAACCCGAAAGGGAAGTTCAGGCAAAAGTTAGGGATTTAAAGCGTACAACTATGTCCCGTTGGATTACCTTACAGACAGACTTCGGTAGCAAGTGTCAAGTTCAAATGGTACTAATCAATCCAGTCAGCTTTGGACAAGCAACAAAGAGATGAGACGCTCAAAGACAAAAAGGCAATAGCGGAATGGGAACCCAATGGGATCATGTCACATAGTTTTTTTTCTTTGTATACTATTTCTGTATAGTTTAAATTTTTTACGACGGTATTCTCTTACTAGGATGCCCGTCTCCTTGTACAAAAACGGCTATTATAGGCAAAACTTATTTAAATTAATACAAAGCTATTTCTTTGAAAGTGCAAAACTATTTGATTTTAGTTTTTTATTTTGTTTGCAAAAACATCCAGTGATTATTTTTGAACATATGCATTTGAATGTAATTACCGTTTACAAATACACGCATAAAAAAAATAGAGAGACATTTACTAATTGCTTTAAGAAATGGGACAATATCTAAAGGCCATTTTCAAATCCCCGTAGATACTTTCTCCAACAGGTGCAGAGGCAGAGACATCCTACTACAAAGTCACTACCATATCCTCAGTTTATAGCCTAATGATGTCAAAGTTTATGATATCCCCGACAGAGCAAGAATCTCCAATTTTACCCCGGCATCTTAGAGAATTCCCTAGCCTGGTTCATAAACTTATTAGATTCCCCAATAGGGCTTCATAAAAATCTCCAAGCGGTTTATGAAGTTTCCCTTCCCCAACATAGTTTATTTCTCTAAACAACGGGAATCTGTCTCCCAGTATTTCAACTTCAACAAAATTTGAAGACTTACATTCTTCATCCCCAGCAATAATCAGGGATTTGTTTTCCCTAGTTAAACAACACCGCAATAGAACAACTGATACATTCATGCATTGCATTCATACATCATTTTTCGAGCGTCATAGCATATGCAACACAAATACATATATCACAATCTCATTTAGTTTGAGAACATCATTACCCAATGCATTTCATGCATCATGACACTACATACAATTGATTCTTTACCTTTTTCAGGAAAGTTCGCAAGCAAACAAATATCATCATCAATTTTCAACAGTTCCAGATTAATTCCTGAAACCAGACAGGGCAACTATATGTGAACAATTGATTGTAGATCAATTCTCGAAACAAGACGGTGTGACTATCTACAAGACCAGGTCTGAGATTAATTCCCGAAACAAGCCAGGGAAACTATCTCTACGACCAACAAAAAAAAAGTTCCATATTAATACCTGAAACAAGACAGGATAACTATCTGCGAACAACCGATTATAGATTAATACCTGAAACAAGACAGGACAACTATCTACATGAGCAGATTAAAGATTAACTCCCGAAACAGGACGAAGAAACTATCTTTCTTTCTCTTACATCAGAGATTAATTTCTAAAACAAGCCAGGGCAACTATCTCTACGACCAGCAAAAGGAAAGTTCCAAATTAATACCTGAAACAAGACAGGACAACTATCTGTGAACAACCGATTATAGATTAATACCTGAAACAGGACATGACAACTATCTACATATTGAAGATTAACTCCCGAAACAAGATGAGGAAACTATCTTTCTTTTTCTTAGGTGAGAGATTAATTCATGAAACAAGCCAGGGCAACTATCTCAACGAGCAACAAAAGTAGGTTCCAGATTAATTCCTGAAATTAGACAGGGAAACTATCTGTGAACAGCTGATTATAGATCAATTCACAAAATAAGACGGGGTGACTATCTTCACGACACGATGAAGCAATCTTACACGGGTTCCGTCTCATGATCTCCAGATGCAGCTTTACACGGGATCATCCCGAAGCAATCTTACACGAGTTCCTTCTCATGATCTCCAGATGCAGCTTTACACGGGCTCATCCTGAAGCAATCTTACACGGGTTCCTTCTGATGATCTCCAAATGCAACTTTACACGGGCTCATCCTGAAGTAATCTTACACGGATTTCTTCTTCAAATTTTCAGATGCCATTTCACAAAGACTCATTCTGAAGCAGCCCTACACAGGCTCCTTCTAATATATTTCCAGTCCAGAAATAACTCCTCAGTAGAGCCATGGACAACTAAAGCTCCTAGACTCTATTCCCCCATAGTTTTCTTCAAGAAAAAACAAAAATCAACATTCTCCAGTGGAGTCCTCCTCAAACAATAGGTAAAGGAATCCCCATAAAGATACCTCTTACGAAGTCAGCATCTACTTTGGATGGTATCTTTAAGCCCATCTCCGACAACTCTCAGTCATCTTCTCCAAATGGCATCTCTAAGCCCATTCCTAATATCATCAACCAATGGCGTTACTTCATGCGAGTGCAAATTTCTGGGCACTCTAGTGTCCAATCGTCTCCCACCTTCAAATCACGAAAGGCATACAAGCCAATCTAAATCTTCATGTTTAAGAAGATTGAACAGGGGCATCTGTTGTACCCCAAAATTTTCCCTCCCATTTTTACTCAAGACATGCTCATTGAGGTCCATAATTGCTCAAGAAGTTTCAAATGATTTCCATGGAACCCTACATGCCTCAGCATAATGGCACAGCTGAAAGAAGAAAAAGAAGTGTACATAGCAAGGTGTTAGTCGAAAGCTGAAAATATGCCTAAGAGCTTTTGGATCGAAGCAACTTCGACAACAGTATGCAGTCTAATTTGATGCCCAATGAATCACCAGGATCAAAGGAAGGATGGTTCAAAAGGAAGCGTGGGGAGGCTTTTTATGAATTCTTCTATTGGAAGAGCTATTAAAGAGTGTCATCAAAGGGTTCGTTTTTAAACCATGGATATCAAGTTATTCGAAGCATTACAAGAAGGCACACTTCGACTGACAAGTTATTCGAATGGGCGCTTCAAATAGAAGAATATTTTGAATTCGAAAGCTTTTTATCTTATCCAAAGAAACACGTGGAAGTCTAATGGTTCGTAGGACATTCAACCTTCAAACATGGCGTGATCGAAGGACAATTAGAGACGAATCAGCCCAATATAAGTCATCTTAGAGTTTTAGGATCAATGTGTTTCAGGCATGTACCTGAACAGGTGAGAAAGAGGTTGGATGATCAAAGTAAAGTCCTAGTGCTCATAGGATTATCCTTTGATTGGCGCATACAAGTTATATTCACCAATCGAAGGTGGACTAGTGAGCAATAAAGATATTCTTGTAGACAAAAGCAAAGGGTGGGAGTTGGAATCGAAGGACCACCTACACAATTGTGTTTGAAAGAAAGAACAAAATGAAGCTTTGACAGACCAAGATAAATAGGTGATGCTTCGATTAGTCTGATTGAAGGAAAGGAGATTCGAAAGGTACAAGAGCTGAGTTCAATTGGGCCGATTGGATAGTTTTCAGATCAAGCAACTAAGGCAGATAATGACCCAATCGAAGAGGCCATGATGATGAGGCCTTGATCTATTCGAATTGGGACTAAGAGCCATAAAAAAGAACCAAGTTTGGTAGCATTTGAAAGAATCAAGATGTGAAAGTTGGAACAAATACTGTCCAGGTTCACCCAAAGTCCAAAATGGTAGAAAATATCTCAAAATGGAAACTTCTTAAATCTTTCGATTTTGCTTTCAAGGCCATGGTTAATGGCTACTTCATGAAATTTTCATCCACCACCACACCCTTATAAATACAAGAAAGGATTGTCTATCAAAGCCCCAGATGAAACATTTCCTCCAGACATAAAAAGCATTGCCTACACACACAAGAAGCTTCCCCAGAAAACCACCCCAAATTCTCCAAACCTTCACAAAGTTGTTAGAATCGAAGCAATCTTTACAGGACTCCTCAATCCAAATCAAGCATTCCACTCATTCCCTTGAGGTTTTAGGAGACGTTTCCATATATTAGGCAAGCCCAACACACGCAGGAGCATCACTCACGTAATCCCTCTGTTGGTAACTCGTCGTTGATCTCAAACTCATTCAATATGTAATTTAAATCCATATTAAACGTATATCCATGCTATGAATGATGTTTATGAATGTTTTAATGTTATTCATGTGAGTTTCAGTGCCCAAAACACAAAATTTCATTACTAGGGCATTCGAACCTAATTCCTTTGAATCTCAGGATTCATGTTGTTTCAGGATAAAATAGCTTGAGATTTGGACTCAGGGGTTCGAATTAGGTGGGGATTCGAATTAAGGGGAAGGACTTGGGTTTGATACCCAAGTCTTACATTTTCATTTTTTCTAACGCTTTACATGCAGATTCAGTGTATCCAGCCAGCGTATGCATACCATACACCACATGGTCAACACCAGGAGATTTCATCTGATCCAGATCAACACATCCAAGCGCGTAGATCACCATGGGCATTCGGAGGCTGTCCTTACTTGATCACAAGACAGAGTTGGGCTCCTTCTATCTTGGGCTTGCATTTTGCAAGTCATACCCCCCATGTTTCTACTGATGTCCTGGCCCATTTACCTTTTTCCTCTTTTTTTCTTTTTATTTATTTGTTTAATTATTTTTTTATTATTACAACATAAAATCAGATAAAAAATCACAAAAAATATTAGGTTAGTATTTTTATTAATTAAAATAATTTTGTAAATAAATTAAATAATTATTTTAATTCTTTTCTCAATTTAAAAATAAATAGACTTTTGATTTTAAATTAAATTTCTTTCCATAGGTCAAAAACAAACAAAAAGATTACTTTTTTAAGGAATTTTAGACGTATTTTCATTTGCCGTTTACCTTTACTTCCGCACTTTGGCATATTATTGTATCTGCTTACTGGGATGTAATAGACCTAACTAGAACTTTACTTTACTGCTTTTTAAATTTTCCCCAAGTGTTGGACATGTAAATAATTCCCCCTCCCCGAAGCCTTGTAATAACTAGATTTATATTTCCGCACTTTTAATTACTGCAAACTATTAACTGTTAGATGCATGATAAATAGGATTGTATGGCAAGACTAAAAGCAAACATTAGAAAGCCTAACACAATATAAACAACTGAATATATAGTATTGCACATGTGCACCTCTAGGGTACCCCACTTTGGTTGCCTTCGAAAAACAATCATAACTCCTAAAACATGAGAGATTTTAGTGGCTACCCTCAGGTTTAAAAATCATAAGTCCCTCTATGACCCTCTCTATGTTGCCTCGACAAAAATGATCTTAAATCCCTAGGGTAGTTACTAAGGTTTCTTGCCCAGTTGCCTTTGTGACTATAAATGTCCCTTCGAATGTCCCTCAAACATCCAACGACTAGGGCTACCTACTCACTAATAGTAGGATAGCAATGTCTAAAGGAAAAGAGGAAAAGAACGACCCTTTCGAGTAAAAGTAGATAGTTTCTAGATGCTATGCTCAAAATTTTTTTTTACACTTACACAAAAACTTTCAAAAACCTTTTCAAAAACACTCTTGAGGACTGATACAAGAGTTATCATAAAGAAAACCGCCACACATTGGCATTTCAAAAATACTTTTCAAAAACACACAAAGTACAAGGTATTTCAAAATGAGCTAAGCATCTAAGAGCTCGTAGATAACTACGGATGGAAAGGGTGCTAACACCTCCCCTTTCCATAATCTACCCCCCTTACTCAGGAATAATCTCGAAAGGTCTTTTTTGTTCTTTTTACCCTTTCTTTTGTTGGATAAAAGAAAAGTCGGTGGAGACTCTTGCTTACCACAACATTTGCGAATACAAACGCAAAACCAGTATAATAGTCAGTTCTGCCACCGTATCACAAATGGTATGAACAAAATCGTTTTTGTCAAGGCCCAAGTACACAAACTGGCCCGTTTCAGTTTTGGTTGCTGAGGATTATATTATTGAAGTCATTATTTTATCATTAATTTTTTAGCAGGTTTCTATTTGAAAAAACAATGACATAGAAGCCCAAAGCAAGTGAAACAAAAACGCACACGAGCCCATCCCAAATATTGCTTCTGTTTCGGATAACCAAGAAGATAATTACATAACAGGCCCAATAGAGATCACGTATGCCCCAAAAGACTAACAAGCCATGTTCAGAGTAATGGACATAATATTTGTTTTTTACAAACACCTACTGTTCAAATCAAACAGATCCATACATTCACTTCTTTCCAAAAACGGAACAAATCAAATACAAAGACCACTTGTTCAAACATTGGTTATCCAGATTCTTTGCAATTAAAGTCAGGATTATATACAGAAACAAAAACAAGACAAAATCAGTACAGGGCTAAACAGAAACACAATCAAGCTAAAAGCAAAAATTAATTGAATCTTCATTAATACAGAATCGAATTTTGATTACAACAAAATAATTACAATTCCTAAATTCCTAAAAAAGAAAAATCAGTAACGACCTAATTCAATTTATTTCCTAAAATTATTAACCTAAAAATTGTTATATAAAGCTAAAGAACAGTGGAAGGGGGAGAATAAAAATGATAGTGAAAATGAAAACGGAAACAATACATAGAGGATGAACAAAAAGTGAGAGAGGAATCTTGATAGAGAGGAGAGTTGAAGAAGGGATCCGGGTTCCAATCTCTGGAAACCTAGATCCAGAGCGCCCCACCAACAAATACCTCTACTTCGCCATCGCTCCAGATCCTATACGATCTCGCCGACAATGTGTAGACCAGCCAACCCGTGCACCTCCTTCCTCCAGTTTGCAAGCACGGACGCCGTAAGCCATTAGAATCCGCTGGCTCCCCCTCCAATTCCCCTCCGTAATATAGAGACAAAAGGTTAGGGTTTCAATAAAGAAGAGAGAAATGGGACGGTGAGAGAGAGCCAAGAAAGAGAGACAGAAACAAAGAATGAATTGAAAAAAAAATGAATAAAAAATTAGAAAAATGTAATTCTGTTGTAATCCAGCATACGCGTAAGCCTATGAACCTTATCATGCCCCCTCGCTCATATTTGTTTAATCCCAATAAAACAATCCAGAATACGTTTCCATCATAAACACTCGTACACCCTACCACACACGAACCACACATACCTCTCTTCAAACCATCATGGGCCGAGCCCACTACTACCCCCACCCCCTTTTGTTTTTATTTTGATTATTGCGTCCAGGATACACCCCCAACCTCAAAAGGTCCAGTCCAAATCTGGACTTAGGCCCTGCTGATTTACACCCTCCCTCTTTTGCTGTTAAACATACAAATGCACCTCTTTTAGCCTCTGGGCCTGAATTCAAAATATGAATTCAGGCCCTTCCCATTAGCACCCCCAACCTTTTACTACCCTTATATATTTTGCACCCACCTGCGTTTTTAAAATTTTTTTTCTTATTTTATTTATTTCATTTATATAATTTATTATGTTTTCTATTTTTTATTTATTTAATTATAATAGATATTATATATTTTTGTAATTATGCTATATATCTAATATTACATCATTATTATTATTATTATCACATAAACTTCATTTTTCAAAATTCATTCAAAATATATTTTTTGCACTAAATTATTTATTTTAATTATGTATTTAATTAAAAATATTTTCACAATTAAACCTCTAAAAAACATCTTAAGCAAGAATACAGTATTTTCGAAATCAAATCATTGCAACAATCAAATTTCGAAAAGATTACGATAATATTTAAATCGATTGCCCGCTTTGTTTAAAAATCTCCACCATTCACACATTTAAGCTAAGCGCGCGAGAAATTGAATCCTCCTAAGAAATGGGAACTACGAAATGGGACTCTGATTCCTCCTAAGAGGATACATAGACATACGATCAAAAATCGTGGTGAGTCCCCCTAACTAAGATTAAACCCCTTTTCCCTAAATCATAATTAAAACCCTATTTCCTAAAAATCACGCTTCTAAACCTGTTATCCTTGTGAACAAGGTAGATAATGGGTGCCTAACACCATCCCCTCGTCTAGAACCGAGTCCAAATCTAGAATCTCTGAACTTTAGGGTTATTCCTTTATATTCCCTTCCTTTAGGATAAAAATTAAGGGTGGTGACTCTGATTTAAAAACCAGTTGCAACACCTGGAAGGATAGTTAACCAATCTACATCTCTAAAATTTTTATGGATGCATCATGGTTTTTACTCATGGTTTCATGTTGTTTGCTTACCCGCGTAAAACTGCTTTGAGTTGCTTGGATGAAATTATTTAGAGTCTCTTCAAGAGGTGACAGTTTCCTCTGAAATGGAGGGTGTTGTGTCTGTTGAGCACTCTGATTTGCATTCAGTGTTTGATTATTGCTACACTTGAAGTTCAGATGATCTTTCCAACCAGGATTATAAGTGTTGAATAAGGATTATTCTTCTGTAAATTTGCAAATTATGCTTCTTCACTAGAGCCCTCTCCATAGAAATCACACTTAATGCTTGTTTCTGATGTATGTTAGCTTGATTCAAGCAGCTTCCAACTAGTTTTTTATTCAATAAGTCAATTTGAGCAAGTAATGTAGTATGAGCATCTAAAGTTAACATACCTTTTAGTGTACGTGTAGTTTCAGCCTTTACAAATCTTTCACTCTTCAAACGATATTCATCCAAACACATCTATTCAATCAAATCTTTTACCTATGCTTCAGTCATAGTCCTGATTATGCCTCCCGTAGAAGCATCCATCCAAAAGCATACGTGTATGACTTCTAAGCCCCTTTAAAAAGTTATGCATTTGATTCGTGCTGCTAAGATTATGACTTAGACATCTGCATAATAGAAATTTAAATCTCTCCCACGAATCATAAAGAGATTTAGTGTTTTGCTGCTCAAAATTAGTGATTTCAACTTTTCTTTCAGTGAACTGTATGGTAGTGAAGTATCTTTCTAAAAATTTGTCCTCCAACTCTTTCCAAGTTCCAATGATACCATTATGAAGGCATAGTAACCAATACTTGGCCCTCCCAATTAATGAGAAATTAAACAGCCCTAGGTTTACATGATCTTCAATAACATTCATTGGTCTGGACATTGATGTTGTTTCATAGAAGTGAGCAAGATGCTCCCACGGATCCCGAATTGTGCTTCCATCAAAAGGGTTTCCTCTTAAACCTAAAAGCATAGAATTCTTAATATCAAAGTTAGCAGGGTTAGGGGGTACAAAGCCCCCAGTTTTCTATGCATGAGTTTGTTTGCAGTAGTCCCCATGGTTGGAGGTGGTCGTACGACTGTCATGGTTATTTCTTCCTCTATTTCTCTATCTGAAGATACACTTGAATTTCATCTACTAAAGTTTCATGTGCTATAGTGGCTTTTCTAACAGCTTTCTTATTTGCACATGTGGTTCTTTAAAATTTTGAATAAAAAGGTATCTGCTCTGATCCTAAATTGTACATACACAAACAAAATACCTTAGTAGTAATGTGTGAAAATAAATTTAAAAAAAATTGAAAAAAAAAATTGAAAAAAAAAATTGAAAACTAAACGAAAAATGTTGCACAAGCGTTTCCTTGATGAAATTATCAACAGTCCCCTACAACGGCGCCAAAAACTTGATGACTTCTCGACAACGGTATTGATAGTGTCGAAGTAATAAAATACGCTTTTATCCACATGGACTGCTATTTAACAAAACAATAGTTGTTCAAGTTCAAAAAGTAACAAGAGAGGGATTTTCATGTTTAATTCTGAAAAATAAAAGTTGTTATGAAAATAATGCGAAAGCGGTCAGATTTTGCATATAATCTCTTATTTATCCCCTATTGATGTTTAATGCACTACATGAAGTCATTATAGCTCACTAAAGTCATTATACTTCAACAAATAATTAACAAAACACTATATACAATCTCTTGGTGTATAGCTCACTAATTTCTACTATAGGTCTCTTATCCTTATTCAACCAGCGTAAGTGAAATTAGGCGATGCAACAATACATTAGTTCAAATTCCACTACTAGAGGTCTCTTATCCATATTCAACCAGCGTAAGTACAATAATTTCCCTAGTTCCAACATATAGACTAATGGTCAGTAATCCTAGTTATGGCAAAATGAACACAATGGTCGCTAATATTGTGCCAATTCCAAAGAAGGAGGGGAAAGTACAAGTGTGTGTTGACTACAAGGATCTGAACAAGGCTAGCCCAAAAGACTATTTCCCTTTACCATATATCAATATGCTGGTAGACAACACAACAAAATTTTCAGTGTTTTCATTATGGATGGATTCTCTGGATATAACCAAATTTGAGACTAAGACATTAATTGACTTAACTCATATTAGTGAAAGTCGCCACCACACTTTATTGTTTCCAAAGGGAAAATGGGAAAAGAGCGAATAAAACCCAAAATGAAATAAAATAGAGATCAAGGTACGGGGTCAGTTATGCAAAGGGAAGGTATTAGCACCCTAAGCATCTTCGGTACTCTACATGATCCACTTTGTTTGTTCTAATCAGAGAGTATGTTATCTAAAGGCTTACTTGCTAAAAGGAATGAATGAAATAGTATTTACAAACAAAAGAAATGTTTTTTATTATTGCGCCCTGCGGTTGTGAACCTTTGTGCCTACATACCCCCTTTGTGTAATAAGGGATCAGAGCACTCATAATTCTTCTAAAATCCAAAACTGATGTGTTGGTTGATTTTAAAAGAAAAGACAAGTTGTCCTTTTTAAGGAGAAGAGTTGTCTAATCTTCCACAAGGTATAAGAAATAAATACTACACACCAACATGATGAAGGGTTTGAGAACACCTCTAGTACTCAAGTAGAAAAGTCGTCAACCATGGGGATAGAGGAGTAAATTCTCGATTATAAATGAATCATATCTAATATTAAAAAAAAATTTAAATGGAAAAGGTGCTCAAGCGCACAAAAAGGTTTGAATGAGATTTGAATGTTTTTTAGTCTTTGAAAAATAATTTATGATTTGAACCACACAAAAGACTATGAATGGAATGAAAGACAAGCTTCAGAAATGGACCCACTCATCCTTCTCCACTTCTTAAGGCTCATGAAAGTGTGATTCTCATCATTATTTATTAAGTGTTTTGAGAAGTTTGAAGAAGAAAAGAAGTTTGAGAAAAAAGGTCACTTGATAAAGTCAAGGTTTATTATGAAAGCAGTTAAAGTTTAAAAAAAAAGAAGTTTTAAAAAAGAAATATGTTTTTGAAAATGAAGAATTGGGTAAGAGATAAAAAAGACTATCATATGCACAAGAAAGTAAAAGCTAAGTAAGAAACAACCTAACCAAATAAAAGGCCAATACTTGACATAAAGAAATCAATACAGTATTCTTATCCCTTTGGATTAAAGCCACAAGAAAACAAATAATCCAAGAGTATACCAGGTATTATGTGAAAAAATAAATCACAAGTAGAAAGCATATCAGGTGAAAATAAATCACAAGCAGACATCTCATCAGGTG
The DNA here is from genome assembly GCA_948472305.1 of Vicia faba. NCBI lineage: Eukaryota > Viridiplantae > Streptophyta > Magnoliopsida > Fabales > Fabaceae > Vicia > Vicia faba. The sequence continues at coordinate 27,141,622 of OX451739.1, forward strand.
AAAAATAAATCACAAGCGGAGAAAGCGCACCAGGTAAGCTCAAGGCGTCAGATAAAACTCAAAGCATCAGATAAAGCTTAAAACATCAAATAAAAATCTCTACATCAGATAAGTTTTCCAACAAATAGACAAAGCCAAAATAATAGAGGAATAATCTAAAGGTCGCATATGAAGAGAAAATACAAGCCAAAGTGGGTAAAGAATATGTATCAAAGATAAATGTAGAAATAAAATATGAAGTAGATGTTTAATTAATTAATCAAGAATTGATAGAATTAATTAATTAGATTAAGAACAATTAATTAGCAAAACTAATTAATTTTTAATAATCAAATCAACTAATTAATATCAATATTTGATTAATTAACTAAAAGGAATAAAATGTACAAAAATGAGATCAAATAATCGAAGAGAGTAAGCTAAACAACTAAATGATTTAACACACACAAAAATTAATTAAGTTAATTGAAATTATTTAATAAAACTAACTTAATCATCATTAGCTTAATTAAATAAAATCAATTAGAGAAATTAATTATCAATTAGAAAATAATAAAAACTAAAAAAATTAAATAAAATAGAAATCAACAAATTAATTACATTTAAAATATTAACAAGGGTAAAATAAAATAAAATGTTTTAGACCTAATGCATTGCAATAAAACAGAAGAAAAATGGCAAATATAAAATAAAGAAAATGGGCCCTGGAGGAAGTCGGGTTGGGTTTTGGAATAAATGTGAGATGAATGTTGCTTTGTGTTTGTTTGGAGAGGTAAGAAAAGTGTGAACTTGTATCAATGATACAATGTAATTTTTAATTTGGCTTTGGAATGAAAGTTGGTGGAATAGTTGTATAAAAATTAAGGGTGGCAAAGTGGACGGCCCGTCCTATTTAGGTCCGCTCCGTTTAAGTCCGTCCAAAAATAGGGTGGAACGGACTAACTTAGGGGTTCGAGTTCAAAAGTCAAGTCCGTCCCATTTACTAACAAGTTGGCGGGTTGACGGGCCGGCCCCCAATTTTTTATTTTTTAATTTTACAATTTTCTTTAATACATAATTTAGAATTTTTTTAATTATTCTCAAAAAGGTTGATAGAGAAATTTTTTTAACAACGCATAATAGAACTTTAAGATGTCTTAAGTCCAAACAATTTAAAAAATCTAATAAATAAAGACCAATTACAACAACAAAAAAAAAATCTCAAGTACAATAAAATATCAAAATAAATAAATAATATATATCATCTTAATCCTATTTAAAAACTAACTACTAAAAGAATCCAATTTAGATTTACACAAAACCAACAATGATAACAATAACATTGCATAAAACATCATAGTGCATAAAATAGTAATGCGTAAAATATTAACACCGAACTTTCTCAATGTTTACATTATATAGAGTCTTATATTGTCTGATTCTTTAATAGTTAAATCCTAAATTTATCACACGTATACACTAATCAAATCCTTCATTTTCATAAAATCAACATCTATTTCTAAAGAAAACATTTGAGCTAATATATTGAAAATTTAATAATTATGCATGTCATACATTTGTTTTTTCATTTCAATCATTTTCAATCAACACATGCATTAAAAAATTATATAAAGAACATTACAATTATAATTCAATTTGTCTGTATAATAATTTATAATATTATCCTAGATAAGTGTTATTTTTATAATTAAAGTTGTTTTAATTCTTAATAAAAAGAGTAAAAGTTTTAACAAAAAGCCCGTGGAAAAAACCCGCCCCACCCCACCTCGGTCCACTTATTTAAGCGGGTTAGGCGGGACGGATCAACTTAAGATACCGAACCGAAAACCTCAGTCTAGCCCGCCAAAAATGACGGGTCAAACGGGCCAACCCGTTGATGCAACCTATTTTGCTACCCCTAATAAAAACGTGAGAAGCATTTGATGAGAATGATTCGTGTATTGCAATTTTGATGGGCCATCCACAATGCACTTTCTTGATTTCCTATTTAATTGGATACAATAAAAACAAATAATAATAATAACATAATAATGAAAATGGTTAATAATAAAAATAACAATAATCAAAAGTGATAAATGATTGGTAATAACAAAAAATGAAATTAACTATAATAGCTTTGAATTAAAAGAAAAATTAAAATAGAAAAGATTAAAAGTAATTTTAATTTTAATTAATAATTCAACAAAAATTTTTTAAATTGGATTAAAAATTAAAATCAAAATGTTGAAATTAATATTACAATAAAAAGAAGTAGAAATAATAAATGAAAAAAATGACTATACTTTTTTTTTTTGGGTTTTTGAATAAAATGAATTAAAAAAATGCAAATGGCAAATTATATACTTTTTGAGATTTTTGAGATAATTATGCAAAAAATGTGAATTCGAATGAAACTAAAAATGGTTTTAAGCTTTTTGAAATAGAAATTAAAAAAATAAATAAAAATAAGAAAATATGCAAAACGATCGACTTTAAGAAAGACGAAGAATATGCGTAATATGCGAAAAATTTAGGGGCAAAATTTAGGGTGCAACAGATGGCTCATGAGGACATGGAAAATACTAAATCCATCATCCCATGGGGAATATTCTGCTATAAGGTAATGTTGTTTGGTCTAAAGAACACTGGAGCAATTTACAAGAGAGCAATGATCACTCTTTTCCATGACATGATGCACAAGGAGATTGAGGTGTATGTTGATGACATGATTACCAAATCTTAAACTGAAGAAGATCACTTTGTTCACCTACAGAAATTAGTTGTGCGATTAGGAAAGTTTAGATTGCGGTTGAACCCTGCTAAGTGTACCTTCGGTGTTCAATCTAGAATATTATTTGGATTCATTGTCAGCCAACAAACAATTGAGGTTGATCTTGACAAAGTTAGATAAATACAAGATATGCCTGCTCTATGTATCGAAAAAGAGGCCCGGGTGTTCCTAGGAAGATAAAACTATATATCCAGATTCATCTCTCACCTGACATCCACCTGTGAGGCCATCTTCAAATTGCTTCAAAAAGATCAGGAAATTGAATGGAATGAAGACTGCTAATAGGCATTTGAAAATGTTAAATAGTACCTATAAGAACCACCTATGTTAATACCACATGTCCAAGAAAAGCCATGCATAATGTACCTAACAATGTTTGATGGGTTGATGGGATGTGTGCTGGGGCAACATGATGAGACCGACAAAAAGGAGCTGCTATCTACCACTTGAGTAAGAATTTTAATGAATGTGAAACCAAATACTCATTGCTAGAAAAAACATGTTGCCCATTAACATGAGTTGCTCGATGCCTAAGGCAATACATTTTAATCCATACAACATGGTTGATATCTAAGATGGATCCAATCAAGTACATTTTTGGGAAACCTGCTCTAACCGGTAGGATCACCCGTTGGAAAATTCTCTTATCAGAGTATGACATCTAATATGTCACACAGAAAACCATCAAAGGAATCATATTGACAGACCACTCGACTTATCAACCAGTAGAAGATTAATAGTCGATGCGATTTGATTTCCCCAATGAGGATATAATGGTCTTAGATGATGATGAAGGACCCGAACACGGAGAGCAATGAACTCTTGTATTTGACGATTCCTCAAATACTTTAGGCCATAGGATCAGAGTTGTTTTGATATCCCCAAATAACTTTCATATTCCCTTCATAGCAGGGTTGTGATTTGACTGTACCAATAACATAGTAGAATATGAAGCATGCATCATGGGTATCAAAGCAGCAATTGATTTAAGAAACAAAATCCTAGAAGCATATGAAGACTCAAAACTAGTCATCCATCAAGTAAAAGGAGAATGTGAAACCCACCATCCTAAGTTGATTCCATATCGGGCTCATATCTTAGAGTTAATACACTATTTTGATTAAATCACTTTCAATCATATTCCTCGAGAGGAAAATTAATTGGTCGATGCCTTGGCTGCCTTATCATTCATGTATAAAGTAACTTGGGCCAATGAGGAACCAGTTGTGAGAATCACATGCCTAGAAAAACTTGCATTTTGTCTACCAGTAGAAGAAGAGTTAAATATAAGCCCTAGAATCATGACATCAAATGTTACCATGAGAATTAAGGATATCCACTATGTATCTCGAATGGGGATAAGAAAATATTAAGAATATTGGCATCCAAATAATTTATGAACGAAGATGTGTCATACAAGAGAAATCATGGCATGGTACTTCTCAGACGTGTGGATAAAGATGAAGCATACTCACTCATCAAAGAAATCCACGAGGGATTTTTTAGTACCCATGACAATGGGCATGCAATGGCGAAGAAAATCCTAAGGGTTGGTTATTATTGGTTGACGATGGAATCAAATTGCTTAGTTATGTGCGTCATTACCATGATAGGGCTCATTAAGCCAAAAGCTTCAAATGTGCACCATTTGATTTTAGTTTGACTACTTCACCAAGTGGGTCAAAGATGCTTCTTATGCTGACGTAACAAGGAAAGTGGTCGTCTGGTTCATCAAGAAGGAGATAATATGTCGATAAGGACTTCCCAACAAAATCATCACAGATAATGCATCAAACTTAAACAAAAAAAATGATGAAAGAGTTATGCGAAAGCTTCAAGATAGAAAACCATAACTTGTCACTGTATCGACCGAAGATGAATGGAACCGTAGAAGCAGTGAACAAAAATATCAAAAAGATCCTGCTAAAGAAGGTGAAGACTTACAAGGACTGACACAAAATTCTTCCTTTTGAATTGTATGGCTACTAGACATTCGTCTGTACTTCAACAGGGGAAACTACTTTCTCTATAGTATACGATATGGAAGTAGTACTCTCTATTGAGGTAGAGATCCCATCACTGAGAGTCTTGATGGAGACCAAGCTATAGGAAGCTGAATGGATCTAAACAAGGTTTGACCAGTTGAACCTCATTGATGAGAAACACATGATAGCTCTGTGCCATAGTCAGTTGTATCACAAACGACTCAAAAATGCATTTGACAAGAAGGTCTGACCTCCAGAGTTCAAGGAAGGTGACTTACTACTCAAGAAGATCTTGTCCATACACAAAGATTCACTCGAGAATTTGACTCCAAACTATGAGGCCCATAAGTTCTGAAAAAGGATGTCTCTGGAGGAGCTTTAATTCTTACAACTATGGACGACGAAGAAGCTCCACTCCCAGTGAATACTGATGCAATAATAAAATATTATGCCTAAAGCTGTTAAGTTAAAAACCCGAAAGAGCAAGTTAGGCAAAAAATGGGCATCTCGGTGGGTTGAAAACTCAGGCAAAAATTAGTGATATAAAAAATAGTAGCAGCTCATGAAGTTGATAACCTGAAAAGGCGACTTAGGGAAAAAAGACATCCCAATGGACTGATAATCCGAAAGGGCGGTCCAGGCAAAAATTAGGTATTTCTAAAAAGGTAAAGAAACTGCATCGGGTAAGACTACTCAAAACAGAAGAACCATAAACATTAAGAATTAATTCAATTGATCTCTTTAAAATCAAGGTTTTTGTGGACTTAAGGGTTATAGGGAAAATATTGGTTACTGTAACACAATGGAAACTCCATTCCCATTATCATTTTCATTTGTTTTCTTTGTAATATTCCATATGGAGCTATGCCTTTCGTGTGCTACCATTCTATGAATAAAATTTTTATTTACTCATCAAAAGCTTTTCATTTGTGTTTTATTTATTTTTCTTTTTGCAAAATATCATTTATTTTTTATGATAAAATTTTGAAACTAAGGGACAATAAACATATTGAAAAAACACAAAGCGCTTTAATATTTGAAATGGTTAAAGAAAATTGGCAGCTTTTTCAAAACCACTATCATACCTCTATTTTGTCCGATAATTTTACTATTGTATTTGTTTTAGTCGCATCTTATTTCGAATGAATGAGATAGCCCATTTGATAGAAGAGTGAGTGTAAGGAGTACAAGTCGGTAAGGTTCTAAGTTTAAATCCCACCATATCCCTACTTTGGCACTTTTCTCTTTTCTGATTTTTTTGTCACTTGTTACTAATTAGATTTTTAGATTTTATTTTTTGTTATTATTAATTTTATTTTCTTACTATTGTTATTTTAGTTTAAATTTTAATTTTATTAGCCTTTTTCATTATTGTTCCTACTTTTTTTAATACTATTATTATTCTTCTTCTATTAAGATTAGTCTTTATTATTATTATTATTATTATTATTATTATTATTATTATTATTATTATTATTATTACAAGCTTATTATTATTATTATTATTTAATAAAAAATTAAAAAAAGAAGATCCAAAAAATTCAAATGGGAAAAAGTTCAAGATTAATTCATCTCTATCATTAAGCAAAATCCAACCTTTCCAAAAGCACCCGCTTGTGCGAAAATTCTACACAATTGGACTCCATAAAAATCAACATTGAACTCAAGCAAATCACCCAAATCTCCCTGATTGAAACCAAATTTGCACAAAAATCATTCAAATACCAATTAACACCAGGACATACCAAAACTGAATCACTCTAGAGGAAATTGCAAAACATATTTCTTCACTATAAACGGGGATGCATTCTACAAGGGAAGGGGGGTGCCAGAAGTTGAAACCGAAAAAAACACACGGGTCAGCCTTAACATCATCCTTATAATAATCTTCAACAAATCACCCAATTAATATCACCATCCACCCACTGTCATTCGAACTCATTCAACCTCTTCCATCAAACCACTACAATAAACATCCTTCATCAAAGCCATGTAAATAAACACAACAACATCAACTGTAACCATAACACTTTTTTTTTTAATTTAAAAAATGTTTAGAAAACTCCATTAACGTTCCCTCACCATCTCTTACAAATCAAGGTCCATCAACAACATAACCATGTGAACCAAAAAAGCTTAGAAGAATAAAAAAGATTTGAAATCGGACCACACATCCTTGGTGCAAAACCAAAACGCAAGCCCTCTTCCGACGACGAGCATACCGATGAAGTTAAGTTTTCATTTATATAAAACAAAAAAATAAGTATTTACATTAAAATTGTACATAATCAAACTTTGTTTAGTTAAATTAACTTAACTTTTTCTCACAATTTAAAACACCCTAAAATTCACCTCAACACAACCAACTCTTTTTTTCCGTCCTCGTGCGACAAGTCATGCTCTTTTCGCCCAGTGCAATAAATTAATCATTTTCCCCCATGCATCTAACTCAAAAATAAGATAAAATTTTTCATAAACTAAAATCAACCAACCAACATACTACTAACTACAATGACTCTGAATTCTTCATCACCTAATGAAAATACATAGGCACAAGGTTGCAAAACAAAGGCGATTCCTCTATCCTAAAACTAACATTTCCCTATTTAATTATTTTTTTGTAAACATTAAGTAAATAAATTAAAACCAAGTAGAAACAAATCATAAAAATATCCCCTTAAGCAAACACGTTAACCCTAGACTATAGGAGGTTCCCGTTGAGTACATCGTAGTTGGGGTCCCTAAAACCTTCCCCTCACTTAACCGACTCCCTAACCCATATTCGGTTGTGTTATACCCCAAAATTTTCTCTCTCATTTCTCGAGATATCTCTCACAAGATCTCCTTTGATTCAAGATTGCACAAGGTTTGATCAGCTCAAGACACCTCCTCAAGCACTGATAACTAAAAATTAGGGTTTGAGTTTTCACAAGGACAAATGGACTTTTAATTCCCCATATTACTTTCATGGATCCTTTTGGACCCTCAAGATTGCTCATGCCAAGTTTCAAGTCTTGGATCACATTTTTGCTCAGTCAATTGATCAGTTGACTTAAAATCAACTTTATTGAGGAAAAAGTCAATTGTGGTCAATTTGCAGTCAAACTTCATAATATTTTATCCATATAAAAATCATGAACTCATATATGTCATTGATCAAGTTTGGACCACAATTCCTCAATAAATTTGATCAGATCATCAAAAGGGCAAAATGGTCAAGATTAGGGTTTTGACAGAGAAGGTACAATTTTTGACTTTTGACCTAATCAATGACTTATTGGTTTAAGACATGATCTCAAGGATTCAAATACATAATTTTGACCTAATGGCATGGCTCAAAACATTTCTCAAGTTCAATTGATTGATAGTTGAATTTCAGTCAACTGATGAAAAGTCAATTGTACACTGAAAAGTCAAACTTTGACTTTTTGATCAAAATCAAGTTTCAAAGATTACAATTCATAAAAACATGTCAAAATATGAAAAATTTTCATCAAGAAATAGAAAAGTCAAAATTCATCTTTGAAAAGTCAAAATTTCCAAAACTTAGAATTTTTCTAAGTGTTGAAAATTCACATTTTTCACAACTTTGTGCCAAATTTTCACCATGATGCAAGATGATTCATAGGAAACTTCCAACATGAAAGTTGTAGATATCAATTAGATCTAAAACATTGTAGGTCATAAATATTTCTAGAAATTCTTGGATTTCAAGTTATGATTTTGTGAAGACATGCATATGAAACTTGAAGACTTAGTGAAATTTTGCCCTAGTTTAGGCAGGATTTGACCTAACTTCATGGCAAATTTTCACCTAGTTCCAAATTTAATTTTCAAAAATGTCCAACTTGAAGGTTGTAGGGGATGTTACAAGCTTTCCAAAATATCCAATAACTCATAGAGATAATACTTGAGCTAAGATAATCGAAGCCATGAAGTTAGGGTTTCATTCTTGTATTACAAGTCAATTTTGTGATGAACACTTGATCCAATCTTCAAGCATGTTGTACAAATCCCACTTTGCAGGATTATAACTTGCCTTTCACTCCGTAATCAAATGTCTACATGGCTGTTAGAAGCTTTAATCCAAGCATTCAATGCATTTCCCATGCTTAATACCATTTTAGGAAGAAAGGCAACATTGCCATTTTGGAAAAGTGGCTTTAAGCACAAAGTCCACTCTTCTTCAGCCTCTAACTTGTTGTTATGAACACACACAACATGTATGCTTAGAAGAAACATGTTTAAAGCTTCTAAGCCACCCTATAAACTAGGTACTTGTGCATTGGAACCATATTTTTCAAGCTTTCTTCAAAAACAAGCAAAAAAGCCACAAACATGTGATTCTTGATTTCTGACTTCTCCAAGCATCCAAACTTGTTGCTTATAAATAGAGGCACTATTTGTGAGCTAACACGCGAGCTTAAGCACCCTGAAACTCTCCCAAACTCCCTCAAATTAGAACTTGCATCAAAACTCCATTTATGTGCACATTCTAACTTTGAAACCTAAACTCACATTTCCCTCGTGCATTTTCATTCCTAATCAATCACAAAGCTTCTATACATCAAATATAGTCTATCTCCATCTCTGTTTCATAACTGTAACTCCATCTTCATCATCTTCCAAACTCAAAAATAGAGCTCTGCAACTGGACTTCTCCAGGCCATTCCAGCCACCCATTGCTCAAGCTAATCATTGCATTAGCTTCTTGGGAACTTGAGGAAGCTAACCTGATCATTGCAACACCTTGAATCAAGCTTATTTGCATTTCACGATTTCCAGTTTTGAGGTATCTTTTCTGAACTTCTATCTTTTCATTTAGGCATTGTTAAGCTTGCATTTGTGAAGATAAAATGTAGATATCATTGCCCTGAAATTGTACGTGTCCATAGATTTCATTTATATTGATTGAGCTTAGAGAATTTCAGGTTTGAATCTCTGAAAAAAGTTAGGTCAGAATTTGGTACTTTTAGAAATTCTCATTCATCTTTGATTTATAGCTTATGATATTTATATGGTTGGATTCATATGGAAAAATGGAGCAACTTCCATGTTTACATCTTTCATTTTTGTTGAGAAATGAGCAAGTTACAGGAACCATGGCTAGAGGTTGAAGATAAAGTCATTTTCAGGACTGGATTTATGTTATGTGTTTATTGTTTTTCTTATGTTAACGGATGTATAGCCACCCTAGTGGTAAGGCAGCACGTGTTTCATGTCAAGGGTGTGGGTACGAGCCCCAGCGCTGCCACTTTTCATATTTTTCCATATTTTCCTTTCTTTTTTGCCACAACCAGCGCCCGGGCCTTAAGTCAGTGGGCTTTTTCATTTTTTCTTCTCTTGACCCCCCCGCCTGCTTTCACACACTTGGCCCAAACATTTTTTTGTCATTTTAATTTAATTTATTTTCTTTTTCTTATTTTATTTCATTTTATTTTTCTTTATCATTTTATTATTATTATTAATATTATTTTTTTGCTTCTCTTGACCCCCCCCCCCCCCCACTCTGAAAAGGAAGTTATAGGATTCTTGGGTCGTCTTAACTACATCGCCCGTTTCATATCTCACTTGACTGCTACTTGTGAGCCAATCTTCAAACTCTTGAAGAAAGATCAAGTAGTCAGATGGAATGATGAATGCCAAGATGCCTTCGACAAAATAAAAGAATATCTAAAAGAACCTCCTATTCTCATGCCTCCAGTTGAAGGAAGACACTTGATCATGTATTTGACAATACTAGAGAATTATATGGGGTGTGTTTTGGGCCAACATGACGAGTCTGGCCGAAAAGAGCGTGTTATTTATTACTCGAGCAAAAAGTTTACCGATTGTGAAACCAGATATTCACTGCTCAAGAAAACTTGCTGCGCTCTGGCATGAGCTGCTCGCCGGCTAAGACAGTATATGTTAACTCATACCACTCTATTGATTTCTAAGATGGACCCAATCAAGTACATCTTCGAGAAACCTGCTCTTTCCAGGCGGATAGCCAGATGGAAAATGATCTTGACTGAGTACGACATTCAATACACAATGCAAAAGGCCATCAAAGGAAGCATATTAGCATATCACTTGGCCCATCAAGCTGTTGACGATTATCAGTCTATGAACTTTGACATCCCGGATGAGAATATCATGCTGGTAACCGACTACACGAAGCCTAGACCATATAACGGACCTGAACAAGGATCCCGATGAACTATGGTCTTCGTTGGGGCTTCCAACGCCTTGGGCAACGAAATTTGTGTTGTAATCATCTCCCTTGAAGGTTGCCACACTCCTTTCACTGCCATACCATGCTTCAATTGTACGAACAATATGGCTGAGTACGAGGCATGCATTTTGGGTCTGAAGGCTGCCATTGATTTGAGGATCAAGCATTTGAATGTGTTTGGGGATTCCGCTATAGTGATTAGCCAAGTAAAAGGAGATTGAGACACTAAGAACCCTAATCTTATCCCTTACAAGGAGCTTGTGCTATCTCTGATTCCTTACTTCAAAGAGATCACCTTTGAACACTTCCCTAGGGAAGAAAATCAGTTGGCTGACGCCTTGGCCACCATGTCTTCTATGTTCAAAGTCAGATGGGACAACTAAGCTCCTATGATTACCATTGAGAGATTCTAAGAACTTGCACACTGTTGTGAGCTTGACACTGACACAGAAAAACCTTTATACCATGAGGTGAAGAGATACCTGGAATCACAAGAGTACCCTGAAGGAGTATCCATCAATGACAAAAAGTTCTTACAAAGATTTTCAGCCAAATTCTTCTTAAGTAACAGAATTTTGTACAAGCGTAACCAGGACTCTACTCTACTCCGATGTGTGGACAAGAAGGAGGCATGTCAAATTATGGAAGACATGCATGATGGTCTCTTTGGGACTCACTCTAGCGGACATACTATGGCCAAGAAAATCATTAGAGCTGACTACTATTGGTCTACATGCCTCTTATCCCTCTGAATGTCATGAGCATTCCGTGGCCATTTGCAATGTGGGGAATTGACTTGATCGGAGAGATCAAGCCCACCGCTTCCAATGGACATCTCTTCATTCTGGTCTCTAATGATTATTTCACCAAATGGGTCAAAGCCGCCTCTATTGCCTCAGTCACCAAGAACATGGTAGCCAAATTCATCAAACATAACCTCATCTGCCGCTATGGTATCCCCAAAAGGATCATCATCGACAATGGGACTAACCTCAATAGTGTTATGATTATCGAGCTTTGCACTCAATTCAAGATCAAGCATCACAATTCTTCTCCTTATAGACCTAAAATGAATGGCGCAGTCAAAGCAGCCAACAAAAACATTAAGAAGATTATGCAGAAGATGGTAGTAACCTACATGGATTGGCATGAGATGTTACCATTTGCTCTTCATGGCTACCGTACTACATCTAGGACATAACCTGGGGCAACTCCCTTTTCTTTGGTCTATGGCATGGAAGCTATTCAGCCAGTGGAAGTTCAGATTCCCTCACTAAGAATTATGAATGAAGCAGGCCTAGGCAAAGACGAGTGGGTCCAGACAAGATTGGATCAGTTGAACTTGATCGATGAAAAGCGACGGGCTGCTGTTTGTCATGGTCAGATGTACCAAAAATGCATGATTAAGGCTTTCAACAAAAAGATCAAACCTCGAGTATATCAAGCTGGTGACTTGGTGATAAAGCGCATCATTCTTCCACAAGGCGACCCCAAAGGCAAATGGACTCCCACCTAAGAAGGGCCATTTGTTGTCAAGAGAGTGTTCTCTGGTGGTGCCATGATGCTGACTACCATGGATGGTGAAGACTTCCTACATCCTATGAACGCGGACATAGTTAAAAAATAATATGCATAAGAGACCCGCTAGGTTGACACACCTAGGTAAAAATAAGGGCATCCCGGCAAACCAAAAGGTTTTGGCAAAAATTAGGGATATATGCAAAAGATGGTACACCCGGCAAGTTGAAAACTCAAAAGGGCGACTTGGGCAAAAATGGGTATCTTGGTGGACTGAAAACCCGAAATGGCGGTCCAGGCAAAGTTAAGGATTAAAAGTGTATGACTATGTCCCATGGAATAACCACAGTCGAATTTATTACCAAGGTCTGAGTTCAAACGGTCCAAGATCAATCCAATCAACTTCTGTCAATGGCAAGGGGAATTCGAAGACATTGGGGAAATAATAGAGTTGGAATGCAATGAGATCATTTCCACATGGCTATTTGTTTTTGTTTTCAATTTTTGTTTTCCTTTCGACGATTTCCTCTTACTAGGATCTCCGTCTCTTTGTACAAAAACACCTATTCACGGGAAAAATATCAATACAAATATACTTTGAAGTGCAAACTTTCTGTTTTTTGTTTTGAGTGCAAAGTTGTCCAATGACTAAAATTGAATTAACATATGCATGTGAACATAATTAAAACTATTTGGCACACGTGTCCTTCTAAGGAGCAGCAAGCATCTCTTTAATGTATATGAAATATCCCCATAGAGTTATCTCATTTAGTATTATCCCACAAAGATCGGCTACAATAAACCTTTCCCTTAATAGAGTTGCCTACAAAGTCTCTTTGCATAGGTTGATTCCCAGCCAGAGTCTCAATCTCTTGACATCTCTCTCTCTCTCTCCAGCTAAGTTGGTCATAAAAGAAGAAGCCTTGTGGATCTCTTCCTCAAAGAACTCACCTCGTTAGCAGTTTATCGAGTATTTATCAATAGGGTTTATTTCCCCAACAGGGTTTATTTCCCCAACAAACAACGAGTAGTGAAACTCCCCAGTTGAGTTTGTATTCCCCGACATAGTATATCCTCTCCAATTTGAGTTTACTTTTCAGACTATTACAAATCAGAGGGCCACAACCCCCAATCCCCAGTGAAGTCGTCAATAAAACCTTTACTATATTTAAAAGATACTATAAAGCCTGGACCCGACCAAATATTAGTACTACTTTCAGTCACTATGAAACCTGGACCCAACAAGATAATAGTTAACTTCTCAAGAAACTATGAAACCTGGACCCGACTAGATAATAGTTTAACTCTTCGAGATATTTAAGAACCTGGACTCAACCAGACAAAGGTTTAAATTCTTTTCCCTAGTAGAGTTTGCCTCTACCCCAACAAGTTATTGTGAAGTCTGGATCCGACCAGATAGCAACTAACTTTATTCCCTCAAAAATTTGCTGTGAAGCCTGGAATTCGACTAGATAACAACCAATCCCCAGCAAGTCACTATGAAGCCTGGACCCGACCAGATAATAATATAGCTTTTTAAAGAAAAATTATGAAGCCTGGACCCGACCAGATAGTTGTTACCATCTCAAGTTACTGTGAAGCCTGGACCCGACCAAATGTCAGTTCAACTCCATCTCTTTAGACAAGTTTATTGTGAAGCCTGGACCCGACCAGATAAAAATTAATTTTATCCACCTCAAAGATCTGCGAAGCCTGGAACTCGACCATATAACAATTCAATTTCAAGAAATTTCCCGTGAAGCCTGGATCCGACCAGATAACAGTTAATTTACTCTTCCCCAGTAATTTACTGTGAAGCGTGGAATTAGACCAGATAGAAGTTGACTTCATCATCCTCAGCAAGTTATTGTGAAGCCTGGATCCGACCAGATAACAACTTACATTCAAGAGACAATCCCCAGCAGAAGCATTCTTTTAATAAATTTGAATATGTGTATATTCTTCATCCTCAACAACAATCTGAGATTCAGCTTTCCAGGAACTTCTCAGCAGTAGTCAGGGATTTATTTTCCCGGACAAACATGCATCCCACATTCATAAATCATAGCATATACATATGAAACGAATTTAGCATAATCTCATTCATCTTGTGAACATCATGCATACATCTGCATTTAACTGACCCTTTTTTCTCATAGGTAAAACATGAAGTTTTAGTAAATCGACCAAAGATTTGGGCTGATACTTCTTCCAGTATTTACCATCATTCCTCCAAATGGCATCTATGAGCCCATTCCCAATACATCTTCGAGTGTAAATTTCTGGGCACTCTAGTGTTCAATCATCTTCCACCTCTAAGTCACGAATGGCGGATCCTCCAATCTAACTCTTTAGGTTTAAGAAGATTGAACAGGGGAAGCTGTTGTACCCCAAAATTTTCCCTCTCATTTCTCAAGTAATCTCTCACAAGATCTCCTTTGATTCAAGACTGCACAAGGTTTGATCAACTCAAGACACCTCCTTAAGCACTCATAACTGAAAATTAGGGTTTGAGTTTGCACAAGGACAAATGGAATTTTAATGCCCCATATGACTTTCACGGATCATTTTGGACCCACAATATTGCTCATGCCAAGTTTCAGGTCTTGGATCACATTTCTGCTCAGTCAATTGATCATTTGACCTAAAATCAACTATATTGGGGGAAAAGTCAACCGTGGTCAATTTATAGTCAAACTTCATAATTTTTGATCCATATCAACATCATGAAATCATATATGTCATTTTATCAAGTTTGTATCACAATTCCTCAAGAAATTTGATCAGATCATCAAAAGGGCAAAATGGTTAAAATTAGGGTTTTGACTAAGAAGGTGCAATTTTTGACTTTTGACCTAATCAATGACTTATTGGTTTAAGACATGATCTCAAGGATTCAAATAAATCATTTATACCTAATGGCATGGCTCAAAACATTTCCCAAGTTCAATTGATTGATAGTTGAATTTCAGTCAACTGATGAAAAGTCAATTGTACATTGAAAAGTCAAACTTTGACTTTTTGATCAAAATCAAGTTTCAAAGATTACAATTCATAAAAACATGTCAAAATATGAAACTTGTTAATTAATAAATAGGAAAGTCAAAATTCATCTTTGAAAAGTCAAAATTTCCAAGACTTATAATTTTTGTAAGTGTTGAAAATTCACATTTTTTCACAACTTTGTGCCAAATTTTCACCATGATGCAAGATGATTCAAAGGAAACTTCCAACATGAAATTTGTAGATCTCAATGAGATCTAAAACATTGCAGGGAAGAACTTTTTCTATAAATGATTGGATTTCAAGTTACGATTTTGTGAAGACATGCTCATGAAACTTGAAGACTTAGTGAAATTTTGCCCTAGTTTAGGCAGGATTTTGACCTAACTTCATGGAAATTTTTCACCTAGTTCCAAATTGAATTTTCAAAAATGTCAAACATGAAGGTTGTATGGGATGTTACAAGATTTCCAAAATGTCCAATAAATCATTGAGATCATACTTGAGCTATGAGAATCAAATCCATGAAGTTAGGGTTTCATTCTTGTATTACAAATCAATTTTGTGATGAAAACTTGATCCAATTTTCAAGCATGTTGTACAAATCCCACTTTGAAGGCTTCTAACTTGCCTTTCACTCCATAATTAAATGTCTACACAGCTTTTAGAAGCTTTAATCCAAGCATTCAATGCATTTCCCATGCTTAATACTATTTTAGGAAGAAAGGCAACATTGCCATTTTGGAAAAGTGGCTTTATGCACAAAGTCCACTCTTCTTGAGCCTATAACTTGTTGTTATGAACATACACAAATGTATGCTCAGAAGAAACATGTTTAAAGCTTCTAAGACACCCTATAAACCAGGTACTTGTGCATTGGAACCACATTTTTCAAGCTTTCTTCAAAAACAAGCAAAAAGCCACAAACATGTGATTCTTCATTTCTAACATCTCCAAGCATCCAAATTTGATTCTTATAAATAGAGGCACTATTTGTAATCTAACACACGAGCTTAAGCACCATGAAACTCTCCCAGACTCCCTCAAATCAGAACTTACATCAAAACTCCATTTATGTGCACATTCTTACTTTGAAACCTAAACTCACATTTCCCTCGTGTGTTTTCATTCCTAATCAATCACAAAGCTTCTATACATCAAATATAGTCCATCTCCATCCATGTTTCATAACTGTAACTCCATATTCATCATCTTCCAAACTCAAAAATAGAGCTCTGCAACTGGACTTCTCCAGGCCATTCAAGCCATCCATTGCTCAAGCTAATAATTGCATTAGCTTCATGGGAACTTGAGGAAGCTAACCTGATCATTGCAGCACCTTGAATCAAGCTCGTCTGCATTTCATGATTTCTAGTTTTGAGGTATCTTTTCTGAACTTCTATCTTTTCATTTAGGCATTGTTAAACTTGCATTTGTGAAGATAAAATGTAGATATCATTGCCCTGAAATTATACATGTCCATAGATTTCATTTATATTGATTGGGCTTAGAGAATTTTAGGTTTGAATCTCTGAAAAGAGTTAGGTCAAAATTTGGTACTTTTAGAAATTCTCATTCATATTTGATTTATAGCTTATGGTATTTATATGGTTGGATTCATATGGAAAAATGGAGCAACTTCCATGTTTACATCTTTCATTTTTGTTGAGAAATGAGCAAGTTACATGAACCATGGCTAGAGGTTGAAGATGAAGTCATTTTCAGGACTGGATTTATGTTATATATTTATTGTTTTGCTTATGTTAACAGATGTATAGCCATCCCAGAGGTAAGGCAGCACACGATTCATGTCAAGGGCGTGGGTTCAAGCCCCAGCGCCGACACTTTTTATATTTTTCCATATTTCCCTTTGTTTTTTTCCATAACCAGTGCCTGGGCCTTAAGTCAGTGGGCTTTGTCATTTTTGCTTCTCCTGACCCCCCCTGCCTGCTTTCACACACCTTACCCAGACATTTTTTTTATCATTTTAATTTAATTTATTTTCTTTTTCTTATTTTATTTCATTTTATTTTTCTTTATCATTTTATTATTATTAATAATATTATTATTATAATTTTTATTAATCAAAAATCCAAAAATATTTTATTTGTTTATTTACATATTTAAAATACTTTTATTTTATTTTATTTCTTTTAAAGATAAAAAGACAAAAAAAAAATTGGCTAACAAATTTAATTTCCTTTCTTAAATTTAAATAATAATTAGACTCAAGTTTATTTTATTTTCTTTTAAATTAAAATTAACTTAGAATTTAGGTTTCTTTTAATTGATTAATTACTGTTGTACCCCAAAATTTACCCTCTCCTTTTATCAACATTTCTCATCACAAGGCTCTTGGAACTCAAGATCAAGCTAGAGTTTGCTTTGCTCAAGACATCTCCTTGCACTGATGACCTAAATTAGGGTTTGAGTTTGCACAAGGATTTTTGGGCCTTCAATGCTCAAATTGACTTTCATACTTCATATTGGGCTCATAAGTTTGTCCATACCAAGTTTCAAGCCTTGAATCAAATTTTTGCCCAATCAATTGGACAGTTGACCTAGAAATCAGCTGTATTGGGGAAAAAGTCAATTGTGGCCAATTTACAGTCAAACCTCATGAATTTTGACCCATATCAACACTATGAACTCACATGAACCATTGGATCAAGTTTGGACCACAACTCCACAAGAAATTTGATCAGATCACCAAAAGGGCAAAATGGTCAATTTTAGGGTTTTGACTGTGCAAATGCAATTTCTGACTTTTTGACTTAACCAAAGGCAATTCAAGTTCAACCATGGACTCAAGGACTCAATGGAATCATCTTTACCTATTCAACAAGTTCAGAAGATCTCAAATGCATGGGATTGACAGATGAATTTTTCAGTCAACTGATCAAAATTTGATTGTACACTGAAAAGTCAAACTTTGACTTTTTGGTCAAAATCAAGTGCCAAGGGTCATTTTTCATCAAGATGTGTCAAATTATGAAACTTGTTCATCAAGAAACCCAAAATTGCAAATTAGGGTTTGAAATTGAAAAATTTCATAACTTAGAATTTTTCTAAGTTATGAAATTTTCCTATTTTTTTTCCTAACTTTGTCCCACATTTTCACCATGATGCAAATGGATTCAAACAAAACTTACAACATGAAAGTTGTAGCCCTCCACAAAGTATACAACTTTGATTCACAAAGTTTTCTCAAAAGAAGCTTGGATCTCAAGTTATGATTTTTGGAACAAGGGTCCCTAAAACTTTTAACTTAGTGAAATTTTGCCCTAGTTTAGGCAGGATTTTGACCTATCTTTTTGGTCATTTTTCACATAGTTCCACTTGGAGTCTCAAGTTGAATTTCAAATATGGATTATAGAGAATGTTTCAACTTTCAAAATTTTCCAAGAACTCCTCAAACACATTTGTGGTTAGGGAGAATCGAATGCTTGAAGTTGGCAAAAACTCACTTTGTATCCATGGCAAGTTCATGTTCATACAAGTTGCATTTTCAAACCAGCATGCCTTGTACTAGTTTGTAGGCCTCTAAACCATTTCACCCTCCTTAATTAAATGCAAATCCATTAGTCTAAGCTTTTGTTTTGGCCATTTGGATATTGTACACAAGATTAGGCCTTAAGTAGAAAAAGGCAAATTCCCATTTTTGCAAAAGTGTGCTTTATGTCAAACCATGATCTTTGAGCATAGAGCCAAGATCTCAGAAGCCAAATCAAATCCACAAATTTCAGGTACCAAGAGGATTGTATGCAACATATTTGGTGGCTTGTACAGGCATGTAATCACAACTTCCACTTTCTTGCCTCAAGAAGAAGAAACTTGTCAAAATCCTCACAACTGAAAAACCAACCAAGATCAACTTACACAAAAATTTCAAACATCTTTCACACAACCATTTTAGCAAGAAACATGAGTGCTTGAGCCCCAAAACCTCCCATAGCTAGAAATCACACTTCTTTGGCAAAACAGGGCACATGCTGCAACTTGAGTTCTCCAGCTCATTTGGCTCGTGCGTTTTGCCCCATTTTGCTTCAAACACTTTCCATCCAAGTCACTCAAGCTATCCCAAACACCAAAAGCCAACTGTAACTCCATTTACAGTGTTCACCATTTTCATTTCAAGCTTGTACAGGTTGAGTTCTATAGGCTTGTTGTACCCCAAATTTTGACCTAAGATATTGTCTCTTACCTGCATCTTTACATTACATTTGTTTTGATCCATCGATTTTAAAATTCATGACTTTTTCAGGCCAAGAGCTATTTATGCTGAACATTAAATCATTTAATCGATTCGTGCTAAAAAGGATGTTTATTAATTATTTATTATCTAAAATGTAAATAATTGAAATTCATTTTTTTGATTATTATTTAGTTTAAAGATGTATGGATAATAAAATAAACATCAGAGAAGAGGCGCATTAATTGTGTGGACAGTATTTATTTATTACTCATTATTTTAAATTTAAGTAACTAGAATTTATTCTTAGTTATTACATAATTTAAAGGTTATGAATAATATAATAAGCATTCGAGAAAGTTCATTGATCAATAACGATTGCTTGATCATTCGTCGTTCTAAGTTAAATAATTGAAACCTTGTTTTAATTATTATAATTTAGTTGGGAAGGATGAATTAAATAACCGAAGATATTAGTTGATCAATGATAATTATTATTTATCTGTTTATTGTTTTGAATGTAGATAATTGAAATTTGTTTTCAATTATTATTCATTTGGAGAAATAATAAACGATAAATAAATAAAGAAGAAGAATTTAATGGGCAAATAGTTTTCTTTTATTCATTTTTTTTATTGTACAAGTTATTATGTAAATATTGTATATATTACAATAAATTACAATAATGAATTGATAAAAACTAAAATGAAATAAGAAGAAGCTAATCTATCCTAATTCTAAAACTTCCGATCCAATACGTTTTGTCCGCTCATTTAATGTTACCTGCACAATTAAAAGAAAAGAATTAGAATTCGAATAAATAATTAAATGCAGAAAATAAATTTAATGTTCATCATTAAATGTAATGGCCGGAATCAGTTACTATTTTTTGCAAATCACGGGATTACTCCCGGTTCACAAAAAAAAGAAAAGAATTTTAAAGCATGTGCACAAGTTATGTTTTCCAAAAAACTGCATATTTAAACTAATTACATTTGTTTTAAATCCCAAATGTAATTTCAAAAAGCATACAGCATAAGCATACAAAACCATGCAGTAACCACATATGCAAGCATGCTCACTTAGCCTTTGCCTACACAGCAGGAAACAAAACAATATTTGTATTAAAAGGAAAACATGCAGTTTGACCATATTTGCAAGCAATACAAAAATTCCTTTTTTCATCATTTTCTGGCCATTACAATTTCAGAAAATGTACAGCTTATCACTCTTTTGTCAAAGCCATACTGAGAGAAAAAAAAGAGAGGGAGAAGTGTGGGATTTGCAGGCTTAGCATAGGCAGAAGAGGTTATACAAGACAAACAAAAATATAGCCAGTAGAATTAATAACATAGAATAAGAATAGAGACAAATTGGAGGGACAGCATAGTGCAGAATGCTCAGGGAGATCCCAAAAGCTTTTTTTCAAAAATTCCTGGCCTGTAGCGAAAAGAAGAGGAATTGTTATATTACATAACAAAAAGAAAACAAAGACAGAGAACATATATCAAAAGCCTCCAAGGAAACTGAAAAAATTGAAAACTGCATAATCCCCTACTGTAAAAGAAAACCATTTTTTCAAACCATACACAAAAACCTTGCAACTGATTGAGCTATTAAAACCAATATCCTCATCCTGTCATCAAAGAAAAACATCCAAAAATCATCTTACAGTAAACTAGTTCAAATCACCACCAATATGACATAGCGAATTCCTGCCCCAACTTCCATTCATCCGCCCAAACCACAAGAAATCCTTACATTCATCACTATGTCCCACTATTATTCCAGCTTGAACATCCCTAGTCCAATAACCTGAAAACTCTAAGGCAACCGATTTGGCCTCAGTGTCAACATCATTGGCCCCTTTCAAAAAATTACTCAAGCTATCCAAATCATACAGTACAGTTTCAAGAAGAAGTGTAATATCAGTTTCAACAAAAATCCAGCATAGCATCACATTCAAGCAAGGATAAAGAACAAGTGTAGCATCATATTCAAAGGAGAAGAAAAAACGAAACAATCATACAGTGGCTCGTTCAAGCAAGAAGAAGCAGAATCAAAGTACAGTCCCAACCAATTTCAACAAAAGGAAAGGTGTAGCATCATATTCAAAGAAGGAGAAAACAGAAGTGCAGTTTCAACGCAAAGAAGAAAAGCACAATCATCATACAGTAACTCTTATTCAAAGAAGACAAAGAATAAGTGTAGTATCACATCCAAGAAGAAGAAGAATCAAAGTACAGTACCAACAACCAAGAAGAGGAAAACCGCAAATACCGTTCACCACTGTGTACGCTTGCCGTCTCCCTGCTGTCCGGCCTCCATCACCCCTAGCTCCTCCTCCTTCTCCACCTAGGTAACAATCTTTCCTCTCTCTTTTTCCTTCAAATGACATTCAAATCGACATGGACAATAAATATAAAAAACCAGTCAAGATCAACAACAAAACCATAAAATCAACATGCAAGATGAATCTAACGTTAACGAAGAAAACACGTCCTTACCGTCTCTGCTTAAGCCGTCTCGTTCAGTGGAGGGAAGAAGAGCCTAGCGTGGGTGGCCAGAACGGAGAAGAAACGTCAAGACTGGTGGCGAGGATGAAGAAGCTTCGCGAAAGAGATGAAGATCGTGAGAAGAGAGAGAGCGCCGTTTCTGCCTTAAGACAAACCCTAAATCCCATTTGTATAACATAATACAACCCTAATGCTGCATTAACCTCTTGGACCCCTAATGCTCTCAACTTAAGCCCACGAAATTTGTACACCCCCCCTGTCTTCATTTCGCCTTGGGCCCTATCCCAACCATCTGGCCCATTCTGACTTAGTTACACCCCTATTAATTCATTTCTCCCCATTTTAATTACCTTCTTAAAAATCTTATTAGTTTTGATTATAGTTTTAGACAACCCAAAAATAATTTAAAGCATTTTAATAATAGGCCACTTTATTAATTCAACTTTCAAGATTTAATATTCTTAATATCTCCTTTTTTAAAAAAAAAAATAGATTTTAGTTAGTAATATTGAGTTTTTTATTTAATCTAAAGATTTCCTAATACCTTTTATAATAAAAGGCATAAGAATAGGGAAAAACTAAAAAAAAAAATATATTTTATTATCTTAATTAATATCAAAAATATATAAAAAAAAACTTAATAACTTAAAAAACTAGAAAAATGCCACGTCCTCATTAAATAAATCTTTTGATTTATCCTTATCAAAAATGCTTAAAAAAATTTAAAATGCTTTCTTCCCGTTAACATTAAACAAACAAAATCATGAAACGCATTGTTCGCATCTTTTATTCCATCATTTAGATTATTGTTATTTAATTATCATTCGCATATTTTCTTTGTTCGTGTATCTTTGTTTATTCGATTTATGTTTAAATCCAAAGGGAAAAACAGTAAATTTGTTGACTTCATGTCTCCAAATCTAACTGCGCAAATTTTCGCATTTCATTAAAACTTAGGGTAACTTTTCCTCAAACATTCACCTTACTTCAAAATTTCAACCTTTACAAGACCTATACCTTTTAAACAAAAACTTCGACATTAGGTCGTCGTACCTTCAAAAAAACCCGTCCGTATCCCTTTTCGGCCAAAATAATTTATTTTTCAATCAAGCGATCAATTTTAAATAAAACAGATATTTCAAAAGGTTCCTATAGAGTACTATAGATGCATTGGGTGCTAATACCTTCCCATTGTATAACCAACCCCCTAACCATAAGATCTCTTTTTCAAAAACGCCTTGTATTTTTATTACTTTCAAAAGTATTGTTTACATTGCATATTTAGGGTTTTATTTCGCTCTTTTCCCTTTTCCCTTGGAAACAATAAAGCGCGGTGGCGACTCTTGCTTTTGTGAGACGAATTAATCAATAATTCGGTCTCCGATTTACCCCGCTACATTTTTATCGCTACAAGGCTGATTCAAGGACTTTCTAGGAAAGCTAACTATTTGAAAAGGACAAGTGAAGTTCAGGAAAGCTACCAGACATCTCAAAACTTGTTGAGAAGCACTGCATTACCCTACACGAATCCAACTGAAACAGGTTTTTCTTCACTTTTTATCTCTCTATTTAGGAACATTTAGCCTTAGGTTTGTGAATAAAAAATGTAGTCTTCAATGCTAGGAAGCCATACATATGCTCAGTTTTCATTTATATTAAGTGTGCTAGGAGAATTTCATCCATGAATATGCTGAAAAAACTAGGTCAGGTTTTAGGGCCAAAGAAATTCTCTCTGGTCTTTGAGAGTTAGGACTAGTTATTTATATGGTTGGAATCGTCTTGCAATTCTCTACAAGTTTGATGTTGTGAGTTTTTGCAAAAGATCACGTATACAGGATCTAGCATTTGAATCAGGCACGCGCGTGTTTTCCAGTCTGGAGGAAGAAGATGAAGTTGGCTTGGGTTGGGCTTGGCCTGGCTTGCTTCTAACACCCCTCTTTTCATTTTTACACCCCCTGGCCCAATTTCTTATATTTCTACATTTTTGCATTTTTGTTTTGTTTATTTATTTTGTTTATTTATTTCCAAATATAAAAAATGCCTAAAAAATATTTTCATAATTTTTTACATTTATTTAGCATTTTATTTTAATTTTTCTAATATAGAAAACATTTTAAATACTTTTATATTATTTACTTAAACTTGAAAATAATATGTAAATTATACTTTTATTTTTATTTCTTATTTTTATTCACACTGAAAATATTATTTAAAATATAATTTATTTTTTGTACATATTTTATTTTATATTATACATATTTAATATATTTAATATATATATATATATATATATATATATATATATATATATATATATATATATATATATATATATATATATATATATATATATATATATATATATATATATATATATATATATATATATATATATATATATATATATATATATATATATATATATATATATATATATATATATATATATATATATATATATATATATATATATATATATATATATACTTTTATTTTATTAAATAATTAGAATAAAAATATAAAAATATTACATTTTTACTTTTATTATTATTCATACTAAAAAAATACCTTTTTAAGTATATTTTATTTTTGTACATATTAATATATTTTATTGTATATAAATAAAATAATATGTTTATTTTCTTAAAGAAATTAGGGTTTCATCCCTTAAACAATAAAATTAATCTTTTTTTATTTATTTCTTTATACTTTTTTACATTAAAAATACTTTTACATACATAGGTAAACAAAAACCTTTTTGCATAATACATATTATTTGATATTTATTTATTTTGTTTATTTAAATATTATTCATTTATTATTCATGCAATTAAATTCAATTTGGATGTAATAGTAAATTAGGGTTTATATTTCTTGTCATATACGCCCCATTCAAAATTGTACCCCCATCCCCATAATCATGTTGTAATAGCTTGGAATTTAAATTCTCGCACTTTACGCTTTCAATTATGCCATGATTAGAGAATTATGGTTTGTATGCAAAAATCCAAATTAACAAATAGTTTGACCTAATCAAAGACGAAAATGCATGAAAATCAAACACAATGCACACTTGCACCCCTAGGGTTACAATCCACTTGTTGCCTTCAAAAATGGGCCATGGTATGCATGTTGGGTACTTTGGCAAAACAAAAACAAAACAAAAGATCATAGTCCCTCGATGACGCTATCTGAGTTGCCTAAACAAAAAATGATCAAGTCCCTCAAGAAAATTCCCAAAAATACTTGACACAATTGCTATCATGGTCTATACGATGACCCGCGCCTGTCCCGTTTAACATCCTAACACAAGGTTATTCACCAAATGCAATGGTGAAACAACACTGTCAAAAGGGTTAAAAACATTAGGAAGGATCTTTGAGTAAAATAGGGTAGATAGCTTTTAGTTATTTGATCAAAAAGCTTGCAAAACATCCTTGCTATTTTCAAGCACACTTCACAACACAATTTCAAAACAAGACTTTAAAACATTGAAATCTTTTCAAAAGACAAAAACACCTTTGTATACATTCAAACAAGAATCATTACAAAGGTTGCCACAACGATGGCCTCATTTTAAAACATCTTTCAAAACCACACACAAATCACCATTTCAAACAATTGGAAAAGCAAAGAAAGTGATCTAAACAAGTAACTAAGAGCCCATGGGTAACCATGGATGAAAAGGGTGCTTGCACCTTCCCTTTTCATAATCTACTCCCCGAACCCAAGAAAACATCTCAAAGGTCTTTCCTATGATTTTTGACCTTTCCTTAGGATAAAATAAAAAGTCGGTGGCGACTCTTGCTAAACCGAAACATTTGCAAACACAAACGCAAAACCTCAAGTCAGTTCTCCCACCGTATCATAGAACTGGCGACTCTGTTGGGGACAACTTTAAAAGTGGAGTAACCTTAGGGTTTAGATCACCTTTGCATGATTATCTTGTTTGCTTTGATTTCTTTACATTTGGTTCTCTTGTTTGGGTTTTGTTTCCTCCACCTAGATTTTTGGGAAACATTCATAGGTAAATAGCAATACATTGTGGAAACTGTGAGGGGTATACCGACATGGTTGAAGAAATATCTATATTAGTGCGACATATTTGTGAGTACCGGTAGCCTTTGAGTCAATCAAAGAGAATACGGGGCCGCTGAGTGATGTCATGAAGCACTAATGAACTCTTAGAACCTTACTTGACCATCTTGGCCTTTTTAGGGGTAGTGAGATGACCGGCTTGGGTGCAGTCCGAAGTTGGTAGATACTCGATACTACACTCATTGATGGTTGTTTTCTTGGAATATTTTGGTCGCCAGTTAAGTGGCTAAACCAAAACAATGAACATAGAAAATAATCCAGTGATATTGAGCTCCTTAGAACCCGGTTATTATTTATAGGACAGGTTGAGCCAACTAACTTCAAGAGGGTACTTACCTATGAAACCTCATGCAAGCCTGAAACTAGGATCTTGTGTGACTTGTTTGTACATGTGCTTGTGCATACATCATGAACATCATAAAGCATCATATGCATCCACTAACCATTTCAAGGGTTTGGATCTTCATCTTTGTTCTTGTTTTGTAGGTCATGGAATCTCTTCGCAGGAAAACAAGGAGCTTACTTCCAAGATTCCATAGAATTCTCCTTTCATTGAAAGACATGGTAGACTTCTCAACTTGGTCAACTCCAACATTGAAGAAGACATGGTGAAAGTTCTCTTCCAATTCTTTGACCCCCTACACCACTGTTTCACATTCCCTGATTACCAACTAGTACCTACTTTGGAGGAATTTTCTCAACTCCTGAGAATTCCTATTCTTCATCAACTACCCTACAATGGTACGGAAAAAGAACCAAAGCCTAAAGATGTTGCTCAAGCCTTACACTTGCAACCATCTGATATCAAAGGTCATTGGGAAACTAGAAGTGGTGTCAAAGGTTTCTTGGCAAAGTTTCTGTTTGAGAAGGCACAAGATTGCTGGAATTATCTAGATCTACAAGCTTTTGAGGAGATTGTAGCACTTCTCATCTATGGGTTGGTCTTGTTCCCAAACCCTGATCAACTTAGAGATGTGAATGCTGTCAAGATTTTCATATCTCGGAATCATGTGCCTACATTGCTTGGGGATATCCTACACTCATTTTACACACGAACAGTGAGGAAATGAGGTGTTCTCATGTGTTGTACTCCTCTATTAGCAAGGTGGTTTATTTCTCACCTTCCCCAAACAATTTTGAAGAATGAGCAGGGTTTAAGGTGGTTACAACGGTTGATGACCCTCACACACTCTGATGTTCATTGGTGTTCTCGGTCCAGAGAAAATGTCATCATCATTGATCGTTGTGGGGAATTCCCTAATGTCCCACTACTTGGCATTAGGGTAGGCATCACCTACAACCCCTGTTGAGCTCTAAGGCAATTTGGGTATGCCCAGAGGGATGGCTCTCATGATATGCTGATTCCTGACCTAGTTTTTGACTTCGACAACGATGCGCAAGGACTTCGACAAAGGTTTATCCGAGCTTAGAGGATGCCCAACAAAGTGGATAGTAAGACACTGGGGCACAAGAATTCCATCGCCCTTGAGCCTTATCTCAAGTGGGTACGAACTCACGCCCAGAGTCTTATGATGCCTTACCCTCACATTCTCGCCGTGATCAAAGAGCCTGTTATGGAAGGAGAGGTTCCATACACCCTCCTACATCCAGACATGCCAACATCATTGGAAGAATTACAAAAGAGTTGGATACAACTCAAGGAAGAACGGAATACTTTTGAAGCCAGCTTCTATGCCAGTGAGAAGAAGGTTTTGGAGCTTACCCGCCGACTTCATGAAGAGGAAACTCTCAACACTTACATCGCACCAAAGAGGATGCGCAATGTCTTTTTACATTAAGAATTTTGTAATATTTTTCCCATGGGGCATTTATGTACTAACAAATTTCTTCTTAATATGACGTGTGTTCTTTTTGTTTGCAACAAATTTGAATTTCTGAATCCTTGAATGCATTACATGAATAACATATCATTCATCATATGCATAAACAAGTCTTCACACCAGGTTTCCTTATCTTTCTGCTGTTTATTTCAGCAAGATGGATTTGGAGCAGACGGTTAAGGATCTGCAAGCACAGAATTCGTAATTCCAGCAACTCCTCATGACCTTAGCAAAGGGTCAAGAGGACCTTAAAGCACTGTTGGAGAAATATAAAGATAAAGAGAAAAATAAGAAAAGGACTGGTATGGCCACTATGGGAAGAAGGTTTGAAAACTAGGCTAGAAAGGTTCTCGAGTTCCCCTCGACGTCTGATGAAGGGATTGGTAAAGGAAAAGGAGTTGCGATGCCTTCTGAATCTGAAGTTGAAGAAGAAGAAAAGGAAGAGGATGAAGATTACTCCGAACAACAATATCCCCCGGCGGATGATAAGTATAAAAATCTTGAGGATCGGTTGGTAGCCATGGAGTTGCAAAGAGTACCTGGGTTAGATTTCGAAGAACTAGGGTTGGTCGCTGGGATCGTCATTCCTCCCAAGTTCAAAGTTCCTACATTTGCTAAGTATGATGGTTTGTCTTGTCCGAAGATGCATCTGAGATCCTACGTCAGAAAGATCCAACCTCACTCCTCTGATAAGGATATTTGGGTCCACTTTTTTCAAGATAGCTTGTCAGGCACACAATTGGACTGGTTCTATCAACTTGAGAGATCTGATGTTCATAACTGGGAAGATTTAGCTGCTGCTTTCTACCGACAATACCAATACAATGCAGATTTAGCGCCTACTCATACTCAACTATAGAGTATGGGTATGGCCTCTAATAATGGATTTAAGGAGTATGCCTAGAAGTGGCGCGATTTGGATGGAAGGGTGCAGCCACCTTTGTCGGATAGAGAGCTGGTTGACATGTTTTTAGGGACTCTGTCAGGTCCATTCTTCAATCATTTAATCGGGAGTTCATCTACAGGATTCACCGAATTAATTCTGACTGATGAAAGGGTCGAGGCTGGCATTAAAAGTGGTAAAATTCAGAAGGATGCCTCCGCTTCCACTGCTGTTAAGAAGACCTTCCCAGCCAAGAAAGAAGCTTCTGCTGTTTATTCCCAGAAAGATCAAAGAAGAACAGAGTGCCGACCAATGGTGGGGGCTGTGATGATCCAAAACTCTTCAACCGATCAACCTCGAAGCAATCAACCAAGAGCTAATCAGCAAAGGGTAGAAAGTCCACAACGATAATTCACCCGAATCAATATGACACCGACTCAAGTCCTCCCTCATCTGTTAAAGCTGAACCTTACCCACTTGAAAGAAGCGCCGAAAGACCCCAATACCTATTCTCCTTATTATCATTCCAATGCAAAATGTGCATACCACTCTAACAGTGTAGGGCATGATACCAACAACTGTTGGGCTCTTAAAAACAAGATCCAAGACCTGATAGACGCCAAAGAGGTAGAGTTTGATGCTCCTGAAAAACCCAACGTGATATTCGCTCCAATGCCCAAACATGGTCATAATGTCCATGCAATTGTGGAAGATCTTCATGTTACCACCGTTGATGACCTTTTGACTCCCTTACTAGTGATTAAAGTGAATTTGATGAAAGCTGGGATATTCCCAGGCTGTGGAAAAGACTGCTACTTTAGTTTAAACTTGCAAAATGACTGCCCACTGTTGAAATCAGGCATCCAACGCCTGATGGATACCCAAGAGATTCTCTTTCAAAAGACTCCTATTGCTACTATCACTCATGTTACTACTGCTACTTTTGTTACTTCAACCAATGACATTGCTATAATAACCATCTCCGACGATCTTTCCAAGGCCTGCAAAAGGCCTATTAAGATTACGCCTGATCCCAAGTTTGTGCCACTAAAAATCACCATGTCGGGGCTTGTCCCGTATAAATATAACAAAACGATACCATGGAACTACGGAGGAGAAATCTTCTACCATGGTATCAAGCAGATTGAATCAGTCCAAGAGAATTCCGATAATAAAACCCCTGATATAGGGAATATTGCGGGAACAAGCAAGATAACTCACAGCGGAAGGATCTTTTCTCCGGAGATTGCTCCCCCACGGGCAGTCTTCGGACTCTCGAGAGTTTATGTACCTGTCAAGCCATCTGTACAAAGCCCGGTAATTGAAGAACTTGATGCTCCTGAAGTTAGACCCTCTGATGCTACTACCAAAGGTAAGGGGATACTATAAGCGCCTGTCAGGACGAAGGCTCAGACTGTGGTAATCCCCGAGACCACCCAGAAAGAGATGGAAGAAATCTTAAATATAATCAAGAAGAGCAACTACGATGTCGTGGAGCAGCTAGGGAAGACCCCTTCCAAAATCTCCATGCTGGCTCTCCTACTCTGCTCTGAGGCTCATGCTAAATCCTTGATCAAATTTCTAAAAACGGCACACGTGCCTTAAGAAACTTCTACTGACCAGTTTCAAGAGTACGTAGCCAGCCTTACAACTGATAATGGTCTTGGTTTTTCTGATGCTGATTTGACCCCTAAGGGAAGGAAGCACAACGATGCGCTGCATGTCTCGGTAGAATGCAGAGGGACCACACTTGCCCATGTCCTGGTTGACACCGGTTCATCTTTAAATGTGCTACCGAAGAAGGCGTTGGACAGATTGGACTATGAAGGTTTGACCCTAAAGCCCAGTAACATCATTATTAGAGCCTTCGATGGTTCTAAAAGGATGGTTCACGGAGAAATGGACATTCCAATCAAAGTGGGCACAAAATTTTTTAACTCTACCTTTTATGTGATGGACATCCGTCCTTCATATTCATGCTTGTTGGGAAGGCCGTGGATCCACAATGCTGGGGCAGTCACTTCCTCTCTGCACCAAATGCTAAAGTATCTAGTTCAGGGTAAGATTATAACGGTTCATGGGGAGGAAGAGTATATGATAAGTCATCTTAACTCCTTCCGCTATGTGGAGTTGGATGGAGAGTTCATAGAAACGCCTTTCCAACATTTTGAAGAGGTTTCTCCTGAAGTCGCTGTTGCAAAGACAATGACTAATATGCCTATCATTTCCAAGCCTGTGTCCAAGATGGCATCCCTCAAAGATGCGGAGGCCGTAATCAAAGAAGGAAGGAGTACAGTGTGGG
The DNA here is from genome assembly GCA_948472305.1 of Vicia faba. Taxonomy (NCBI): domain Eukaryota; kingdom Viridiplantae; phylum Streptophyta; class Magnoliopsida; order Fabales; family Fabaceae; genus Vicia; species Vicia faba. Next base: position 27,172,947 of record OX451739.1, read on the forward strand.
GGCAACTGCCTGATTTTCCTCACAAGACGGACAAGTTCGGACTAAGTTTTACTGCTGCTGGCCAGAAGGCTGTGCGTCGCTCCCGAGCTGGAGGACCACCCTTAAAAATCACTCACCATGGAATTAATGCCTTAGAAGATGATGACGAATAAGATAACTTTGAAGATTGGATCTTTCCAACCGTCGAAGGAGGATTAAGCAACTAGGAAGCGAAAGACTTCGTTCCCATCACTTTCATCAACCAGTAATTTATCTTTGAACAATTTCCTATTTTGGTCTGTAATAATTAAACAATTCGTACACTTTATTCGCCGTATGCCTTACCCGGGGCATATAGGTCTATTTGTAAGGGCTTGATTTCTTCATTATCATATGCCATTTTTAAGTGAATCATTGGACGTTTTCATCTATAAACTGTTGTGTTCATTTTCTTTCCTTTTACATTTTGTTTTGTTTAAGGATGGCTATCCCTTACACACACCCACACTCACAAAATGCAAGTACCCATCCACTCCGGATTCCATGGGTGATTATTCTGCTTTAGCCTTCGGTGACTCTGAAGATTTGGTCAATCATGCCGAGTACGAAGGTGATGAAGACTGTGAAGTGCCTGGAGAGTTAGCCATACTTTTGCAACAAGAAGAGAGGGCTATTCTGCCCCATGAAGTGTTGCTAGAGACCATCAATTTGGGAACAGAGGAAGACAAGAAAGAGGTTAAGGTGGGTGCCAACCTGGAGCCAAGTGTCAAAGAGCGTCTAGTTCAACTACTGAACGAATATGTTGAGATCTTTTCCTAGTCCTATGAAGACATGTAGGGACTAGATACAGATATCATGGTTCACCGTCTGCCTACAAGAGAAGACTGTCCACCGATCAAACAAAAAGTCCGCCGGATGAGGCCCGACATGTCCGAAAAGATCAAAGCTGAGGTAATGAACCAATTCAATGCTGGCATTTTGGATGTTACTTCCTATCCACAATGGGTTGCTAACATTGTGCCCGTGCCTAAGAAGGACGGCGAAGTCAGAATGTGTGTGGACTATCGGGACTTAAACAGGGCTAGCCCTAAAGATGATTTTCCACTACCACACATTGACATCTTGGTTGACAATACAGCTCAACACAAGGTATTTTCCTTCATGGATGGATTCTCGGGATACAACCAGATCAAAATGGCCCCCGAAGACATAGAGAAGACTACTTTTGTTATGCAGTGGGGTACCTTCTGCTACAAAGTGATGCTATTCAGACTGAAGAATGCCAGGGCAACCTATCAGCGAGCCATGGTAGCTTTGTTTCATGATATGATACATCATGAGATCGAAGTCTACGTAGACGACATGATAGCCAGTTCACAAATAGAAGAAGAACACCTTGATCATCTGCAAAAGCTGTTTGTCAGATTGAAGGAATATAAGCTCAGACTGAACCCTAGCAAGTGCACTTTTGGAGTCAGGTATGGTAAACTTTTGGGATTTATCATCAGTAACAAGGGCATTGAGGTTGATCCTGCTAAAGTCAAATATATACAAGAAATGCCTTCCCTCCGCACTGAAAAGGAGGTTAGAGGTTTCTTGGGACGCTTAAACTATATTGCAAGGTTCATCTCTCACCTAACATCTACCTGTGAGCCAATCTTCAAGCTGTTGAAGAAAGATCAGGTGGTTGAATGGAACAATGATTGTCAAGTTTCTTTTGATAAGATCAAGGAGTATTTGATGGAACCTCCTATCTTGATGCCACCCGTCGAAGGAAGGTCGTTAATCATGTATCTGACTGTTTTGGATAACTCAATGGGGTGCGTACTGGGCCAACATGACGAGTTTGGCCGAAAAGAGCATGCCATTTATTACCTTAGAAAAAAGTTTATCGACTGTGAGACTCACTACTCACTGCTCGAGAAAACTTGTTGTGCTTTGGTATGGGCTGCTCACCGGCTAAGGCAGTATATATTGACACATACCACTTTGCTGATTTCTAAAATGGATCCGATCAAGTATATCTTCGATAAGCCTGCTTTATCCGGAAGGATCGTTAGATGGCAGATGATCCTAACTGAGTACGATATCCAGTATACAACCCAAAAAGCTATAAAGGGGAGTGTACTAGCCGACCATCTAGCTCATCAAGCCGTCGAAGATTACCAATCTATGAGATTCGACTTCCCTGACGAGGACATTATGACATTGGACAACATTGAAGGTAACGGACCGTATGACGGACCTGAACAAGGATCCCGATGGACCCTGTACTTTGATGGTGTTTCAAATGCACTTGGCAATGGTATCGGCATGGTAATTATCTCCCTAGAAGGTTTCCATACGCCTTTCACTGCAAGACTCTGCTTCAGTTGCACCAACAACATGGTCGAATACGAAGCTTGTATCTTTGATCTCAAGGCTGAAATTGACCTAGGAATCAAATCTTTGGACGTATTTGGGGACTCAGCTTTGGTTATCAGTCAAATCAAAGGAGAGTGGGACACGAAACATCCTAATCTTATCCCATACAAAGAACATGTCCTAACATTGTTGCCTCATTTCGAGCAGATTACCTTTGAGCATTTCCCGCGAGAAGAAAATCAGCTAGCAGATGCTCTGGCTACAATGTCTTCCATGTTTAAACTCAACTGGGATAATGAGGCTCCCCAGATCACCATCGAGTGAATGGATGAACCTGCACACTGTCATGAGATTAATACCGAAGAAGTAGTGGAACAACCCTGGTTTCATGAAATCAAAAGGTATCTCTAGACTCGAGAATACCCCGAAGGAGATTCCGTCAATGACAAAAAGTTCTTAAGGAGATTTTTTGCCAAGTTTTTCCTGAGCAATGGTATCCTTTATAAGCGCAGCCATGATTGTGTTCTACTTCGTTGTGTGGACAAGGTTGAAGCAGAGTTGATCATGACCGAATACATAGTGGCACATTTGGAACCCACTTGAGCGGACATACGATGGCTAAGAAGATTCTAAGGGCAGGCTACTACTGGTCTACAATGGAAGCTGATTGTCATTAACATTCCCGTACTTGTGACAAATGCCAAGTTTATGCTGACAAGGTACATATTCCTCTTGTTCCTCTCAATGTTCTAACAGCTCCTTGGCCATTCGCAATGTGGGGAATCGACATGATTGGAGAGATCAAGCCCACGACATCCAATGGACATCGCTTCATCCTGGTGGCTATTGATTACATTACCAAGTGGGCCGAAGCAGCTTCCTTCGCCTCCGTTACAAAGAATATGGTTTCCCGCTTCATCAAGCAGAACCTCATATGCCGGTATGGTATCCCCGACAAGATCATCACGGACAACCGTACAAATTTGAACAACACTGTGATCACTGCTCTGTGCGAGCAGTTCAAGATTCAACATCACAACTCATCTCCCTATCGACCAAAGATGAACGGTGTTGTTGAAGCCGCGAACAAAAATATTAAGAAGATCATTCAAAAGATGACAGTCACCTACAAGGATTGGCATGAGATGTTAGCGTTTTCTCTGCACGGATATCGTACCACGGCGTGTACTTCAACAGGGGCAACCCCCTTTTCTTTGGTATATGGCATGGAGGCTATTTTACCTATGGAAGTTCAGATTCCTTCCTTAAGGATCATGAAGGATACTGGTTTGAGTGAAGACGATTGGATTCAGACCCAGCTTGACCAACTTAACTTGATCGACGAGAAACGACTTACTGTTGTTTGTCATGGTCAGACATATCAAAGACGGATGATCAAGGCTTTCAATAAGAAAGTCAGGCGTCAGGTATATCAAGTTGGAGATCTTGTAATCAAGCGGATCATCTTACCGCAAAGTGATCTCAGAGGCAAGTGGACTCCTACTTACGAAGGACCATTTGTGATCAAGAACATCTTTTCTGGTGGGGCAATGATTCTGACCACCATGGACGGTGACGACTTGCTGCACCCTGCGAACGCAGACATAGTCAAAAGATACTATGCATAAAACGAAACGACAAGTTGAAAACCCGAAAGGGCGACTTGGGCAAAAATGGGCATCCCAGTGAATCTAAAACCCGAAAGGGCGGTTCAGGCAAAAATTAGGGATAAACAAAAAAAATATGTACACCCGACAAGTTGAAAATCCGAAAGGGCGGCTTGGGCAAAAAAGGGTTTCCCGGTGGACTGAAAACCCGAAGGGGCGGTCCAGGCAAAAGTTAGGGAATTAAAGCGTATGACTATGTCTCGTCGGATCACTTTAAGGACAATCTCTTCACGACCAAGCTTTGGGCTTCTGATAAACTCAATCACCTTCGGACGAAGCAACGAATGGACAAGATACTCAGAGTTGTGAAGGCTATAGCAGAATAGGAACCCCATGGAATTGTTGCACATAGCCATCTTTCTTTGTATAAAATTTTTCTCAATTTTACGACAACATTCTCTTACTAGGATGTCCGTCTCCTTTTTACAAAGATACTTACAAAAGTTAATACAAAAATACTTCAAAGTGCAGAAATTTGCTTGCCTTTCTTTTTACACTTATGTTTTATTTGAAAACGTCCAATGGTTTGTTAAATAGGCATATGCATTTGAATATAATCATTGCTTACAAATAAAATGAAATGAGAAAGGATAATTACCGATAGGTCGGAAGTATAGGAAAACGTATTTAGGCTATTCCAGAAGAAATCCCCTACAGTATGTCATTCAGATCCTCAACAAAGCTAAAACCTTGAAGTACATATCCCCAGCGGAGTTAAGTTTCAAAATTTCCATCAGAGTTAAGTCTATAAACTCCCGATCCCCGGTGGAGCCCGAAAACTTTGAACTACAGACCCTCAGCGAAGATGAAACCTTCTTCCCCAGCGGAGTCAAATTTCCAACTATCAATCCCCAGCGGGAACCATTCAGTTTTCCCCAATTTCCCCAGCAGGTTACCTTAAAAGTCTGAAAATCAACCAGATAACGGTTAAACTTTTTGTCTTATCCCCAACTAGGATGATACCCCAGTAGATTGGCATACAACCTAAGCTCTGGATTTCCCCGGCAGAATAAACATTCTCCCCACAGAGTTATTTCCCAACAAAACAAAGATTGTAGTTCCTGTTTCTCCATTTGAAGCCTCCCAGGTTTTAATTCCCCAGTAGAGGTCGTCGGATTTTTCCTTATTTCCCCAGGAATGTCATGAAGAATCCTCATTCCCCGTAGAAGTTGTCGAAGCTCTTGTTAATCCCCACAAGTCACCAAGGATTTTAAATCCCCAGCAGTGGTCCCAGGATTTCTCATCTTCAACAATCAAAGATTTTTGGAATCCCCAGCATCGGTCAAGGATTTACTTTCCTCGGCAGCAGTCAAAGATTTCATTATCTCCATCTATCAAGGATTTATTTTCCTCAATAAGACAGCTAATCAGCTTACATGCACATTCATTACATCCATATATCATAAACATTGATGGAACACATTTCATTGCATCATACATATCATGCAACATAACTTTGTGTTTTAGCTAACATTCTACCCTTTTCAGGATAAGATTAAAAAGCTATCATTAACAACTATTCAGAGATTTCAGATACAGTATGGATACACCCCAGACACCGCGGTCATTCTATTACTCATTCAGAATTTCAAGTCAAGATACAGTATGGATACACCCCAGACGTGGTGGTCATTCTGCTACTCATTCAGACTTCAGAAATCATATACAGACTAGATACGCTCCAGACACGAAAGCCATTCTATTTCTCATTCAGATTCAACTATTAACTTCAAGTTCAGATACACTTCAGACACGGAAGTCATTCTGTCACTTGTCCGGATCCCAGTTACAGTACGGATATAATCCAGACACGGAAGTCATTCTTCTACTCATACAGATCTCAACTTCAGATACAGTCCAGATACGCTCCAAACACGGTTGCCATTCTGTCAACTCATTCGGAAGTTATCCCCAGCACATAGATGCTCCATACACAGATGCTTCTCTGTCACCCATTCAGAATACAGGTACACTCCAGACACGGCAGTCATTCTGATATTAATTCAAGAATCAAATACAGTTACAACTCGGATACGCTCTAGACGCAGACGCCATTCCCTTGCTCATACAAACCCAGTCTCCAAATACAACTCATATACGTTCCAAATACGGATACCATTCTGATGTTCATTCTACTGAGTTTAAACAAACAATTTTGGATGGCATCTCAAAGCCCATCTCCAGAAATATTATACCATCTCCAAATGGCATATTTAAGCCCATTCCCTCCGGTACATTTTGACGAGTGCAAATTTACGGGCACTCTAGTGTCCAATCCTCTTTTACCTTCGAGTCACGAAAGGCAAACTTGCCAATCTAACTCTTCAGGTTCAAGAAGATTGAAAAGGGGCAACTGTTGTACCCCAAAATTTTACCTCTCCTTTTATCAACATTTCTCATCACAAGGCTCTTGGAACTCAAGATCAAGCTAGGGTTTGCTTTGCTCAAGACATCTCCTTGCACTGATGACCTAAATTAGGGTTTGAGTTTGCACAAGGATTTTTGGGCCTTCAATTCTCAAATTGACTTTCATACTTCATATTAAGCTCATAAGTTTGCCCATACCAAGTTTCAAGCCTTGAATCAAATTTTTGCCCAGTCAATTGGACAGTTGACCTAGAAATCAGCTGTATTGGGGAAAAAGTCAATTGTGGCCAATTTATAGTCAAACCTCATGAATTTTGACCCACATCAACATTATGAACTCACATGAACCATTGGATCAAGTTTGGACCACAACTCCACAAGAAATTTGATCAGATCACCAAAAGGGCAAAATGGTCATTTTTAGGGTTTTGACTGTGCAAAGGCAATTTCTAACTTTTTAACTTAACCAATGGCAATTCAAGTTAAACCATGGACTCAAGGACTCAATGGAATCATGTTGACCTATTCAACAAGTTCAAAAGATCTCAAATGCATGGGATTGACAGATGAATTTTTCAGTCAACTGATCAAAATTTGACTCTACACTGATCAAAATTTGACTCACACTCCTTAATTAAATGCAAATCCATCAGTCTAAGCTTTTGATTTGGCCATTTGGATATTGTACACAAGATTAGGCCTTAAGTAGAAAAAGGCAAATTCCCATTTTTGCAAAAGTGTGCTTTATGTCAAACCATGATCTTTGAGCATAGAACCAAGATCTCAGAAGCCAAATCAAATCCACAAATTGCAGGGACTAAGAGGATTGTATGCAGCATATTTGATGGCTTGTACAGGCCTGTAATCACAACTTCCACTTTCTTGCTTCAAGAAGAAGAAACTTGTCAAAATCCTCACAACTGAAAAACCAGCCAAGATCAACTTACACAAACATTTCAAACATCTTTCACACAACCCTTTGAGCAAGAAACACGAGTGCTTGAGCCCCAAAACCTCCCATAGCCAGAAATCACACTTCTTTGGCAAAACAGGGCAGGTGCTGCAACTTGAGTTCTCCAGCTCATTTGGCTCGTGCGTTTTGCCCCATTTTACTTCAAACACTTTCCATCCAACTCACTCAAGCTATCCCAAACACCAAAAGCCAACTGTAACTCCATTTACAGTGTTCACCATTTTAATTTCAAGATTGTGTAGGTTGAGTTCTATAGGCTGATTCAAGGACTTTCTAGGCAAGCTAGCTATTGGAAAAGGACAAGTGAAGTTCAGGCAAGCTACCAGACATCTCAAAACTTGTTGAGAAGCACTGCATTGCCCTACACGAATCCAACAGAAACAGGTGTTTCTTCACTTTCTATCTCTCTATTTAGGAACATTTAGCCTTAGGTTTGTGAATAAAAAATGTAGTATTCAATGCTAGGAAGCCATACATATGCTCAGTTTTCATTTATATTAAGTGTGCTAGGAGAATTTCATCCATGAATATACTGAAAAAACTAGGTCAGGTTTTAGGGCCAGAGATATTCTTTTTGGTCTTTGAGAGTTAGGACTAGTTATTTATATGGTTGGAATCGTCTTGAAATTCTCTACAAGATTGATGTTGTTAGTTTTTACAAAAGATCACGTATACAGGATCTAGCATTTGAACCAGGCGCGCGCGCGTTTTCCAGTCTGGAGGAAGGAGATGAAGTTGGCTTGGGCTGGGCTTGGCCTGGCTTGCTTCTAACACCCCTCTTTTCATTTTTACACCCCCTGGCCCAATTTCTTATATTTCTACATTTTTGCATTTTTGTTTTGTTTATTTATTTTGTTTATTTATTTCCAAATATAAAAAATGCCTAAAAAATATTTTCATAATTTTTTACATTTATTTAGCATTTTATTTTAATTTTTCTAATATAGAAAACATTTTAAATACTTTTATATTATTTACTTAAACTTGAAAATAATATGTAAATTATACTTTTATTTTTATTTCTTATTTTTATTCACACTGAAAATATTATTTAAAATATAATTTATTTTTTGTACATATTTTATTTTATATTATACATATTTAATATATTTAATATATATATATATATATATATATATATATATATATATATATATATATATATATATATACTTTTATTTTATTAAATACTTAGAATAAAAATATAAAAATATTACATTTTTACTTTTATTATTATTCATACTAAAAAAAAATACCTTTTTAAGTATATTTTATTTTTGTACATATTAATATATTTTATTGTATATAAATAAAATAATATGTTTATTTTCTTAAAGAAATTAGGGTTTCATCCCTTAAACAATAAAATTAATCTTTTTTTATTTATTTCTTTATACTTTTTTACATTAAAAATACTTTTACATACATAGGTAAACAAAAACCTTTTTGCATAATACATATTATTTGATATTTATTTATTTTGTTTATTTAAATATTATTCATGCAATTAAATTTAATTTGGATGTAATAGTAAATTAGGGTTTATATTTCTTGTCAAATACGCCCCATTCAAAATTGTACCCTCATCCCCATAATCATGTTGTAATAGCTTGGAATTTAAATTCTCGCACTTTACGCTTTCAATTATGCCATGATTAGAGAATTAGGGTTTGTATGCAAAAATCCAAATTAACAAATAGTTTGACCTAATCAAAGACGAAAATGCATGAAAATCAAACACAATGCACACTTGCACCCCTAGGGTTACAATCCACTTGTTGCCTTCAAAAATGGGTCATGGTATGCATGTTGGGTACTTTGGCAAAACAAAAACAAAACAAAAGATCATAGTCCCTCGATGACGCTATCTGAGTTGCCTAGACAAAAAATGATCAAGTCCCTCAAGAAAATTGCCAAAAATACTTGACATAATTGTAATCATGGTCTATACGATGACCCGCGCCTGTCCTGTTTAACATCCTAACACAAGGTTGTTCACCAAATGCAATGGTGAAACAACACTGTCAAAAGGGTTAAAAACATTAGGAAGGATCTTTGAGTAAAATAGGGTAGATAGCTCTTAGTTACTTGATCAAAAAGCTTGCAAAACATCCTTGCTATTTTCAAACACACTTCACAACACAATTTCAAAACAAGACTTTCAAACATTGAAATCTTTTCAAAATACAAAAACACCTTTGTATACATTCAAACAAGAATCATTACAAAGGTTGCCACAACGATGGCCTCATTTCAAAACATCTTTCAAAACCACACACAAAGCACCATTTCAAACAATTGGAAAAGCAAAGCAAGTGATCTAAACAATTAACTAAGAGCCCATGGATAACCATGGATGAAAAGGGTGCTTGCACCTTCCCTTTTCATAATCTACTCCCCGAACCCAAGAAAACATCTCAAAGGTTTTTCCTGTGCTTTTTGACCTTTCCTTAGGATAAAATAAAAAGTCGGTGGAGACTCTTGCTAAACCGAAACATTTGCGAACACAAACGCAAAATCTCAAGTCAGTTCTCCCACCGTATCATAATTACCATATTATTTTCATTAAGATTAAACCCTTTCATGAAAAAAACTTTCATAAAAAACCCTAAAAATGCTATCTAACTTAATTTCTTTTCTTAATTAGTTTAGGTTTAATTTTATTTAATTAATTATTTTTCTTAATTAGGTCAAAACTAAACTGTTGTACCCCAAAATTAGCCCTCCCATATTCTTCAAGGTTTGTCAAGAATGATCCTCAAATTGCTCAAGATTGCTCAAGAGGTAGACAGTCAGACCACCTCCTAAGACAGCCAAAACTAGGGTTTTGGTTCTTTCAAGGAATTTGGGGTTTTCAATGGTTCAATCAAGTCTCAAGGGCCTATATACATTCTCAAGCATCTATATGCCAAGTCTCAAGACTCACAGTACCAATTGGCACAGTCAAAAGCCTCATTTGATCCACAGTCAACTGCAGGGGCAAAATGGTCATTTCACAGTCAAAAGTCAGAATTTTTGGTCAACATCTTATTTTGAGCTCACAATCATCATTTTATCAAGTCTTGATCATGATTCCACAAGGATAGCTCAAAAATCATCAAGATGCAAAAGTTACTATTTTTGGACAGTAGAAAAGTCAATTGTATCTTGACCAGGGCATAACTTTTTCATGGTTTGTCAGAAAAATCCCATCCAATGCTCATCTTGAAGGGGATACAATTTCCTACAATCCATCTTCACACTCCAAGTCCAATAAATTCTCTCACAAAAAGTTATCAATTTTTACATTATAGGTCAAATTCAAAGGTCAACAAAAGTGCACTTTAAGTCAAAGGGCATAACTTGAGATTGGTAAATCCAAATGACATGGGACCGAAGGCATTGGTTAGAGGACTTCAAGACCTTTCCAAAATGTCAAAGAACATGGTCATATGATCAAAATTGAGCAAGATATGCATTGGAGAGTTGGGAAATTTTTAAGAACTTGCAAAAGTCAACCTTGCTCAAAACACCTTATTTTTGCTAATGGGCCTCAAATCTTTTCTTGAAACTTCATCCATGGACTATGCATGACCCATCAAGCTTAATTGAAATTATTTTCTTATTTTTATTGATTAATTGGATTTTTAATTAATATTAATTCATTTAATTAATTTAAATTGTAGGAAAATACAAGATTTGATTTTTTCAATCAAATTGTGAAGCAAATATGGTCAAGATAGGCTGACAAATTCGTGCTCAAAGTCAAAGATGCAAAATCTCCAAATTTGGAAACATTTTCCAATCATGAAAAATCAAAAATATTTGATTTTCAATCAAAGATCTAATCATCATTACAATGGATTCTTGCTCAATTTTTTGACCTAATTCGTTTCCTCTATATATATGCAAGCAAATCCTAACCTCATGGACGTGAAAAAGCTGCAGAAAAAAGCCATACAATTTCAAGAAATTCCAAGAAAATTGAAAATTGGTTTTTGTATTCTAGGGCGATTTAAGAGTTTTTATTGATTCCAATACATTGCAGGAGATCTCAGGAAGGTTTTGCAATCAAATTCAGACCTTAAAGTTCAAGAAATCACTGAAAACAGAACCATGGTTTGCACTTATTTTCCAAAATCGTATTGTCGAATTCATGCATGTTTAACATGATTTCTTGATTGTTTTGCATTACCATGAACCATATGAAGCTAATGGTATCATTTAATTGAATTATAATGCACTAAATCACAAGATGCCATGAACGGTTTCTAGGGTTCTTAAGCTTTGAAATTGGGGCTTTCTGAACCAAGCAAAATTAGGATTCATAAGGCACATGGTTGGAATCGTTGAACCAAGACGAACATAAAGGACCCCTCGCGAAATATTTATATACCATGTATCTCTATTCGCTATTTTTCGTTGTCATGTTTAGTGGGGTTAAAAAACCCCGCTATCTGTTTATATTTTTTGCAGGAACCATGAAGAAGATGATGATGTGTTAGTACATGGTTGGCCAGTTCAAAAGAGCGCGCGTTTTTTTATAATTTCAGTCTATTAATTTGTTTGCATATATAATCAACACTTGTTATTCCAATGATAATTGAGGCAGCATGGTGGAGTGGTTGAGCAAGCGTCCAATAAGCTTTGGGACCTGGGTTTGAATCCCAGGTCCCACAAATGTTTATTTGTTATTTTTCTTCAGGCGTTCTTGTGCAAAGCTGGCAAAGGGAGTCTACCATACGCTACAAATCTCAGCATGCCAAGTGGCTCCTGGCCAAATCTGAAGGCCAGGATTGAAGGACCATTGTACTCCTTAGTCAACATGCGCATGGAGGATTCCAGAAAGTCAAAAAGGGCTTGCAGTATTTGGGCCTGAGAATTTCCAAATGCACCTCCAAAGCTGGCCCAAACCCCCTGAGTTTGCCTCTTTATTTTTCTTTCATTATTTTTTTATTTTACTTATTTAAATTTAATTACTAATTAATTATTAACTAACAAATTAATTTTTCACAATAAAATCAGAAAATTAGATATAACTGTTTTTATTATTATTATTTATTAAAATTAATCTCACCCTTTTATTATTTTTTGTAAATAAATATAATTAACTAATTTAGTTTAATTAGGATAATTCTAATTTTTTTTCAATAATTTAAAATCAACATAGAATTAGGGTTTCTTTTTTTGACAATTTTAATCCTTTTGTTTTTATTTCCTTAAAACATTAAAGAACCAAAAATATTTCTTTTTATTAATTAGTTTTAGGTTTAATTTAATTTAATTCATAAGCAACCAAAACTTCTTTCTTTCTCAAAAAGGGTCAAAACCCTAAAACATTCCAATTCAATTTTTATTCGCGCATATTATTTTTGATCCATTATTATGTAATTGTTCCGAGGATGTAATAGCTTTAATTAGGACTTTTTATCTCTTTTATTTACTTTTTTGCATTTATTTTTCAAGGGTTGTTTTTGGCGATGTAAATACCCGACGCCTTTTAATAGCGTAGCTTTACTTTCCGCAATTTATCTTCCGCAACTATTAACTGCTAGATGTATGTTAATTAGGCTATGCATGACAAGACTTATCTAAAATTAAAACCAACCCGTAGCTCACCATAACATGTGCAAAGATAACTTAACTGAATCCTGACACACTCGCACATGCCACTCCTAGGGTACGCCTCACTTGGTTGCCTCGACGTGGTCATTGAGTATAAGGTGTTTTAGAGGTCGCCCTCCTGTATAAAGATCAAAGTTGCCTCGAAATGGTTGCCTCGATAAAAAATGATCTAAGACATTAGGGTTACCGCTAAGGCGTCCTACCATTGCTTTAGTGACCACATGTCCCTATAATCGAATTGACCCGAAAACTCCAACGACGGTGCTACCTACTTCTCAATAGTGGGATAGTACTGTCTAAAGGACATTTACACAGCTTAATTTCTTTTGAGTAGGTAGAGGTTCTCAAGTACTTTCTCTTTCAAAACAAAAATACTTTTCGCACCTACACTTTTCTGACAAAAGTTTTCAAACAAACACTTCATACACTCTTGAGGACAGATACAAGAGTTAAATCGAAGTTTTCAAACAAACTTTTTTCAAAACCCACAAACACCAGAAAAGCAAAACATTTTTGAAAACATAGTGAGCAAGTACCTAAGAGCCCGTGGATAACCACGGATAGAAAGGGTGCTAACACCTTCCCTTTCCATAATCTACCTCCCAAACCCGAGAAACATCTCGAAAAGGAATTTTTCTGTGCTTTTGTCCTTTCCTTGTTGGATAAAATAAAAGACGGTGGAGACTCTTGCTTACCGCGACATTTTGTGAAACGCAAACGCGAACCAGCATTCCAAAACAGTCAGTTCTATTTCCACCGATCACAGAACTGGCGACTCTGCTGGGGAATATTATAAGTGAGGTGTACCTTAGGATTAGATCACCATGTTTTCAATTGTATGCCTTGTATGCTTTAATTTTGTGGGCTTGTATCGGAGTTTTATAAGATCCTAACCCGGATCTGGGGTACCCTTTTTTAGGTAAGTAGCAATAAACTGTGAGGGACCTATCCGGCGTAGACCGACACGGGTGAAGCAGTAGCTACGTTGGTGTGACACCTTGGTCTGTACAGATATCCCTTGTGTTGGAACGAGGAGAATATGGGTCTTCTGAGGAGTCATTAAGCACCAACTGACCTTAGAACCTTAAATTGACCAACTTGGCCATAGAACAGTAGTAGTATGCTACAATCATTGAGACTAAACTCTCGCGATGGTTCCGGCCGCAAGAAAAGGTTGCCAAACTGGAATTATGAGCGATTGAGGGTAGTCAGTGATATTGAGATCCTCTAGAACCCGGTTACTATTTTTAGGACAGGTCTTAACCAACTGAAACTGAAAGAGGGTAGTACCTAAACTTCATGTTGGCCTGAACTCTAAGGGCTCTCTTGTGTGACTTGTGTGCCTTTACCATGTTTGCCTTTTGTGAATACTTGTGGTGTGCACTTTATCATGACATCATAACATCATACTATTGCATGCATCCTGCATAAGGACTAACCCATTTCAAAGACAAGAGGGTTTCATCTTTGCTCTGTTTTGTAGGATATCGTGATGCCCATGTGAAGGAACACTATCCGGCTCAACTTTGTTCAACCACCTGCTTTGCTTACAGAATTAGTCACTTCAAAGTGGGACCAACAATTGATGAGCGTCCTGGCCCAGTTTTATGATCCGCTATACCATTGCTTCACCTTTCAAGACTTCCAGCTGGTCCCTACCCTAGAAGAATTCACTGATTTGCTTGGTATCCCTGTTTTGGAACAGACTCCATTCACCGGTTGGGAAAAGACTCTTAGGCCTGAAGAGATTGCTGCATCCCTTCCCTTGACCAAAGAAGAGGTAATGGCTAACTGGGAGACTAGAAGTGGAGTTAAGGGCTTTTTGGCTAAGTTTCTGGTTGGCAAAGCTAATAGTTTATGGAATGACTTAGACTTCAGGGCCTACGAAGACATCTTGGATCTCTTAATCTATGGTCTAGTATTGTTTCCAAATCCTGATACCTTTATTAATGTCAACGCCATAAGGATCTTCATCTCTCGGAACCCTGTACCCACTCTCTTGGGTGATATCCTGCAACAGCTCTATGCTCGTACTGCCCGAAGACGGGGAACTTTGTGGTGTTGTACTCCTTTATTAGTGAGGTGGTTTATTTCTCACCTCCCTAAGTTCGTACTGAAGAACAAGGAAGGAAGGGGCTGGGCTCATAGGATAATGTCTCTCACTGATAATGACATCATTTGGACTCTCAGAGGTTTAGATGAAGTAGCCGTTATGGATCGTTGCAGAGAGTATCCTAATGTTCCATTGATTGGTACCCAGGGAGGAATCTCTTATAACCCATGTTTAGCTCTCCGTCAGTTTGGAAGAGCCAGAAGAGAAGGGCCTCATGAGATGTCGATACCTCACATCAGTTTTGAGTTTCAGGTAGATAGTGACGAGCTACGTCGTAGATTCATCCGGGCTTGGGATAGAATTCGCAAAGCTGAACCACATGAGTTGGGACCAAAGACTTCTCTACCAATGGAATCCTACTTCAGATGGGTCCGCATCCGTGCTCAGAAGTTAGGTATGCCATACGAAGCTGTCAGACCTATTACTCTTGAAGTTCCTGATAAAAACGGGGTTCCTCCAACTGTTCTACATCCTCAGATACCCACTGATATTGGTACACTAAAGAGGTCCTGGGCGCAACTACAGGAAGAACGGGATTCTTATCGGGAAAGTTTCAACGAGCAGGAACAAAAGATCCAGAAGCTGACTAAGCAACTGGAGAACGAGCGGATCCTGAATGACTATATTCGTACTGAGAAGAAGAGGCCATGGGAGCATTGGTGGACCTTGGATGTTTCTTTTATAGTTTTTATTTACTTTTCCGTATTTCCATTCTTGTAACGCCTAAGGGAAATCTGTTGAACAATTTAAATTCCAAAGTTGAATCTAATAAAGTGTGTTTCCTTTTTTGTCTACAAAGTTGAATCCCGATTGTCTTTGAAAACATAAATCATACGCATTTCATTTCATCATATGCATAACAGGTACCCTTTTTACAGGTCACTTATCTTCTTCGCTGTTTATTTCAGCAATCATCATGTCTGCCGAACCTTCCACTGAACAAGCTATCAAGGCCCTCCAGGCCCAGAATGCCTAGTTCCAAGAGTTGGTTATGAGCTTAGCCAAGGGTCAACAGGAGTTGAAGACCCTGATTCTGAAGAAGAAGAAGAAGAGGACCGTCTTGTTCAACACTGGATGAAGATTTGGGAATGGACTGCAGAATGAGGTTGATCTGACTGCTTCATCTATAGGCAAAGACAGTCCACAAGAAAGAAGGGTTCCTAGTCCCGTGGTCTCCGACAACGAGATAGATTATGATGAGGAATAATACCCTCCTGCTGAGGATAGGTATAAACAGCTGGAAGACCGCTTAAGTGCTATGGAGTTACAGAATGTGCCCGGGTTGGACTTTGGAGACCTAGGCTTATCCTCTGGGGTGGTGATCCCACATAAGTTCAAGGCACCAGCCTTTGCCAAATACGATGGAGCTTCCTGTCCTAAGCTGCACCTCCGGTCGTATGTAAGGAAGATCCAACCTTACACTGCTGACAAGAATTTGTGGATCCATTTCTTCCAGGATAGTCTTTCAGGGACTCAACTCGAATGGTTCTATCAGCTGGATGGAGCCAGCATTCGTAACTGGGAGGATCTGGCTACTGCGTTCTATAAGCAGTATCAGTATAATTCTGACCTCGTTCCTACGCGTACCCAGCTCTAGGGTATGTCACTAGGGACGGGTGAAGGATTTAAAGAATATGCCAAAAAGTGGAGAGACCTGGCTGGAAGGGTACAACCACCTTTGACTGACCGTGAGCTTGTTGATATGTTCTTGGGGACCCTGTCTGGTCCACTCTTAAACCATTTGATCGGGAATTCCTCAGCCGGGTTTACAGACCTTATCTTGACTGGTGAGAGAATAGAAGTTGGTATCAAGTCTGGGAAGATACAGAAAGGTGCCTCCTCGAGCACTGAAAAGAAGACGTTCAAGAAGGAATCCAGTGCTGTCTACGGTTCAAGGAGACAGAATAGACCAGAACGCCGCCAAGTTGTCAATGCCGTGGTTATTTCAAAACCTGCTGCTGCTCCTCAGCACCATAACCAACAAAGGAGTGAGAGACCCCGAAGGCAGTTCACTCGTCTCAGTATGACCTTGTCCCAAATATTGTCGTAGTTACTGACAACCAACCTGGTGACTATAAAAGAAGCTCCGAAGGTTGTAAACACAACGTCCCCAAAGTACAATCCTAACGCCCGCTGCGCTTATCACTCTGACAGCCCGGGGCATACTACGGATGATTGTTGGGCTCCGAAGAATAAGGTTCAGGACCTAATTGATGCTAAAGAGATAGAGTTTGAGGCGCCCGAAAGGCCCAATGTTGTGACTGCTCCCATGCCCAAGCATGGAGTGAATGCTGTAGAGGAAGACCTGTATGTAGCCTCTGTGGATGATATTGTTACTCCGCTGTTGACTGTCAAGAGGAACCTGTTGCTAGCCAGTTTATTTCCGGGATGTAGTGAAGGTTGCCATCTGTGTTCCGTTTCACCTACTAGTTGCCCATCTTTGAAGTCAGTTATCCAAAACCTGATGGATAATAAAGAGATCCTGTTTGAAAAGATTGTTGTTCCTGCTACCCCTACCGAAGAAGTTTCCATTGTCACCATTTTCAACAATTCTACCAAGGCTCCCCCGAGGAAGCCTGTCAAAATTACGCCTGTTCAGAAGATTGCACCCATAATCATCACTGTTCCAGGGCCTATCCCCTATACCTATGACAAAGTTGTCCCGTGGCACTATGGGGCAGATCTTTATGTGCTTGGGGTTAAACAAGAGTTTGATACTAGTATCGGCATCAGCAACATCACCGGGCCTGCCAAAGTCACCCGCAGCGGTAGACTTTTCTCACCAGATATTGCGCCACCAGCTATCCAGAGACCTATTGTCATCACACCTGCAAGTGTGCCTATTTCTCTTCCTGATCAGGTTCCTATTTCTACCCATGCTGCCGAGTCATCTGACGCTCGGGGAAAATGGATCTCTACTAATATGCCTACCCAGACGGAGGCACCGAAAACAACCACTGTTGAAGCTTCCAAGCAGAAGATGGAAGAGATCCTTAAGATTATCAAGAAGAGTGATTTTAACGTAGTTGAGCAGCTGGGGCACACCCCATCTAAAATTTTTATGCTATCACTATTGTTGTGTTCAGAGGCCCATGCCAAGGCTCTGATTACCTTCCTGAAGACGGCCCACGTGCCACAAGAGACATCAGCTCATCAGTTTACCGATTGTGTGGCCAACCTAACTGCTGATAATGGTTTGGGTTTCTCCGACACCGATCTGACTGCTAAAGGGAAGAACCATAACGATGCCCTGCATGTCTCCATTTAATGCAAGGGCACTACTCTTACCCATGTGTTGGTTGACACGGGTTCCTCATTGAACGTCTTGCCCAAGAAAGCTCTAGACAGGTTGGATTGCGAAGGGTTGGAGCTAAAGCCAAGTAACACTGTTGTCCGGGCCTTTGACGGGTCTAAAAGGATGGTACATGGTGAGGTTGACATTCCAATCAGGGTTGGTTCTCAGGTCTTTGATTCTACATTCTACGTGATGGACATCTGCCCGTCCTACTCTTGTTTGCTGGGTCGTCCATGGATCCATAAGGCTGGAGTTGTGACCTCCACACTACATCAGAAGCTGAAATACCTGGTCAGAGGGAAGATTGTGACAGTTCAAGGGGAGGAAGAATACATGGTCAGCCACCTTAACTCGTTCTGGTACATAGAGATGGATGGGGAATTCATTGAACTCCATTCCAGCACTTTGAAGAGGTTCCTCAGACACTGGCATCAGTAGAGACTGTGACTGAAGAAGATTCTCCGTTGAAGATGGATTCCTTAAAGGATGCCCGGGCTGTTATTGAGAAGGGTGAGTATGCAAACTGGGGCCGACTTTCGGATTTCACTCAGAAGACTGACAAGTTTGGTTTGGATTTCACTGCAGAAGCTCAGAAGGTTGTTCGTAGGGCAAGGATTGGAAGACCTCCTGTGTTCATCAGTAACTCGGGAGTAAATGCCATTGAAGATGACGTGGAGGAATCTGAATTCGACAGCTGGATCTACCCTACAACCAACGGTGGACCAAGCAACTGGACAGCCAAAGACTTCATCCCTATTACTTTTGTTACCCAGTAATGAACTTCTTTGTTTTGAATTTGTAACAAACAATATTGCGAAACTTTATGGCCCGGTGTCTTACCCGGGGCACCGTGGCTTCATTTGTGAGGGATTTTGTGTGTCATTTTCATATATCATTAATAAAAGCATTGGATGATTTTTTCATTTCAAATCTTGCGCTCCTTGTCTTTCTTTATTATATATTGCAAAACAGCTATTTACACACACTCACATATACAGGTCTCAATCCACTCTGGATCTCACTGGTAACGACTCTGCTACTGCCAGTTATGACTTCGAAAATCCGATCAACTTAGCCGAAGACGAAGGTGAAGATGATTGCGAAGTGCCTGGTGAGCTTGCAAGACTGCTTCTCCAGGAAGAGAGGGTCATTCAGCCACATGAAGAGCCAGTGGAAACGGTAAATCTGGGTACTGAGACAGACAGAAAGGAAGTCAAGATTGATGCCAATCTGGAGTCTAGTGTGAAACAACGTTTGATTCAGATGCTGCATGACTATGTGGAAATCTTTTCCTGGTCTTACGAAGATATGCCTGGGTTAGATACCGACATTGTGGTTCATCACCTGCCTACTAAGGAAGAATGCCCTCCAGTAAAACAGAAGGTTCGTCGTATGCGTCCAGAGATGTCCGAGAAAATCAAAGCTGAGGTTATGAAACAATTTGACGCTGGTTTTCTAGCAGTAACTTCTTACCCTCAGTGGGTTGCCAACGTGGTTCCAGTGCCTAAGAAGGATGGTAAGGTCCGAATGTGTGTTGACTACAGGGATTTGAACAGGGCGAGCCCTAAGGATGACTTCCCTCTGCCTCACATTGACGTTCTGGTTGACAACACTGCTCAACATAGGGTATTTTCCTTCATGGACGGTTTCTCCGGTTATAATCAAATCAAGATGGCTCCCGAAGACATGGAGAAGACCACTTTCGTTACTCAGTGGGGCACCTTTTGCTACAAGGTCATGCCTTTTAGGTTGAAAAATGCTGGGGCAACCTACCAATGTGCCATGGTTGCTTTGTTTCATGACATGATCCATCACGAGATTGAAGTATATGTCGACAATATGATTGCAAGGTCCCAAACTGAGGAGGAACACCTTGACCATCTACAGAAGCTGTTTGACCGGTTGAAGTTGTACAAGCTGAGATTAAACCCGAACAAGTGCATCTTCGGGGTGAGGTCTGGAAAACTACTAGGCTTCATCGTGAGCGACAAAGGTATCCAAGTGGACCCTGCAAAGTGAAAGCCATACAAGAGATGTCAGTTCCCAAGACAGAGAAAGAAGTCAGAGGCTTTCTAGGACGGTTGAACTACATTGCCCGATTCATCTCGCACCTGACTGCCACTTGCGAACCAATCTTCAAGCTACTGAAGAAAGATCAAGTAGTACGTTGGAACGATGAATGCCATGCCGCTTTCGAAAGAATCAAAGAGTATCTCCAAGAGCCACCCATTCTTATGCCACCGATTGAAGGGAGACCTCTGATCTTATACTTGACAGTACTTGACAATTCAATGGGATGTGTGCTGGGGCAGCATGACGAGTCAGGCCGAAAAGAGCATGCTATTTATTACCTTAGCAAAAGTTTACCGACTGTGAGACCCGATACTCACTGCTCGAGAAAACTTGCTGCACTTTGGTATGGGTTGCTCGCCTGCTGAGACAGTATATGTTGACTCACACTACTCTGTTGATTTCAAAAATGGATCCAATCAAGTACATCTTCGAAAAGCCTGCCTTGTCCGGAAGAATAGCAAGATGGCAGATGATCTTGACTGAATATGACATCCAGTACACGACTCAAAAAGCAATCAAGGGAAGTGTATTGGAAGACCATTTGGCACATCAGGCAGTGGATGATTACCAGTCTATGAACTTTGAATTTCCAGACGATAATATCATGGTAGCGACTGATTGTGAAGTACCTGGATCGGATGAAGGACCTGAGGAAGGATCCCGATGGTATATGCACTTTGACGGAGCCTCAAACGCTTTTGGTAATGGTATTGGCGATGTGATCATATCTCCTAAGGGCTCTCATACTCCACTTACCGCCCGACTATGTTTCAACTGTACCAACAACATGGCGGAGTATGAAGCATGCATCATGGGTCTTCGAGCTGCAATTGACCTAAGGATCAAGTTTCTGAGTGTCTTCGGAGATTCCTCTCTCGTGATCAGTCAGATCAGAGGCGAGTGGGATACGAAACACCCAAATCTTATTCCTTACAAGGAGTGTGTATTGACGTTGATCCCCCATTTCGAGGAGATAACCTTTGAACACTTCCCAAGAGAAGAAAATCAGTTAGCGGACACGTTAGCTACGATGTCTTCTATGTTCAAAGTCAAATGGGACAACGAGGCTCCCTGGATCATCATTTGGAAATTGGATGAACCTGCACATTGCTGTGATCTTGAGACCGAAGAGGTAACAGAAAAGCCATGGTATCATGAAGTGAAGAGGTACCTTGAAGCTCAAGAATACTCCGAGGGTGCATCCGTTAATGATAAGAAGTTTCTGAGAAGGTTCGCGGCAAAGTTCTTCCTCAGTAATGGCATTCTCTATAAACTAAACCATGATTTAACTTTACTGCGTTGTGTGGATAAAATTGAAGCAGAAAGGATCATGGCAGAGCTGCATGAAGGTACCTTCGGAACACATTCCAGTGGACATACCATGGCAAAGAAAATCCTTCGGGCGGGATATTACTGGTCCACAATGGAAGCCGACTGTTATCATCATTCTCGGACATGTCACAAATGCCAGGTTTATGCTGATAAGGTGCACATTCCTCCAGTTCCTTTGAACGTCTTGACAGCACCTTGGCCTTTTGAATTGTGGGGCATTGATATGATCGGCGAGATCAGACCTACGGCATCCAATGGGCATCGTTTCATTCTGGTACCGATCGATTACTTTACGAAGTGGGTTGAAGCAGCTTCCTTTTCCATCGTAACCAAGAACGCCGTGGAACGGTTCATTCGGCATAATTTGATCTGTCGATATGGTGTACCGGAGAGGATCATTACAGATAATGGTACCAATCTTAACAACAAGATGATCACTGAGCTCTGCGAGCAATTCAAGATACAACATCACAACTCTTCTCCTTACCGGCCGAAGATGAATGGGGCTGTAGAAGCGGCTAATAAGAACATTAAGAAGATTGTGCAGAAGATGACAATGACCTACAAAGATTGGCACGAGATGTTACCGTTTTCTCTTCATGGGTACCGTACCTCAGCACGGACGTCAACAGGGGCAACACCCTACTCCTTGGTATACGGCATGGAGGCAATCCTGCCCATTGAAGTTCAGATACCCTCTCTCCGAATCATGAAGGATGCAGGTTTGAGCGAAGATGACTGGATCCAGACTCGGCTTGATCAATTAAACCTAATCGACGAAAAGAGACTCACTGCTATTTGTCATGGTCAGACGTACCAAAAACGGATGATCAAGGCATTTAACAAGAAAGTCAGATGACAAGAGTATCAAATTGGGGACCTGGTAATCAAGCGCATCATTCTACCTCAAGGTGATCCCAGGGGAAAATGGACTCCTACGTACGAAGAGCCATTTGTGGTTAAGAATATCTTCTCAGGAGGAGCGATGATTCTAACCACCATGGATGGTGACGACCTTCCTCACCCCGCCAATGCAGACATAGTAAAAAGATACTACGCATGATTAAAGACCCGCTAGGTCGACTGGACTAGGCAAAAATAAGGGCTTCCCGACGAACCAAAAGGGTTCGGGAATAAATAAGGGATGAAAATAAAAAAAATCTATACACCCGGCAAGTCGAAAACCTGAAAAGGCGGCTTGGGCAAAAATGGGTATCCCGGTGGACTGAAAACCCGAAAGGGAGGTCCAGGCAAAAGTTAGGGATAAGTGTAATACTATGTCTCATTGGATCATCCTGCATCCAGACTTTGGTATCGACCATCAGGCTCGGACGACACCAATTAATCAGCTTCATCTCCAACTAAGCAGCAAAGTGATGAGACGCTTGAAGACATAAAGGCGATAGCAGAGTTGGAACCCAGTGGGATTTTTCACATAGCTGTTTTGTTTCCTTTTCACAAATTGTATAAACTCTATTTTGTTCGGCGACGTTCTCTTACTAGGACGTCAGCCTCCTGTACAAAAAACGCCTATTTACAGGCAAAAATTCAAAATCAATACAAATTCATTGTTCAGACCAATTGCAAATTGTTTTTCCTTTATCTGTTTTGTTTTGCAAAGAACGTCCAATGTTCATTTTTGATATATGAATTTGACATTAATTTCTACTCATAAATATTTGCATGCGAAACAAAGGACTAATTACGGGTGACATCGGAAGTAGGGGCAATAAGAATTGTCTAAGCGATCTAGTTGCTCTGTCCACCGAGGTACCGAGGTAAGTTCAGCTGAAGAACATGACCAAGATACCTTCACTCCCCGCAGAGTAAGACAAGATTCAACAATACTCTCCCCAAGCAGAGTTGGCCTCCCATCAGCCCTAAAAAGGCACAGTATCCCCAGCAAGTCAGCAATACTCTCCCCCTAAGCAGAGTTGGTCTACCATCAGTCCTGAAAAGTTGGGTATCCCCAGAAGATCTTAATATTCCCTAGCAGAGTATACAGATATTCCCCAGCAAGCATCCCCGGCGTTCTTAATATTCCTCAACAGAGTATAAGAATGTTCCCCAGCGGAATACCAGATACCCCCAGTGGAGCCATTTCCCAGCGCAGTCTGAAGAAGCTTCCCCGCCAGAGTTGAATCATCTTCCCCCAGTAGATTCTGGAAGCTTGTCCCCCACAGAATACAAATGCATCTTCTCATCCAAATTCAAAGGTTATCCCCCACCAGAGTCTAACTGGGTTATCCTCAACAAGTTGCAACAGAAGGATCATCCTCAGCGAAGTTCTTTCTATCCCCCAACGGAGTTCATCATCAAAATCCCCAACAGAGCTTATCAACAGAATCCCCAGCGGAGTTTATCGTTAAAATCTCAGCACAGCATCTCTTCCCATAGAGTAATTCCCCGCAGAGTAATCTCTTCGCCATGTTTATTCCCCAACGGAGTCATCCTCTCCTACAGGTTTATTCGTGAAATCATCTTCGTTCATCATCCCCAGCGGAAACGAAGAATTCAACATCATTCTCCAGCAGTTATCCGGGATTTATTTTCCCCAACTAAAACATCACATTGTCATACATCATGATATATGCATATACGCATCATATCATACGATCTCATTTTGAGAACATCATGCATTTCATACATCATGACATTGCATACAACTAATGTTTTGCCTTTTCAGGAAAAGGTCAATCAAAAGATGATTACGATCAACTTTTCAAGTTCCATATCAACACTTGTAACTAGCCAGGAAATATCTGTGGACGACTGATTGTAGATCTATACCTGAAACCAGACAGGAAAGTTATCTACATGAAGAGATTGAAGATCAATACCTGTAACAAGCCAGAAAGACTATCTTTATTTCTCAGGTCAGATATTAATACCTGAAACCAGATAGGACAACCATCTCATCGACCAACCTTTCTTAAGTTTCAGATCAACACCTGTAACTAGCCAGGAAATATCTGTGGACAACTGATTGTAGATCTATACCTGAAACCAGACAGGAAAGTTATCTACACGAAGAGACTGAAGATCAATACCTGTAACAAGCCAGGAAAACTATCTTTCTTTCTCAGGTCAGAGATTAACACCTGAAACCAGCCAGGACAACTATCTCCTTGACCCACCTCTCTTAAGTTCCAGATCAACACATGTAACCAGCCAGGAAATATCTGTGGACGACGGATTGTAGATTAATACCTGAAACCAGACAGGACAACTATCTACTTGACCATCATCAGGCAACCCTACGCCGGTTCCTTCTCTCTTTCAGATGCAGTTTTACACGGACTCATCATCAGGCAACCCTACACAGGTTCCTTCTTCAACCTACCAAGTTACAATTCAACCAACAATCTCCAGATGGCATCTATAAGCCCATCCTCTTATCCATCATCTTTCTAAATGGCATCTGTAAGCCCATTCCCGACATCATATTGCTGATACTACACCACGCGAGTGCAAATTTCTGGGCACTTTAGTGTTCAATCATCTTCCACCTTCGGATCACGAAAGGCACACAAGCCAATCTACATCCTCAGGTTTAAGAAGATTGAACAGGGGCAACTTTTGTATCCCAAAATTTTCCCTCCCATATTCTTCAAGGTTTGTCAAGAATGATCTTCAAATTGCTCAAGATTGCTCAAGAGGTAGACAATCAGACCACCTCCTAAGACATCCAAAACTAGGGTTTTGGTTCTTTCAAGGAATTTGGGGTTTTCAATGGTTCAATCAAGTCTCAAGGGCCTATATACATTCTCAAGCATCTATATGCCAAGTCTCAAGACTCACAGTACCAATTAGCACAGTCAAAAGCCTCATTTGATCCGCAGTCAACCTCAGGGGCAAAATGGTCATTTCACAGTCAAAAGTCAGAATTTTTGGTCAACATCTTATTTTGAGCTCACAATCATCATTTTATCAAGTCTTGATCATGATTCCACAAGGATAGCTCAAAAATCATCAAGATGCAAAAGTTATTATTTTTGGACAGTAGAAAAGTCAACTGTATCTTGACCAGGGCATAACTTTTTCATGGTTTGTCAAAAAAATCCCATCCAATGCTCATCTTGAAGGGGATACAATTTCCTACAATCCATCTTCACACTCCAAGTCCAAGAAATGCTCTCACAAAAAGTTATCAATTTTTACATTATAGGTCAAATTCAAAGGTCAACAAAAGTGCACTTTAAGTCAAAGGGCATAACTTGATATTGGTAAATCCAAATGACATGGGACCAAAGGCATTGGTTAGAGGACTTCATGACCTTTCCAAAATGTCCAAGAACATGGTCATATGATCAAAATTGAGCAAGATATGCATTGGAGAAGTTGGGAAACTTTTAGGAATTTGCAAAAGTCAACCTTGCTCAAAACACCTTATTTTTGCTAATGGGCCTCAAATCTTTTCTTGAAACTTCATCCATGGCCTATGCAAGACCCATCAAGCTTAATTGAAATTATTTTCTTATTTTTATTGATTAATTGGATTTTTAATTAATATTAATTCATTTAATTAATTTAAATTGTAGGAAATTACAAGATTTGATTTTTTTCAATCAATTTGTGAAGTAAATATGGTCAAGATAGGCTGGCAAATTCGTGCTCAAAGTCAAAGATGAAAAATCTCCAAATTTGGCAACATTTTCCAATCATGAAAAATCAAAAATATTTGATTTTCATTCAAAGATCTAATCATCATTACAATGGATTCTTGCTCAAGTTTTTGACCTAATTCGTTTCCTCTATATATATGCAAGCAAATCCTAACCTCATGGACGTGAAAAAGCTGCAGAAAAAAGCCATACAATTTCAAGAAATTCCAAGAAAATTGAAAATTGGTTTTTGTATTCTAGGGCGATTTAAGAGTTTTTATTGATTCCAACACATTGCAGGAGATCCCAGGAAGGTTTTGCAATCAAATTCAGACCTTAGAGCTCAAGAAATCACTGAAAACAGAACCACGGTTTGCACTTATTTTCCAAAATCGTATTGTCGAATTCATGCATGTTTAACATGATTTCTTGATTGTTTTGCATTGCCAGGAACCATATGAAGCTAATGGTATCATTTAATTGAATTATAATGCACTAAATCACAAGATGCCATGAACAATTTCTAGGGTTCTTAAGCTTTGAAATTGGGGCTTTCTGAACCAAGCAAAATTAGGATTCATAAGGCACATGGTTGGAATCGTTGAACCAAGACGAACACAAAGGACCCCTCGCGAAATATTTATATACCCTGTATCTCTGTTCGTTATTTTTCATTGTCATGTTTAGTGGGGGTTAAAAAACTCCGCTATCTGTTTATATTTTTTGCAGGAACCATGAAGAAGATGATGATGTGTTAGTACATGGTTGGCCAAATCAAAAGAGCGCGTGTTTTTTTATAATTTCAGTCTATTAATTTGTTTGCATATATAATCAACACTTGTTATTCCAATGACAATTGAGGCAGCGTGGTGGAGTGGTTGAGCAAGCGTCCAATAAGCTTTGGGACCTGGGTTTGAATCCCAGGTCCCACAAATGTTTATTTGTTATTTATCTTCAGGCGTTCTTGTGCAAAGCTGGCAAAAGGAGTCTACCATACGCTACAAATCTCAGCATGCCAAGTGGCTCCTGGCCAAATCTGAAGGCCAGGATTGAAGGACCATTGTACTCCTTAGTCAACATGCGCATGGAGGATTCCAGAAAGTCAAAAAGGGCTTGCAGTATTTGGGCCTGAGAATTTCCAAATGCACCTCCAAAGCTGGCCCAAACCCCCTGAGTTTGCCTGTTTATTTTTCTTTCATTATTTTTTTTATTTTACTTATTTAAATTTAATTCCTAATTAATTATTAACTAACAAATTAATTTTTCACAATAAAATCAGAAAATTAGATATAAATTTTATTATTATTATTATTTATTAAAATTAATCTCACCCTTTTATTATTTTTTGTAAATAAATATAATTAACTAATTTAGTTTAATTAGGATAATACTAATTTTTTTTCAATAATTTAAAATCAACATAGAATTAGGGTTTCTTTTTTTGACAATTTTAATCCTTTTGTTTTTATTTCCTTAAAACATTAAAGAACCAAAAATATTTCTTTTTATTAATTAGTTTTAGGTTTAATTTAATTTAATTCATAAGCAACCAAAACTTCTTTCTTTCTCAAAAAGGGTCAAAACCCTAAAACATTCCAATTCAATTTTTATTCGCGCATATTATTTTTGATCCATTATTATGTAATTGTTCCGAGGATGTAATAGCTTTAATTAGGACTTTTTTTCACTTTTATTTACTTTTTCGCATTTATTTTTCAAGGGTTATTTTTGGCGATGTAAATACCCGACGCCTTGTAATAGCGTAGCTTTACTTTCCGCAATTTATCTTCCGCAACTATTAACTGCTAGATGTATGTTAATTAGGCTATGCATGACAAGACTTATCTAAAATTAAAATCAACCCGTAGCTCACCATAACATGTGCAAAGATAACTTAACTGAATCCTGACACACTCGCACATGCCACTCCTAGGGTACGCCTCACTTGGTTGCCTCGACGTGGTCATTGAGTATAGGGTGTTTTAGAGGTCACCCTCCTGTCTAAAGATCAAAGTTGCCTCGAAACGATTGCCTCGATAAAAAATGATCTAAGACATTAGGGTTACCACTAAGGCGTCCTACCATTGCTTTAGTGACCACATGTCCCTATAATCGAATTGACCCGAAAACTCCAACGACGGTGCTACCTACTTCTCAATAGTGGGATAGTACTGTCTAAAGGACATTTACACAGCTTAATTTCTTTTGAGTAGGTAGAGGTTCTCAGGTACTTGCTCTTTCAAAACAAAAATACTTTTCGCACCTACATTTTTCTGACAAAAGTTTTCAAACAAACACTTCATACACTCTTGAGGACAGATACAAGAGTTAAATCGAAGTTTTCAAACAAACTTTTTTCAAAACCCACAAACACCAGAAAAGCAAAACATTTTTGAAAACATAGTGAGCAAGTACCTAAGAGCCCGTGGATAACCACAGATAGAAAGGGTGCTAACACCTTCCCTTTCTATAATCTACCTCCCGAACCCGAGAAACATCTCGAAAAGGAATTTTTCTGTGCTTTTGTCCTTTCCTTGTTGGATAAAATAAAAGACGGTGGCGACTCTTGCTTACCGCGACATTTTACGAAACGCAAACGCGAACCAGCATTCCAAAACAGTCAGTTCTATTTCCACCGATCACATAAACCCTTTCATTAAAACCAAACACAAATCTTTTCATTTCCATTTACATTCTTGCATATTATTTTCTTTTCAATTCTTGTACATTATTCAATATGGTTGTAATAGATAATTAGGTTTAATTTTCTTGCAATTCTTAAATTTGTATACCCCTCCCCTAATGAAGTAATAGCGGAGTAATTTTACTTTCCGCAATTTATCGCTTTCATATAAATGTTAGTAATTAGGGTTGGTATGGCAAGACTAAAATTAACAATTGGTAAACCCTAATTCAAGATAAACAATGCATGTAAATCAAACACACTTGCACACTTGCACCCCTATGGTTAACTCCACTTTGTTGCCATACAAAAATGGTCATGTTATGCATGTGAGATGTCTTAGCAAAAACAATCAAAAATACAAGAACATAGTCCCTCGATGATGCTACAAATGTTGCCTTTCAAATGATCTTAGTCCCTTAAAGAGAAATGCTAAGATATCTCACGACATTGCTATCATGACTAATCTCAAAGGTCTTTCCTGTTCTTTTCCATCTTTCCTTTTGGATAAAAGAAAAGTCGGTGGCGACTCTTGCTAATCGCAATAATTGTGATCAAACACAAAACATCCCAAGTCAACTCTCCCACCGTATTACAGGTTGCGATGACCATCTTATCTTTTTACTTAAGGGTTTTATCATCATTTCCCCATTCCCTAGGAATAAATTAAATACGGTGGCAAACATGTAATTTTTCCAGCCGCGACAATCACCAAATCGTAAAGCATTCTTAAATCACTGCAAAAGAAATCTTCATGGGAATAACCCATTAATATCAAAAGGGACCATCGATATAGCGCACAACTAGAAGGCTTGACAGAAATGCCTCAAAGCAATCTTTCTAAAGCAAGAATTGGCAAAGTTCCTAGTGTCGGGGAGTCAAAATTTCCAATACCTAAAGACCAACATTGCTTGGCATATTACCAGAAGCCCAATTGTCATTTGCATTAACATATTGCATGCATTGATAATTCATCTTCCATTGCATCATTGAATACTGCAAAAACAAATATCATAGCGCGACCACTTTTGGCGCTCATCTGCTTTCCTAAAGGATCAATTGTCATCAATGATATGGCCTTTAATTAAAGCCCAACATTTCTTGTTCACCATAAATACCCATATTTTATCCAACAAATTTAGAAACTCGTGAAAAATCGAGGATCCTTGAATTTCATTTGTCTCATTTGTTGCATTATGGGGATTCCAGGACTTTTCTTATTCGTTACGAGGACTCCCGTAACTTCTATGGAGAATACTAGAATTGTTAAATGAAGCCCTTTTGTTCCGAGGATTTCCAAAACTTCCATTTTCGTTACAAGGATTTCCATAACTCACCTTCTTTCCATCCAATGACGCCCTAGTAAACCAATTTAGTTTTGTAAGAATACATACCCACCATTTTGTTTTGTGAGAATCCAAAACCTATCTTTTTATTATGTGAGAATATAGAACCCCGTATTTTTGTTCTGTAAGAATCCATAACCTATCTTTTTATTTTGTGAGAATCCAGAACTCATCATTTATTCAGTGCGAATCCATTACCTATCATTTGTTCTGTGAGAATCCAGAACCTATCATTTGTTCTGTGAGAATCCAGAACCCGCCCTTTTAGTTTTGTGAGAATCCATAACTCATTTTTTATTCTATGAGAATCCAGAGCCCATCATTTTGTTCTATGAGAAACTAAAACCCAGTTTTATAATCTGAGGATTGTGGGATGCTAGTTGTTATAAGCCTCATCTGTTTCCTTATGTGGATTTCTAGAACTCACCTTCCCTTGAAGTATCCCAAGGTATTATTCTTCATAGTAAATTTCTCTTGGAAATTTTCCTCGGTGGACCTTCTTCAGTTAATCCTATGTGAGTCTACCTTGCAAATATAGGCAACCTGCCAAGATTTATTTCATTCCTTTTGAAGGACAAAATTTGGGTCCTTTCGTATTTAACTATCTTTCACCCCGATAACATGAATATTGTTGTCACTCATGCTCTCGGGTTAAAGGTAATTAAATAGGGACAACTGTCGTAGTCCAATTTTGTCTGGGGTTGAAGATTTTCTCTTATTCTATTTTATAGAAAAGGAGAATATAAGAATGTTATAAGTTTATTTATTATTTATTTTTCAAATAAAAAATACGGTAGCTTTTGTTTTTCTATTTTTATTCCATTTTAAACATTTTTATTTTCTTTTATATAAAAAATACAAAAATATTTTAATTTGATTTTTTTTTATTTTTATTATTTTTTATATATCTTAGTGATTAGGATGATAAGAGAATTACGAAAATTATTTGTATGATCTTTTTTAATTTGGAAATAGAATCAAAGCAAATATTTTTTGATTTTGGTCTTGTTAATTATTTTGATTATATTTGATTTCCTTTTGCTTTTTATTCAACCTAAAAAATAGTATAAACAATAGTCAATTTTTACAATTAGACAGGACAAAAAGAAATACATAAAAATATCTCTTCATAACTCTCTTACCTCCCTCACGTTTTTTTTCTTCAGGAAAACACAAACCAATCCTTCTACTTTCAAAATAGACCGCACTTCATCAAAAATTCATCCAAACAAAACACCATTACATAAACCTTCATACCTTTACCTCACTATCATCAACCACCCTTCCTCTACAGTATCACCAACATCACAAAACCAACCCCCCATATCCCCACTAACCACCATCTTGCTTCCCTTACAACTACCATCGATCAACATTCATCAACCTCACCCAACCTTGAACCACCCTATCAATACCTTCAATCACCCTATCAATACCTTCAACCACAATAAACGACTTCAAAACACGACCATCAACTAAAGTGTCTCTAACCTTCATCCAACCACACCAAATATCAAATCCATATCTAAACAATATTCCATCACAACCAATACCATTCATTAACCTCTAAATGAATTTACTCAAACACACTCAACAGTCATACATAAGATAAAAAAACAACAATACAAGACCAATAAAAAAACTTGAAAAACATAGGCAAGATGGAGAACTGTAAATCAAAACCAGCAGAAAAAGTGAATCAACTCGCTGTCATTGAAAGCAGCTCGTGCCGCCCTTAGCTCAGCCACCACTGTATCATCGCCATCGGTTGATCGTTTCAACAGTCAATCGAAGTTAGTCTTTTTTTCTTCGTTTACCCTTGTTACCATTTGCTTCTAGTAGTTGTTTGTTGTGTTTAATTTCTTGAGATTTGAAAAAAAAGGGCATGGTTGTTTGTTTGGAGAAGAAGAGGATATGGGGAGGTAAAGGAAAGAAAGAAAGTAAAACGGGGAAGCAGAGTTTTTTTTCTTTTTTGGTTGCTTACTATCATATTTGTTTTATTTTGGTTTTTTTATTTCTTATAATAGACACCTGTCAGCTAAAGATTGGAGGGTGAATTTAAAATAAAGTGTCTGTGTGTGTGTGGGTGGGGGGGGGGGGGGGGGGGGGGTTTCCCTCTTTCCCCTTCATGGTTGTTTTTTAAGGGTTGTAGATAGTTGTTCTTAAGTTGTTTAGGTCCTAGTATGAATGTTTGTTCCAACCCCACTTTCACATTTTTGTACCCCTTTTAATTTCATTTACTTTTGTTTTTAATTGTTATTTATTTATCTTATTGCATTATAACAAAATACAAAAAAATTAATAACTTTTTTATTTTCTCTAAAAAAATCACAATCAAAATTTCTTTTCTCATATTTAATTTATTTGAATTGGAAATAAACAAACCTTTTTTAAATCAAAGTTTAAAATATTTTTTCCATTAAAAATAAGATAAAAAATGACCCATTGGATGTATATAAATGACCCTAGGTACTCGGTACGAAAAAAAAGTCAAGAAATTAGAGGTTTCAGAGAAGTTATAGCAAGCCTGACACGACCATCCATGTCACCTGACACAGGCCGTGTCAGGCAGAGGAGTACATGATGATCAAAAACTAGAATGCCAACACGGTCACCTGTGTCACCCGGCACGGGCCATGTCAGCCATGCTGAGACTTAAGGATTCTTGGAGAATAGACATATGACCAATACGGTTGGCCGTGTCACCTGACACGGGCCATGTTGGTCCAAACTCTAAGTTTTTTTATTTTTCTATTTGACTCTATGTGAGACCCAGAAGGGCGTTTTGGACATTTCTGACCGGGAATAATTGTTTCTGACTATTTGAGGTAGTTTTGAAAACCAAATGAGGGACCTTTTTTTGTAAACAACGAATTCCATAGTCTAGGAGTAAGCATATGAGATTCTTGAAGATTGAAGATCTTTTATGAGCGAACGCGATTGAAGACCAAAGTTCCTTCATTGTCTAATTCTTATATTTTTTTTAATTCTCGTGAACAATATGAACGGCTAAACACCCCAATGCCAGGGGGTGTCCCTGATTTGAATCTGCAATGACTTTGAATTTCTGATTTTCTCAATTCCATGGTTTTTATTATTCAATTTAATCGTGCAATGTTTTTATGCTTTCCTGATCAGACCAATTAGGATTGATTTACGGTTAACAACCAACTGGACTGCGATTGTTAAGGTTTTTGTATGATTAGACTATAGTAGATATCACCTAGGACTAGGGATACCTTATAGTTACCAGTTAACCCTTGATAAAACAAACGCTTGACTCCATCAGAAATCTCTAAAGACTTAGGATTTAGGATTAATGGTCAAAGGTTTTCTCACTAAGGACTTAGGGGAAAATAATCTAAAGGGCTGGTAGTTAAATGTTATGAACTTGTTGAAGAAATCAGGATTCAAGGTCATTATAGGGTGTTGTACCCCAAAATTTCCCCTCCCATTTTTCTTTAATACATTCTCATAAGGTCCTCAAATGCTCAAGGTTGTTTAAGAATTGATCAGACAAATTCTCCTTCTAAGCAATGGGTCCACAACTAAGGTTTTGTGTTTCACAAGAAATAGTGGGTTCTCAAGGTCTCAAGTGGATTTCATGGTTCCTCATATGCTTCAAATAATTCTCATACCAAGTTTCAATCCTTGCATCACAAGTTTGCTTAGTCAATTGCTCAGATGACTGGAAATCAACTATATTTGGTGAAAAGTCAATTGTGGTCAACATACAGTCAAACTTCAAGATTTTTGTCAACATCAAGATTTTGAAGTCATATTCATCATTTGATCAAGGGTTGATCATGATTCCTCAAGAAAAGCTCTCAAACCATCATAAGTCAAAAGTTGCCAAATTAGGGTTTCCTTAGGAGAAGTCAACTGATCTTTGACCAAGCATAACTTTTACATGCTTCATCATATTTTCCCTAACTAAATTCCATCTTGAAGGAAATTCAATTCTCTACAACTTTGTCTCTCTAAGCTCAAGTCCAAAAATGCATCATTTGAGAGATATAAGTCAATACATTACAGGTCATTTCAAAGATCAACAAAATGACACTTTTTGTCAAAGTAACTTACATTAAGATAAAATCTTCAAAAGTAAACATGATCAGCATAGAGGTTGTATAGGACATCTTGAGCTTTCCAAAAAGTCCAAAATCACCTTTAAAAGATAAAAATTGAGTAAGTTATGACCATTGCAAGTTGGGAAATTTTGGGCAAATGCATGAATTCCAAATTGAGCAAATTTGTAATTTTGAGCTATTGGGCCTAAGTTTTCAGGTCCAAACATGTTCATGACATATCTAAGGACCTATAAATATATTCATTAATTTTTGTGATTTTTATTTCTTTTTATTTTGATTTTTATTCATTTAAATTCAAAATAAAATCAAATAAAATGCAAGGTTAATGAGTTAGGCATGCAAGGCTTTTGTTTTAATCATATTGGAAGCCCGAGATTGCATATACAAGCTGGAAAATTCGTGCAAGAGTGGTTAGTGAAAGATTGATAAAAAATAGCAAGTTTTCACATAATTGCAAATCATATCTTTTCATCATAAACCACAAAGATTTGTACCATAAATGTTACCCTAATCTCATGTCCTATATATATCTAACAAGACCGGACCAACGACACACATGAAAGCTGCTTCGAAAACCCTAGAAAACTCTCAAATTTTCCAAAGAATTAGGGCAAAGTTAAACCCTCATCTCCAGGCCTTGTCAATCAATTCCAACGATCCAATCATCTCCCTGGAGGTTCCAGGAGATCATCCCTACCCTCTTTAAAGCCAAAAACACGCAGGAAGGTCGCGTTCTATCCTCACCGGTTTGGTATAATTTTTCAGCTTCAAAACTTACGATTTATGCATTGTTAATTAACTCAGTGTGTCTGAATGTGTTTATATCCATTATTAGAACAGATTGGATGCATAACATGTAAGATCTAATGCCAGAATGACCAAGTGCCATTGTTAGGGCACCGAGCTCGTGAATTCCTGAAAACTTAGTTACAGACCGTTTCAATCAAAACAAACGTCACCATTAGATTTGTGAGGCCTCAATTAGTGGACAAGGATGTATTTTATTCTTACTTTTCCTTGATTTCCCAGATTTCGCAAATAGCCTAGCCGAATAAGAAGAAGTTGACCATCAGAGGTGGTGGTTTGACTCATATACGTTTATATTATATATTAATTGTTTGATTTATATAACATATGTATAGCCACCCCAGTGGTAGAAACACACAAGCTAAGTCACTCCTCTCCCAGGTCACGGGTTCGATCCCTGGTTTTGCAATTTTTTTCTTCATATTTCCATTATCTTTGCAGGTTTATCATATGACGTATTGGACCTGTTACCTTGACACAACCAGCGTGTTGGCCCGGTGGTTTGCTTGTTGCATGAAACTGCTTAAGGATGTGGGTTCAACATCCACCCCTACTCATTTGGTTATTTCTTTTTCCAATTTTATGTTTCTCACTCTTTTCTTCCTACTTTTTCCTATTCTTTCACCAAACATTTTTCAAAACCTTTTTTTAACACAAACCCTAATTTTATTTTTAGGTTTTTAATTTTAGGTTTCTAATTTAATTTTAGATTTCTAATTTAATTTTAGGTTTTAGCTTAATTTTAGGTTTTTAATCAATAAACCCTAATTTAATTTTTTTTAGGTTTTCTCAATTGAATAAAAATTAACCTAGATTTTAGGGTTTGCTTAATCAATTGATTCTTTTAAATCAATTAATTCTTTTTTCTAAATTAAAATCAATTAAGTTTTTTTTTAGATTAATCATCAAATGATCACAAAACGATTTTCAATTTTTTTCCCTTTGTTTTACAATCTTCGTGCACTTTATTACTTTCGTATTAGTTTTTTTCTTCCAATTATGTATCTGCTATAGTATGTAATAGTTAATTAGTGTTTACTTTCTTTTCCCCCATTTTATGGTTTTTTACCCCCTTCCCCGAAGCTTTGTAATAACGTAGGACCTTTACTTTCTGCAATTTACCGCTTTCCTTATAACTGCTAGTAATTAGGGCATGTATGGCAAGATCTAAAACAAAATGCTAGATAACCCTAATCAAGAACAAATAACTGAATTAAATCACTTTTCACACACTCACCTCTAGGATAACCTCACTCGTTGCCTTGGAAAACAATCATGTCCCTCGAATGTGGGGATGCTTTAGAAAAGACCCTCGGTTAAAAAGATCGTAGTCCCTCGATGACCCTTACGATGCTGCCTTTGGTAAACGATCTGAGTCCCTTACGATAAATTGCTAAAGCGCCCCTACAAGTTGCCTTTATGATTGTACGATGACCCACGCCTACCCCTCACACATCCAATGATAGGGCTTCCTACTAACTAATGGTAGGATAGCACTACCTAAGGAAATGAGGAAAACAAGATGAAAGACTTTTGAGTAGGTAGATAGCTCGTAATCGCTTGCTCACAAAAACAAAGCATTTTTTACACAAAACATTTTTCTGAAATATTTTCAAAAACAAACACTTTGTACGCATTATTAACTTATACAAGAATCATTACAAAGTTGCCGCACTTAGGCATTTTCAAAATATTCTCAAACACCTACACAAAGCATTTTCAAACAAAGTGAGCTAGCGATTAAGAGCCCGTAGATAACTACAGATGGAAAGGGTGCTAACACATTCCCTTTTCATAATCTACCCCCCGAACTCAAAAAAATCTCAAAGGTCTTTCCTGTTCTTTTCACCCTTTCCTTATTGGATAAAATAAAATTCGGTGGTGATGCTTGCTATCCGCAACATTTGCGATAAAACACAAAAACAAGTCAGCTCTCCCACCTTATTACAAAATTGGAGACTATGTTGGGGAGAATTAAAAGTGGTTTTACCTTAGAGTTAGATCAATTTTAAATGTTTTCCTTGTTTGATTAGTCTACTTTATTTTTAAGGGGTGTTTGGGTTTTATTTCTTGCAAAGATCCTATAGCTGGATCTGAGGAACATTTTAGGTAAGTAGAAATATATCGTGGAATTTATACGGCATATATCGATATGGTTGAAGTGATGGCTATGTTAGTGCGGCACATTGGTTTGTACTGGTATCCCTCGAGTCAGCCAGGGAGTATACTATTCTGCCGCATGGTGTCATAAGCACTAACTGACCTTAGAACCTTAATTGACCCAACTTAGCCATTAGAAGGTAGTGAGATAGTCGACTTTGGTGTAGTCCGAAGTTGGTTGATACTCGATACTACACTCATTGAGATTCGACTCTCGAATTTTGTTTGGTGGCAAGTCAGTTGTCGTGCTAGACGAAACTTGTAGGAAAAATTAATGATATTGAGACCCCTAGAACCCTGTTACTTCTTTAGGACAACTTGAGCCAACTATACTTCAAGAGGGTACTTACCTAAAAACCCCACGCAAGCCTTAAACCTAAGGCCTTTGCATTCTTTATTTGTGTTTGATTATCTATTTGAACATGATATCATGACATCATAACATCATAACATCATGACTAACCATTTCAAGGATCTAGGGGATTTATCTTTGTTCTTTGTTGCAGAGTCATGGCTTCCAGTTGTAGGAATACCATTCAGATAAACTTTGTAAGGATACCTCCCAAGCTCGAGGAATTAGTCTCAAGGTTCCCGATATTTCTCAGTTTACCAAGACACATGGTCACCTACTCAGTTTGGTTACTACTAGTTTCCAGGAAGAAATGATGAGCGTTCTTTTCCAGTTCTTCGATCTGATACCCTTCACAAGTTTAATGCAAATTCCAAAGCCTGAAGACGTTGCATTAGCCCTACATCTGAAATGACCAGACATTGTATCTAATTGAGAAACAAGGAATGGAGCCAAGGGTTTCTCTCCTAAATTTCGGATATAGACGACCCAGGGGTTTCTAGATGCCATGAATTTTCATGCTTTTGAGGATATGTTGGCTTTGCTAATTTATAGGTTGGTACTATTCCCTAATCCAGACCAATTCATAGATGTGTATTCCATCAAAATATTTCTCACTCATAATCCGATACCTACTTTGCTTGGAGATGTCCTGCATTCCCTCCACGCTTGTACTATGAAGAAGCGAGGAACTCTTATGTGTTACATAACTCTACTGTCCAGGTGGTTTATTTTGCATCTGCCCCGATTAGTGATAAAAAGCGAACAAGGTTTGAGGTGGCCTCAAAGGTTGATATCACTCACTCATGCAGATATCCAGTGGTGTTCTCGATCTCAGGCAAATGTTACTATTATTGATCGATGTGGGGAATTCCTTAATGTACCACTCCTTGGTATAAGAGGGGGCATCACTTACAATCCTTATTTATCTCTCTGTCAGTTTGGTTATGCTCGAAGGGACGGTCCTCATGATATGCGCATCCAGGGTATTGTATTCGACTATGAGATTGATCCTCAAAACTACCATCAAAGGTTTATACGTGCTTGGGGCACGGTCAAAAAGATTGATAGTGAGAATTTGGGACACAAGAATTCCATTCCTCTAGAGCTTACCTAAGATGGGTGCGGTCTCGTGCTCAGAATCTCAAAATGCTATATCATGTTATCTTACCAGTGATCGTATAGCCTGTTGTTGAATGGGATATTCCTCATACCGTTCTTCATCCTGATATGCCTAATGACTTCGAAGAACTACCAATGTCTTGGATTCAACTTAAGTAGGAAAGAGATACCTTCGAAACTCAGCTCTATGCTAGTGAAAAGAATGTACTAGAGTTGACGAAACGAATCCATGAAGAATAAAGCCTTAATGCACATGTCAAAACAAAGAGAAAGTGTCCATCAGAGATTTGAATTTATATTTTTTCTATTTTGTAAATCTTTTTATTAAATCAATTATAATTCTAGCTAGTTACTAAAACTTCTCTTGTTTCCTTTTATTTAAACAAATTTAAATACCGCAACGATACTTGAAAGAATTGCATCTACATATCATGCATCATTACATGACAGGTTTTCCCATACATGTTTTCTCATCTTCTTGCTGTTTATTTCAGTAAAAGATGGCTCTTGAACAAACTGTTAAGGAATTCCAAATTCAGAATACCCAATTCCAGGAGACCCTCTTGAACCTAGCTAAAGGGCAGAAAGATATGATGGTGCTCATCGCCAAAAAGAAGAAGACTCGGAAGCCAATTGCTATCCTCAACATGGGAAGAAGATTCAAAGGTCCCGCTAAACCAATTCAAACAGACGATATCACCTCTGATGATGATGACAACCAAGAGGAGGATGGTAGAAGTGTCAGGGCTGAAGGTGGAAGCAACCTTGGTTTTGGTAAAATTTCTGAGGACGAAGACTATTCTGAACAGTATCCTTTTGTTGATGATAAATACAAACAGCTGGAAGATCGCCTCAAGGCCATGGAAATCCAGAAAGTGCTTGAATTAGATTTCAGAGAGTTGGGTCTTATTTCGTGGGTGGTTATCCCTCACAAGTTCAAAGTCTCTGCTTTTTCTAAATATGATGGTGTGTCTTGTCCAAAACTTCATCTCAGATCTTATGTTCGGAAGATCCAACCCTATACTGCTGATAGAAAGTTATGGGTTCACTTTTTTCAGGAAAGTTAGTCTAGTACACAACTCGAGTAGTTCTATCAGCTGAAGGGAACTAACATCCGCGTGTGGGAAGACTTAGCTGTTGATTTTTACAAGCAGTATCAATATAATATTAACCTTGCACAAACTCGCGTGCAATTAGAAAACATGACTATGGGTTCGAATGAAGGGTTAAAAGAATATGCCTAGAAGTGGAGAGACTTAGATGGAAGGGTGCAACCTCCCTTATTTGTACGGAAGCTAGTTGATATGTTCATGGGACTATGACAGATCCATTCTTTAATCATCTGATTGGGAGTTCTTCATCTGGTTTTACTGAGCTGATTCTAACTGGAGAACATGTCGAAAGTGGTATTAAGAACAGAAAAATTCAAGTGGTTGTTGTGATACAGTGGCAGAACCGACTGTTATACTGGTTTGCATTTTGTATTCGCAAATGTCGCGGTAAGCAAGAGTCACCGCCGACTTTTATTTCATCCAACAAAGGAAACGAAAAAAGAACATAAAAAATCTTTTTTCGAGATATTTCTAAGTACGGGGGTAGATTATAGAAAGGGAAGGTGTTAGAACCCTTTCTATCCGTGGTTTTCCATGGGCTCTTAGGTACTTGCTCATTTTGTAATTGCTTGTGTTTGCTTGTTTTGAAAAGTTTTGTTTACTTCGTGATAACCCTTGTATATGTCCTCAATAGTGACGAAGTTGTTTTTGAAAATTGTTTTGAAAGTGTTTGTGTGAAATTTGTTTGTTTGAGCAAGTACCTAGGAACTATCTACCTACTCGAAAAAAGTCTGTTCGTTTTCCTTTAGACAGCGCTATCCTACTATTAAGGAGTAGGTAGCCCCATTGTTGGATTTGTAAAGGGACGTTTGAAGGTACGAAATGGTCTCTGAAGGCAACAAGTAAAGATACCTTAACATTTCAAAGGGGCTATCGTCATAAGATTAATTCGTAGGAAACTCGAGGGACAAGTTGGGACTAGGTTCTTTATGACGATTTTGAGTTGCGGGTCATTGCTAAGGTATCCCTACATTCGAGAGACACGACCATTATTTACGAGGAAACCGAGTGGGGAAAACCCTAGGAGTGAGCATGTGCAAGTGTGCTTTTTTATTTAATTATCTTTGCACAATTATGGTTTTCTACTGTATTAATCCTTTATCTTTTGCATGTAAGCCTATTATCCATACATCTAGCAGTTAAATAGTTGCAGAAATTAAAACCCTAACTATTACAAGGCTTCGGGGAGGGGATTACATAATCAAAAATCAGAGAAAAATGATAAGCGAAATAATAAACTTAATTAACTATTACAACTTGGGAACAGTTACAATAATTAATAAGAATATGGAAAGTAAAGACGCGCGCGAAAATTAAAACGAGAACAAATTAGGACCTAAGAAATCTAATTAATTAAAAATGTTTTTGTTTGTATTTTCTTTATTGAAAAATAGTCGCAATTTACAAAGTAATCCTAATTTCTATTAAATTTTAATTAAAAGAAAAAATTTAAGTTAACCTAATTAAACTAATTAATTAAATGCAAATAAATATTTTATGAAAATAATTAACTAAACCTAATATTTTTGTAATTTTCTGATTTTATGATTTAATTAAAAAAGATTTTTATTGTAAAATAATAAAAATAAATGATTTTGTAAAATAATTAAAACAAATAAAGAAATAAGAAATTAAAAGAGAATTGAAACTTGGGCCTGTTGCTGGAAGGAATTAAGGGGGGGTGCTGCCAAATTTCTTGTTAGGCCCAAAGCTGGAGGCCCAGAGTCTGCGCTTGATCCAATGCACCTCTCTTCAGATGATTCATGGTGGACCTTCAAGGCTGGAGCATGAGATTTACATGATGATGGATCCTAGGGATGAGATCTAGGGCGTACGGTGGACGCTAGGCATTGAGATACGCTAGATCTGCAAGGAAATATTATGGAAAATCAAATGTAGGAGGCAGGGATTGAACCCCTGACCTCCTACACATGAATGCCTTAAGACCATTCACTTCACCAACTGAGCCAGCTTCCTATTTGTTAACATAAACACATAATAAATAATATATTGAAAGATGGTCAGTGATTGTAACCAAAACATGCGCAAAGTTTAAACTTCCCACTCAGGTTGTGACACACATTCGTCTTCTCCAGGGGACTGTCGTCTTAGGTCCAGAGCTTTTAGCCACGGACATTGGCCATAGCTACTGTGATACGGTGGGAAGAACTGACTGTTTTTTGGAATTCTGGTTTGCGTTTTGCGTTTGTTTTCGCAAAATGTCGCGGTAAGCAAGAGTCGCCACCGACTTTTATTTTATCCAACAAGGAAAGGAAAAAAGCACAGAAAAATTCCTTTTTTTCGAGATATTTCTCGGGTTCAGGGGGTAGATTATAGAAAGGGAAGGTATTAGCACCCTTTCTATCCGTGGTTATCCACGGGCTCTTAGGTACTTGCTCAATTGTTTTCAAAATTGCTTTCTTGGTACTTGTGGGTTTGAAAAAAGTTTTTATTTTGAAACTTCGATTTAACTCTTGCTTCTGTCCTCAAGAGCGTATGAAGTGTTTTGAAAACTTTGTTCGAAAAGTGTAAGTGTGAAAAGTTTTTATTTTGAAAGAGCAAGTATCTAAGAACCATCTACCTACTCGAAAAAGGAATCGTTCTATGCTAATGTCCTTTAGATAATGCTATCCCACTATTAATGAGTAGGTAGCACCGTCGCTGGAATTTAAGGGTCAATTTGAATGAGGGACATGCGGTCACTAAAGCAATGTTAGGACGCCTTAGCGGTAACCCTAATGTCTTAGATCACTTGTTTTGAGGCAACAATATCTGAGGCAACCGTTTCGAGGCGACTATGATCTTTTAGACAAGAGGGAGACCTCTAAAATGACCTATACTCAATGATCGCATACGAAGGCAACCAAGTGGGGTGTACCCTAAGAGTGCGCATGTGCGAGTGTTTCGTTTTCAGTTATTTTTTATCTTTGTACATGTTAGGGTGATCTAAGTTGATTTTAGGTTAAAACATTCAGTCTTGTCATGCAAACCCTATTATCAAACATCTAGCAGTTATAGTTTGCGGAAATAAAATGCGGAATTTAAATTACAAGGCGTCGGATATTTACATCGCCAAAGACAACCCCTTTTGAAAAGATAAAATAAAGAAATAAAAATAATTAAAAGTCCTATTAACTATTACAATCCGGAAGCAGGTACATTATTGGATAAAAGAAAGTAAATCGCGTGCGGAAAATTAAATCGAGCGCATGATTAGGGTTTTGACCCTTTTGGTTAAAGAAAATATCTTTTTGTTGTTTTTTTATTTTAAGAAAGAAATTAAACCTAAATTAATTACTAAATTAAATTAATAAATTAATTAAATGAAAAATTAATTATGACATATTTTTTGATTTTGTTATTTTAAGAAAGAAAATGAAATTAATTAAATTAATGGTTAGTACCTAATTAAATCTAATTAATTATTTATTTACAAAATAAGTTAAAGTTATTCTAGAATTAAAAAAAAACCTAAATTAATTAATTAGTGTTTATTAGGAAAAAATAAAAGTTTAAAGTTTAATTAAATATAAAAAAATATATT
Source organism: Vicia faba (assembly GCA_948472305.1). Classification (NCBI taxonomy): domain Eukaryota; kingdom Viridiplantae; phylum Streptophyta; class Magnoliopsida; order Fabales; family Fabaceae; genus Vicia; species Vicia faba. The sequence continues at coordinate 27,216,532 of OX451739.1, forward strand.
TTTGTGATTTTATTTTATGAAAAGGAATTTTGTGATTGGTTATAAAAATAATAAAACAATTAAAATAAATAAACTAAAATAAATAAGAAGAGGGGAGTATGGGCCTGAATTTTGTGGTATTGATAGCAATTGGAAGGCCCATTAGTGGCTGGCCTTTGTTGACTTTCTGGAATCCAGTAGGCACGCGTGGACTTGGACTATGGTGGACATCCACTCCTGGACCACCAGATCTGGCCTTTGGCCATCTGGCTATTGCATGGACGAGGATGCATGGTGTTCTGCAAGTTTATGCGCGCATAGGAGTACCTGAAGAGAAAAAATATTGAGAAAGTGGGGGACCTGGGATTCGAACCCAGGTCCTGAAGGATAATTCTTTGCACGCTTGCCACTACACCACTCTGATTTAATTGTTATTATAATACAAACAAATAATATTATATAAAAATGAAATAATTGCCAGAAAAATAATAAAATGCGCGCTTGGTTTGAATGGCCCAACGATGGGGCGCCACGCATCATCTTCAACCTCATGTTCGTGGCTAAAAGTGCACAGACCTATACCAACTGACAGAAGTCCGTAGCTACAAAGTTGTTCATCTCAAAAATCCTTCTCAGGCCACAAAAATGAATTCCAAGGGCATGGTTGTGTTCGTCCTACCCTCTCGGTCACAACCATACCCTTCTTGGTGGTCAATTGTTCCTGAAATAAAAATGCCCAAAAACTCCAAGCAAAACCTAGCTATGGCGAATTGCAATACAGACCATATAAATGAAATTAAATAATGCAAAGGCTTGGAAATGTTCTGGTGATTACAAATATGCCAATAGTTTTCTCAAACGATGCAAGAACAAGTCAAATCGATTTCAAGAACAGGGCTATGTTTCGTGAGACTTATAATGCTTGTAGAGGTCTGAAAACGCTTGCTTTTAATCCAGATAGCTTGTGTGAACGCCCAGGAAGCGATTGGGACAAGGCTCGTGTCCTGAAACGGCCTCTAGCTTGCACTTTGATCTCCCACTTTTTTGTGAATTTTCCAAATCTTGTTCTGCCTCTCTCTGCACTTGCCAACCCTTAATTCGTATCCCTTGGCTTGCTTATGTAATGTCCTTTGCATTAGGGTAACAAATATGGACTAAATCTTTCCATATCAATGCATATGAATTTGATTTGATCTCCACTTTAAACCTTTCCAAATTGATTTGATTTGGGTCTTTTTGAACATGATTTGCTTTGATACAAGTTTGATGGTGATGCTAGCTGTGAACAAAGCCCGAGACAATAAAAAAATCAAGAGTTATTAATTATTTGGATTTTCTATGATTTTATTTGATTTAAAATGAATAAATTCAATAAAAAATCAAATTAAATAATAAAAATGAAATATGAGCTCATGGCTGAAGCTATGACACGTGGACAATGATACAAACTCAAATCAAGTGGAAACGAATGGGCCCATTTGACAAAATTTGAAGTTTTGGGGATAGTTGACTTTTGGCAATTTTGCAAAAATGTCCAACTTCAACAATGCATAACTTCTTCAATTTTGAACTTTTGGAGGTGTTCTTGGACTTTTTAGAAATCTTGAGATGTCCTATAACCAACCCTTTTTGTCTCATCTCATTTTGATATTCCATGCTCAAGTTATGAGCTTTGGCAAAAAAGGTGTTTTTGTTGACTTTCAAAAATTGCCTATAATGTCCAAATTCATAACTTCTTGTGAGTGAATTTTTTGATCTTGGGGTATGAATATGGATTATGGGGATTTTAATCCTCTTCAAAATGAGCTTTGGGTGGGTCATTTATCATAAAGTATGAGAAAGTTATGCTTGGTCAAGGTTGAGTTGACTTTTCCTACAAAACCCTAATTTAGCAACTTTTGAGTCTTGATGAATTTTGAGCAATCCTTGATGAATCATGATCAACCCTTGATCAAATTATGAAATATACTTCAAAATGACAATGTTTACCAAAAATCTTGAAATTTGACTGTTTTTGGGTAACAGTTGACTTTTGCCCTATCACAGTCGATTTTTGGACTTTTTGAGCAATTGAATGAGCAAACTTCCTCTGCAATGCTTGAAACTTGACATGGATGATCTTGAGAGCATATTAGGACATTAGGGAGAAGTTGAGGTCATTTGTACTCAAGGATCTTGGTACAACACAAAATCCTAATTTGGGGAAGACTGCCTTAGGAGATAGCTTGTCTGACCAACTCTTGAGCTATCTTGAGCCACTTGGAGATTTTTCTTACAATGTCTTGAGAAATATGAGAGGGCAAATTTTGGGGTACAACAGCTACAAACCTGCAATCCTCAAATATCCTGTCTAGGCAATATAAATTAAATTCAAGATCATGGATCGATTGGGTTTGATCCTCTGATCATGATAGTATCCATCTTGAGATCCAATTATTCCTGCATTTGAAAGCCCTAAAACGGCCTTGTAAACCCTAGAAATGGAATTTTATCCAACAGGCACCAAAACATGTAATTAAGTATGTAAAAACATTCTAAAGGATGATATAAACACGAACATATACTTATAACTCAATTATCATGCGTGAATTGTAAAAACCAATTTCAAAAATATGAACAAACTGTGTTATGGCTAGCACTCGTTTCTTGATGCTTCAGGCCTTGATGATTCTTGCTATCGCCCCAATGATCACCCATGAATAAGATTTGACCTTCAGAACGTCTTGAACTAGCCTGTGGAAGAAGATAGGTCTTACACTTTTGGACAAAAAATTTGAGTTTTGTTTCCTGCTTTGGAGGCAGGCTGCGCATGTAAATTCTCTTCCTTTAGGGTTAGAATGATCTTGTATATATGTGAGAATCAAATTAGGTCCATAAAATTGGAATGAATCCAAAGAGTAATGAATTTCAATTTTTGCACCCAATCTTTCCAAACATAGAGATTTCTTCTCTTTTCAATCTTGCACGTTTCTCTTGGCTATTGACAGCATATAAGATCTCTATTCAATACAAAAATCTTTCCTAAAACAAATTAAATGATTTATTTGGATTTATTTGATTTTATTTGATTTTTAAATGAATAAAAATCAAAATAAATTAAATAAGCAAATAAATAAATCATGATGGGTCCCATAGGTAGTGGACTATGCTAGGACTGAGATTCAATCTTGAAAAGATGGGCCCATGTGGAAAAAAAATGCAATTTTGGGTATTGTTGACTTTATGCAAATTTCCAAAAATGGCTCACTTTGACAATGCATATCTCTCTCGATTTTGACCTTAAGAGGGTGTTCTTAGACTTTTTAGAAAGCTTAGGATGTCCCCTAAGCAACCTCTTTGTTTTAATCTCAATTGGATCTTCCATGTTCATGTAAGGAGCTATGACCCAAAAAGTGTTTTTGTTGACTTTTTGGAATAACCTATAATGTTTGAATCCATATCTTTTGATGAGTGCATTTCTTGAACTTGAGGGATGAATATGGGTTGTAGGGAATTGGATTCTATTCAAAATGAGCTTTGGATGAGAAATTTATGATAAAGTATGAGAAAGTTATGCTTGGCCAAAGTTTGGTTGACTTTTCCTATAGAAATCCTAATTTAGCAACTTTTGAGTTTTGATAAATTAGGAGAATTCCTTGGGGAATCATGGTCAAACATTGATCAAATGGAGGATATCACTTCAAAATGTTGATGTTGACCAAAAATATTGAAGTATGACTGTATGTGGGCCACAATTGACTTTTAACCTAATACAGTTAATTTTCAAGCATCTGAGCAGTTGACTTGGAAAACTTCTTGTGCAAGACTTGAAACTTGACATGGAGGGTCTTGAGAACATATTAGGACTATGGAGAGCATATGAGGCCTTTGGAGCTCACCCATCTTGATGAAAATGGAAACCCTAGTTGGAGGTTCATTGCTTTAGGAGAGAGTTTGTCTGGTCAACCTTGGGCATCTTTGAGCAAGTTGAGGATCTCAATGAACATATGTGGAGAAAAATGGGAGGGCAAATTTTGGGGTTGAACAGCTACTCCTGTTCAATCTTCTTAAACCTGAGGATATAGATTGGTCGGTCTGCCTTTTGTGACCTGAAGGTGAAAGATGATTGAACACTAGAGTGCCCAGAAATTTGCACTCGCATGAAGTAATATTGATTGGTGATATTGGGAATGGGCTTATAGATTCCATTTGGAAGTGGACAGAGAATCGTCGAAGATGGGCTTAAAGATGCCAATTAGAAAAGATATCGGTTGCATAAGAGATTCCTTTGCGAGAATTCCTGTACCTGCCGTTGAGGAGGACTTCACCGAGGAACATTGATTTGTGTCTTGGGAGATAGAGTATAGGAGCTTTGGTTGTCCATTACTCTACTGGGGAGCTAGCTCCTGATTGAGGAAATGGAAGTGAACTGTATATTTGGTTAGGATCCAGGCTGCACAGTAACATACTGGGGAATTTGTGAAATTGACTATATCGGGTCGGGTCCAGGTCCTACAGCGTTGTAAACTGTTGTTTGGAGATAAGGGAGAAAGAACCTGGATAACAGGGTTGCTTTGAAAGGAGAACCTATGTAGTAGGTCTATAAGAAGGAACCTGGATAGTAGGGTTTCTTCAGAATGAAAGCCTGGGTAGTAGGGCTATAAGGAGGAACCTGGATAGTAGGGTTACCTCGAAATTAAAGCCTGGATAGTACGGTTATGAAAAGGAACCTGGATAGTAGGTTTACCTCGAAATAAAATCCTGGATAGTAGGGCTATGAGAAGGAACCTGGATAGTAGGGTTACTTCGGAATGAAATCCTGGATAGTAGGTCTTATAGGAAGGAACCTGGATAGTAGGGTTACATCAGGATGAAAGTCTGAATAGTAGGGCTTATAGGAAGGAACCTGGGTCGTAGGTTTACTTCGAGATGGAAGCCTGGATAGTAGGGTTGTGAGGAGGAACCTGGATAGTAGGTTTACCTTGAAATGAAAGCCTGGATAGTAGGGCTTATGGGAAGGAACCTGGGTCGTAGGGTTACTTCGAGATAGAAGCCTGGATAGTAGGGTTGTGAGAAGGAACCTGGATATTAGGGTTACTTCGGGATGAAAGCCTGGATAGTAGGGCTATTAGAAGGAACCTGGATAGTAGGGTTACTTCTAAATGAAAGCCTAGATAGTAGGGCTATGAGAAGGAACCTGGATAGTAGGGTTACTTCAGAATGAAAGCCTGAGTAATAGGGCTATGAGAAGGAACCTGGATCATATGGTTACTTCGAGATGGAAGCCTGGATAGCAGGGTTGTGAGAGGGAACCTGGATAGTAGGGTTACTTCAGGATGAAAGCCAGAATAGTAGGGCTTATGGGAAGGAATCTGGATAGTAGGGTTACTTCATTTGGTTGCATAGATTAGTTGACCCATTTGATCTCCGGGAACTGATTTTCTACTAGCTGTCTCTAAATATGACATGTATAACTGCTGGATTTGCTGGTGATAATTGTCTTTCCTGAAAAGATAACAGGATTAATTATATATGTAATGTATGAAATTCCTTGTGAGATGATGTTCTAAAAATAAATGAGATTATGCTATAAATGATATGTATGTGCACGTCATGATGTACGTACATGAAATGCTATTGGGGTATGTCCGAGTGTGGGAACATAAATCCCTGACTGTTGCTGGAGAATATAATATTCCTCATTATTGTAGATAATTGTGATTCTTCTACTTCTGCCGGTGACGGTGAATGGAAATAATTGTGCTGGAGTTTTACTCCTTGTTGTTTGTGAGTATTCTGTCAGGGAGAGACTCTGCTTGAGAATAACTCTGCGGGAAATAACTATGTCTGAGGGAGGACATGCTTTGAGGGAAATAACTTGGAAGGTGAATTTTCGTAGCTGAAGTAATAGGCTCTGTCAGGGGTTGAGCTTCTGTATCTAGAGAAATAAACTCTGCTTGGGGAGATAAAATTTATGATGACCCGCTTGCGATTATGAAATTCGGCAGGGGGATATAGCTGTCAGGTTTCTGAAAGACCCTGGCTGGGGAGATTACTTCCTGTTTTGGGAAAGCTGACATCAATGCTTTGAATACTTTTACTCTGTGGGGAGTGTATATACTGATGAATGTACTCCAAAGTTGTCTCTGCCCTGGTACCTGCTGGGCAGAGTAACTGTCGGGTTTGACATTTCTTGTTTTTGCCCCTGTTTCTTAAGTTACGAGCAATTGTATTTTCATTTCTTATGTAAATATTTATGAGCAGCAATAATATTCAAATGCATATGTCAAGAATAAATCATTGGACGTTCTTGCAAAACAAAACAGAAAAGGAAAAACTCATAGTTTCTTGTGAAAATGATTTTGTATTGATTTTTTTGAAGTTGGCCTGTAATAGGCGTTTTTGTACAAGGAGACTGACGCTCTAGTAAGAGAACGCCGCTGTAAAAATAGAAGCTATACAATTTGTGTAAAAAGAAAACAGCTATGTGCAACAATCCCATTGAGTTCTAACTTTGCTATTGCCTCTATGTCTTCGAGCATCTAATCACTTTTCTATTTGTCCGAAGTTGACTAGATTGATTGGTGTCGTTCGAGCTTGATAGTCGATAATGAGGTCTGATCGCAAGGTGATCCAATGGGGCGTAGTGATACGCTTTACATCCCTAACTTTTGCTTGGACTGCCCTTTTGGGTTTTCAGTCCACCGGGATACCCTTTTTTGCCCAAGTCGTCTCTTCAGGTTTTTGACTTGCCGGGTATATAGATTTTTCATTTTCATCCCTTATTTTTGCCCGAACCCTTTTGGTTCGCCGGGAAGCCCTTATTTTTTCCTAGGCCAATCAACCTAGTGGGTCTTTTAATCAGGCGTAGTATCTTTTCACTATGTCTGCATTGACAGGGTGAGGAAGGTCGTCACCGTACATGGTGGTTAGAATCATGGTTCCACCCGAGAAAATGTTTTTAATCACAAATGACCCTTCGTATGTGGGAGTCCATTTGCCCCTGGGGTCACCTTGTGGCGCTATGATGCACTTGATCACTAGATCCCCAACCTGATATTCTTGACGTCTGACTTTCTTGTTAAAAGCCTTGATAATTCGCTTTTGATACGTCTGACCATGACAGATAGTGGTAAGTCTCTTCTCGTCGATTAGATTTAGCTGATCAAGTCGAGTCTGGATCAAGTCGTCTTTGTTCAAACCCGCATCCTTCATAATCCAGAGAGAAGGTATCTAGACCTCGATGGGTAGGACTGCCTCCATGCCATATACCAAAGAGTAGGGTGTTGCCCCTATCTATGTTCGTGCTGAGGTACGATATCCATGAAGAGAAAATGGTAACATTTCATGCCAGTCTTTGTATGTAACCATCATCTTCTGTACAATCTTCTTGATCTTCTTGTTAGCCGCTTCAACAACGCCATTCATCTTCGGCCGGTAGGGAGAAGAGTTATGATGTTGTATCTTGAATTGCTTATAGAGCTTGATGATCACCGTGTTGTTGAGATTTGTACCATTGTCAGTAATAATTATCTCTGGCACACCATATCGACAGATCAGATTATGTCAGATAAACCGCGCCATAACTCTCTTGGTCACAGTAGTAAAGGAAGCTGCCTCAACCCATTTCGTGAAGTAATCTATGGTCACTAAGATGAAGCGATGTCCATTGGAAGCAGTAGGCCTGATTTCTCCGATCATGTCAATGCCCCACATTTCAAAGGGCCACAGAGCTGTTAAGACGTTCAAGGGAACCGGAGGCACATGCACCTTATCAGCATAGATTTGGCACTTATGACAAGTTCGGGAGTGCTGATAACAATCTGCTTCCATAGTGGACCAGTAGTATCCTGCCCGTAGGATCTTCTTAGCCATGGTATGTCCACTGGAATGGGTTCCGAAGGTACCTTCATGTAGATCCATCATAACACTCCCTGCTTCGCTCTTATCTACACACCACAGTAAGGTAGAGTCATGATTACGCTTGTAGAGGATTCCATTAACGAGGAATAATTTCGCGGCGAACCTTCTCAGAAACTTCTTATCATTGACAGATGCCCCTTCGCGATACTCCTGAGTCTCGAGGTACTTTTTCACTTCATGAAACCAGGGTTTGTCTGCCACCTCTTCAGTATCAAGATCACAACAGTGTTCTGGTTCTTCCAACCTATCAATGGTGATTTGGGGAGCTTCGTTGTCCCATTTGACTTTGAACATGGAAGACATGGTAGCTAGCGCGCCCGCTAACTGATTCACCTGTCGTGGAAAATGTTTAAAGGTTACCTCCTCAAAGTGTGGGAGCAATGTCAATACGTGCTCTTTGTATGGGATGAGATTCGGATGATTCGTATCCCATTCGCCTTTGATCTGACTTATCACCAAGGCTGAATCCCCGAAGACATTTAAGAACTTGATCCTGAGGTCAATAACGACTTTGAGACCCATGATGCAGGCTTCATACTCTGCCATGTTGTTAGTGCAGTTGAAACATAGCTAAGCAGTGAAAGGAGTATGACAACCCTCAGGAGATATGATTATTGAGCCAATGCCGTTACCGAGTGCGTTCGAAGCTCCATCAAAAACCATAGTCCATCGGGATACCTCCTCGGGTCCTTCATCTGGTCCAGGTTCTTCGTAGTCAGTCACCAGCATAATATTCTCATCCGGGAACTAAAAATTCATGGATTGGTAGTCATCCACGTCCTGATGAGCCAAATGATCAGCCAATACACTCCCCTTGATTACTTTCTGGGTTGTATATTGTATATCGTATTCAGTTAAGATCACATGCCATCTTGCTATTCTTCTGGAGAGAGCGGGCTTCTCGAAGATGTATTTGATTGGATCCATCTTAGATATCAACAAATTAGTGTGGGTCAACATGTATTGTCTTAGTCGGCGAGCAGCCCATGCCAAAGCGCAACAAGTTTTCTCAAGCAGTGAGTATCGTGTATCACAGTCGGTAAACTTTTTGCTAAGGTAGTATATTGCGTGCTATTTTTGACCAGACTCGTCATGTTGCCCCAGCACACCCCCCATTGAATTGTCTAGCACTATTAAGTATAGTATCAAAGGTCTTCCTACAACCAGAGGCATCAGAATTGGCGGTTCTTGGAGATATTCTTTGATCCTTTCGAAAGCTGTCTGGCACTCGTCATTTAATTTTACCACTTGATATTTCTTCAGAAGCTTGAAGAGGGGTCCACAAGTAGCATTCAAATGTGAAATGAACCTGGAAATATAATTTAAACGTCCCAAGAAACCTCTAACTTCCTTCTCTGTACGGGGAGCTGACATCTCTTGTATGGCCTTTACTTTTGCGGGGTCCACTTGAATACCTTTGTCACTAACAATGAAACCTAGAATTTTGCCAGACCTTACCCCAAAGGTGTATTTGTTCGGATTCAACCTCAGCTTGTACGTCTTCAACCTGTCGAACAACTTTTGTAGATGATCCAGGTGTTCCTCTTCAGTTTGAGACCTGGCTATCATGTCATCAACATAAACCTAGATCTCGTGGTGAATCATATCATGGAACAAGGCGACCATGGCTCGCTAATAGGTTTCCCCCAACATTTTTCAACCCAAAAGGCATCAGCTTGTAACAGAAGGTATCCCACTGTGTGACAAAGGTTGTCTTCTCCATGTCTTCAGGAGCCATCTTGATCTGGTTGTAGCCAGAGAAACCATCCATGAAGGAGAAGATTTTGTGCTGCGCGGTGTTGTCGACCATAACATCAATGTGAGGAAGCGGGAAGTCATCCTCGGGGCTTGCCCTATTCAGATCTCTGTAATCCATGCACATTCGTACCTTGCCGTCCTTCTTAGGTACCGGAACGACATTAGCAACCCACTGTGGATAGGAGGTGACAGCTAAGAACCCTGCGTCGAACTGTTTCATGACCTCTGCCTTGATCTTCTATGACATTTCAGGGCGCATACGGAGGACCTTCTGTTTAACCGGAGGACAGTCTTCTTTGGTCGGCAGACGATGTACCACAATATCAGTGTCTAAACCAGACATTCTTCATATGACCAGGCGAAGATCTCAATGTAGTCGTGCAACATCTGTATCAACCGCTATTTGTTCTTAACTTCCAGATTTGCGCCGATCTTGACTTCTTTTTTGTCCACTTCCGTGCCCAAGTTTATCGTCTCAACTGGCTCTTCATGGGGCTGTATAGCCCTCTCCTCTTTCTATAACAGTCTAGCAAGTTCTCCCGGCACCTTACAATCGTCCTCACATTCGTCCTAGGCTTGGTTGATCAGATTTTAGAAGTCATAACCGGCAGTAGCAAAACTGTTGTCAATGGGATCCAGAGTGGACATGGATCTGCAGTATGAGACATGAGTGTGTGTAAGAGTATAGCTGTTTTGATAAAGTGAAACAGAAAAGAAAAAATAAAGAGCGCAAAATTTGTATGCAAGGAACATCGAATGTTTTATTGATGATATATGAAATGACACATAATAGCCCTCACAAACAAAACCAATGTGCCTCGGGCAAGACACAAGGCTATAAAGTTTAAATTGTTTATTACAATCTAAAAAACAAGTAAGACAATTACTGTGGAATAAAATAAACTGGTATAAAATCCCTAGCCGTCCAGTTACTCAGTCCACCGTTGGTAGTTGGGTAGATCCAGCTGTCAATGTCAGAGTCTTCCTCACTGTCTTTAATGGCATTAATTCCCCGATTGTTGATGCGTAGGGGAGGTCCTCCAGCTCGAGCACGTCAAACAACCCTTTGAGCTCCTTAATTAAAGCCCAAACCAAACTTGTTAGTTTTGTGAGTAAAATCAGTGAGTTGTCCCCAGTTGGTATACCCACCTTCTTCAACCACTGCTCTGGCGTCTTTGAGAGAAGCCATCTTCAGAGGAGGTTTGGTGCTGGTAGTGGTCTCAGTTGATGCCAATATCTGGGGAACCTCTTCAAAGTTTTGGCAAGGAGTCTCTATGAATTCTCTGTCCATCTCTATGTACCTGAAGGAGTTGTGGTGGCTCACCATATACTCCTCTTTGCCACGTACAGTTACAATCTTCCCCTTTACTGGATACTTCAGCATTTGGTGTAGTGTAGAAGTAACAACCTGTTTTACCCCAAAATTTGCCCTCCCATATTCCTCGAGACATGTCAAGAATAATCTCCAAGTTGCCCAAAGATGACTCAAGAGTTGGACAGTCAAATCACCTCCTAAGGCAGTCAAGTCAAAATTAGGGTTTTGTGTTGCACTAAGGTCCTCATATCCAAATTGCCCCAAGTGCTTCCAAATGTCTTAATATGTTCTTAAGTTCATCCATGTCAAATTTCAAGCCTTGCAGAGGGAATTTGGTCAGTCAATTGCTCAAGAGGCCCAAAAATCGACTGTGCTAGGGCAAAAGTCAACTGTGTCCCAAATACAGTCAAACCTCAAGAATTTTTGTCAACATTCTCATTTTGAAGGTTAATTCATCATTTTATCAAGGGTTTATCATGATTCATCAAGGATTGCTCAAAATTCATCAAGATTCAAAAGTTGCTAAATTAGGGTTTTGTAGGAAAAGTCAACTCAACTTTGACCAAGCATAACTTTCTCATAATTTATGAGAAATGACCCATAAAAAGCTCATTTTGAAGAGGATGCAATTTCCTACAATCCATCTTCACACCCCAAGATCAAGAAATGCTCTCATAAAAATTTACAAATTAAGACATTATAGGTCATTTTTGAAAGTCAACAAAAACACCTTTTTTTCCAAAGCTTATAACTTGAGCATGGAACATCAAAATGAGATGATACCTAAAGGTTTAATTATAGGACATCTCAAGGTTTCTAAAAAGTCCAAGAACACCTCCAAAAGTTCAAAATTGAAGAAGTTATGTATTGTTCAAGTTGGGCATTTTTCCAAAATTGCCAAAAGTCAACTATCCTCAAAACTCCAATTTTTGACAAAAGGGCCCACTTTTTTCCACTTGATTTAGTCTTGTCATGTCACACACGTGTCCCATACTTAATTTCATGACCATTCATTTATTTTTCTATTTTATTTTATTTTTATTGATTTAATTCATTTTAAATCAATATTAAATCAAATAAAATCTAAAAATTAATGTAAATGGATCTTTGTAATTTGTACAACTTGCAATTATCATTATTCACTCAATCAAATCGCATCATGGCTCATTCAAGCATAAAAATTAGATCTTGCCCATATTTGGAAACATGTTAATGGTGATAAAAGTGCAATCTTGATTCTTCAATGCACAAGGATATTGGCCCATGTTTTAACCTAGAATTATTCCATTATATGCAAGCAAGCCTCACAAACCTAAAACACGCACAAAACCTTGCAGAAACGGCCATACCAATTTGAGAAAAAAGCTTGAAAAGTGTGAGATCGAAAACGATATAGGAGGCACTTTCAAACCAAAATCACAACACTACTCTCTTCCTTGGCATCCATTGAAGCAATACCAATCAAAACCAAGTCCTAAGACAGCCTAAAACTCGCTGTAAGTGTTCTTGAAAACGCCTCTGCACATGAAATCGTGAACCACTCTCCTTGCATCTTTTTGCCAATTGGTTTGCACATTCATACTCACCATCCAATTTACATTGATTCTGCATTATTTAATTTGATTTTTGTGGCCTCTAACCCCTTATCCAGAACCTAGGGTTCTTGTGTATGTTTTTAGGCGTTTTGTGTGCAGGTTAAATCGAGGCCAATAATGGCCATGGATGAGTTCAGGGGAAGGAGACGAGTGCATTGGCACTCTTAGTTTGCATTTACATGGCCTAGGGAGTATTTTAGAACCATCCCACGAAACTTCCTGCGGATAAAAATCCGCAGGTAACTGAACCAGGTTTTTGTGAAGAAGATGAAGATGTGTCATAGCGTGATTGGCTCATTTGAATATTAGCGCGTTTTTCAGGGAATAGTTGTTAGTTTGTTTTATAATATTTAATTGGTATTCCACTAACAGGTTAACATCATGGCTCAGTTGGTAGCGCGCTAGTTGAATTGTCCCTTGGGACCTGGGTTCGAATCCCAGGCCCCCCAAAACTTTGTTATGTTTTTCCTTCAGGTATTCAGGCGCAGCATCCCAAGCGTAGACTACCATATGTCCTCAGATCTCAATGTGCCAAGTGGCTTCAAGCTAGATCCAAAGGCCAGAATCATTGATCCACCGTGGATTCAAGTCAACGCACGCATAGGCAATCTGAAAGGTCAACAAGGGCCAGCGTTCTGGGCTTGGAATTATGCTGATCATACTCCCAATTCAATCCCAACACCCCCCAAAGTTTGCTTATTTTTATTTCTTTTCATTATTTTTTATTGCTTTTTATTATTATTATTAAAAACTAATTAATTAACAAACTAACCCTTTTTCATAAAAAATCAGAAATCATAAAAAATATTATTTTCATCACTAATTTTATTATTTATTTTTGTAAATAAACCAATAATTAATTTATTTAGTTTTAATTAGGTTCAATTTTAATATATTTTGCATTAAATTAAAATCAACATAGAATTAGGGTTTTTAATATCTGTTAACCATTTTTTTTTATTTCCTTAATTAAAATAAAACTCAAAAATATTTTCTTTTTAATTAATTAATTCAAATTATTAATCTAGACTTAATTTTTAATTCAAAAAATAACAAAAAATATGTTTTATTTGATAAAAAGGGTCAAAACCCTAGGACGCTCCGATTCAATTTTCCTCGCGCATATTATCTTTGATCTATATTTGTGTATTTTCTCCGAGGATGTAATAGTTTTAACTTAGGATTTTATTTACCGCTTGTATTTACTTTTCGCAATTTAATTTTCAAGGGTTTGTTTTTGGCGATGTAAATGCCCAACGCCTTGTAATAGCTTAGATTTATTTTCCGCAATTTATATTCCGCAACTATTAACTGTTAGATGTTTGAATAATAGGCTATGCATGATAAAATCAATCTTAATTTAAAATCAACATAGCTCACCCATGACATGTACAAAGATAAAATTAACTGAAAAACAATACACTCGCACATGCCACTCTTAGGGTACGCCTCACTTGGTTGCCTCGAACGTGGTCATTAAGTATAGGAAGTTTTAGAGGTCGCCCTCTTGTCCAAAGATCATGAGTTGCCTCGAAACGGTTGCCTCGGATAAAATGATCTAAGACATTAGGGTTACCGCTAAGGCGTCCTAACATTGCTTTAGTGGCCACACGTCCCTTAAATTGAATTGACCCTTAAACTCCAACGATGGTGCTACCTACTTCTCAATAGTGGGATAGCATTGTCTAAAGGACATTTGCACAGTCTAATTACTTTTTGAGTAGGTAGATGTTCTTAAGTACTTTCTCCTTTTAAAACAAAACAAAACTTTTCGCACTTACACCCCTTTCAAACAAAAAACTCTTTTCAAACTCACAATCACAAAGAAAAGCAAATTTTTGAAAACATAGTGAGCAAGTACCTAAGAGCCCGTGGATAACCACAGATAGAAAGGGTGCTAACACCTTCCCTTTCTATAATCTACCTCCCGAACCCGAGAAATATCTCAAAAAGGGAATTTTTCTGTGCTTTTGTCCTTTCCTTGTTGGATAAACTAAAATACGGTGGCGACTCTTGCTTACCGCGACATTTTGTGAAAACAAACGCAAAACGCGAACCAACATTCCAAAACAGTCAGTTCTATCCCACCGATCACACAACCCAAAATTCATGGATCCAAGGACAACCCAACAAACAAGAGTATGACGATCGGATGTCCATTACATAGAAAGTGGACTCAAAGGTCTGAGAACCTACCTTGACAAGGATGTCCACCTACCCATGTACCATTCTCTTTGACCCATCAAAAGCCCTTACCACAATGTTACTAGGCTTTAAGGTCAAGCCCTCACAATCTAGTCGGTCGTGAGCCTTCTTCGGCAGGGCATTCAGTAAAGACCCAGTATCTACTAGCACATGAGCCATAGTGGTGCCCCTACATTCGATTGAGACATGAAGAGCATCATTATGCTTCCTCCCTTTTTGTGTCAAATCGGCATCTGAAAAACCCAGCCCATTATCAGCAGTCAGGCTAGCCATACAGTCTTTGAATTGATCAACTGAGGTCTCCTGCAGCACGTGCGCAGTCTTGAGGAATGCGATCAAAGCCTTCGCATGGGCCTCCTAGCACAACAGCAGAGACAACATGGATATCTTTGAGGGGATCTGCCCCAGATGCTCGACCATATTTTAGTCGCTCTTCTTAATTATTTTTAATATTTCCTCTATCTCTTGCTTAGAGGCTTCTACGACAATTTTTCTAGGTGCCTCCGTCCGGGAAGGCTCACCTATAGCTTCTTTGCCTCGGGTACCAGATGAATCACCGGCAGGGGTAACAATTGGAGTAATAACAGGAGTAGTAGTTGAAGTATCGGTAGGAATAATAGGTGAAATAACAATTGGCTTATTGACAGTCCTTGGGGAAACCTCGGGAGAGAAAACCCTTCCACTTCTGGTAATCTTACTGGTCCCGAAAATGTTACTGACTTCGGGATCAGCCTCTTCATTCTTCAGGTCTTTTTTAACTCCATGATAGTAGATATCGACGCCATAATGCCAAGGGACAGCTTTATCTGAGGCGTATGGGACAGGACCAGGAAGGGTGATTATTAACGGAGCGACTCTTTGGAGCAGATGTAATCCTAATAGGTCTTCTCGAGGATACCTTGGAAGGATTGGTAGAAATGGTTATAATTGCAATATCTTCACATGGAACAGTTGGAATCAAAGTTTTCTCGAACAAAATCTCTTTGTTGTCCATCAGGCATTGGACACCTGTTTTCAGCAAATGGCAACCGAAAGGCAGAGATGAACACACGTGGCAACCTTCACCACAACCCAAAAATAAATCGGCCAACAACAAATTCTTCTTAATAGTCATAAGAGGAGTAGAAACTTAATTAATTGAGGTCATAAACAAATCGGTATCAACATCATTAACTCCACGATTGTGCTTAGGCATGGGAGCAGTTATGACATTGGGCTTTTCCGGAGCATCAAAATCAATCTCCTTGGCCTCAATCAGATCTTGTACCTTATTTCTCAGAGCCCAAAAATCATTTGTATCGTGGCCAGGACTCTCGTAATGGTAGGCACACCGAGCGTTTGGATTATACCAAGGAGATATGGTATTCATATTCTTGGGAGGCTCTTTCAAGGTTGCCAAGTTGGATCTCAGCAGATGGGGTAGAACTTCAACCAACGTCATGTTAATCTGGGTAAACTACCTTTGTGGTCTTTCCACCCTTTGTTGATTGTTGCATTGTGGAGCAGCCGCAGGTCTAGGTATCATTATAGCACTTACTCTTTGACGGTGTTTAGCTCTGCTTTGGCCTCTCGGGCTATAGATGGCACTGGCTTCCTTCTTACTAGTGAAAGGCTTCTTTCCCTAACTCGAAGAGGCGTCTTTCTGTATCTTATCACTCTGAATCCCAGCTTCTACCCTTTCTCCTGTTAATATCAGCTCAGTGAAACCAGCTGATGAGCTACCAATCAAATGTTTAAAGAAAGGACCAGACAGCGTCCCAAGAAACATATCGACCAACTCCCTGTCAGATAAAGGGGGTTGGACTCTTCCAGCCAAGTCTCTCCACTTCTGTGCATAGTCCTTAAAGCCTTCACCTGCACCCATGGTCATACTCTAGAGTTGAGTACGAGTGAGGGTAAGGTCGGCGTTGTATTGATACTGCTTATAAAAAGCAGCGGCCAAATCCTCCCAGTTTTAGACATTGGTTCTCTCCAGTTGGTAGAACCATTCAAGCTGAGTCCCTAACAGACTGTCTTGAAAGAAGTGAACCCACAAGTTTCTATCAGCGGTGTGGTGCTGGATCTTCCTTACATAGGAACGGAGATAGAGCTTTGGGCAAGACACCCCATCGTACTTTGCGAAAATTGGAGCCTTAAATTTATGTGGGATGACCACTCCTGACACCAATCCCAGTTCTTCGAAATCTAACCCAGGTATCCTCTAGACTTCCATAGCACTCAAACGATCTTCCAACTGCTTGTATCTATCCTCAATAGGAAGATACTGCTCATCATTGTAGTCTGTATCATTGTCAGAAACTTCAAGACTGGGGTCATTTTCCCTTATCTCCCTTTCTTGATTCTCCCCTTCCTTGGATGAGGAGGTTAGATCAACTGGTTACTTTAATGGCCCCTTGAACCTTCTTCCTATATTCAGAATACCAGAGACCTTCTTCTTTTTCTTCTTCTCCTTCAGGATGAGGGCTTTCAGATCCTCCTTCCCTTTCGCCAGAGTTATGAACATCTGTTGAAATTGGGCATTTTGTGCCTGAAGATCTTTGATGCTTTGTTCAGAAGACATTTCTGCTGAAATAAATAGCGAAGAAGATGATAAGCCTGTAATGGTACCTGTACATGCAATGTTTATAGATGGGATGCATATGTGATGATTTCAAAGACTTTGGGAAATTTAAATTTGCGAACCAAAATGAAACAAAGACTTTATTAGTAGAATTCAAAGTTCAATCTCCTTTTAGGCGTTACAATTAAAAACAATTCTAAAAAACTAGAAAAAATCAAATTTCCCATGGATGCTTCCTTTTCGTGCCGAGATAGACATTGAGGATTCTTTCCTCATGAAGCTGCTTTGTAAGCTCTAAAACCTACCTCTCCTGGGCATAGAAGTGATCCCCATAAGTATCCCGCTCTTTCTTCAACTGAATCCAATACTTCTGTAGTTCTTCAAGATCAGTGCGCATATCAGGATGGAGAACCGTGTAAGGAATACCCCCTTCAGTAGTGGGTTCCACAATCACTGGTAAAACGGCCATGTAGGGCATCATAAGTTTCTGGGCGCGAGCTCATACCCATTGGAGATAAGATTCCATAGGAATGGAAGCCTTCGGCCCCAAAGCCTTGGCACCCGATTTTTTTACCATGTTCCAAGCTCGTATGAACCTCTGGCGATACCCTTGAACATCATCCTCATAGTTAAATACAATTCCCTCGATAAGTAACTCATGGGGACCATCCCTTCGAGCGTAACCAAATTGTCGCAAAGCTAAACAAGGATTATAAGTTATGCCTCCTCTAATGCCAAGTAATGGGACATTATGGTACTCCCCACAGCGGTTAATAATAGCAGTATCTCCCATAGCTTGGTGTGATACGGTGGGAGAACTGACTTGAGGTTTTGCGTTTGTGTTTGCAAATGTTTCGATTTAGCAAGAGTCGCCACCGACTTTTTATTTTATCTAAAGGAAAGGTCAAAAAGCACAGGAAAGACCTTTGAGATGTTTTCTTGAGTTTGGGGGGTAGATTATGAAAAGGGAAGGTGCTAGCACCCTTTTCATCCATGGTTATCCATGGGCTCTTAGTTACTTGTTTAGATCACTTGCTTTGCTTTTCCAATTGTTTGAAATGGTGCTTTGTGTGGTTTTGAAAGTATTTTGAAAAGAGCCCATCGTTTTGGCAATCTTTGTAATGATTCTCGTTCGTAAGAATGTATACAAAGATGTTTGTCTTTTGAAAAATGTTTAAATGTTTTGAAAATTGTTTGGAAATTGTTTTTGAAATGTGTGTATTTGTTTGAAAATAGCAAGGATGGTTTGCAAATTGATCAAGTAACTAGAAGCATCTACCTACTCAAAAGTCTTTCCTACACATTTTTATTCCTTTGACATTGTTGTTTTACCATTGCATTGATAAACAACCCTATCTTTGGATGTTAAACGGGACGGGCGTGGGTCATCGTATGACCATGATAGCAATAGTGCCAAGTATCTTAGCAAGTTTTAGGGACTAAGATCATTTTTTTTTAGGCAACCTTGTCTAGCGTCATCGAGAGACCATGATCTTTTGTTTTGTTTTGTTTTTCCAAGATACCTAGCATGCATACCATGGCCATGTTTTAAGGCAACAAAGTGGATGAAACCCTAGGGGTGCTTGTGTGCAATGTGTTGTCATTTTCATGCATTTTTGTCTTGCATTTAGGTCATGCTATTTGTTTGATTTTTGGTTTTTGCATACAAAACCCTAGTTTTACTATCATGGTATATGAAAGCAATAAAATGTGTAAAGTAAATCTAGACTATTACAACAATATTATAGGAAGGGGGATACAAGTTTGAATGGGGGATATTTGCACAAAAATAAAACCCTAATTCACTATTACAACCCAATTGAATTTATTGTACAAACAAATAAATAAGCAAATATTTAAATATGCTATAAAATGTAAATATGCAAAAACTTTTTTGTATATATTTTATGTATGTGAAAAATAAATTATTTAAGTCTTAGAAATAAGAAAAAATAAAATGATTATTTTTGAAAGGGGGAAACCCTAGTTTTTTTGTTTTAAAAGAAATTATGTTTTCTATTATTTATTTTACTCATTTTGTTCAAGAAAAAATAATAATAATATATACAAAATGTTAAAAAATTGAATATTGTATGAAAATATTATTTTAAGTGTATAATATAATAAAATAAAATATTTAAGTATTTTAATATTATTTACAAGTTTATTCAAGAAAATAAATTCTAAAATCCTAACAAAATTATTTATTATGCAAAAAAATAAAATAAAAATATGATAAAATGCAAAAAAATAAAGAAAATATTTTTTGGGATTTTTAATGTTCAGAAGAAAAAAATAATAAAGTCAAAAATATAAAAATAACAAAAAAAAATATAAAAAATATAAAAAATATCAAAATATGAATCAAGGGGTGCAAAAGCAAAATGGGGGGGGGGGGTGTGAATAGAAACAGGCCCAAGGCGCCCAGGCCCAAGCCAACTTCATCCCTGTCCTTCAGCCAAACGACCAAACGCGCGTGTTCTGCCTTTCAAATCTGTTCTTGCTATTCTTTGCATAAAATCAAAAACTTATAACATGAAAAATGTAGCTCATGATCACACGATTCCAATGATATAAAGAACATGACCTAACTCTCAAAGATCAGAGAGAATTTTAATGGCCCTAATTTCTGACCTAGTTTTTTCAGCATGTTCATCATCCAAATACTCTTAGCTCAGTTAATATAAATGGAATCTACGCATATGTACAACTTAAGCATGTTGAGGACTACATTTTTGCTTCACAAACCTAAGCTTAATGATGCCTAAATAGAGAGATAGAAACTTGACAAATACCTTGTTCAGTTGAGTTTGGATATGGCAATGTGGGGTCTTTGAGTGAGGCCTGAAGGTCGTGTGAGCTTGCTTGAAGTTCCCTCAACCTTTTCCAATGCTCAGCTTGCCTTGAAGTTGCCTGAAACTCCTTGTAGAAGTCAACCTGAAAACTCAAAAAGTGAAAATGGTGAAGCTCGAAACAGGTGTTACAGTTGCTGAACAAAGGCCTGGACAGCTTAGGTGTGATGTAGGGAATGTGTTTGAAGTCTTGGAACAAAAAACGCACGAGCAAAATATGTTTTGGCTAGTGATTTGCAGAGGTTACCCTGTTTTGGGAAGAAATGGTGTTTTTTTGTATTTTAGGGTATTTGAGAAGTTGGCAATTCGTGTATTCTACTTGTTACAATGTTCTGAACTTGTTTCAAATGATACAAAGTCTTGTTTTTATCAGATGGAAGAGTTGTGTGGACTTTTGCAAGTTTCTTGCTTTTGAAGAAAAGTTGGGAAGTGACAATGCCAAAGCCTGTACAGGCTTGCTTGCTAGCTGCACATAGTTGGTATAAATTGCCTGATATTTGTGGACTTTGTTTGCAGCAAGAGATTAGGTCCATGGGTCAAGATAAACAAAGTTGCCAAAAGTATGCTTTATCAAAGTAGCATTGTTACCTTTATGCCATTTTTAGATTAATTCAATGTACAATACTCCATAGGTCAGAATAAGACCATTATCCACTGTGTTTGAATTAAATTATGGAGTGTAGAAGGGATTAGGACCTGTAAAACCAAGTACAAACATGCTTAGGACAGATTTGCAAGTTGAACCATTGTCAAAAATGCCTTGAACAAAAGTGATAAATTGCCATTTTCATTTCTTCGATTCTCCCTAACCATAAATGATCTTGGAGAGTTCCTGGACATTTTGGAAAGCTTGTAACATGATCTACAATCCATATTTGAAATGAATTTTTAGATTCCTCTTGGAACTAGGTGAAAAGTTTCCATAAAGTTAGGTAAAAAATCTGCCTAAACTAGGGCAAAATTTCACTAAGTTAAAAAGTTTATGGACCCTTATTCACAAAATCATAACTTGAGATACAAGCATATTTTGGGAAAACTTTATGAATAAAAGTTGTAGATTTTGTGGAGGACTACAACTTTCATGTTGGAAGTTTTGTTTGAATCCAATTTCATCATGGTGAAAAAATTGGGAAAAGTTGGAAAAAAATAAGAAATTTTCATAACTTAGAAAAATTCTAAGTTATGAAAATTTTCAAACTTAAACCCTAATTTCCAAATTTAAGTTTCTTGGTGAACAAGTTTCATGTTTTGACACATCTTGATGAAATATGACCCTTGGCACTTGATTTTGACCAAAAAGTCAAAGTTTGACTTTTTAGTGTACAGTTGATTTTTGATCAGTTGACTGGAAAATTCATATGTCAATCCAATGCATTTGAGATCTTTTGAACCTTTTGATTAGGTCAAGATGGTGCCATTGAGTCCTTTAAACCATTCTTGAACCCAATTTGCCAATGGCTAGGTGAAAAATCAGAAATTGCCCTTCTACAGTCAAAACCCTAATTTTGACCATTTTGCCCTTTTGATGATCTGATCAAATTTCTTGAGGAGTTGTGGTCCAAACTTAATCAAATGGTTCATATGAGTCTATAATGTTGATGTGGATAAAAAATTATGAGGTTTGACTGTAAATTGGACATGGTTGACTTTTTCCCCAATACACCTGATTTTTAGGTCAACTGTCCCATTGACTGGGCAAAAAAGTGATTCAAGGCTTGAAACTTGGTATGAGAAATCTTAGAGGTCCAAAATGAAGTATGAAAGTCACATGAAGCATTGGAAGTCCAAAAATCCCTGTGCAAACTCAACCTTAATTTCAGGTCATCAGTGCAAGGAGATGTCTTGAGCTGAGCAAACCCTAATCTGATCTTGAATCCAAGAAGTCTTGTGAGGGGAAATCTTGATAAAATGAGAGGGAAAATTTTGGGGTACAACAGCTTCCCCTGTTCAATCTTCTTGAACCTGAAGAGTTAGATTGGCGACATTTTCCGTTCGTTACTCGAAGGTAAAAGATGATTGGACACTAGAGTGCCCGTAAATTTGCACTCGTCAAAGTGTAGTTGAGGGAATGGGCTTAAAGATTCCATTTGGAGAGGTGAAAGAATCTTGTCGGAGATGGGATTGTAGATTCCATCCAAGAATGTTTGTTGTAAATCGGGGGAATGAACATCAGAATGGTATCTGTATCTGGAACGTATTTGAGTTGTATCTGGAGATTTGAATCTGAATAAGTGACAGAATGGCTTCCGTGTTTGGAGTGTATCTGTATTGGATCTGAAGTTGGGGTCTGAATGAGGTACAGAATGGCTTTCGTGTCTGGAGTGTATCCGTACTGTATCTTGACTTTGAATTCTGAATGAGTAATAGAATGACTTCCGTGTCTGGAGTGTATCTTTACTGTATCATGAATAAGAGATCTGAATGAGTAGCAGAATGACTTCCATGTCTGGAGTGTATCCATACTGTATCTGAAATCTTTGAATACTTGTTAAAGACAGTTGTTAATCTTATCCTGAAAAGGGTGAAATGTTAGCTGAAACACAAAGTTATGTTGCATGAAATGTATGATGCAATAAAATGTATTTTATCAATGTTTATGATATATGAGTGTAATGTATGCGCATGTAAGCTGATTTGCTGTATTGTTGAGGAAAATAAATCCTTGATAGTTGGGGATAACAAAACCCTTGACTGCTGTCGGGGAAGATAAATCCTTGACCGCTGCTGGAGATTCAAAATCTTTGATTGCTGAGGGCGAGAAATCCTTGGTGACTGTTGGGGATGGAAAATCCCTGACAACTTCTGTGGGGATGTGAGGATCCTTCATGTCTTTGAAGTTGGAGGATGATAAACATTCTGCTGTGAGAATAATGCCAACCGATGCTTGAGAAACCTGCTTGGGGAATCCCGAGAACTTTGATGACTATGGTTGGGGCTTACACAATGGGAATCCTTACTCGGCTGGGGAATATGGAAAACTCTGATAGTTTCTGCGGGGAACTAAGAATGAGAATCTTCATTCTGTTGAGGAGTAATGAAAACTTTGGCGACTTCACTGGGGAATGATGAAGACTCTGTGGGGAATAGCTATACTGCTGGGGAATAGCTATCCTGCTGGGAGATTAGGAGTTTGGGTTGTATGCCAATCTATTGGGGAATTATCTGAAGTTGTCGTCTGGTTAGCTGTCAGGCTTCAAAGCAACTTGTTTGGGAAATTATCAAGTTTTAAGATAAATCACAGGGGAATTTGAGGAAACTAGAGGATTTCCATTGGGGTTTAAAGGTTGAAGTTTTAGCTCCGCTGGGGAAGAAAGTTTCATCTCCGCTGAGGATCTGTAGTTCAAAGTTTTGGCTCCGTTGTGGATTGGGAGTTTGAAAACTTAACTCTAATGGGAATTAAGGGTTTGAAATTATAACTCCGCTGGGGGTATGTATTTCAAGGTTTTAGCTCCGCTGGGGATCTAGATGATGTACTGTAGGGTTTTCCCCTGGAATAGCCTAAAGACGTTTTCCTATACTTTCAACCTGTCAGTAATTAATCTTTTCCAAATCGTTTATTTGTAAACAGTGATTATATTCAAATGCATATTGTTGTACCCCAAAATTTTCCCTCCCATTTTTCATAGAAAACACAACCCTAGGGTTTCTTCAAATATTCAAGATTGGCTCAAGAATCGATTAGACAGATTTTTTTTCTTTGGCAGTAAACCAGCAGTTAGGGTTTTTCTTGCATTTCTCAAAAGAATTTAATTCTCAGAAAGTCAATTGGATGTCACATGTTTTCATGCTCTCTCAAATTTACTGAAAAGGCAGTGTTTGTTTGATCCAGGTTAACCAGATAATTTGCATCTTTTAAAAACATTTGCTTTGTTTATGGAATAAACATTTGCTTGTTAATGGAATACACAGTCCGTGTTTTGATTGGAATATAGTTGTAAGATTACAGAGTTGTTGGATTACTTGGAGTTTAAGTTATCTTGATTGGAATTATTGGAATGCAGTTTCAGTTATCTTGATCAGGGAATCTTAAAGAATCAGTGAAGACACAAAGAGAGAATTACAAGTTACTAACAGTAATGGATTTTATTGAACATCAGATTATCTCATAAAGACTTTTTCATTTATTTCAAAAAATTGTTACAATGCAATTTATTATTTAAATGCTTTAAGTTTTACAACTTATTGTATTTGAAAAATAAATTAGTACAATTGTTTAAGTATTTCTCTCTAAATTACAAAGAAAAAATCTAAGCCTAAGGATGACTAAGCTTCCATTGCTCCCATGCTCGCCAAAGAATCTCTTGCTTCCTCTGCTTTGCCACCATCTAGTTTGCGCTCACATGAAAGAAAGACAAAAATAATTAGCACAGTTAATTGGATATGAAAGATTACTCTTCTTGGTTCACAAAAAGAAAAATAAAAATGCAAGCAAAGTTGTCCAAATAGGAAATGCAAGCAAATTTGTCCAAATGCAACAAGGCAAGCTATCCAAACAAGAAATGCATGGCCAAAACATATTCCAAACTGCAGCATGTTGTCCAAACAGCATAAACAAGCAAACATGCAGCAAGCTGTCTAAGCAAAGAATTACAAGCAAGCAAAACGAAGTACAATACAGCAAACTAGACAACAGCATGCAAGAAGAAAGTACAGCAGTATGGTAAACTAAACAACAAGCAAGGGGCTTGTTTCAATAGCCTTTTCATCACTTTCCAAGATTTTGGCAAACTTTTCATAAAAAGGTGAAAAAGCATTTTGCTTTTATCATTGAGAGAGGAGAGAGAGGAAAGAGGTCACCTATTTTGTTGGAACTTTACAAAAGGTATAGCTTTGCCATCCTGCCCACAGGCTGTAAAGGAGAAAAGCAAATATAACAGTAGGAAAACTGCAAGAAAAAAGGAGGAGAACATTTTGTCAAACAGAAAAAACATACAAAACCAATTTTCAAACTTCCAAAAACTGGGAAACCAGTTCAAACCAAGTATCAAAAACTATCATCTTCCATCACAACAACCAAAACCTGTTATCAAGACCAAACAACCAAACCTGCAAAAACTAGTTCAAACCAAGTATAAAAACTTCCCTGCATCTTCCATCAAACACCAACAAAAACATATAACTCATTTCAAAAAATCCTTCAACCTGATAACAAACCACAAAATCACCTGCATAACTAGTTTCAAATAACCTGTAACTCAGTTCAACAACAAAAGCTCCTCCAAAAAACATTCAAAAAGCCCAAACCTGCATAAATCAGTTCAACACCAACACAAACTTGCAACTCATTTCAAAAGTCCCTCAAACTGTCAATACACCAAACAAGCCTAAAAAACCAGTTCACAAACCAAACAAGCCTAAAAAAACAGTTCTCAAACCAAACTGTAAAAAACACCAAATTCAAACATTCAAAACCTGTAAACCAACAACTCAAAACATTTCTTCAAACTCACAAAAAAATCCAAAACTGCAGAACAGATCAAAGGATCCCCCCAACTGCAAAAAACCAGTTCTCAAACCATTTTCAACAAAACTTGCAACTTAGAAAACCTCCCAACAACAGAAATCCCAAGCCTGCTAACCAAATATCCCAAGTCCCAACATTCCAACAAAATCAAACCTTCAACTGTAACTCATTTCCAACAAGTTCAAACCAAAGAAACAGAAAAATATCAAAACCGTCCAACAATCTTCAACAGTTCAAAAATCAGTATCCAAACCAACAAAGGTACAATAACATCATCACAAAGTCAGAAGTATCATCATCATCATTCAAAGAAGATAGGAAAAGAAAAGGTTACCAGAAAGAGCTCACGTATTAATCTTCATATTCCTCCCTCACGAGATCCGCCACCAGGGAGCACCTCCCTCAAGCCTCACCATTCCCCTTCCATTCCAAAAAAGCCCTAAACAGGTATGGCTTCCTCGCCCTCCACACAAATTTTCCTGCATCTCAATAAGGTAATAAGCATGATTAATAAGCAAAACATAAACAAAACGTATAAAAACAACGAAACTGTTAAGTCCAAAACCAAAACCGAACCATACCTTGCAAGAAGCGAAAACCGCTAG
Organism: Vicia faba; assembly: GCA_948472305.1. NCBI lineage: Eukaryota > Viridiplantae > Streptophyta > Magnoliopsida > Fabales > Fabaceae > Vicia > Vicia faba. The sequence continues at coordinate 27,242,767 of OX451739.1, forward strand.
CACTTGGTTAGGAGGTGAGGATTGTGAGGCACTCCGACAAAGGAAGTAGAGGGAGAATCAGATCAAAACGCGTTTCAAACCCTTTAGAGAATTTCATTTCAAACTTAGGGATTTCCATAACAAGATGTAAACCAAGTTGAATCAAAGAGGGACACGGACGAATAGGGACGATTAAGTGAGAAAGATGAACGAGAGAAAGAAGTGAGAGAGACAATCAGAAGCGGCGCCGCTGTGAGAAGGGGGAACCACAAACCCTAATTGCATTTACCCTAATCAGAACAATTATGAAAGAATAATGTATTGGGCCTGTCTTGGCAAACCCAAAAGCCTACACACGCGTTTGCCAACACCTCCCCCCCCCCCCCCCCCCCTTCTGGCCTTTTTTTCTTTTTGTTTCAGCACAATACAAGTTCCTCTTTGGGCCTAACATCCTAATTCACCCAAGCCCATTGTTGTTTTTTTTATTTATTATTTGCTTCTTTCTTTTGTTTTTTATTACTAACTAAAATATAAAACATTTTTTTGAGTTAAATCTTGAAAATCAATTTTCACCTTTTATATATATATATATATATATATATATATATATATATATATATATATATATATATATATATATATATATATATATATATATATATATATATATATATATATATATATATATATATATATATATATATATATATATATATATATATATTTTTATTAATTTTCATTCACTTAATAAAAACACCAAAAACATTTAAATTAGTTTATTTTCTTTCTTTATTTACGTAATTAACAAAAATACAAAGAATAATAATAATAAATGTTTTTTTATTTAAATCATTTTCTTTTTAGATTAAATTTTATTTTTCTTTTTTCAAGTAAATACATACATTTCATACTTTGTTGATTTTATTTTCGTAAATTGCCATAGCTTTGTATTAAATAGCACAACAATTCGATTTGGTTGTATTATTTGATATTTGGACATTACTATTTTTATTTGATTCATCCCCATTTGTAACAATTGTACCCCCATTCCTGAACGTTTTGTAATAGCATAGAATTTCAATTCCCGCAATTTATTGCTTTCTATATACTGTATAGTAACGAGGCATGTATGACAAGATTCAAAAATCAATCGCTAGATGACCTAATCCAAGAATAAATAACTTGAAATCAACACACTTCTCACACGCGCCTCTAGGGTAACCTCAATTGTTTCCTCGGAAATACAATCATGTCCCTCGAATATGAGACACTCTAGCAAATGACCCTTCGATAAACAAAGATCGTAGTCCCTCGATGACCCTCGATGTTTCCTTCGATAAAACGATCTTGTTCCTTATAAAATTGCTAAGAGCGTCTCACAAGTTGCTTTCAATGATTGTAAAATTGACCAGCGCCTGTCCCTTTACATCCAATGATGGGGCTTATTACCAAATCAATGGTAAGGTAGCACCATTAAAAGGAAGAAGAAAAGAACAACTTAAGACCTTTCGAGTAGATAGATTCGCTCTTAGTTACTCGCTTGCTCATGACAAAAACTTTCACACTTACACCTCCATTTCAAAACGCTTTCAAAAGACAAAACGTTTTGCATACGTTCTTATAGAGACGAGAACCATGTCAAAACCTCTTTTCAAAACACTTTTCAAAACACGGTTCACAAACACCTTTTTGAACTATTTTTCCAAACAAAACTTTGTATATGTTCTTATAGAGACGAGAACCATTACAAAGAAACTTTCCAAAATACTTTCAAAAACTCACACCACAAGCACACAATCAAACAAAAGCAAGTGATCTAAACGGGTAACTAAGAGCCCATGGAAAACCATGGATGAAAAGGGTGCTAGCACCTTCCCTTTTCATAATCTACCCCCGAACCCGAGAAAATTATCGAAAGGTCTTTCCTGTGCTTTTTTACCTTTCCTTTTGGATAAAAGAAAAGTCAATGGCGACTCTTGCTAATCGCACAAGTGCGAACGAAACACAAAATCTCAAGTCAGTTCTCCCACCGTATCACAGAACTGGCGACTCTGCTGGGGAGTATTATAAAAGTGGGGTTACCTTAGGGTTTTAGATCACCTTTACATGCTTATCTTGTTTGATTTATATGCTTTACATTTTTGGTTCCTTGTTTGGGTTTGTTTTAAATCCTTAGGGTCTTGACTACTAGGATCTTTATAACGATTTTGAGTTGCGTGTCATTGCTAAGGTATCCCTACATTCGAGGGACACGACCATTATTTCCGAGGCAACCGAGTGGGGCAAACCCTAGGAGTGAGCATGTGCAATTGTATTTTTTCAGTTAATTATCTTTTCACAATTAGAGTTTTCTACTATATTAATCCTTTATCTTTTTGCATGTAAGCCTATTATCCATACATCTAGCAGTTAAATAGTTGCGGAAATTAAAAGCGAGAAATTAAAACCCTAACTATTACAAGGCTTCGGGGAGGGGATTACATAATAAAAAACCGGGGAAAAATGATAAGTGAAATAATAAACCTAATTAACTATTACAACTAGGGAACAGTTACAATAATTAATAAGAATATGGAAAGTAAAGACGCGCGCGAAAATTAAAACGGGAACAAATTAGGACCTAAGAAATCTAATTAATTAAAAATGTTTTTGTTTGTATTTTCTTTATTGAAAAATAGTCGCAATTTGCAAATTAATCCTAATTTCTATTAAATTTTAATTACAAGAAAATGTTTAAGTTAACCTAATTAAACTAATTAATTAAATGCAATTAAATATTTTATGAAAATAATTAACTAAACCTATTATTTTTGTAATTTTCTGATTTTATGATTTAATTAAAAAATATTTTTATTGTAAAATAATTAAAACAAATAAAGAAATAAGAAATTAAAAGAGAATTGAAACTTGAGCCTGTTGCTGGAAGGAATTAAGGGGGTGTGCTACCAAATTTCTTGTTAGGCCCAAAGCTGGTGGCCCAGAGTCTGCGCCTGACCCAATGCACCTCTCTTCTGATGATTCATGGTGGACCTTCAAGGCTGGAGCGTGAGATCTATACGATGATGGATCCCAGGGATGAGATCTGGGGCTTACGGGGGACGCTGGGCATTGAGATACGCTGGATCTGCAAGGAAATATTATGGAAAATAAAATGTAGGAGGAAGGGATCGAACACCTAACCTCCTACACATGAATGCCTTAAGACCATTCGCTTCACCAACTGAGCCAACTTCCTATTTGTTAACATAAACACACAATAAACAATATATTGAAAGATGGTCAGTGATTGTAACTAAAACGTGTGCAAAGTTTAAACTTCCCACTCAGGTTATGACACGCATTCGTCTTCTCTAGGGGACTGTCGTCTTAGGTCCAGAGCTTTTACCCACGGACATTGGCCATAGCAACAAACCTGCAATCCTCAAATATCATGTCTAGGCAACATAAATTAGATTCAAGATCATGGATTAATTGGGTTTGATCCTCTGATCATGATAGTATCCATCTTGAGATCCAATTATTCCTTCATTTGAAAGCCCCAAAGCTGGAGGCCTAGAGTCTGCGCCTGACCCAATGCACCTCTCTTCTGATGATTCATGGTGGACCTTCAAGACTGGAGCGTGAGATCTACATGATGATGGATCCCAGGGATGAGATCTGGGGCGTACGGTGGAGGCTGGGCATTGAGATACGCTGGATCTGCAAGGAAATATTACAGAAAATAAATTGTAGGAGGAAGGGATCGAACCCCTGACCTCCTACACATGAATGCCTTAAGACCATTCGCTTCACCAACTGAGCCAGCTTCCTATTTGTTAACATAAACACACAATAAACAATATATTGAAAGATGGTCAGTGATTGTAACCAAAACGCGTGCAAAGTTTAAACTGCCCACTCAGGTTGTGACACGCATTCGTCTTCTCTAGGGGACTGTCGTCTTAGGTCCAGAGCTTTTACCCACAAACATTGGCCATAGCTACAAACCTGCAATCCTCAAATATCACGTCTAGGAAACATAAATTAGATTCAAGATCACGGATCGATTGGGTTTGATCCTCTGATCATGATAGTATCCATCTTGAGATCCAATTATTCCTGCATTTGAAAGCTCTAAAACAGCCTTGTAAACCCTAGCAATGGCGTTTTATCCAACAGGCACCAAAACATGCAATTAAGTATGCAATAACATTCTAAAGGATGATATAAACACGAACATATACTTATAACTCAATTATCATGCGTGAATTGTAAAAACCAATTTCAAAAATATGAACAAACCGTGTTATGGCTAGCGCTTATTTCTTGATGCTTCAGGCCTTGATGATGCTTGCTATTGCCCCAATGATCACCCAGGAACAAGATTTGACCTTCAGAACATCTTGAACTAGCCTGTGGAAGAAGATAGGTCTTGCACTTTTGGACAAAAAATTTGAGTTTTGTTTCTGGCTTTGGAGGCAGGCTGCACACGCAAATTCTCTTCCTTTAGGGTTAGAATGATCTTGTATATATGTGAGAATCAAATTAGGTCCATAAAATTGGAATGAATCCAAAGAATAATGAATTTCAATTTTTGCACCCAATCTTTCCAAAGATAGAGATTTCTTATCTTTTCAATCTTGCACATTTCTCTTGGCTATTGACAGCATATAAGATCTCTATTCAATACAAAAATCTTTCCTAAAACAAATTAAATGATTTATTTGGATTTATTTGATTTTTAAATGAATAAAAATCAAAATAAATTAAATAAGCAAATAAATAAATCATGGAGGGTCCCATAGGTCGTGGACTATGCTAGGACTGAGATTCAATCTTGAAAAGATGGGTCCATGTGGAAAAAATATGCAATTTTGGGCATTGTTGACTTTATGCAAATTTCCAAAAATGGCCAACTTTGACAATGCATATCTCTCTCAATTTTGACCTTAAGAGGGTTTTCTTAGACTTTTTAGAAAGCTTAGGATGTCCCCAAAACAACCTCTTTGGTTCCATCTCAATTGGATCTTCCATGTTCATGTAAGGAGCTTTGACCCAAAAAGTGTTTTTGTTGACTTTTTGGAATGACCTATAATGTCTGAATCCATATCTTTTGATGAGTGCATTTCTTGAACTTGAGGGATGAAGATAAGTTGTAGGAAATTGGATTCTCTTCAAAATGAGCCATGGATGAAAAATGTCTGATAAAGTATGAGAAAGTTATGCTTGGTCAAAGTTTGGTTGACTTTTCCTATAGAAATCCTAATTTAGCAACTTTTGAGTTTTGATGAATTAGGAGCATTACTTGGGGAATCATGGTCAACCCTTGATCAAATGATTGATATCACTTCAAAATGGTGATGTTGACCAAAAATCTTGAAGTTTGACTGTATATGGGCCACAGTTGACTTTTAACCTAATATAGTTGATTTTCAAGCATCTGAGCAGTTGATTGAGCAAACTTCTTGTGCAAGACTTGAAACTTGACATGGAGGGTCTTGAGAACATATTAGGACTATGGAGAGCATATGAGGCCTTTGGAGCTCACCCATCTTGATGAAAATGGAAACCCTAGTTAGAGGTTCATTGCTTTAGGAGAGAGTTTGTCTTGTCAACTCTTAGGCATCTTTGAGCAAGTTGAGGATCTCAATGATCATATGTTGAGAAAAATGTGAGGGTAAATTTCGGGGTAAAACAGTTGCATCTTCAAATGCTGTGAATAAGACATTCAATGGTAAGAATGAGATCAATGTTATTTATGGCCAAAAGGGCCGTGGGAAAAAGGACCGCAATCCGTCTGTGGGAGCGGTATTGATTTCTAATCCTGCGCCTGTTCAACAATAATAATAGGGTAATAGGTGTAGGTCAGACGCTCCGAGAAATCAGTTTACCAAGATTAATATGCCATTGTCTCAGGTGTTACAACATTTACTAAAAGCAGAGCTGATAACTTTAAGGGACCCTTCTCAGAATCCCAACACCTCGTCTCCTAAGTACAATTCAAACGCGAAGTGCACCTACCATTCTAACAATCCTGGGCATGATACCAACAACTGTTGGACCCTAAAAAACAAAATTCAGGACATGATTGACAACAAGGAAATTGAATTTCATCCTCCGGAGACTCCCAATGTGATCACTGCATCTATGCCTAAGAACCACAAGGGCGTTAATGCTATTGATGGAGTCAATGCTATAGAAGATGCTGACAATGATTATGACCTTGACAACTAGATTTTTCCTACCATTGGTAATGAGCTCAGTAACTGGAAGGTTGGGGATGTTATCTCTATCTCCTTTAGTCAGGAGTAATAGCTACATTTTTGTTTTTTTATTACTTTCAAGTTTTTGCTTTGTTTGAACAATGACTTTAAGCCTTGTGCCTTACCCGAGGCACAACAGTGCATTTGTTAAGGGTTGTCATTTCATAAACATATTTTCATTTAATAAAGCACTGGACATTTTGCATTCAAATTTTATGCTCTCTTTATTTATTTTCACTTTTATCACTTTCAAATAACTATGTGTTCTTACACACACCCACACAATACATTGCATATCCACATCCACTCTGGATCCCGTTGATAATGATTCTACTATTGCCACTTATGACTTTGAAAATCTGATCCACGAAGCCGAGGAAGCGGGTGGGGAAGATTTTGAAATACCTGGAGAACTAGCCAGACTGTTAATACAAGAAGAAAAGGCTATACAACCGCATGAAGATCAAGTTGAAGTTATAAATTTGGATACTGAGACAGACATAAAAGGAGTCAAGATAGGCGCCAAATTAGAGGACAATGTCAAGAAAGGGTTAATGCAGATATTGCATGAATATGTTGAGATCTTTTCTTGGTCATACAAAGACATACCAGGGCTTGATACTAATATTGTGGTTCACCATTTGCCGATGAAAGATGGTTGTGCTCCGATAAAGCAGAAGGTTCATCATATGCGTTCTGAGATGTCAGAGAAGATCAAAGTTGAGGTAATGAAACAGTTGAATGCGGGTTTCTTAGTAGTAATATCATATTCACAATGGGATGCAAATGTTGTTCTGGTACCGAAGAAAGACGGCAAGGCACATATGCGTGTAGATTACAGAGATCTGAACAGGGAGAGCCCTAAAGATGACTTCCCACTTCCATATATTGATGTTTTGGTCGACAACACCATTCATCACAAGGTATTCTCCTTCAAGGATGGTTTCTAATGTTATAATAAGATCAAGATGGCACCAGAAGACATGGAAATTACTACTTTTGTTACATACTGGGTCACTTTCTGCTACAAGGTTATGCCTTTTGGGTTGAAGATTGTCGATGCAACATATCAGTGTGCTATAGTAGCTTTGTTCCATGACATGATCCATCACGGGATAGAGGTCTACATCGATTATATGATAGACAAATCACAGACTGAAGAAGATAATTTGGACCGTTTACATAAGTTGTTTGAGAGGCTGAAAAAGTACAAGTTGAGATTGAATCCGAACAAGTGCACCTTTGGGGTGAGATCCAGTAAAATCCTGGGTTTTGTTGACAGTGGCAAAGGTATTGAGGTTGATCCCGCCAAGGTTAAAGCTATTCAAGAAATTCCCGCTCCCCGCACCGAGAAAGAAGTCAGAGGTTTCTTGGGACGACTGAATTACATTGACAGATTTATTTCTCATTTGACAACTACTTGTGAACCGGTCTTCAAGTTATTTAAGAAATATCAGGTAGTGAAGTGGAACGATGATTTCCAAATAGCCTTCAACAAAATCAAGGAGTACCTCTAATAACCTCTAATTTTGATGCCACCAGTTGAAGGAAGACCTCTGATCATGTATTTAACAGTGTTAGAGAACTCAATAGGGTGTGTATTGGGCCAGTATGACGAGTCTGGTTGAAAAGAGCATGCAATATACTACCTTAGCAAATAGTTTACTGACTGTGAAACAAGATACTCACTTCTCGAGAAAACTTGCTGCACTTTGGCATGGGCTGCTCGCCGACTAAGACAGTATATGTTGACTCATACTACTTTGTTGATCTCTAAAATGGATCCCATCAAGTACATATTCGAGAAGCCAACTCTCTCCGGAAGGATAGCCCGATGGAAAATGGTCTTAATAGAATACGAACTGGTAGATCATTTGGCTCATCAGGCTGTAGATGACTACCAGTCTATGAACTCTGATTTCCCGATGAGAACATTATGCTAGTTACAGATTGTGAAGAACCTGGACCGTATGAAGGACCTGAGCTAGGATTCCAATGGACTATGGTTTTCGATGGAGCCTCTAATGCACTTGGAAATGGAATTGGTACTGTAATTATCTCTCCTCAGGGTTTCCATGCACCTTTCACCGCCATATTATGTTTCGAATGTACCAATAAAATGGTTGAGTATGAAGCGTGCACCATGGGCATCAGAGCTGCTATTGATTTAAGAATTAGGTTGTTGAGCATATATGGGGGCTCAGCCTTGGTAATTAGTCAAATGAAGGGAGAATGGGATACTAAACATCCAAATCTCATTCCTTATAGAGAGCATGTGTTGACCTTAATTCCTTACTTCGAAGAGATTACTTTTGAGCATATCCCAAGAGAAGAGAATCAATTGGAAGATGCATTAGCAACCATGTCGTCCATGTTTTAGGTTAGATTGGACAATGAGGCTCCTCGAATTACCATTGGAAGGCTAGACGAACCAGCACACTGCTACGAAGTTGACACTGGATCAGAAGAGAATCCTTGGTTTTATGAAGTGAAAAGATACATTGAGGCTCAAGAGTACCCCGAGGGGGCATCTATCAATGACAAGAAATTCCTACGGAGGTTCTAATTTAAGTTCTTCCTGAGCAACGGAATTCTGTACAGGCGCAACCATGATTCGACTATGCTTCGTTGTATGGACAAGAAAGAGGTGAAGAAGATTATGGAAGATATGCACAAAGGTATATTTGGTACTAATTCCAGTGGACATACTATGGCTAAGAAAAATTCTGAGAGCAGGTTACCATTGGTCGACTATGGAAACTGATTGCCATCACCACTCAAGAACTTGTCACAAGTGTTAGATCTATGCTGACAAAGTACATGTACCTCCATTACCTGTGAATGTCTTGACTACTCCTTTGCCGTTTGCAATGTTGGGCATTGATATGATTGGAGAGATCAAACCTACTGCTTCCAACAGACATCGCTTCATCCTCGTTGCCATTGATTACTTCACAAAGTGGGTTGAAGCAACCTCATTTGCCTCCGTTACTAAGAATGTGGTCGTCCGGTTCATTAAGCATAACCTTATTTGTCGGTATATGTTGTACCCAAAAAATTTCCCTCTCATTTGTCAAGTAATCTCTCACAAGATCTCCCTTGATTCAAGACTGCACAAGGGTTGATCAGCTCAAGACACATCCTCAAGCACTGATAACTGAAAATTAGGGTTTGGGTTTGCACAAGGACAAATGAAATCTTAATTCCTCATATGACTTTCATGGATCATTTTTTACCATCAATATTGCTCATGTCAAGTTTCAAGTCTTGGATCACAATTTTGCTCAATCAATTGATCAGTTGACCTAAAATCAGTTGTATTGTGGAAAAAGTCAATTATGGTCAACTTACAGTCAAACTTAATAATTTTTTATCCATATCAACATCATGAACTCATATATGTCATTTGATCAAGTTTGGATCACAATTCCTCAAGAAATTTGATTAGATCATCAAAAGGGCAAAATGGTCAAAATTAGGGTTTTGATTGAGAAGGTGCAATTTCTGATTTTTGACCTAGCAAACGACTTATTGGTTCAAGGCATGATATCAAGGATTAAAATGCATCATTTTAACCTAATGGCATGGCTCAAAAAATTTCTCAAGATCAATTGATTGATAGTTGATTTTCAATCAACTGATGAAAAGTCAACTGTACACTAAAAGGTCAAACTTTGACTTTTTTGATCAAAATCAAGTATCAAAGATCATAATTCATCAAGACATGTCAAAATATGAAACTTGTTCATCAAGAAATCAAAAAGTCAAGATTTCATTTTGAAAAGTCAACATTTCTAAACTTAGAAATTTTTCTAAGTGTTGGAAATTCACATTTTTTCATAACTTTGAGCCAAATTTACACCATGATGCAAGATGATTCAAAGGAAACTTCCAATATGAAAGTTGTAGATCTCAATGAGATCTAAAACATTTTAGAACACAACTTTTTCTATAAATGCTTGGATTTCAAGTTATGATTTTAAGAAAACATGTTCATGAAACTTGGAAACTTAGTGAAATTTTGCCCTAGTTTAGGCAGGATTTTAACCTAACTTCATGGTAATTTTTCACATAGTTCCAAGGTGAATATTTAAAAATGTCCAACATATAGGTTGTAGAGGATGTTACAATATTTCCAAAATGTCTAAGAACTCATTGAGCTCACACGTGAGCAAGGAGAATCGAAGGCAAGAAGTTAGGGTTTCATTCTGAATTACAAGTCATTTCTTGATGAACACATAATTCAATTTCAATGTTAGGCTGCATAATCTTGCTTTGCAGGCCTTCTAACTCGTGTATCTATCCATCATTAACGGATTACACAAACTTTTGAGCTATAATCTAAGTGGTTTAAGCATTATCCAATTCAAATTGCCATTTTGGGAAGAAAGTTAACAATGCCATTCTTGAAAAGCAAGCTTTACGCACAAAGTCAATTCTTGAGCCTCTAACTTGTTCCCTCTAATCACACCTAATATACAAAGTCAGAAGCAAGTTTCTTTAAAGCATAACCACTCTACATTAGCAAGTACACAAGACTTTGAAACTTGATTTCTCAAAAATTACATGTTGAGCTTAAACATGTGATTTTGAATCCTGATCAAGGACAAGCCTCCAAACTTGTTGCTTATAAATAGAGACACTATTTGTGAGCTAAGGCACGAGCTAAAGCACCCTGAAACACTCCCAAACTCCCTCAAGCCAGAAATTGTCCAAAAACACCATTGTTGCACAGTTTCTGACCTTTAACTTGTAACTTCCATTTCGCTCGTGTGTTTCTTGGTCTTTTAGTTCCTAAAGCTCCTATACATCAAATATAACCTATCTTTGTCCCTGTTTCATAATTGTAACTCCATTTCCATCATCATCCATAATCAAAAATAGAGCACCTCAAATTTACTTCTCTAGACCATTTCAGCCATCCATTGCTCAAGCTAATCATTGCATTAGCTTCCTGGGAACTTGAGGAAGCTAACCTGGTCTTTGCAGCACCTTGAATCAAGCTCAAACTCATTTCATGATTTCCATTTTTGAGGTACATTTTCTGAACTTCTATCTTTTCATTTAGGCATTGTTAGGCTTGCATTTGTAAAGATAAAATATAGACATCATTGCCCTGAAACTGTACATGTCCATAGATTTCATTTATTTTAATTGAGCTAGGAGAATTTTAGGTGTGAATATCTGAAAATAATTAGGTCAGAATTTGGTACTTTTATAAATTCTCATTCATCTTTGATTTATAGCTTATGATATTTATATGGTTGGATTCGTATGGAAAAATGGAGCAACTTTCATGTTTGCATCTTTCATTTTTATTGAGAAATGATGAAGTTACAGATGTTCAGGCTGGAGGTTGAAGATGAAGTCATCATCATGACTTAACTTGTGTTATATATTTTTTGTTTTGTTTATGTTACCGGATGTACAACCACCCCAATGGCAAAGGTAGCGCACGTCTATGTGAGAGGTCATGAATTCAACACCCAACACTACCTTTTGTACAATTTTTTAACATTTTCCTTTTTTTTGGTTACAGACACGCAGCGCCTGGGCCCTTATGTTAGGCCTTCCATTTTTTGCTGATCTCTAACCCCCTGCATTACTTTTGCACACCTGACCCAATTATTTTCTTTTATCATTTCATTTTATTTTTTTATTTTTATTTTGTTTCATTTTTATTTTATTATTTTATTATTATTATTATTATTTTATTATTATTATTATTATTATTATTATTATTATTATTATTATTATTATTATTATTATTATTATTATTATTATTTTTAATAAAAAAATCCAAAAATATTTTTGTTTATTATTTTCACATTTATATTTTATTTTTCTTTATAATGACAAACATAATAAAAATATTTTCATAACAAATTTATTTATTTTTTTAAATGATTAATATTTAGGTTTAAGTTTAATTATTATTTTTCTCTTTTATCTAAAATTAATTTGGAATTTAGGTTTCTTTAATTAATTAATTTTCATATTTTATTTTATTAAATTTAAAACCTTTCACAAAAAACCCTAAAACATACTTTTTAATCCTAATTTATTTTTTTTAATTAATTTAGGTTTAATTTTATTTATCTTTAATTAATTATTTTTCACTTTTAATAATTAGATTAAAACCCTTAACAAAAATGAAACAAAAATCATTTATTTTCCATTTATCCTTTTGTACATTTATTCAATTCTTGTACATTATTCAATATGATTGTAATAGATAATTACGTTTAATTTTCTTGCAATCCCCATTTGTAAACTTGTATACCCTCTCCCCTAATGATGTAATAGCGTAGCAATTTTAATTTTCTCAATTTATCGCTTTAATATAAATGCTAGTAATTAGGGTTTGTATGGCAAGACTAAAACCAACAAGTAGCAAACCCTAATTCAAGATAAATAATGCATGTAAAGCAAACACACTTGCACACTTACACCCTTAGGGTAATTTCACTTGTTACCTTACAAAAATGGTCATGTTATGCATGTGGGATATCTTAGCAAAAACAAATAAAAAATACAAGATCATAGTCTCTCGATAACACTATCAATGTTGCCTTTCAAAATGATCTTAGTCCCTCAAAGAAAAATGCTAATATATCTCACAACATTACTATCATGACTATACGATGACCCTCACCCGTCCCTTTACATCCAAAGATAAGGCTTTTTACCAATCAATGGTAAGATAGCAATATCAAAGGAAAGGAAGAAATGAGCAAAGAATTTTGAGTAGGTAGACGGTTCCTAGTTGCTTGCTCACTTTCAAATCAAACATCCTTTCTCATTTTGAAAACAAACACCAAACACTTTCAAAAACACTTTCAAAACATTTTCCAAACATGAAATATTTTGAAAAGCCCAACACTTTGCATATGTTCTTACGAACGAGAACTATTACAAAGTTTGCCTAAACGAAGGCGCCTTTTCAAAATACTTTCAAAAACCACATAAAGCGCATTGTTCAAACAAAATAAAGTGATCTAGAAAGCAACTAAGAGCCCATAGATAACTGTGGATGAAAAGGGTGCTAACACCTTCCTTTTTCATAACCTACCCCCCGAACTCAAGAAATAGTCTCAAAGGTCTTTCCTGTTATTTTCAGCCTTTCCTTTTGGATAAAAGAAAATTCGGTGGTGACTCTTGCTAACCTCAACATTTGCGATAAAACTCAAAACACCCAAGACAGATCTCCCACCGTATCACAGAACTGGAGACTCTTCTAGGGAGTTATGCTTAAAAGTGGGGTTACCTTAGGGCTAAATCACATTTATTTGCTTTCATTGTTTGACTTGTATGCTTTACATTTTGGTTCCTTGTTTGGGCTTGTTCTAATCCTCTACCTGGATTTGGGATACCTTATAGGTAAGTAGTAGTACATTGTGGAAACTGTGTGGGGTATACCGATATAGTCTAAGCAATAGCTACGTTAGTATGACACATTTGTGGGTATCGATAGCCCTTTAGTAGTCAAGGAGAATACGGGGCCGATGTGTGGTGTCATGAAGCACTAACTGACTTTTAGAACCTTTACTTGACCAACTTGGCCATTAGGATATAGTGAGATAACCGGCTTTGGTGCAGTTCGAAGTTGGTTGATACTCGATACTACACTCATTGAGGTTTGACTTCTCGAGATATTTTGGTCGCCGTGAAAGAGGCTTACATTGAAACAATGCCCAATAAGATAGATCAGTGATATTGAGATCCCTTAGAACTCAGTTACTATTTATAGGACAGGTTTGAGCCAACTAAACTTCAAGAGGATACTTACCCATGAGACTCCATGCAAGCCTAAACCTAAGGACTTGTTTGCCTTGTTTGTATATATTTACTTGTACATAACATCATAAACATCATAACATCATATTCATTCTCACTAACCATTTCAAGGATTTTTGGGATTTATCTTTGTTTTGTTTTGCAGGACATGGCTTCTATCCGCAGAAACACTATCCAAGTCAATCTCGTAAGGATTCCTCCTCAAGTCAAAGAGTTAGTGTGATACGGTGGCAGAACCGAAACTGTTTTGGATGTTGGTTTGTGTTTTGCGTTTGTGTTTGCAAAATGTCGCGGTAAGAAAGAGTCGCCACCGACTTTTATTTTATCCAACAGGAAAGGAAAAAAGCATAGAAAAATTCCTTTTTTCGAGATTTTCTGAGTACGGGGGGTAGATTATAGAAAGGGAAGGTATTAAACCCCCTTTCTATCCGTGGTTTTCCACGGGCTCTTAGGTACTTGCTCATTATTTTCAAAATTGCTTGTGTGTGTTTGATTTGAAAAAGTTTTTGTTTGACTTCGATTTAACCCTTGCTTCTGTCTTCAAGAGTGTTACAAAGTGTTTTTGAAAACTTTGTTTGGAAAGGAGTGTAAGTGTGAAAATGTTTGTTTGTATTGAGCAAGTACCTACTAGCATCTACCTACTCGAGAAAAGAATTGTTCTATGTTCGTTTCCTTTAGACAACGCTATCCCACTATTAGTGAGTAGGTAGCACCATTTTTGGAGTTTTAAGGGTCAATTCGAAAGGGACATACGATCACTAAACAATGTTAGGACGTCTTAGTAGTAACCTTAATATCTTAAGATCAGAATTCGAGGCAACAAAATCCGAGGCAACCATTCCGAGGCAACTTTTCGAACGGGACTTTGATCTTTGTTTAGACAAGAGAGCGACCACTAAAATATCATATACTTAATGACCGTTTACCGAAGGCAACCGAAGTGAGAGTATACCCTAGGAGTGCGCATGTACGAGTGATTCAATTTCAAATTATTATCTTTGCACATTTATGGTTTGCTAACCGTTTTAAAGTTAATCATACATTCTTATCATGCAAACCTAATATCATACATCTAACAGTTAATGTTTTGCGGAATTTAAAGTGAGGAAAGTAAAGCTACGCTATTACAAGGCTTCGGGTATTAATTACATAGCCAAAAACAACCCGTAAAAACGATAAATGAAAAGGAGAAAAAAACCTAATTAATCTATTACAACTTGTGAGTAATTACATCAATATGGTAAAAATAAATAAACGCGATGAATCGAGAACGAGAGAGAACTAGGGTTTTGACCCTGTCTAACCTAATCAGAAGAAACAATTATTTTTGTTGTTTTTAATTATTTAAGAAAAAGAATAAGGTTTTTTTTTAAAATTAAATATAAATCCAATTAGTAATTAAATTAATTTTGAGAAAATAATTTACATGGCCTATTTTTATATTTTTGGTTATTTTTAAGAAAAAAGAAAATAGAAATTAAATTAAACTAAAACCCTAATTTTCTAATTGTTTTTTAATTTATTTATAAAAGAATTTAAGTTACCCTAAAATTAAATAAACTAATTAAATTAATTTTTGTATATAAAAAATAACCTAAATCTAATTGGATGAAAATATTATTTTTGTGATTTTATTAAAAAAAGAATTAATTTTTATGTTAGTAAAAATAAATAAATAAATTAAATAAAGAAATAAAAAGAATAAAAGAAAAGAGATATGGGCCTGAGCAATTTGAGGGGGTGTGAAAAGCAAAACTGGGTCCAAAAGAAAGTGATCCACGTTGACTCCCTTGTTCCCATGCTGCATGTTGACCAAGGCGTATGATGGCCTTTAGATTTGGCCATCTGGAGATCTAAAGGTTAAATCTTGAGGATGCATGGTGATCTCCCTGCCTTGTGTGCACGCCTGATCACCTGAATGAAAATAATATGAAATAATGGAGGGACCTGGGATTCGAACCCAGGCCCCAAAGCCTTTTTCCAATGCGTCTTCACCAACTGAGTTGCGCGCTTATGTTGTTTATCAAAGACAAAACAAAAATTAAATATTAAGAAAACATAATATATTAACTCAGCGCGCGAATTTTCAAATGAAGCAATGGGAGCTTGCCACGCCATCATCCTTGTCCTCTCTCCGTGGCTAAAAGATGTAGTGACTTTTACCTACGGACAAATGTCCGTAGCTATACCCCCTGCATATCTTAAAATCACACACAGGCATAAAAAATGAAACCTAATGTCATGAATCAACTCGTCTTGGCTTGTTGAGCATCATGGTACCCTTCTTGGGGGCCAATTTTACCTGTACACAAAGATCCTAACTCGAAGCAAAAAAAACCTAACAATGGCAAATCCTGATATAGTCCACAAAAATGCAATTGATTGTTATAGATAGCTTGCAAATGTTTCAAGGAGCAAGAATATATAAGTATTTCATGCTATAGATGCCAAAATCATGCAATTCGATTTCAAGAACAAGCCAAAGTCGTGAACCACTTACATTGGGTTTTAGCACAGGAAAATCCTTGTTCTTGATTGGTATAGCTTGCTTATGATCCCAGGAAGTGAATGAGATGGATAGAGGGTCTTTAAAACGCCTGGGAGTAGCAAAACCGATTACCACTTTTCTTTGAATTTTTCGAGTTTGGTTCTGCCTTTGTGCGCTCAAAACCTTGTGATTTTCGTCTGCAATTGTTCACTATATATCACTGATCAATTTAGGTTTACAAAAGTCCATTCAATCTTTGTCAATTATCTTGATTTGATTCACTTGAAAATCTTTCCAAAATAGGCCAAAATCAATCTTTTTGTGCCCACTTTGTTCTTGCACGAATTCACTCACTTGCCAGCTGGATATAGGACCTGAAATATGCACAAGATCTTGAGGTTTCAATGATTTGGATTTTTCCATGATTTGTTTTGATTTAAATGATTTAATTGAATCAAAATCAATAGAAAAAATAAGATAAAGACAAGTGGAAAGGGCTAGGGCTCGTGGACCATGCTACCAACTCAAAACAAGTGCAAAAAGTTAGGCGCATTTAGCAAAAATTTCAATTTGAGGCACTTTTGACTTTTGGCAATTTTGCAATAAAGGTCAACTTCAACAATGCATAACTTCCTCAATTTTGACTCTTTGAAGGTGTTCTTTGACTTTTTAGAAATCTAGAGATGTCCTCTAAGCAACCCTTTTGGTCTCATCTCAATTGAGTCTTCCATGTTCATGTATGAAGCTTTGACAAAAACAGTGTTTTTGTTGACTTTTCAAAATGACCTATAATGTCCAAATTCATAACTTCTTGTGAGTGCATATTTTGAACTTGGGAGATGAAGATGGATTGTATGGAATTGCATCCTCTTCAAAATGAGCTTTTAATGAGTCATTTCTCATAAAGTATAAGAAAGCTATGCTTGGTCAAAGTTGAGTTGACTTTTCCTATAAAACCCTAATTTAGCAACTTTTGGGTTTTGATGAATTGTGAGAAATCCTTGATGAATAATGATCAATCCTTGATCAAATGATGAATAATACTCCAAAATGAGGATGTTGACCAAAAATATTGAAGTTTGACTATATGTGGGCCACAGTTGACTTTTGCCCTAGCACAGTCAATTTTCAGGCCTTTGAGCAATTGACTGAGCAAACTTCCTCTGTAAGGCTTACAACTTGACATGGATGATCTTGAGAACATGTTAGGACAATGGTGAGAATTTGGGATCCCTTGGACTCAGGTATCTAAAACCCTAATTTGAGGTAGACTGCCTTAAGAGAGGGTTTGTTTGGTCAACCCTTGGACTTCTTGGAGCAACTTGAGGATCTTTCTTGAAATGTTTGGAGAAATATGAGAGGGAAAATTTTGGGGTACAACAGCTGCCCCTGTTCAATCTTCTTAGACCTGAGGAGGTAGATTGGCTTGTCTGCCTTTCGTGATCCGAGGGTTGAAGATGATTGAACACTAGAGTGCCCAGAAATTTGCACTCGCATGAAGTGGTGTTTGTCTTGTGATGTCAGGAATGGGCTTATAGATTCCATTTGGAGATTGATGACGGGAGATGGGCTTAAATATGCCATCAGAAGAAGTTTCGATCGCCTAAGAGATTCCTTAGTGAGAGCTTGCATACCTGTTGTTGAGGAAGATTCTGCTGGGGAATGTCGGTCTCTGTCTTGAGAAGAGTTAAATTTTATGAGCTTCAGTCGTCTGTTATTCTACTAGGGAATCATCTCTTGGTCGAAGAGGTGAAAATGAACTACTATCTGGTCGTGATCCAGGCTTCATAGTGATAAGATCGACTGCTATCTAGTCGTAATCCAGGCTTTACAGTGATCTACTGGGGAGATGAGATTAAACTTGCTATCCGGTCGTAATCCAGGCTTTGCAATTTTCTCAATTCTTATCTGGTCATAATCCAGGCTTCAGAAGGGATTTAGTTGTTATCCGGTCGCATCTGGGATTTAACTTGAACTTAGGGCACACTAATATCCAGTCGACTTCGGGCTTCTTAGTAATTGTCCAGGTAAACTGCTATTTGGTCGAAATCCAAGCTTCGCAGTGTCTTATACCGCTATTTGGTCATAATCCAGGCTTCACGATGTTTCATACCATTATCTGGTCGAATCCAGGCTTCACGATGTCTTATACCATTATCCGGTCGAATCCAGGCTTCATGGTGTTTGGGGAAATCGAGATATTATCTGGTCGAATCCGGGCTTCATAACTTGCATTAAAGATATACCACTATCTGGTCGTAATCCAGGCTTCGTAGTACTCTTGGATGCTATCTGGTCGTAACTCAGGCTTCACAATGTCTTCTACCATTATCTGGTTGAATCCATGCTTCATGATGTCTTTTGTATTGCTATCTGGTCGTAATCCAGGCTTCACAATAACTTGTTAGGCTGTTATCTGGTCGACTCCGGGCTTCACAGCTTGTGTTTATAATATACCATTATCTGGCCGAATCCAGGCTTCATGGTGTGTTGTATTGCTATCTGGTCGTAATCCAGGCTTCACAATAACTTGCTGGGGATTAAACTACTATACGGTCGAATCCAGGCTTCATAGCTTAAATCTGAGATAAACCACTATCTGGTCGTAATCCAGGCTTCGCAGTATTCTGATAATGTTATCCGATTGTTCTCCGGGCTTCACAATATGATGGAGGAATCAAGATACTATCCGGTCGTACCCGGGCTTCATAGCTTGAACTTGGTGAGAATTTGATTATATCTTTCCTGAAATGTAAAGAGTTAGTCGTATGTAATGTTATGATGTATGACATGTATCGAGCAATGATGTTCTCAAAATAAATGAGATTGTGATGTATGATGCGTATATGCATGCCGTGATGTATGGATGTGTAATGTTTTTATGATGTTCTCTAATTGGGGAAAATAAATCCCGGACTGCTGCTGGAGAATATAAAGAGTTTCGCTCGCTGAGGATAACGACCGAAGATGATTTGAGAATAACTTGGCAGGAGAATAATTCTGCTGGAGAATAAACTGGTGAGAAAATGACTCTGTGGGGAAGAGATACTCTGTCAGGAGATCTGCTGACTTTGGAAATAACCTCGGTTGTGGTGAATTACCGTTGTTGGCGATGATGAACTCTGTTGAGGATACGCTTTCTGTTTGTGGAAGAAATAAACTCCACTAAGGATGGTCTTCCATTGTTGGTGATAAATGAACTCTGATTGGGGAGAATATTACTGACTCACTCGCGAATGTGAACCTCAGCTGGGGAGAGTTGATAATACTGTATTCTGGTACTTCCTACTCTGTAGGGAGTGTATGCATTTTTAGCCTTTTCCTCAAACTGGGTCTATTCCTATACCTGGTGAACAGAGCAACTGTAAGGCTAAGACATTTCTTGCTTGCCCCTGTTTCTGGAATTACGAGTAATCGTCTTTTGTTTCGCATGTAAATATTTATGAGCAACAATTATTTTCAAATGCATATATCAAAAATGAATCATTTGACGTTTTTGCGAAACAAAATAGAAAAAGAAAAACAATTTTGAAATTTATTGTAAAATGAATTGTATTGATTTTGAAGTTGGCCTGTAATGGGCGTTTTTGTACAAGAGGTTGACGTCCTAGTAAGAGAACGCCGCCGAATGATAGAATTTATACAATTTGTGAAAAACAAAGAAAAACAACTATGTGAACAATCCCACTGGGTTCCAACTCTGCTATTTCCTTTATATCTTCAAGCATCTCATCATTTTGCTACTTGGTTGAAGGTATATCAGATTGATCGGCACCGTCCGAGCTTGATAGTAAATACCGAAGTCTGGTTGCAAGATTATCCAATGAGACATAGTGTTACGCTTTGATCCCTAATTTTTTCCTGGACCGCCCTTTCGGGTTTTCGATCCACCGGGATACCCTTTTTTTCCCAAGCCACCTTTTCAGGTTTTCGACTTGTCGGGTGTACAGTTTTTTTTTTCATTTTCATCCCTTATTTTTTCCCGAACCCTTTTGGTTCGCCAGGAAGCCCTTATTTTTGCCTAGGCCAGTCGACCTAGCGGGTCTTTGATTATGTGTAGTATTTTTTCACTATGTCTGCATTGACGGGGTGAGGAAGTTTGTCACCATCCATGATAGTTAGAATCATAGATCCTCCTAAGAAAATGTTCTTAACCACAAATGGCCCTTCGTACGTGGGGGTCCATTTACCCCTGGGATCACCTTGTGGCAGTATGATGCGTTTGATCACCATATCCCCGACTTGATACTCTTGTCGTCTAAATTTCTTGTTAAATGCCTTGATCATTCGTTTTTGATACGTTTGACCATGACAAATAGCAGTAAGTCTCTTTTCGTTGATTAAGTTCAGCTGATCAAGTCGGGTCTGAATCCAATCGTCTTCGCTCAAACCTACATCTTTCATAATCCGAAGAGAG
The DNA here is from genome assembly GCA_948472305.1 of Vicia faba. NCBI lineage: Eukaryota > Viridiplantae > Streptophyta > Magnoliopsida > Fabales > Fabaceae > Vicia > Vicia faba. The sequence continues at coordinate 27,263,690 of OX451739.1, forward strand.
GGTATCTGGACTTCAATGGGTAAGACTGCCTCCATGCCATACACCAAAGAATAGGGTGTTTCCCCTGTTGACGTCTGTGCTGAGGTGCGGTACCCATGAAGAGCGAATGGTAACATCTTGTGCCAGTCTTTATATGTCACTGTCATCTTCTGCACAATCTTCTTGATGTTTTTATTAGCCTCTTCAATAGCCCCATTCATCTTCGGCCAGTAAGGAGAAGAGTTGTGATGTTGTATCTTGAACTGTTTGCAGAGCTCGGCAATCATTGTATTGTTGAGATTTGTACCATTGTCCGTAATGATCCTCTTTGGTACACCATATCGACAGATCAAATTGTGCCGAATAAAATGCACCACAACGTTCTTGGTTACTGTAGCAAAGGAAGCTACTTCAACCTACTTTGTAAAGTAATCAATAGCTACCAGAATGAAACGATGTCTGTTAGACGCAGTAGGTCTGATCTCGCCAATCATATCGATGCCCCACATTGCAAAAGGCCAAGGAGCTGTCACGATGTTCAGAGGAACGGGAGGTACGTGCACCTTATCAGCATAGACTTGGCACTTATGACAGGTCCAAGAATGCTGATGACAATCGGCTTCCATAGTAAACCAATAATATCCTGCCCGTAGGATTTTCTTTGCCATGGTATGTCCACTAGAATGAGTCTCGAAGGTACCTTCATGTAATTCTTCCATAATCCTTTCTGCCTCGTTCTTGTCTACACATCGCGGTAAGGATGAGTCATGGTTACGCTTATAAAGGATCCCATTACTGATGAATAACTTTGCAGCGAACCTCCTCAGGAATTTCTTATCATTAACAGATGCACCCTCGGGATACTCTTGAGCATCAAGATACCTCTTTACCTCGTGAAACCAGGGTTTATCTGCTACCTCTTCAGCCTCGATATCATAGCAATGTGCGGGTTCGTCCAACCTCTCAATGGTAATCTGGGGAGCTTCATTGTCCCACCTGACCTTGAACATATAAGACATGGTAGCTAGCGCGTCCGCTAACTGATTCTCCTCACTTGGGAAGTGTTCAAAGGTTATCTCCTCGAAGTGTGGAAGCAACGTCAGTACGTACTCCTTGTAAGGAACAAGATTTGGGTGTTTCATATCCCACTCGCCTTTGATCTGACTGATCACTAAAGCGGAATCTCCGAATACACTAAAGAACTTAATCCTTAGATCAATAGTTGCTCGAAGGCCCATGATGCACGCTTCATACTCTTCCATATTGTTGGTGCAGCTAAAACATAATCGGGCGGTGAGCGGAGTATGACAGCCTTCAGGAGATACTGTCAAGTATAAGATTAAAGGTCTCCCTTCAACTGGAGGCATCAGAATAGGTGGCTCTTGGAGATATTCTTTGATCCTTTCGAAGGTGGCCTGACACTCATCATTCCACTTTACCACTTGATCTTTCTTCAGCAGCTTGAAGATTGGCTCACAAGTAGCAGTCATGTGTGAGATGAATCGGGCAATGTAATTCAGACGTCCCAAAAAGCCTCTTACTTCCTTTTCTGTTCAGGGAGCTGGCATCTCCTGTATAGCCTTCACTTTTGCAGGATCCACTTGAATACCTTTATCACTAATGACGAAACCCAGCAGCTTACCAGACCTTACCCTGAAGGTGCACTTGTTCGGGTTTAACCTCAGTTTATACGTCTTCAACCTGTCAAATAGCTTCTGAAGATGGTCAAGGTGTTCTTCCTCAGTCTGGTATCTTGCAATCATGTCATCAACGTAAACCTCAATCTCATGATGAATCATGTCGTAGAACAAAGCAACCATAGCGCGTTGATACGTTGCCCCAGCATTCTTCAACCCGAAAGGCATTACCTTGTAACAGAAAGTTCCCCACTGTGTAATGAAGGTTGTCTTCTCCATGTCTTCGAGAGCCATCTTAATTTGATTGTAACCAGAAAAAACCATCCATAAAGGAGAAGACCTTATGTTGTATGGTGTTGTCAACCAGAACATTGATATGAGGCAGAGGGAAATCATCCTTGGGGCTCGCCCTGTTCAGATCCCTATAGTCCACACACATTTGTACCTTACCATCTTTCTTCGGCACCGGAACCACGTTGGCAACCCACTGCGGGTAAGAAGTGACAACTAGAAATCCGGCATCAAACTGTTTCATGACCTCAGCTTTGATTTTCTCAGACATCTCAGGGAGCATACGACGGACCTTCTGCTTTACCGGTGGACAGTCTTCTTTGGTTGGCAGACGGTGAACCACGATATCAGTGACTAAACCAGGCATATCTTTATAAGACCAAGCAAAGATCTCAACATAGTCGAGTAGCATCTGTATCAACCGTTGCTTGATAATAGGTTCCAGATTCGCACCTATCTTGACCTCTTTCTTGTCTTCCTCCGTACCTAAACTCACTGATTCCACTGGCTCTTCATGAGGCTGTATAGCCCTCTCTTCCTGAAGTAATAGTCTAGCAATTTCCCCAGGCACTTCACAATCATCCTCACCTTCATCCTCGACTTGGTTGATCGGACTTTTGAAGTCATAACTGGCAGTAGCAGAGTCGTTATTAGTGGGATCCAGAGTGGATGTGGACCTGTATTATGATATGTGAGTGTGTGTAAGACAAATAGTTGTTTTGATAAAGTGCAAGATAGAAAAGAAAAACAGGGAGTGTAAAATTTGTAATGCAAGAAAACATCCAATGCTTTATTGATGATATATGAAAATGACAAATAATAAGCCCTCACAAACAAAGCCAAAATGCCTCGGGCAAGGCATCGGGCCGTAAAGTTTCAAATTGTTTGTTACAAATCTCAAAACAAGAGTCAATTACTGTGTAATAAAAGAAACGGACATGAAGTCCTTCGTCGTCAAGTTGTTCAAGCCACCGTTAGTAGTCGGGTAAATCCAGCTGTCGATATCTGACTCTTGTTCATCATCTTCAATTGCATTCACTCCCGGATTACTGATGCGCAGTGGAGGTCTTCCAATTCGCGCACGTCGAACAACCCTTTGAGCTTCTATAGTAAAACCCAAACCAAACTTGTCAGTTTTGTGTGCCAAGTCAGGGAGTTGACCCTAATTTGCACACCCACCTTTTTCAATTACAGCCCTGGTATCCTTGAGGGAAGCCATCTTCATCGGAGGTTTGTCAGCAGCAATTTCAGTCAACGCCAGAGTCTGGGGAACCTCTTCAAAGTTCTGACACCTGGTTTCAATGAACTCTCCATCCATCTCCACATACCGAAAGGAATTAAGATGACTTACCATGTACTCCTCCTCACCCTGCACCATAACAATCTTCCCTTTTACTGGATATTTCAACATCTGATAGAGCGTAGAAATTACTGCCCCAGCCTTATGAATCCAAGGGCGACCCAACAAGCAAGAATAAGATGGTCGGATATCCATCACATAGAACGTAGATGCAAAAGTCTGAGAGCTAACTTTAATAGGGACGTCCACCTCCCCGTGCACCATCCTTTTGGACCCATCAAAGGCCCTAACCACAATATTACTTGGCTTCAGAACCAACCTTTCACAATCCAGCCGATCTGATGCTTTCTTGGGTAAAACATTTAATGAGGACCCATTATCCACCAGCACGTGGGCCAAAGTAGTGCCCCTGCACTCGATCGAGACGTGCAAAGCATCATTGTGATTTCTTCCTTTGGCCGTCAGATCTGCGTCGGAGAAACCCAACCCATTGTCAGCGGTCAAACTAGCTACACAGTCTTTGAATTGATCAGAAGATGTTTCCTGCGGCACATGTGCAGTTTTAAGGAAAGTAATTAAATCCTTTGCATGGGCTTCTGAACACAATAACAAGGATAACCTGGAGATCTTCTACGGGGTTTGCCCCAGCTGTTCGACTATGTTGTAGTCGCTTTTCTTGATAATCTTCAAAATTTCCTCTATCTCTTGCTTAGAGGTTTCTATAATAATCTTCTTAGGCGCCTCCGTCTGGGCAGGCTCACCTGTGAATTCTTTGCCCCGAGTGTCAGATGACTCAGCGACAGGGGTGGTAACTGGAGTAAGAATTGGAACAACAGCTGATGTACTGGTAGATGGAATGGAAACAGGCTTTTGAACAGTCGGAGGAGAAATCTCAGGCGAGAAGAGTCTTCCACTTCTGGTGACCTTACTGGACCCGACAATATTGCTGATATCAGCATCAACTTCTTCAATCTTTATGTCTTGCTTAATCCCATGGTAATACACATCGGCCCGATAGTGCCAAGGGACAGCCTTATCCGAAGTGTACGGGATAGGACCAGGGATAGTAATGATCAATTGAGCGACTCTCAGAACGGATGTAATCCTAACAGGCTTTCTCGAGGAAGCCTTGGAAGGATTGGCAGAAATGGTTATGATGGCAACATCTTTAACTGGAATTAACAGAATCAAAGTCTTCTCGAACAGGATCTCTTTGTTATCCATCAGGCGTTGAACACCTGATTTTAATAAATGGCAACCAGCAGGCAGGAATGAACATAGGTGGCAACCTTCACCACAGCCCGGAAATAAACCGGCCAACAATAGATTCTTCTTAACGGTCATCAAAGGAGTAGAAATGTCTTCCACGGAGGTCACAAATGAATCATCGTCCACAACATTTACTCCATTACCATGCTTGGGCATAGGAGCAGTGATCACGTTAGGTTTCTCTGGAGTGTCAAACTCAATCTCCTTAGCTTCAATCAGATCTTGCACTTTATTCTTCAAAGCCCAGCAGTTGTTCGTATCATGACCCGGGCTATCGGAGTGATAGGCACAACGGGCGTTCGGATTATACAGCGGAGATGTGGTGCTGGGGTTCTTTGGGGCTTCCCTTAGAGTTACCAGGTTGGTCTTCAACAATTGTGGTAGAATTTGAGACAAGGTCATATTGAGCCGAGTATACTGTCTCTGCGGCCTCTCAATTCTTTGTTGATTGTTGCGTTGTGGGGCGACTATAGGTCTTGATATTACTAACGCATTTACTGCTTGGCGGCGCTCAGGTCTGCTTTGGCTCCTCGAGCCATAAACTGCACTAGCATCTTTCCTGAAAGGCTTCTTTTATGTACTTGTATGAAGCACCTTTTTGTATCTTACCACTTCTGATACCAGCTTCTACTCTCTCCCCGGTCATAATCAATTCAGTAAACCCGGATGACGAACTGCCGATCAGATGATTGAAAAATGGACCAGACAACGTCCCTAGAAACATATCAACCAACTCCCTATCAGACATAGGGGGTTGGACTCTTCCATCTAGATCTCTCCACTTCTGAGCATAGTCCTTAAAACCTTCACTTGCGCCCATAGACATACCCTGAAGCTGAGTACGCGTGGGAGCAAGGTCGGCGTTATACTGGTATTGCTTGTAGAAAGCAGCAGCAAGATCCTTCCAATTGCAGACATTAGCTCCTTCCAATTGGTAAAACCATTCAAGTTGAGTCCCTGACAGACTATCTTGAAAGAAATGAACCCACAAATTCCTATCAACAGTGTAAGGTTGGATCTTTCTGACGTACGAGCAGAGGTGGAGCTTTGGACAAGACACTCCATCGTACTGAGCAAAAACTGGAGCTTTAAACTTGTGAGGGATCACCACCCCTAATGCTAACTCCAAATATCCAAAATCCAAACCCGGGACCTTCTAAATCTCCATAGAACTCAGACGGTCTTCAAGTTGTTTGTACCTATCCTCAGCAGGAGGGTACTGTTCATCATCAAAATCAGTGTCATTATCAGAAACCACAGGACTAGGACCCTTTCCTTCCTCTTGATTCTCTCCTCCTTTAGATGAATGAGACAGATCAGCTTCCTGTCGCAACCTATTCCCAAACCTGTGACCCATATTCAGCAGAACCACCTTCTTCTTCTTCTTCTTCTTCTCCTTCAAGATGAGAGTCTTCAAATCCTGTTATCCTTTGGCCAAGTTCAAGAACATCTCCTGGAATTGAGCATTCTGTGCTTGAAGAGCTTTGATGGCTTGATTGGTAGGTGTTTCAGAAGACATTTTATGCTGAAATAAACAACGAAGAAGATAAGAAACCTGTAATGGTACCTGTAATGAGGTGCATGGTAATGGAATGCGTATGGAATGATTTCAAAGACTTTGGGAGATTCAAATTTGTAAACCAAAATAAAACACACTTTATTAGATTAACTTGTAAAAATGTTTAACAATTCCTTCAAGGCGTTACAAAAGAAATAAACTGAAAAGCAAATCTAACTAGAAACAATAAAAGACATCAGAAATCCCATGGTCGTTTTCCCTTCGTGCTGACATAATCATTGATTGTCCATTCATTCTCAAGCTGCCTCGTGAGCTTCAAGATCTTCCTTTCCTACTCATGATACTTCTCCCGGTAGGTATCCCTTTCTTCCTTCAACTAGATCCAAGATCTCTTTAATCCCCCAAGATCAGTAGGCATATAGGGATAGAGGACTGTATAAGGAACACCTTCTTCATTAGTATGCTCCACAACCACTGGAAAAACAGCTTCATAAGGCATCCCCAGCTTTTGAGCACGGGCTCGAACCCACTGTAGATAAGGTTGCATTGGGGGAGAGGTCTTCGGTCATAGCTCATGAGGGTCAGACCTGTTCACCATGCCCCAGGCCCGTATAAACCTTCGGCGATGCTCATCAACGTCCCCCTTGTAGTCGAAGACAATATCTGTAAGAAGTAGCTCATGAGGACCGTCTCTATGAGTGCGACCAAACTGTCGTAGAGCCAAGCAAAGACTGTAGGTTATTCCCCCTCTAATTCCAAGAAATGGGACATTAGGGTATTCCCCATATCGATCAATGACGGCTACTCTTTCCATATCCTTAGAACTCCAAAGAATGTCTGTATGGGCAAGGGACATTATTTTGTAAGCCCAGCCTAACCCTTCTTCATTCTTCAATACAGACTCGTGGAGGTGTGAAATAAACCACCTCGCCAGCAGTAGCATGCAACACATGAGGGTCCCCCTTCTTCGCACAGTACGGGTATAGAGAGCATGTAAAATATCACCCAGAAGAGTAGGAACTAGATTACGAGACAAGAAGAACTTGACCGCATTAACATCTATGAAGGAATTTGGATTCGGGAAAAGAACCAAGCCGTAGATGAGGAGAGCCAAGATGTCTTCAAATGCTTGAAAATCCAAGTTATCCCAGAACTGTTGAGCTTGATCCATCAGAAACTTAGTCAAGAAGCCTTTAACCCCGCTTCGTGTCTCCCAGTTGGATACTACATCAGCCCTTTTTAGATGTAAGGCTGAAGCAATGTCCTCGGGTCTGGGAACCTCCTCCAATCCTGTGAAGGGTGTCTGCTCGAGGATGGATATGCCCAATAAGTCAGAAAACTCCTCCAAAGTAGGAACTAGATGATAATCCTGGAAGGTGAAACAATGATACACTGGATGAAAGAACTGGAAAAGCACGCTCATCATCTGCTCATCCAACTTTGAAGTGACCAAGCTAAGGAGATGACCATGTATTCTAACAAAGGAAGAAGTATCAAGAACTTTTGAGACTAACTCTCTGAGCTGAGCAGGGATTTGCATGAAGTTAACTCGAATGGTGTTTCTGCGTACTGAGGCCATAATCTGCAAAACAGAACAAAGATGAATCCCCTCGGTCTTTGAAATGGTTAGTACAATGAAGTATGAATGCTATGTCATGATGCATGATGTCATGATAAAACACACAACAGGTATAGCAGGTAACGAACATGGTAAAGGCACACAAGTCACACAATAGCCCTTAAGTTTCAGGCTTGCATGGAGTCTAGGTACTACCCTCTTGAAGTTCAGTTGGTTTCAACCTGTACTAATAATAGTAACTGGGATCTAGAGGTTCTCAATATCATTGACCATCCTCCATCGGTCATGGTTTCAGCTCAGGCAATCTTTTCTTGCAGCCGGAACTATCTCGAGAGTATGGTCTCAATGAGTGTAGTATCGAGTATCAACCAGTTCTCAGCTCTATACCAAAGTCGGCTATCTCACTACTTCCTATGGACAAGTTGGTTAATTATAGGTTCTAAGGTCAGTTGATGCTTAACGACCCATTTAGAAGCCCCGTATTCTCCTCGTTTCTCCATAAAGGATACCGATACCAACTAATGTGCCACATCAACGTAGCTACTGCTTCAACCATATCGGTCTACGTCGTACAGTTCCCTCACAGTTTATTGTTGCTTACCTAACAGGTGTTCCCCAGATCCGGGTTAGGATCTATAGTAACTCCAATACAAAGCCCACAAAGATAAAGCAATCAAATCAAACAATAGAAGCAATATGATGAACTAATCCTAAGGTATACCCCACTTATTAACTCCCCAGCAGAGTCGCCAGTTCTGTGATACAGTGGTAGAACCGGAACTATTTTGGATGCTAGTTTGCGTTTTACGTTTGTGTTCACAAAATGTCGCGGTAAGCAAGAGTCGCCACCGACTTTTATTTTATCCAACAGGAAAGGAAAAAAGCATAGAAAAAGTCCTTTTTTCGAGATTTTCTGAGTACGGGGTATAAAAAGGGAAGGTATTAGCACCCTTTCTATCCGTGGTTTTCCACGGGCTCTTAGGTACTTGCTCATCATTTTCAAAATTGCTTGTGTGTGTTTAATTTGAAAAACAAAATTGTTTGACTTCGATTTAACCCTTGCTTCTGTCTTCAAGAGTGTTATGAAGTGTTTTTGAAAACTTTGTTTGGAAAGGAGTGTAAGTGTGAAAAAGTTTGTTTGTATTGAGCAAGTACCTACTAGCATCTACCTACTCAAAAAAAGAATTGTTTGTAAGTCTCAGAGTGCCTAAGAGGGGGGGTGAATTAGGTCTTATAAAATTTATTCAGTTTTATGAGAATATTTGTAGAACTTTTTGGTTAAGTGTTTGAAGGTTTTGATTATATCTTTATCTTTTCCTGATTATGGTGATGAAAGCGATAAATGCGGAAAAGTAAAGAACACGGTGATATATCCTGGTTCCCCTCACAATCCGAGAGTACTCCAGTCCCCTTTCCAATACGAAAGAGATTTCACTATAGTTAGAATGATTGTACAGCCTATGCTTACTATCTAACCTATAGGGTGATCAAAGGTTCTTAACAACTTTAAGACCAAACAAACACTCATGTGAATGAAGAACAATCCTCTTCAAATCACAACACTTACTTCCAACAATCCTGGATAGTAAGGGAATAAATTCTTTAAGTAATACAATGATTGATTTGAAATATATGGAGAGCTTTATCAATCTTCAATTGATCTTCTTCTTCAAGATATAAACAATTCTCAAACAATGTATATAAATGTTCACAATGTATGAAACTTGTAATGATTTAATGAAAGTGTATATGGCAAGTTTCACAAAATTTTATGAACACATGAAAGTATGAATTCAAATGTGAATGATGAAAATTTGTTTATTGAAGAAGTATATTTGTTAATTTTAAAATTGAAGCATTCTTTTTTGAAATAAGAAAATCTGCAGCATTTTATAAAGTCATAAGAACCTCTTCATTCATACCAATTCATATGAAAAGTTGCAATGCATTCATGAAAAGATACCACTTGAAAAATGTTCAAAAACCAAAAGAAAAGCTGCACTGGTTCGCTAGGAACCGGTTCTGACACTGACAGAACCCGGTTCTTAGTGAACGTTATAAGTCAGATTTCACAAATATTACGCAGGAACCGGTTCCCCTATTGGTACAACCCGGTTCCTGGTACAAAAACCAAGGACATGTTTTTTTGAGAAAGTCTGGAACCCGGTTCCCTGTTAGGGAGGAACCGGTTCCTAAAGGGTTATTTTCAAAAATACTTTTTGAAAAATATTTCAAACAAAGTTTTTCTTGATGTTAAAATTATGGAATATGTATATGTTGATGAATGCATATTTTTGTGAACATGTATATTCAAGATTAAGAATTATTTATACCATTTTGACATTTGATGATTCTTCAATAATTCTTCTATAATCTTCAAGACTTTTATATGATGTTGATAAGCTTTTTACATATCCTTTGAATGTTGATATCCATGTTGTCTTCATCAAAACAAATGCTTTAAGTATGACTTGATAAGCTTGCAATTACATTCTCCCCCTTTTTGATGATGACAACCAAGTCTTGAAAACGATTCTTGAATTGTTTATGTTATTTTGTGTAGCAAACATGTTGAGCAAATGCAAGGCTCCCCCTAAATTGTATGCTCCCCCTAAGTCCATGATTCCTTGAATTTTGGAGTGAGTATAATAGATATTTGGGCCTGCAATTTCTTTGAAAACAAAACAACACATATGCATATTCTTCTCCCCCTTTGTTAACATAAAAAAGGATGGGGAAAAAGAGTGAAACAAATACATATAAAAGAAGGAGTAGAAGCAGAGTGTACTGAAACATAAAAATTCTTATGAGATGGTTATGAGAAACCTTTAGATATCACCTTCATCCAAAATACCAAGTTCTCTTCGGATTTTGAAGAAAGGTTCTCGAGAAAGCGGTTTTGTGAAGATATCTGCGAGTTGGTTATGAGTATCCACAAAAGTGACTTCGACATCTCCTTTAAGAACATGATCACGGAGAAAATGATGTCGAATATCTATATGTTTGGTTCTTGAATGCATGACCGGATTCTTTGTAATATTGATAGCACTTGTATTGTCGCATCGAAGAGGAATGCATCCGAGATCAAGTCCGTAATCACGGAGTTGTTGCTTGAGCCAAAGAATTTGTGCACAACAACTACCCGCTGCTATGTATTCTGCTTCGGCCGTGCTAAGAGCAACACATGCTTGCTTTTTACAAGCCCATGATACTAATGCATTTCCAATAATGTGACAAGTGCCACTTGTGCTTTTACGATCAGTTTTACAACCTGCATAATCCGCGTCAGAATAACCAATTAAAGTGCAAATACTACATTTTGGATACCATAAGCCGACATTGATTGTTCCTCTTAGATACTTCATGATCCTTTTAACTGCCATGAGGTGTGATTCCTTTGGATTTTCTTGAAAGAGAGCGCAAAGACAAACACTAAACATGATGTCAGGACGACTTGCCGTCAAATATAATAAAGAACCAATCATACCTCTGTACTTTGTAATATCAATTGGAGTACCAGATTCATCTTGATCAACATATGTACCAGAGCCCATTGGAGTATTCATTGATTTACAATGTTCCATATCAAACTTTTTCAATAGTTCTTTGCAATACTTAGATTGATTGATGAAGATTCCATCTTCTAGTTGCTTAATTTGTAGTCCAAGAAAGTAGTTCATCTTTCCCATCATAGACATCTCGAATTCTCCTTGCATCATCAATGAGAATTCCTCACACATTTCTTTTTTAGTCGATCCAAAAATGATATCATCAACATAGACTTGAGCCAATAAAGTTTTACTTTGGATTTTCTTAATGAACAAAGTTTTATCAACCTTACCCTTTTCGAAACCTTTTTCACACAAAAAATTGCTAAGCCTATCATACCATGCTCTTGGTGCTTGCTTTAAGCCATAAAGAGCCTTTCTCAACTTAAAGACATGTGTAGGATGTTTGAAGTCTTCAAATCCCAGAGGTTGTTTGACATAGACTTCTTCATTGATGTATCCATTCAAGAATGCGCTTTTGACGTCCATTTGAAAAAGCTGAAAATTTAATGAACAAGCATAAGCAAGTAAAAGACGTATAGCTTCTAACCTTGCAACCGGAGCAAATGTTTCTTCAAAGTCTATTCCTTCCTCTTGATTGTAACCTTGGGCAACCAACCTTGCTTTGTTTCGAACAATTAGACCATTCTCATCAAGTTTGTTCTTAAACACCCACCGGGTACCTATGATGTGTTTACCACTAGGTCTAGGAACAAGCTCCCAAACTTGATTTCTCTCAAATTGATTTAATTCTTCTTGCATAGCAATAATCCATTGATCATCTCCTAAGGCTTCATCAACTTTGGTAGGTTCAATTTGAGAAACAAACGCCATGTTTAAGCAAGCATCTTTTAGATTCAATCTTGTTGATACTCCTTGGCTAATGTCACCAATAATTTTGTCAATAGGATGGTCTCTATGAGTTCTCCATTCTTTTGGTAGATCATTGATGTTTGAATCTTATTGAACAATGTTTTCTGAATTTTCCGGTGATTTTTCAACTTGATCAATTGAAAGATCTTCCGGGGGTAAATCTATAGGATCATCATCATCACAAACAACTACTTCCTCCTTGGAGGGGTTAGTTTCATCAAAAGATACATGCATAGATTCTTCAATAGTTAAAGTTCTTTTATTATAAATTCTATATGCTTTACTAGAAAGCGAATAGCCAAGAAATATACCTTCGTCGGATTTCTCGTCAAACTTACTGAGATTGTCTTTGTCATTGTTAAGAACAAAGCACTTGCATCCAAAAATGTGAAAGTGAGCAATGTTTGGCTTTCTTCCTTTGAAGAGTTCATATGGAGTCTTCTTTATTATAGGTCTAATGATAACTCGATTTCCAACATAACAAGCCGTACTAACTGCATCCGCCCAAAAATATTTAGGAAGGTTTGCATCACTAAGCATTGTTCTTGCAAGTTCCACTAGAAACCTATTCTTTCTTTCAACTACTTCATTTTGTTGTGGAGTTCTTGGTGCTGAAAAATTATGAGAGATACCATGTTCTTCACAAAATTCTTCAAATTGTGCATTTTGGAATTCTCCACCATGATCACTTCTTATGGATACAATCTTTAGTGATTTTTCATTTTGGATTTGCTTAGCATACTTCTTAAAAGCTTTAAAAGCATCACTTTTCTGCACAAGAAACAAAGTCCAAGAATATCTAGAAAAATCATCAATAATAACCAATGCATATACATTACCTCCGAAGCTTTTTGTTCTTGATGGACCAAAGAGATCCATGTGTAACAATTGTAGTGGCCTTGTAGTAGATACCACATTCTTAGATTTGAAAGTTGTTTTGGTCTGTTTGCCCTTTTGGCAAGCGCTACATAATTTGTCTTTGATGAACTTCATCTTTGGTAGACCAATAACTAAGTCATGCTTAATCAATTTGTTCAAGTGCTCCATGTGAATGTGAGCAATCCTCTTGTGCCATAACCAAGTGTCATTGTTGTTTACCATAAGACATTGTACCTTCATAGACAAATCATCTAGAGTAATCATAAAAATATTGTTAGTTCTTATATCTTTGAGTTTTACCTCATTGGTTGCCTCATCCATAATAGGGCATTCATCTTTGTTGAATTTGATCTTGAACCCTCTATCGCAAAGTTGACTTATGCTAAGAAGATTGTGCTTTAATCCTTCAACATAGAGAACATCCTCAATTTGAATGGATGGAGGTGTGCCAACTATTCCAACGCCAAGAATCTTTCCTTTGGTGTTGTCTCCATAGGTGACATACCCTTTGGCTTTATGTACTAGATATGAAAATTGGTATACATCTCCTGTCATATGCTTTGAACATCCACTATCAAGATACCAAATATTTGATGTGGATTTCAAGCATACCTACAAAAACAAATTATTCTTTGTTAGGTACCCAAGTTGCCTTGGGTCCTTCATAGTTAGTTCCTTTTTTCACCCACACATAATGCCCACTTGATATACTAAAGTTTCTAACATAGCAAGCATTAGGTGTATGGCCTTTAATACCACAATAAAAACAAGTAGGTTAAAAGTTACTTCTATATCTTGAAGGATAAGATTTCTTTTTAGGAAATGTTTTCTTTTTCGATACATTAGCCTTTTTCTTTTGATGATTATGAACAACTTGCTTCTTTTCTACTTTCTTGGGATTGGAACTATTACTCGCCTTTACAAAAACAGTGGGGTTGTTACTTGGTTTCTTAGTATTCACATAACCAAGACCTCTTTTATCATTTGTATAACGTTGTTGGCTTAGTAATCCTTCCAATCCTATTTGTCCTTTTTCATATCGTTCAATGACTCTTTTCAATTGAACAATTTGAAAGACATTTGATTCACACTTGGAACATGCAAAGTTTTCCTTTTCTTTAATAAAATTTTGTTTTTGAAGATCAAAATCTTTAGTCATGGTGTCAATTTTTTCTAGAAAAATTAAAAGTTCTTTTTCTTGATTTGACACCTTTTTGTATAAACTTTTGCATTCTCCCAAGAGTTCATCAATAGCACCTTGAACATCATCATCAAAAAGATTAAATTCATTACTAACCTCTTCTTCATCGTCGGAGTGATGTGAAGCCATCAATGCTAGATTTGCACATTCGTCGCTTTCCAAATCAGATGAAGAACTTATCTCATTATCTTCCCATGCAACATAAGCCTTTTTGTTCTTGAACTCCTTTTTGCCTTTGAATCCATTTTTCTTGGAGAGTTTTGGACAATCTGGCTTTATGTGACCTTGCTTTCCACATTCATAGCATGTGACATCTTGTGTTGATGTGGAGGCTTCTTTGTCTTTATGCTTATAGAATTTCTTTCTTTTGACAAAGTTAGCATTATGAAGATTATTTTTATGACCAAAATATTTTCCTAACCTTTTTACAAGAAGCAAGAGATTTTCATCTTCCTCCGATGCATCTTTATCTTGACTTTCTTTTGAATCAACTTTCAAAGCAATGCCTTTGGATTTCTTCTCATTATTCTCATGTTTTTCAAGTCTTCCAAGTTTCGTCTCATATTCTTGAAGCTTTCTGAAAAGTGTTGCAGAAGTCATAGTTGCTAGGCTTTTCTTTTCGGATATTGCCGTCACTTTTGGTTGCCATTCCCTTGTTAAAGATCTAAGCACTTTAAGATTTAATTCATCGTTTGTTAAAGTTTTACCAAGTGCCTTCAAATGGTTTGTCAAGTGAACGAATCTCTTTTGCAAGTCAAGGATGGATTCTCCGGGCAACATTCTGAATAATTCATATTCTTGACACAAAGTGTTCAATCTAGACCTTTTTACTTTGGCGGTTCCTTCATGAGTTTCTACAAGAGTGTCCCAAATTTCCTTTGCCGTTGTACATGCCGATACTCGGAAAAATTCATCCATACTAAGAGCACTTTGGAGAATATTGATTGCCTTTTTGTCAAAGAGAACTTTTTTCTTGTCATCGTCATCCCATGATGCTTTAGGCTTTGATGACCCAACACCATTGACAACACACACCGGAGTAAATGGACCATTCTCAACAGCATTCCATATTTCTTCTCCTTGCGCTTCAAGATGACCCTTCATGCGAATTTTCCAAAAGTAGAAGTATTCACCACAAAATAGTGGAGGCTTGTTGTTACTACCACCATCTTTGAAAACCGAATTTTGATTTGGATTTGCGGAAGCCATTATGGATCTTTAGGAACAAGTTACCTATAACTTGCTCTGATGCCAATTGTAAGTCTCAGAGTGCCTAAGAGGGGGGGTGGGTGAATTAGGTCTTATAAAATTTATTCGGTTTTATGAGAATATTTGTAAAACTTTTTGGTTAAGTGTTTAAAGGTTTTGATTATATCTTTATCTTTTCCTGATTATGGTGATGAAAGCGGTAAATGCAGAAAAGTAAAGAACACGGTGATATATCCTGGTTCCCCTCACAATCCGAGAGTACTCCAGTCCCCTTTCCAACATGAAAGAGATTTCACTATAGTTAGAATGATTGTACAGCTTATGCTTACTAACTAACCTATAGGGTGATCAAAGGTTCTTAACACCTTTAAGACCAAACAAACACTCATGTGAATGAAGAACAATCCTCTTCAAATCACAACACTTACTTCCAACAATCCTGGATAGTAAGGGAATAAATTCTTTAAGTAATACAATGATTGATTTGAAATATATGGAGAGCTTTATCAATCTTCAATTGATCTTCTTCTTCAAGATATAAACAATTCTCAAACAATGTATATAAATGTTCACAATGTATGAAACTTGTAATGATTTAATGAAAGTGTATATGGCAAGTTTCACAAAATTTTATGAACACATGAAAGTATGAATTCAAATGTGAATGATGAAAAATTGTTTATTGAAGAAGTATATTTGTTAATTTGAAAATTGAAACATTCTTTTTTGAAATAAGAAAATCTGCAACATTTTATAAAGTCATAAGAACCTCTTCATTCATGCCAATTCATATGAAAAGTTGCAATGCATTCATGAAAAGATACCACTTGAAAAATGTTCAAAAACCAAAAGAAAAGCTGCACTGGTTCGCTAGGAACCGGTTCTGACACTGACAGAACCCGGTTCTTAGTGAACGTTATAAGTCAGATTTCAAAAATATTACGCAGGAACCGGTTCCCCTATTGGTACAACCCGGTTCCTGGTACAAAAACCAGGGACATGTTTTTTTGAGAAAGTCTAGAACCCGGTTCCCTGTTAGGGAGGAACCGGTTCCTAAAGGGTTATTTTCAAAAATACTTTTTGAAAAATATTTCAAACAAAGTTTTTCTTGATGTTAAAATTATGGGATATGTATATGTTGATGAATGCATATTTTTGTGAACATGTATATTCAAGATTAAGAATTATTTATACCATTTTGACATTTGATGATTCTTCAATAATTCTTCTATAATCTTCAAGACTTTTATATGATGTTGATAAGCTTTTTGCACATCCTTTGAATGTTGATATCCATGTTGTCTTCATCAAAACAAATGCTTTAAGTATGACTTGAGAAGCTTGCAATTACATTGTTCTATGTTCGTTTCCTTTAGACAATGTTATCTTACTAATAGTGAGTAGGTAGCACCGTCGTTGGAGTTTTAAGGGTCAATTCGAAAGGGACGTACGATCACTGAACAATGTTAGGACGTCTTAGTACTAACCCTAATGTCTTAAGATCAATATTCGAGGCAACAATATCCGAGGCAACTTTTTCGAACGAGACTTTGATCTTTGTTTAGACAAGAGAGAGACCACTAAAGTATCCTATACTTAATGACTGTTTACCGAAGGCAACCGAAGTGAGAGTATACCCTAGGAGTGCGCATATGCGAGTGATTCAATTTCAAATTATTATCTTTGCACATTTAGGGTTTGCTAACCGTTTTAAAGTTAATCATACATTCTTATCATGCAAACCTAATATCATACATCTAACAGTTAATGTTTTGCGGAATTTAAAGTGCGGAAAGTAAAGCTACGCTATTACAAGGCTTCAGGTATTAATTACATAGCCAAAAACAACCCGTAAAAACGATAAATGAAAAGGAGAAAAAATCCTAATTAATCTATTACAACTTGTGAGCAATTACATCAATATGGTAAAAATAAATAAACGCTATGAATCGAGAACGAGAGAGAACTAGGGTTTTGACCCCGTCTAACCTAATCGCAAGAAACAATTATTTTTGTTGTTTTTAATTATTTAAGAAAAAGAATAAGGTTTTTTTTTTAAATTAAATACAAATCCAATTAGTAATTAAATTAATTTAGAGAAAATAATTTACATGGCCTATTTTTATATTTTTGGTTATTTTTAAGAAAAAAGAAAATAGAAATTAAATTAAACTAAAACCCTAATTTTCTAATTGTTTTTTAATTTATTTATAAAAGAATTTAAGTTACCCTAAAATTAAATAAACTAATTAAATTAATTTTTGTATATAAAAAAGAACCTAAATCTAATTGGATGAAAATATTATTTTTGTGATTTTATTAAAAAAAGAATTAATTTTTATGTTAGTAAAAATAAAGAAATAAATTAAATAAAGAAATAAAAAGAATAAAAGAAAAGAGATATGGGCCTGAGCAATTTGAGGGGGTGTGAAAAGCAAAACTGGGCCCAAAAGAAAGTGATCCACATTGACTCCCATGTTCCCATGCTGCATGTTGACCAAGGCGTATGATGGTCCTTCATATGATGGCCTTTAGATCTGGCCATCTGGAGATCCAAAGGTTAACTCTTGAGGATGCATGGTGATCTCTGTGCCTTGTGTGCACGCCTGATCACCTGAATGAAAATAATATGAAATAATGGAGGGACCTGGGATTCGAACCCAGGCCCCAAAGCCTTTTTCCAACGCGTCTTCACCAACTGAGCTGCGCGCTTATGTTGTTTATCAAAGACAAAACAAAAATTAAATATTAAGAAAACATAATATATTAACTCAGCGCGCGAATTTTCAAATGAAGCAATGCATAACTTCCTCAATTTTGACTCTTTGAAGATTTTCTTTGACTTTTTAAAAAGCTAGAGATGTCCTCTAAGCAACCCTTTTGGTCTCATCGCAATTGAGTCTTCCATGTTCATGTATGAAGCTTTGACAAAAAAGTTGTTTTTGTTGACTTTTCAAAATGACCTATAATGTCCAAATTCATAACTTCTTGTGAGTGCATATTTTGAACTTGGGAGCTGAAGATGGATTGTAGGGAATTGCATCCCTTCAAAATGAGCTTTGGATGAGAAAGCTATACTTGGTCAAAGTTGAGTTAAATTTTCCTATAAAACCCTAATTTAGCAACTTTTGGGTTTTGATGAATTGTGAGCAATCCTTGATGAATCATGATCAACCCTTGATCAAATGATGAATAATACTTCAAAATGTGGATGTTGACCAAAAATCTTGAAGTTTGACTGTATGTGGGCCACAGTTGACTTTTGACCTAGCACAGTCGATTTTCAGGCCTTTGAGCAATTGACTGAACAAACTTCCTCTGCAAGGCTTGAAACTTGACATGGATGATCTTGAGAACATGTTAGGACAATGGTGAGCATTTGGAATCCCTTGGACTCAAGTATCTGAAACCCTAATTTGAGGTAGACTGCCTTTGGAGAGGGTTTGTTTGGTCAACCCTTGGACTTCTTTGAGCAACTTGAGGATCTTTCTTGAAATGTTTTGAGAAATATGAGAGGGAAAATTTTGGGGTACAATAGTTAGCATCAAGGGTCCCTGAAAATTCTTCACTCACCGAAAGACATGGTCGCCTCCTAAACTTGGTTACCTCCAACACTGATAAAGATATGATGAAGGTGCTTTTCCAATTCTTTGATCCTCTACACCATTGCTTCACTTTTCCTGATTATCAGCATGTGCCTACTCTAGAAGAATTATCTCAACTCTTGAGTATTCCAATTATCAATTAACTACCCTTCAACGGTATGGAAATAGATCCAAAACTTGAAGAGATTGCCCAAGCATTACACTTGCAATAATCTGATTTCACAACTAATTGGGAAACAAAGAGTGGTGTCAAAGGTTTCTTAGCCAAGTTATTGTTTGAGAAAGCTCAAGATTGTTGGAACTCTTTGGACTTACAAGCTTTTTAAGAAATATTGTCCCTTCTCATCTATGGGATAGTTTTGTTTTTAAACGCTGACCAACTCATAGATGTAAATGCTGTCAAAATCTTCATGTCTCGCAATCTGGTGCCTACTTTGTTGGGAGATATCCTATATTCTTTTCACTTTCGAACTATGAGGAAGAGAGGAATCCTCATGTGTTGCACTCCTCTCTTGGCAAGATGGTTTATTTCGCATCTTCCATGATTTGTGTTGAAGAATGAGCAAGGTTTGAGGTGGTCCCATAGGTTGATAACGCTCAGACATTCAGATGTTCATTGGTGTTCTTGATCCTTGGAGAATGTTACTATCATCGACCGTTGTGGGGAATTCCCTAATGTACCTTTACTTTGCATTAGGGGAGGTATCACTTACAACCCCTGCTTAGCCTTACGACAATTTGGTTACGCCCAAAGGGATGGTCCTCATGAGATGCTCATCCAAGGAGTGGTATTCGACTACGAGAGTGACGATCAAGGCTACCGTCCGAGGTTTATACGAGCTTGGAGGATGGTGAGCAAAGTGGACAGTAAGACGCTGGGACACAAGAATTCCATTCCCCTTGAGCCTTACCTTAGGTGGATGCGAGCTCGTGCTCAGAAACTTGTGATGTCTTATCCCTCCATCTTACCAGTTATCATGGAACATGTGGTTGAAGGAGATGTCCCGTACACTGTCCTCCATCCCGAGATGCCTACCTCTCTTGAAGACTTCCAAAATGGTTGGATTCAGCTAAAGGAAGAACGAGATACTTTCGAAGCTCAATTCTATGCTAGTGAGAAGAGAGTCTTGGAGATTACAAAGCAGCTACACGAAGAGCAAAGTGTGAACGCCTACCTTGCACCGAAGAGGATGCACTCAGTCTTTTTATCTTAGAAAGTTATTTTGTAAGCCCAAGAGGCATGTTGTAATCACTTTGAACTAATTAATGAAATTGACATTTGTTCATTTCTTTTGTCTATACAAATTTAAATTTCATAAATAATTGAAATCATTTGCATATACATCTTACATGCATCATAACATGACAGGTTTTCACACAAACATGTTTCCTTATCTTTCTATTGTTTATTTCAGCAAGATGGATCTAGGGAAAACTGTGAAGCATCTTCAGGAACAAAAATCTCAATTCCAAGAGACTCTACTGGCCCTAGCCAAGGGGCAACAAGATATGATGGCATTGCTGGAAGCCAAGAAGAAACCCGAGAGAAAAGCCCTGGTCAACATGGGCGGAAGGTTCAAAGAGTCGGTTTGTCAGATCTCGGTAGTGGAAGACTCATCTGAAGAAGACAAGAATCAGATTGGTGAGGTTAGGAGTACCCAGGCTGACTGTATTAATGATCAAGCATCTTATGATGATTATTTTGACGAGCAGTATCCCCCCGCCGATGTCAAATACAAGCAGTTAGAAGACATATTGAAGGCGTCGAGATCCAAGTCGTCCCCGGTTTATATTTTGATGATTTGGGTTTGATCTCTGGGGTTATTATTCCCCACAAAATCAAAATACCAGTCTTTTCAAAGTACAATGGAGTTTCTTGTCCAAAACTTCACCTGAAATCTTATGTGTGCAAGATACAGTCGCACACTGCTGATAAGAAACTATGGGTTCACTTTTTTCAAGAAAGCTTGGCCGGGACACAACTAGAATGGTTTTATCAGTTAGATGGTTCCTGTATCAATACCTAGGAAGATTTAGCCACCGCATTCTACCACCAATACTAGTATAACACCGACTTGGCACGAACAACAGTTCAGTTGCAAGATATTACAATGGGGAAGAAAGAAGGATTCAAAGAATATGCACAAAAATGGAGAGACCTTGCAAGTAGGTTTCAACCACCTTTGACTGATAGGGAGCACATTGACATGTTTATGGGAATTTTATCTGGTCCATTCTTTAATCTGTTGAAAGTGGCATCAAAAGTGGGAAGATTTCCATGGCATCTGCCTCCACTTCCAATCCTGTGAAGAAACCTTTTATCGTGAAGAAAGAAGTCAATGCTCCGTATGGGGAAAAGGCCCGTACCAAGAAGGTTGACCATTCGTCTGTTAATATTGTCTGAATCTCCAATCCAACTCCTACTCAAAGACCATCTGCAAATCATCAATGTTTTGAAACTTCGAGAAGATAATTTACGAGGTTAGGCATGCCACTATCTCAATCCTTACAACACTTACCAAAGGATAATTTGGTGACATTGCGCGATCCTCCTACCAATCCATATACCTCTTCACCAAAGTATAATCCGAATGCCAAATGTGCTTACCACTCAAGTAGCCCTGGGCATGAGACTGGCCAATGCTGGGCCTTGAAGAACAAAATTTAGGATTTAATCGATAACAAGACTATTGAATTTGATCCTCCTCCAACTCCAAATGTAATTACCGCGCCTACGCCAAAACATGGCAAGGATGTCAATGAAGTCAATGTTGTGGGTGATTCGGATGATGAAGCCACATTTGAAGATTGGGTGTATCCAACTACAACGGAGCTAAAGAGTTGTCATGCAAAGGACTTCGTACCCATCTCCTTCATTGAGGAGCAATCATTTGCTTATTGCCTTTTATTGAATTCAAGAACATTTTGTCTGTAATATTTAACAATGTCTTTTAAGCCATGTGCCTGGCCCAGGGAACTATGGTCCATTTGTCAAGGGTTTTATTTATGTTCATCTAATCATATGATCATTCAATACAAATCATTGGACTCTTTTGCATTCAAATCTTTGTGTTCATAGTCTTTCTTTTCCTTCAAATACATTTTTCAAAATAGCCTTGTATCTTACATGCACACGCACACACTCTTGCAGGTCCTTATCCACTCTGGATCTTATTGCCAATGACTCTATTATTACCGACTATGACTTCGAATGTCTAATTAACCAAGCCGAAGACGAAGGCGAGGAAGATTGTGAAATACCGAGAGAACTAGCCAGACTTCTATTACAGGAGGAAAAACTATTCAGCCACATGAAGAGTCAGTTGAAGTCATCAATCTGGATACCGAGACAAACAAGAAGGAAATCAAGATCGGAGCTAACTTGGAAAGGAGTGTCAAGAGCAGGTTGGTTCAGATGTTGCATGATTATGTGGAAGTATTTGCTTGGTCTTATGAAGATATGTCAGGGTTGGATACCGATATCATAGTTCATCGTCTGCCGACAAAAGAAGATTGTTCTTCTATTAAACAAAAAGTTCGTCGCATGAGGCCTAACATGTCTGAGAAGATTAAAGCTGAAGTGATGAAACAATTTGACGTATGGTTCCTAGTTGTGACATCTTATCCCCAATAGGTTGCCAATGTGGTGCCAGTATCGAAGAAAGATGAAAAGGTGTACATTGACGTCTTGGTCGATAACACTGCTCAGCATAAAGTCTTCTCTTTCATGGATGGATTCTTCGGCTATAATCAGATAAGGATGGCTCCTGAAGACATGGAGAAGACAACTTTCGTTACACAATGGGGAAACTTTTTCTACAAGGTCATGTCGTTCGGGTTGAAGAATGCAGGGCAACATATCAAAGGGATGTGGTAGCTTTGTTTCATGATATGATCCATCATGAAATAGAGGTATATGTGGATGATATGATTTCCAGATGACAAACTGAGGAGGAACATCTCGATCACCTGTACAAACTATTCGAGAGGCTGAAAAAGTACAAGTTGAGGTTAAACCCTAACAAGTGCACATTTGGAGTACGATCTAGAAAGCTTCTAGGTTTTTTTGTCAGCAATAAAGGCATTGAAGTTAATCCTGCCAAGGTAAAGGCCATCCAATAAATTCCAGTCCCCCACTCTGAAAAGGAAGTTAGAGGATTCTTGGTTCGTCTCAATTACATCGCCCGCTTCATATCTCACTTGACTGCTACTTGTGAGCCAATCTTCAAACTCTTGAAGAAAGATCAAGTAGTCAGATGGAATGATGAATGTCAAGCTGCCTTCGACAAAATCAAAGAATATCTACAAGAACCTCATATTCTCATGCCTCCAGTTGAAGGAAGACCCTTGGTCATGTACTTGACAGTACTAGAGAACTCTATGGGGTGTGTTTTGGGCCAACATGACGAGTCTGGCCGAAAAGAGCATGCTATTTATTATCTGAGCAAAAAAGTTTACCGATTGTGAAACTAGATATTCACTGCTCGAGAAAATTTGTTGCACTCTGGAATGGGCTGCTCGCCGGCTAAGACAGTATATGTTGACTCATACCACTTTGTTGATTTCTAGGATTGACCCAATCAAGTACATCTTCGAGAAACCTGCTCTTTCCGGACGGATAGCCAGATGACAAATGATCTTGACTGAGTACGACATTCAATAATGCAAAAGGACATTAAAGGAAGCATACTAGTAGATCATTTGGCCCATCAAGCTGTCGATGATTATTAGTCTATGAACTCTGACTTCCCGGATGAGAACATCATGCTGGTAACCGATTGTGTGAAACCTGGACTGTATGACAAATCTGAACAAGGATCCCGATGGACTATGGTTTTTGATAGGGCTTCCAACGCCTTGGGTAACAAAATTGATGCTGTGACCATCTCTCCTGAAGGTTGTCACACTCCTTTAACTGCCATACTATGCTTCAATTGCACGAATAATATGGCTAAATACGAAGCATGCATTTTGGGTCTGAGGGCTGCCATTGATTTGAGGATCAAGCATTTGAATATGTTTGGGGATTCCGCTCTAGTGATTAGCCAAGTAAAAGGAGATTTGGACACTAAACACCCTAATCTCATCCCTTACAAGGAACTTGTGCTATCCCTGATTCCTTACTTCGAAGAGATCACCTTTGAGCACTTCCCTAGGGAATAAAATCAGTTGGTTGACGCCTTGGCCACCATTCTTCAATGTTCAAGGTCAGATGGGACAACGAAGCCCCTATGATTACAATTGAAAGATTCGACGAACCTGCACACTGCTGTAAGCTTGACAATGATACAAAAAAAGCCACGGTACTATAAGGTGAAGAGATACCTTGAAGCACAAGAGTACCCTGATGGGGAATCCATCATGGACAGAAAGTTCTTACGAAGATTTTCAGCCAAGTTCTTCCTAAGTAACGGGATATTATACAAGCGCAACCATGACTCTACTCTACTCCGATGTGTGGACAAGAAGGAGGCAGAGGAAATTATGGAAGACATGCACGAAGGTCTCTTTGGCACTCACTCAAGCGGACATACTATGGCCAAGAAAATCCTGAGAGTTGGCTACTATTTGTCAACAATGGAGACTGATTGCCATCAACACTTTAGGACTTGTCACAAATGCCAAATCTATGCTGACAAGGTCCATGTGCCTCATATCCCTATGAACGTCATGAACGCTCCATGGCCATTTGCAATATGGGGCATTGATATGATTGGAGAGATCAAGCCCACCGCTTCCAACGGACATCGCTTCATTCTTGTCGCTATCGACTATTTCACCAAATGGGTCGAAGCCGCCTCTTTTGCCTCAGTCACAAAGAGCGTGGTAGCCAGACTCATCAAACATAACCTCATCTGCCGCTATGGTATCCCCGAAAGGATCATCACCGACAATGGGACTAACCTCAACAATGCTATGATTACTGAACTTTGCACTTAGTTCAAGATCAAGCATCACAATTCTTCTCCATATAGACCTAAAATGAATGGCGCAGTTGAAACGACCATCAAAAACATTAAGAAGATTGTGCAGAAGATGGTAGTAACCTATAAGTACTGGCATGAGATGTTACCGTTTGCTCTACATGGCTAATGTACTTCCTCTAGGACATCAACTAGGGCAACTCCCTTTTCTTTGGTCTATGGCCTGGAAGTTGTTCTGCCGGTGGAAGTTCAGATTCCCTCTTTAAGGGTTATGAATGAAGCAGACTTAGGCAAAGACGAGTGGATTCAGACAAGATTGGATCAGTTGAATTTGATCGATGAGAAGCGACTGGCTGTTGTTTGTCATGGTCAGACGTACCAAAAATGTATGATCAAGGCTTTTAACAAAAAGATCAAGCCTCGAGTATATCAAGCTGGTGACTTGGTGATAAAGTGCATCATTTTACCACAAGGCGACCCCAGGGGCAAATGGACTCCCACCTATGAAGGGCCATTTGTTATCAAGAGAGTGTTCTCTGGCGGTGCCATGATGCTAACTACCATGGATGGTGAAGACTTCCCATATCCTATAAACGCGGATATAGTTAAAAAATACTACGCATAAGAGACCCGCTAGGTTGACACACCTAGGCAAAAAAAGGGCATCCCGACAAACCAAAAGGTTTGGGAAAAAATTAGGAATATATGGAAAAGATTGTACACCCGGCAAGTTGAAAACCTGAAAGGGCGACTTGGGCAAAAATGGGTATCATGGTGGGATGAAAACCCGAAAGGGCGGTCCAGGCAAAAATTAAGGATTGAAAGCATATGACTATGTCCCGTGGAATCACTACAGTCAAATTTATCACCAAGGTTCGAGTTCAAACATTCCAAGATCAATCCAATCAACTTCTGTCAACGGCAAGGGGCATTCGAAGACATTAGGGCAATAGTAGATTTGGGATGCAATGAGATCACTTCCACGTGGCTATTTGTTTTTGTTTTCAATCTTTGTTTTCCTTTCGACGATTTCCTCTTACTAGGATCTCTGTCTCTTTGTACAAAAACGCCTATTCATGGGCAAAATATCAATACAAATATACTTTGAAGTGCAAACTTTCTGTTTTTGTTCTGAGTGTAAAATTGTCCAATGACTAAAATTGAACGAACATATGCATATGAACATAACTAAAACTATTTGGCACACGTGTCCTGCTAAGCAGAAGCAAGCATCTCTTTGATGTATTTGGAATATCCCCATATAGTTATTTCATTAGCATTATCCCCACAAGGACGGCTACAATAAACCAATCCTCAACAAAGTTACACACAAAGTTTCTTTACACAGGTCAATCTCCAACCAGAGTCTCAATCTCTTGACAGCTCTCTCCCAGCTAAGTTGATCCTACAAGAAAAAGCCTTGTGGATCTCTTCCTCAAAGAACTCATATCATCAGCAGTTCATCAAGTATTCATCAACAGGGTTTATTTCCCCAACATACAACAATCAACGAACAACAAAATTCCCCCGGCATAGTCTATCCTCCCCAGTTGAGCCTGTCTTCCCCAACTGAGTTTATCCTCTCCAGCTTGAGTTTGCCTCTCAGACCATTACAAATCATAGGGCCACAAACCCTATTTCCCATTAAAGTCGTCAACAAAACCTTTACTATCTCCAAAAGATACCATGAAGCCTGGACCCGACCAAATATTAGTACAATTTTCAAGCTACTATGAAGCCTGGGCCCGACCAAATAACAAGTGTAACATTTCAGAAACTATGAAACCTGGACCCGACCAGATAATAGTTCAACTCTTCAAGATATTGAAGAGCTTGGACTCAACCAGAACAAGGTGTAACTTCTTTTTCCCAATAGAGTTTTCCTCTACCCTGGTAAGTTACTGTGAAGCCTAGATCCGATCAGATATCAGTTTTCAACTTCATCTTTTCAAATAAGTTATTGTGAAGCCTGGATCCGACCAGATAGAAATTCCCCTCAGACGTTTGTTATGAAACCTGGAATTCGACCATGTAACAACTAATTCCCAAGCAAGTAACTGTAAAGCCTAGACCCGACCAGATATCAGTTCAACTCTATCTCTTCAGACAAGTTTATTGTGAAGCCTGAACCTGACCAGATAGAAATTAACTTCATCCACCTCAAGATCTATGAAGCCTGGATCCGACCAAATATCAATTCAAATTCACCTATCCAAGAAAGTTACTATAAAGAATGGACCCGACCAGATATTAATTAACTTCATCCACCTCAAAATCTGCAAAGCCTGGAATCTGAGCAGATAACGATTTAATGTCTTTAAGTTACTGTAAATCCTGGATCCGACCAGATATCAGTTCAACTTCTTCTATTCAAGAAAGTTATTAAGAAGCCTGGAGTTCGAACAGATAACAACTAGCTACAATCCTCAGCAAGACACTGTGAAGCATGGACCCGACCAGATAATAGTACAACTCTTCAAAAACAAACTATGAAGCCTGGACCCGGCCAGATAGTAGTTATCACTTCAATTTACTATGAAGCCTGGACCTGACTAGATATCAGTTCAACTTCATCCTTTCTAGCAAGTTTACTGCAAAGCCTGGAATCTGACCAGATAACAGATAACTTCCTTATACCCAGTAAGATGTTGTGAAGCTGAGAATCCAACCAGATAACATCCTAACTTCATTCTCCCCCAAGAAATTTTCTACGAAGCCTGGTATTGTACCCCAAAATTTACCCTCTCATGTTTTCCAAGGTCTTCCCCTACATGGTTGGTCACAAACCCTTTCCTAAAGGAAAGGAAAATTTTTTAGTGGTGTTTTTAAGGAGCCTTTCGATTGTCATGGAAAGTGCTTCGATTGGAATTATGGCCAAGCCCTTCGATTAGGCATGGATACAAGGCCTTTCGATTGGCTTCATGACAAGCCTTTCGATTGGCCTCATGACAAGCCTTTCGATTGGCCTCATGACAAGACTTTCAATTGGCATGGTGTCATGGCCTTCGATTGGCATTCTGAAAGACTCTTTCGTTTGACCCTGGGCCAAGCCTTTCGATTGGCATGGCAAGGGATCCTTCGATTTGGCATTGTGTCAAGGCAGCTTCGATTAGCATGGTAATAGTTTCCTTCGATTGGAATTTCAACAAGGACTTCGATTGGTATTGATAAAAGGCCCTTCAATTAGCATTCCAAAGGGTCCATTCGAAGAAGCTTTCAAAGGTTCCATTCGAAGAACATGCAAAGGCCCATCTGAAAGGAGCATTCGAAGGAGGCCATCAGTCCATTCAAAAGGGAGCATTTGAAGGAGGCCATCAGCCTATTCGAAAGAGGGCATTCGAAGGTCAGTTACATATCATTCAAAATTCAAAAGAAAGAGACAAGATCCCATGTGTTTGGCCAATGTTACAAATTCCTATTCATAGCTTTCAAACAAAATCAAGCCTGTTTAAACCTTTGCCTTCTTGTCCCATCTACCCCCTCTAGATAAAGAGAACACAAGTGTTGCAAAATGGGGGGGGGGGGGACGAAAAAACATTGGAGAGAGGCTGCCCATAAAATCCACCAAAGGTTGCCAGAATTTTCCAAGCAAAAGCCACCCCTCAACAAAAGTAGCCAAGCCCAGAAGCCTCAAATCTAAGGTGCCTATATCCAGGAAGCTCCCAAATCGAAGCTTCAATCTACTGGTAAGAGAGGGTAAACTATCCAACCTTGTATTTGCATAACACATCCATACTTGTTGTTACCTTCGATTTGCCATCCTAGACAGGATCAAAGGGCATGGGTTTGGCCCCCAGGTCATGTTCTTCGTTTGCTAACATTTGCTGCAGATTTAGCCTGAAAAGATCTAGTGCGCGCAGGACCGAAGGGCCTAGGGTTTGATACCCAGGCCTTGCGTTTTATTCCACTAACATACTTTTGTAGGTATAGCATCCCAGATCGAAGGAGACACCTTCTCTGGATCGAAGCCATGACCTTCTAGATCGAAGAAGACATCTCCTGCTTGGATCAAAATACATTCCCTTTCCCCAGGATCGAAGGGAAATCCCCTTCCCTGGATCGAAGGATAGTCACGCCTACTCCTTAGCCCAATCGAAAGAGGGCATTTCTTCTGAATCGAAGACCATAATTTTCCTGGGATCGAAGCCCCCCCTTTCCCTGTAATCGAAGGGTGCCCCCATTTGTATTTTTACTTTTTGGTTAATTTCTCTATTTTTGTCTTTTTTAATTAACATTAAAATCAAAATCACAAAAATATTAGGCTAGTTATTTTTCCAACTAAATTAATTTTGTAAATAAATTAATTAATTATTTTAACATTTTTCTTAAAATTAAAATTAAATAGACTTAGGTCTTATTTTCTTTTATACCAAAAACAACAAAAAGATTTTCATTTACTTTGCGCGTGTTTATTTAATTCCATATTTTACTGTTTACTGGATGTAATAGATAAATTAGGATATTTACTGCTTTATTCCCCATTATCCTTGTATAATGTAAATCCCCTCCCCGAAGCATTGTAATAGCGTAGGACCTCTATATTTTGCATTTTCCTTTTACTGCTTTTCATATTAACTGTTAATAACTAGACATGTATGACAAAGACTGAAATCAAACGCTAGCTAACTTAATAAAAAGACAAAAATAACTGAAACACAACACAATTGCATACAAGCACCTCTAAGGTACGCCCACTTTGGTTGCCTTAAAAAAATAGTCATGAGGCAGAAATACTTTAGCAAAGATCCATAAAATCAAAAGATCATAGTCCCTCGATGACCCTACAGTTGCTTTCTCAGTAAATGATTTAGTCCCTAAAACAGAATTGCTAAAGCATCCCGAAGTTACCTTCGTGACTGTAACGTCCCTTCAAATTTACCTCATACATCCAAAGATAGGGCTACCTACTCACTAATAGTAGGATAGCACTGTCTAAAGGATGGGAGGAAAAGAACTACCTTTTCGAGTACAAAAGTAGATAGCTGTTAGAAGTTTGCTCAAAAACACTCTTTTTGCACTTACACGGAAAACTACTTTTTCAAAAACAATTTCAAAACACTTTGTATATGTTCTCTAATTTTCCGAGAAACATTACAAAGTTCGCCGTACTAAGGCATTTTTCAAAACATCTTCAAACACACAAAGAACAAAAGCATTTTAAAAATGAGAAAACCTCTAAGAGCCAGTGGAAAACCACAGATGGAAAGGGTGCTAACACCTTCCCTTTCCATAATCTACCCCCCTTACTCAGAAGATATCTGGAAAAGGTCTTTTCAGTTCTTTTCACCCTTTCCTTTGTTGGATAAAAGAAAAGATGGTGGCGACTCTTGCTTACCGCGACATTTGCGAAGAAAAAACGCAAAAACCAGTATATAAACAGTCGCTTCTGCCACCGTATCACATAAATGGCGACTCTGTTGGGGAAAATAAAAAGTGGGGTTACCTTAAAGTTAGTTCATTATTTACCTGCTTTGTTGTGCTTTGTTTGCTTTATCCTTGAAGGGTTGTTTAGGTTGTTACTATAGATCCTACATTCGGATATGGGGAACCTTTTAGGTAAGTAGCAATAGATCGTGGAAACTGTGTGGGGTATACCAACACGGTTGAAGCGATGGGTATGTTGATGCAACACTTTGGTTGGTACCGGTAGCCCTTGAGTTAATCAAGGAGAATACGGGGCCGCAGTGTGGTGTCATAAAGCATCAACTGACCTTAGAACCTTTAAATGAATAACTTGGCCATTAGGACGTAGCGAGATGGATGTCTTTGGTGTATTCCCATAGTCGGCAGATACTCGACGCTACACTCATTGAGATTTGACTCCTGAGTTTTGTTTGGTTACGAGTCATTCGCCTATCGAACGAAGCTTATGGGAAAGATCAGAGATATTGAGATCCCTTAGAACTCGGTTACTATTTATAGAACAGGTTGAACCAATCCAACTTCAAGAGGGTACTACCTTAAAACCCATGCAAGCCTAAACCTAAGGCTGCTTATGTGACTTGTTTGCTTTCAACTTGAATTACTTGCAGAGTTTTATTATCTGACAACATGATTTCCTTGCAGGATTTGTTTATAGTCATTATCCAATAACTTGGATTTCTTGCAGGGTTTACTTCTTTATATAACCTTACACTTTTTCTTAACGCATAGCATACACATTATAACATCATGCCACAAAATTTCCTTAACCATTTCAAGGATCTCAAGGGTTTGTGATGCAGGTTATGATAAATCAGACGTCTAGCAAGGGGAAAGAGGATTTATTTTCCTCTAGCCAACACTGTCAAAAGACCAAACATGACAACTTGAGTCAGGGGCTATGACCCGCTCGATATGGTGAGCTTGACTCTTGTAGAAGGACCTTCAACAATACGAAGTCTTTCAAAGCTGCAAATTTAAACTTCTGACATTTTATTGTTTACCCTGCGAGTCCTTGAAAACATTGCATACGCATATCATACATGTTATTGCATAAACATGTTTCAAAACAAGGTCCTCATCTTATTCGTTGTTTATTTCAGCAAGCAAAGAAATGGCTCTTGAACAAACAATCAAAGACCTTCAAGCTTAAAATGCTCAATTCCCACAAATGTTCCTGACTCTGACCCAGGGGCAGGAAGAGTTGAAAGCACTCCTTGCTAGGGACCTGGCCAAGAAAAGTCTTAAAGATAATAAGGACAAACGGTTGGAACAACTCCAAGCAGAGGTGGAAGTAATGAGAACCCAGATGTTAGGGCAGATGGCTCTTATCCAAGGCTTAGCCCGGGGACAAGAAGAGCTGAGAGCCATTATTAATAAACTTCGTCAAGGCGGATAGAACCATATGAAGCAAGTAGTAGAGGTTGGGGACTAAGTCATTAAGCAACCTCACCAAAAACAACAGGTTAATCAGAGTAAGGAGCATACACCCAAGAGGCAGTTTACCAAACTCAACATGACGTTGTCGCAAGTCCTGCAACACTTGTTGAAGTTGAATTTGGTCACATTGAAGGATCCTCCTCGGAATCCTAATACTTCCGCTCCTACTTATAGTCCTGATGCAATATGTGCATATCACTCCAACATTCTGAGGCATGACACTGATAGCTGTTGGACGTTGAAATACAAAATTTAAGACCTGATTGATGAAAGAGCATTAGAATTCACACAAGATGGTCAATTGGAATTTTTCTGTCATCCCTCCAAGGCACACCATCTGAAGTGACAAGTTCTGACAAGAAGGCTTTTCATTCATTAGAATTTTCAATTTGTAATTTTCTTTTGATTGTTTGAACATTTATTCATATCAAACCTTGTTATTTCATCAATGCATTGCACATGTTTGTCTTGAATTAATTTGTTTGCACTATGCTTGAACTGCTTTCTTACTTCCTTTTTGTGATATTAAACTCTCGATCAAAAGCTCTGAGCCTTTAGAGGGAGGATGATGAAAATGATACAACAATCCATACAGTGTGCTTCTGAACAGACCTTGCTGACGATGAACATACGTTGTTTCAAATCCCAAACAGTGGAGTTATAAGGAAGATAATCCCTAGTCAACCCCTTTGAGCCAAAGAAGTAGGAGTTTTTCTTTTCACACAAATTAAAACCCTTAATCATGACCCAGGGAATGGTAGTTTCTCAGTTAATTCAGATACGCATTCAGTTGCAATATTATGCGTCATACACAATGCATGGCATCGAGGACGTCCTTCCAAATCAAAAGACGGTGATGGTTCCGCATAATCATCAAGACAGGAAGTCATCAGCTCTCACAATAAAATCCCTCTAAGTCAAAACCTATGAAGGAGACTTAAGAAAAAACGGGGGCATCCCACTGACTGTAATCACAAAAGAAACAGTTTAGGCAAAAGACAGGGATTACAAAATCAAAAAAAAAAAGAGGTCCTACAAATCCTCAACAAAAATAAGATTACAAAAATGACTGCCTCTTCAAAACAAACGTTCAATTTCTGAACCATCACCAGAATATCAAGGACAAGATGCCAAACTGAACCAGGATCTAAACACACAATTAACTGAGCATAGGACTGAAGAACATCATGAAGAACAGGTGGGTACAAATAAACTTTGAGCCTTTATCCTTTGTTTCTTGAAGCATAGGTTAGTTCATAAGCATACTGTTACAAAAGGTATCCTGAATCCTGTAGGACTTGCTATAAATCCTGAGTTGATATCACTCTCTTGCAAAATTTGTTTTAATAAAAAATGAATTTTCAAAAAAAACTTCAACACAAGAATAAACTTTGCATTCCTAAAATACCATTGTTTGCATATGACTATTTGTTCAATAGCAGAGAAATTCACATGACGAATATCTAGTGAACAAAAACCTTCTTAATGAAAAAGATCACCTCAAGTGGAAAAACACTTCCAACCAAGGGGCACAGCATGATCATTGTCCATCATCTGGGGAAATCAAGTCAAGATTCAAGGAATCTCTCAAAGATGCCAAATAGCCAGGGGCAGGTCTCCATCTGAATCACTT
The DNA here is from genome assembly GCA_948472305.1 of Vicia faba. Taxonomy (NCBI): domain Eukaryota; kingdom Viridiplantae; phylum Streptophyta; class Magnoliopsida; order Fabales; family Fabaceae; genus Vicia; species Vicia faba. The sequence continues at coordinate 27,296,997 of OX451739.1, forward strand.
GGGGCATTAGACATGAATTCGGACAACGAATCACGTACAATCAAGCAAAATTAATGTTCCGCGACGAATTTATTCTCAAAACAAGAAAACAAGAATTCCCAACGGAAACATTCTAAATAAACCAGATTATCTTCTATCAACAGGTCAGATACGATCCAGAGACGGATGTCATTCTAACACTTATTTCAACACATCATCTAGAAATAGTTCAGGTACGATCCAGGAACGGATGTCGTCTTGACACTTACTCTAGATTCTCATCTAGAAACAGTTCAGGTACGATCCAAGAATGGATGTCATCCTGACACTTACTCCAGATTCTCATCTAGAAACATTTCAGCTACGATCTAGAGACGGATTTCATCCTGACACTTACTCCATATTCTCATCTAAAAACGGTTCAGGTACGATCCAAAGAACAGATGTCATCCTGACACTTACTTCAGATTCTCATCTAGAAACGGTTCAGGTACGATCCAAAAACGGATGTCATCCTGATACTTATTCCAGACTATCTTCTAGAAACAGTTCAGGTACGATCCAAAACGGATGTCATCCTGATACTTAGTCCATATTATCTCCTAGAAACGGTTCAGGTATGATCCAGAGACAAATGTCATCCTGATACTTATTCAGACCATCTTTTAAGTACAGTGCAAATACGATCCAGAGATGGATGTCATTCTGACACTCATTGAACCAAATTTAAAGTATAGTACAGATACGATCCAGAGACGGATGTCATTCTGACACTCATTCAACACATGTTTCAAGAACAGTTCAGATACGATCCAGAGACAGATGTCATTCTGAAACTCATTCGATACATGTTCAAGTATAATCATGACATAGATCCATCCACCAAACTATCCAGCAGGCACAGGGGCATAAACATCCTGATGTGAAGTCATCATCGTATCCTCAGCATATGTCTGTGACATCTATGTTCCCTACAGAGCAGAAACAACCAGAGTTTTCCCTCTTCTTCCCCAATTCGGGATTACCTTCTCCAACTGAAGTCTGTTTTCCCCAGCCCGGTTCAAACAATTATAAAACCTCCTCCCAGGTAGAGTTCATTTCTCAAACTATGGAAGCTCATTTCCCAATAGAGTTTATTTCTCTACATTGGCAGAATCTTCTAACAAGCGTCTCTCTCCGCAGAGTTATCCTCGGGCAGAATCAATTCTCAAGTAGAGTCAATCCCCAGTGGGTTATCCTCAAACGTCAAAAGAGGAAATCCCCGGCGAATCATCTCCATTCATCATCCCCAATGGAAATGAAGGATCCAGCTTCCCAATACTCTCCAGCAGTAGTCTGGGATTTATTTTCCTAGACTGGGAAACATCTCAATAACATCCCATATTCATACATCATGGCATGTGCATACACATTGCATACAGTATAATCTCATTTATTTTGAGAAAATTATCAATGCATTTCATGCATCATGACATTGCATATGACTAACTCTTTACCTTTTTCAGGAAAATATCAAATCAACAAACACCGCTACTTATGTGACCTAGTAGTCTTCTCAAAAGTTATGTCTGATGAAGGGCTATTTCAGGAATTTCCTCATAAAGATGTTTTGTACCCAAAAATTTTCCCTATCATTTATCAATAATTTGCTTACAAAATCTCCTTTGACTCAAGACTGCATTAGGGTTGATCAGCTCAAGACACCTCCTTAAGCATTGATGACCAAAATTAGGGTTTGAGATTGCACAAGGATATTTGAACTTTCAATACCCCATATGACTTTCATGGATAATTATGGACCCTCAAGATCACTCATGTCAAGTTTCAAGCCTTGGACCACACTTTTGCTCAGTCAATTGAGCAGTTGACCTAATAATCAATTATATTGGGGAAAAAGTCAACCATGGCCAATTTACAGTCAAACTTCATAAGTTTTTTATCCACATCAACATTTTATACTCATATGTATCATTTGATCAAGTTTGGACCGCAATTCCCCAAGAAATTTGATCAAATCTTCAAAAGGGCAAAATGGTCAAAATTAGGGTTTTTACTAGGAAAGGGCAATTTCTGATTTTTGACCTAGCAAATGCTCAATTGGTTTAAGGCATGATCTCAAGAGTACAATTGCATAATTTTTACCTAGTTACATAGCTCAAAACATTGCTCAAGTCCAATGGATTGACAGATGAATGTTCAGTCAACTAATCAAAAGTCAACTGTATACTGAAAAGACAAACTTTGACTTTTTGATCAAATTCAAATGCCAAAGATAACAATTCATTAAAGCATGTCAAAATATAAAACTTATTCATCAATAAATCAAAATTCAATATTTCATTTTGAAAAGTTAAAATTTCTAAACTTAGAAATTTTTCTAAGTGTTGGAAATTTCATGTTTTATTCACAACTTTGAACAAATTTTTCACCATGATGCAAGCTGATTCAAAATAAACTTCCAACACGAAAGTTTTAGATATCCATGAAATCTACAACTTTGATTCACACAACTTCTTCCAAAAGTTCTTGGATCTCAAGTTATAATTTTAAGAACATGTGGTCATGAAACAAAACACTTAGTAAAATTTTGCCCTAATTTGGTCAGGATTTTGACCCAACTTCATGGCACTTTTTCATATAGTTCCAAGGGTAATCTTCAAAATAAATTCAAATATGGGTTGTAGAGAACATTGAAAGCTTTCCAAAATGTACAAGAACTCCTTGATATCATTTTTGAGTAGGGAGAATTGAAGAGATGAAGTTAGGGTTTTATCACTTGAATTACAAGTCATTTTGTGATGAACCAAATTCAAAATTCAAACTATGCAGCATAAACTCTACTTTGCAGGCCTCAAAATTGTTATACACTCCATAATTAATGGCTTTCATAGCTGTTAGAGGTCTTATTTCAAGCATTCAATGCATGGACATGCTTTATATCCATTTTTGGAAGAAAGTGTACATTGCCATTTTGATAAAGTTCTTTTTTACACAAAACTTGTTCTTGAGCCTTGCACTTGTTCTCTTATGATCATACAAGTCTTATAACTCATAGAAAATGGTTTAGACACTTACAATCACTCATCCCATGCTTGTACTACACATTGAAACTTTGTTTCCCTCTTTTCTTCAAAATCAAGTAACCTAGCATAAAGCTTGTAACTTGTACTTCTGACATGCCAATGCACTCCAATCCTTTTGCTTATAGATACACAAACTATTTGCATCAAAGACACGAACGCTTAAGCCCTGAAAATACCTAGAACTTAGAATCACGTCTCATACCTCCATTTTCACATAAACTGACCAAAAACTTGAAACTTATAACTCCCTCGTGCGTTTTCAAGCCTTTTGGTTTCTAAAGCTTCTAAGCATCATTTAGAACTGATCCCACGCCCTGTTACAGAACTGTAACACCATTAACACCATCCTCCATTTTCAAAAATAGAGCTTTGCACTTGGACTTCTCCAGAACTCCTCAGGTACTTTCAGCTCAAGTTAAGCATTCCATTAGCTTCCTGGGAACTTGAGGAAGCTAACCAACCATTGGAACTCCTTGAAAGCTGCTCAAACTTCAAACCCGATACCCTCTTGCAAGGTAAGTTTTCTTACTTTGGAAATTTTCATACAGGCATCATCAATGATTTATTTGTGAACAAAATATGTAGATATCATTGCCCTAAAGCTAACCATGTCCATAGTTTCCATTAATTTTGCTTGAGCTTAGAGAATTTTGAGATTGAATTTTCTGGGATTTTTAGGGTTCAGAATAGGACCATTAAAATTCAGGTTTATCTTTGAGCTATAGTTTTAATGCTTTACATTTCTGAAATCGTGAGAAAATTTGATACAAGTTTCATGTTTACAGTTTTCATTTTTGTTGAGATTTGAACAAGTTACAGTTGGTCTGGTTGGAGGTTGAAGATGAAGTAGAAATCTGGGCGCATTTTGTATCATATGTTTATTGTTTTGCTTATGTTAACGGATGTATAGCCACCTCAGTGGTAGAAGAGCGCGCTTGTAACCTTTGGGACCTGGGTTCGAGCCCCAGTGGTACTCTTTTTATTTTTAGCATATTTTTGCATTTTTCTGACCCTTTTTTGCAGGCGCTGGTCTTCACCTTTGGGCTTTGTTTTTGTTTTTCCCCTGGCCAAATTTAATTTAATTTTCTTATTTTCTTTTTTATATATTTTCTTAATTATTTTTCTAACACTAAAAAATCATTAAAAAAATACAAAAATAGTAGATTTATATTTTAACTAAGTTTATTTATTTTTCCCCACAAAAAATATTTTATTTAACCACACTTTATTTATTTTACTAATTATTCTTGTAAATTTAATTAAAACTAGGATATTATTTATTTTCTTTTACACCAATTAAAATATATTATTTTAATATAAAAAAGGCCAAAAATATTTTATAATACTATAAATTATTTTCAAGACAAAAATATGAAAATACTTTTCTTAAACTTAATTTCCTTTTAATCAATTAATAGACTTAGGGTTTCATTTAAAATCTTTTCTTATTAAATTAGGTTTACTTTTATTATTTTAATTAATTATTTTCTTTTAATTAATTAGGTTAAAACAATTTCCCTTTTCCTAAAAAATCCAAACAAAAATATCCATTTTTCTTTATATTTGCATTCTTGCATATTTATTCATTTTGTACATTATTTCCATTTAATTTCTTGTACAAATTCAATTTGGTTGTAATAGATTAATTAGGTTTATATTCTTGCAATCCCCATTTACAATTTTTACACCCCCTTCCCACAAGTATTGTAATAGCGTAGTAACTTTAAATTCCGCAATTTACCGCTTTATACATAACATGCTAGTAATTAGGATTTGTATGGAAAGACTAAAACCAATACTTAGAAAACCCTAATTCAAGACAAAATCAAGCATGAAAACAATACACTTGCACACAAACACCCCTAGAATAAATCCACTTGGTTGCCTTTACAAAACGGCCATATTACGCATGTGAGGTATCTTAGCAAAAACAAACATATACAAGATCATAGTCCCTCAATGACGCTATCTAAGTTGCCTTTTGAGATCGGTGGATCTGGAACTGACTGTTTAACGCTGGTTCGTGAAATGTCGCGGAAGCAAGAGTCGCCACCGTCTTTTATTTTCTCCAATATGGAAAGGACAAAAGCACAGAAAAATTCCTTATAGAGATTGCTCTCGGTTCGGGAGGTAGATTTATAGAAAGGGAAGGTGTTAGCACCCTTTCTATCCATGGTTATCCATGGGCTCTTAGATACTTGCTCATTTGTGTTTTCAAAATTGTTTGTTTGCTTTTCAACTGTGGGTTTAAAAAAAGTTTCTTTGAAAATTTCAGTTCGACTCTTGTATCAGTCCTCAAGAGTGTTTGAAAAATTGCTTTTTGAAAGCTTTTTGAAAGGTGTCGGTGTGAAAAGAAGTTTTTGATTTGTTTTGAAATTAGAGCAAGTATCTACGAGTCATCTACCTACCCTAAGGAATTCGTCTGTGTAAATATCCTTAAAGTAGTGCCATCCCACCATTGAGAGGTAGGTAGCACCACCGTTGGAGGTATTCGGGTCAATTCGAGGGTTCGGGACATTGTGGTCACCAGAGCAATGGGAAGACACCTTAGAAGCTACTCTCATGCCATGTTCATGGACATGAGGACTTACTAAAACATCCTCTACTCGACGACCACTTTTCGAGGGGCAAGGCAACAGTGAGACGTACCCTAGGGGTGGTGTGTGATTTGTGTGTCATTTTCAGTTATATTTGTCTTGTTCATGCATTGGTGATCTACGCTTTGTTTTTATTTTTGACATTCATTCTTTCATGTGGTTATTAACAGTTAAAAGGTGCGGAATTTAAAAGTCCTACGCTATTACAAAGGCGCAGGTCTACATCGCCAAATTAATCCAAGACCCGATTTGAAATAAATAAACACGCGGAAAGTAAATACCCTAATTAATCTATTACAAGGCTTTGGGGAAATTACATGAACTTTAAAAAAGAAATAAAAGTAAATATGCGAAAAGAAATAAAATCGAGAATGCGAGGGCGTTGGACCCGTTTAAAGCAATTAAATTGAAATCATAAATTAATTAAGTTAAATAAAGAAAAGAACTTTTTTTTTTGGATTTTTTTTGTATTTATGGAATTTTAATGAGAAAATTAAATGGAATTTAAAAGTTAATTAAAATCCTAATTCTAAACTATTTTTAATTTATTAAAAAAATGTTTAAATTGTACCCTAATTTACATTAATCATTTACATGGCATCTTTATTTATAAAAATAATTAATACTTAATAATGGTAAAAAGAAAAGAAAAAGAATAAAGGCATTAAAACCCTAATCTCTATATTTTTTAATTTATTAAAAAAAACATTGAATTAAACCTAGAATTAAAACTAAATTAGTTAACAAAATTTATTTACAAAATAATATTAAATAAAATAATAAACATATTTTGCTTTTTGACTTTCTGATTTTTTTTTTATTTTTTGGTGTTATAAAATTATCTTTATGGAATTAAATAAAATAATTAATCAAAAGAAAAAAAAGAGAATTAAAAAAAAGGAAGAAAAATGCAAACCATATGGGGGTTTGTTGGCCCTTTTGGAGGTATGTTTGAGCAATTTGGCCCACCATAATCAAGCCTTTTTTGACTTCTTCTGATTACGTGTGCATGCGTTGATTATCGTCCAGTGTGATCTGCAAGTTCTGGCTTTTGGATGGATCTCACATCTTGCAAAGTATCAGAAGGTGACCTCCGCAATCTCTTTGCTGAAGAAGCATCTATGTCATAATCACCAACCTCTTCTTTTAAACCCGATGACAGCATTGAAACACCCGATCCACATGAAAATTGTACCAGCATACTGTCTCCTAATCGACTGGCGAGAAAAAACATAGAATTTCCAATTGTCGTAATACCAGAAGATAGAACTGAAGCTTTTGACTTGGAAAGATCAAGTCTTTGTACAACCCTTCCATCATAAATAAGAGTAAGCAATAGAAGTTCACCAGTTTTTGTTGACAGCAAGGCTACATTATTCAACAACCAAGTTGCATTGGCAGCATCAAGTTCCACATTGAAACTTGATCTTGGCATCTCCTGACTATTATCAGGGGAAACAGCATAGTTGTTCAAGGCCAGTGCACATGAAGCAGACTGACTATGATAATGAATAGTGTTTTCACCAATGACAAGAACACCACCAATTGGTGAGGGCACTGCAAGAAGTTTGTACACATCGTGGGGGAGATTAACAGCTAACCAAATAAGTGGATGCTGCTTTAAAGTTGTGCTGATGCTAAGTGCTGATATAGTGCAAGTGTGATCTTTCCATGAGACACGCCTAACCCAAGTAAGCTCACGTTCATGCAAGATCACCATCACAGGTTCAATATAGCCATGAACAAATGTGAAATCTTTTACATGCCTCATATCCAAGTCACGCAGATTTATCATATAAGATGAGTCAATACGGGCAGGAACAACACCTCCAGAACCTGACACATCATCTTCCCCAACTAAACCAGAACTAGCCTGATTAGTCTTTAGTATTATCATTTGCAAATCATAGACAAGAACTCCACCACACCTGCCTTGAGGATCAACCTTTGCCACCGGGCCTCTTGCAAATTGTTCTCTGCCTCTTTTCAAATGAAGCCATTCGGGACCCTCAAAACAATGCAATGAACTGGTACGAAGTCCGTGGATAGAATCATCATACTCCAGAACTGAAATCTTTGCATCTCTAAAAGTTAAGATGATAGAATCTCGCCTTTTAGAAGCAGCACCACCACCAACGCTCAACACAGCCACGCTTTCAACATTGCCATGCAACCTGTAATGACAAACGAGCTCAAGCGAGGCACCAGAGACACCATCTAGGGCACTAGAATCCGTAGAGGATTTAGGAGGATCATGTTGAAGACGAACTATGTATACTTCGAGAACATTTGCAGCAGTGATGACGAGATTGGGAACGGGAGCAAGGTCGTGGGATTGCGGGACCCAATCGGAGTCAAGGTCGTCGTCAGGTTGAAGAGGAGTGATGCGAGGTGTGAAATCGGAGCGGGAGTGGGTGAGGAAACCGGAGGCGCAGTTGTCGATGCCGGTTGGCCATTGCATCATCTTGTATGCGGCGAAACTCATGGTGGATTTGGGTGTGAGAATGTTTCGTCTGCGGTGGCTCGAGGGCTGATTACTGTTGCGGATTTGACGGCGGTAGTGAGGAGATCCGCGACGAGGGTGGTTGGCGTGACTTGATTGGAGCGCCACGACGGATATGTTTTGGTAAGTCTCGCGTGGTGCTTCCGTCGTTTTTGCAGAAAGGAGCTTTGACGGCGTTTCATGTGCGTCGGTCAACGGTGTTCGATTCGTTCTCCGGTGGCTCTTCTGTCAAATTCTTTGTCCTGTTGTTGTTCGTTTTTTTCCTTCTATTTTCCCTCATATTTTAATCTTTGGCCAAAAATAGAATATATCATCAATAGTATTTGAAACGAAACAAAGTGTGTGAGAATTGTGGATTTTTCTGGAGGTTTCAGCATAGCATTCATGTTCTCGTGATTAGGTTTAGGGTCTGGCTTATATGGAATGAATTAGGGTAGAAATCCAAGTCCATAATCCTTTGTATTCATGATTCAAATATTTGGTTTTCAATGATATAAAAATCCAATCTTTTGCCATGAAACCATTGATAATTGCATAGGATCTTTCCCTTTTTGTGATTCACGAAATATTGAGGCTTTAATGGACCTATTAGCTGCATAAAAAGATTTAAAATGCATGCTTGAGTATTTTTGTCATATTTTATTTAATTAAATGAATTAATAGTGATAAAAATTCAAATAAATAATAAAAAATGATGAAATAAATCCCCTTTGGGTCAAATGGTCGTGCATAGCCTTTGGATGATGATTCTTGGAAGAAAATGTGGCCCATTAGCAATTTTGAGGCATTTGAAGCAAAGTTGACTTTTCAAAATTCCCAAAGGTTTCCCAAATTCCACAAGGCATATCTTGCTCAATTTTTAAGCTTTGATCATGTTCTTGGACATTTTGGAAAGGTATTGAAGTCCTCTAACCCATGCCTTTGGTCCCATGTCATTTTGATTTACCAATCTTAAGTTATGGACTTTGACTTAAAGTGCCTTTTTGTTGACTTTTGAAAATGACCTATAATGTTGAGATTGATAACTTTTTGTGAGAGCATTTCTTGGACTTGAAGTGTGAAGAGGAGTTGTAGGAAATGTCTTTCTCTTCAAAATGAGCTTTGGATGGAATTTTTCTGATAAACCATGTGGATGTTATGCCTTGGTCAAGTTACAGTTGACTTTTCCAACTGTCCAAATATGGAAACTTTTGCATCTTGAGACTTTTTGGGCCATACCTTGAAAATCATGATCAAGCATTGATCAAATGATGTTTGTGGCTTCAAAATAAGATGTTGACCAAAATTTTGAACTTTTGACTGTCAAATGACCATTTTACCCCTATAGTTGACTGTTGAGCAATTAGGGTTTTTGACTGTGCAATTTTGTGTTGTGAGTCTTGAAACTTGACATATGGATGCTTGACAATGTTTATAGGCATGTGGGACTTGATTGGACCCTTGGAAACTTCAATTTCTTTGCCAGAACCAAAACCCTAGTTTTTGACTGTTAGGAGGCCCTTGAACTGTGCAACCCTTGGGAGATTTTGAAGCATGCTCTTAGCAAATCTTGAAGAATATGGGAGGGCAAATTTTGGGGTACAACAGTTTCCCCTGTTCAATCTTCTTAGACCTGAGGATGCAGATTGGCTGACGTGCCTTTCGTAATCCGAAGGTGGAAGTTGATTGAACACTAGAGTGCCCAGAAATTTGCGCTCACATAGTAGCAGTGTGATGATGGGAATGGGCTTACAGATTCCATTTGGAGATTGATGGATAGGATGATGGGCTTATAGATGCCATGCTGAGAGGTGATGGATAGGTGGATGGGCTTATAGATGCCATATGGGTGTCGATCGCGTAAGAGATTCCATAGCGAGAACTTGCGTACCTGAAAAGAAGATGATTACCTGGCCCATTACAGGAGCTGGTCTTCAAACTCTTATGTAGATGTGCCCTGAATGGTTACAGGAATTGGGTCTGGAGCTTCAAAAGGTGATGAATGAACCAGGGATGGTTACTACCTCAACGGGACGGTGAGAGAACCTTGGACGATTACTACCTCAACAGGAACGCTGAGAGAACCTTTGACGATTACTACCTCAACAAGAACGCTGAGAGAATCCTGGAGCAATTACTACCTCAATCAGTAATGATGAGAGAATCTGGGGTGATTACTACCTCAACAGTAACGTTGAGAGAATCATAGGCGACTTCAACCTCAACAGTAACGCTGAGAGAATCATAGGGCGACTTCAATCTCAACAGTAACGCTGAGAGAATCTTGGATGTCTTCTACTGGGATAAGAATCAGGTAGATCTTAGGGTCGATCTGACTGAACCAGAGAAGGCCTTTGACTAGATAAGAATCAGGAAAATCTTAGGGTCGATTTAACTAAACCGGGCAAAGTCTTGGAATATCTTTAACTGGATAAGAATCAGGGAGATCTTAGGGTCGATCTGACTGAACCAGAGGAGGCCTTTGACTGGATAAGAATCAGGAAAATCTTAGGGTCGATTTAACTGAACCGGGTAAGGTCTTGGAATATCTTCAACTGGATAAGAATCAGGGAGATCTTAGGGTCGATCTGACTGAACCAGAGAAGGCCTTTGACTGGACAAGAATCAGAAAAATCTTAGGGTCACTGAACCAGACTAAAGTCTTGAAACGTAGATGAGAACTTAACTGGGTCTTTCCTGAAAGGTAAAGGTCAGTCATATGCAATGCATGATATGGATCAAGCAATGATGTTCTCAACATAAATGAGATTTGTAATATATGATGCATATATGCATGCTATAATGTATGGAAGTGTGATGTTTATGAACATATGTTTTCGTCCTAGGAAAATAAATCCTTGACGGGTGCCGGGAAGTTAAATCCTGGGCTGATGTAGAGCTTCTGTTTCCACTGGGGATGATAGCTGCAAGAATACCGGTAGGAGAAGATAACTCCGTTGGGGGATAAACTTGGAGAATGGATTACTCTGCGGGGAGAAAATTACTCTAGCGATCTTGCTGGGGAGCAATACTCTGTGGGGAGAGAGGTACTTTGCTGGAATGTTGATGGTAACTTTGCTGGGGATACCATTGGTGAACTCTGTTGGAAGATCTGATGAACTCCCCTGGGGATTCTGTTGATGAGCTCTGTTGGAAGATTTGATGAACTCCGCTGGGGATAGGAAGACTTCGTCGAGGACGATCTTTCCGTGGCCATTGGCTGAGGATAACCCAGTTATATCCTGGTAGGGAAATAACCTTTGAATAAAGCCGGGAGTCGCGTTCGTGCTCTGCAGGGATAAGCTTCCAGAATCTACTGGGGATAAGCTTACTGCTTGGGGAGATGGATTCTACCTTTCCTGGGGAAACTGGATTGGACTCTCCTGGAGAAGTTTATTTGATATGCTGGGGAAGTGGCTCCATTGAATGTTTGATATACCGCCGGGGAACAATCTTTAGGTTAAGACTGCCGGGGATGCTTGTTAAGAATGTCTGTATACTGTGCTGGGGAATATTGAGATCTGCGGGGGATACTCAACTTCCTCAAGGTTGATAATAGCTTTGCCTGGGGAGAGTGCACTGACTTGCTGGCTCACTCTCTGGGGATTTAAGATATACTGGTTATGTTCTTTAGCTGAACCTACCTTGGTACCTTGATAGACTGAGCAACTAGATCGCTTAGACAACTCTTTATTGCCCCTGTTTCTAATGTTACCTGTGATTGATCCTTTGTTTCGTATGCAAATATTTATGAGTTAGCAATTAGTGTCAAATGCATATATCACAAATTGAACCTTGGACGTTCTTCGCAAAACAAAACATAAAAAGGAAAAACAAACAATTGGCAATTTTAACTGAAAAGTGATTTTTGTATTGATTTTTGAATTTTCCTGTAAAATAGGCGTTTATGTACAAGAGGCTGACGTCCTAGTAAGAGAATGCCGCCGAACAAAAGAGTTTATACAAATTTGTACAAAAGAAAATAAAACAGCTGTGTGAAATGAATGATCCCACTGGGTTCCAACTTTGCTATCGCCTTTATATCTTCGAGCGTCTCATCATTTGATGACCTAGTTGAAGATGAAGTTGATCGATCGATGCCGTTTGAACTTGATGTTGATACCGGATTCTGGATGCAAGGTGATCCAATGAGACATAGTATTATGCTTTATCCCTAACTTTTGCCTGGACCGCCCTTTCGGGTTTTCAGTCCACCGGGATACCCATTTTTGCCCAAGCCGCCTTTTCAGGTTTTCGACTTGCCGGGTGTACAGATTTTTTTTATTTCATCCCTTCATTTTTCCCGAACCCTTTTGGTTCGCCGGGAAGCCCTAATTTTTGCCTAGGTATGTCAACCTAGCGGGTCTTTTTTTTTCATGCGTAGTATCTTTTTACTATGTCTGCATTGGCGGGGTGAGGAAGGTCGTCACCATCCATGTTGGTTAGAATCATGGCTCCTCCTGAGAACACATGTTTAACCACAAATGGCCCTTCGTACGTAGGGGTCCATTTGCCCCTTGGATCACTCTGAGGAAGGATGATGCGCTTGATTACCAGATCCCCAACTTGATATTCTTGTGGTCTGACCTTTTTGTTAAATACCCTGATCATCCGTTTCTGATACGTCTGACCATGACAAATAGCAGCAAGTCTCTTTTCATCAATTAAGTTTAGCTGATCAAGTCGTGTCTGGATCCAATCATCTCCATTCAGATCTGCATCCTTCATTATCCGGAGAGAGGGTATCTGCACTTCGATCGGTAAGACTGCCTCCATACCGTAGACCAAGGAGAAGGGAGTTTCCCGGGTTGACGTCCTGGCTGAGGTACGGTACCCATGTAGAGCGAACGGTAACATCTCGTGCCAATATTTATAAGTCACTGTCATCTTCTGCACGATTTTCTTGATATTTTTATTTGCTGCTTCTACATCCCTATTCATCTTCGGCCGGTAAGGAGAAGAGTTGTGGTGCTGTATCTTAAATTGCTCGCAGAGCTCAGTGATCATCTTATTATTGAGGTTGGTACCGTTGTCAGTAATAATTCTTTCAGGGACGCCGTATCGACAGATCAGGTTGTGCCGAATGAACCGTACCACAACAGTCTTGGTTACCGTAGCATAGGAAGCTAATTCAACCCACTTCGTGAAGTAATCAATTGCTACCAGGATGAAACGATGCCCGTTGGACGCTGTAGGTTTAATCTCATCGATCATATCTATGCCCCACATTGCGAACGGCCAAGGCGCAGTCAGAACATTTAGAGGAACTGGAGGAACATGCACCTTGTCTGCGTAAATCTGGCATTTATGGCATGTCCGAGAATGTTGGTAGCAGTCAGCTTCCATTGTGGACCAGAAATACCCTGCCCGAAGGATTTTCTTTGCCATAGTGTGTCCACTGGAATGTGTTCCAAAGGTCCCTTCATGTAGCTCTTCCATGATCCTTTCTGCTTCTGTCTTGTCCACACAACACAGTGTTGTACCCCAAAATTTGCCCTCTCATATTCTTCAAGAAATTGCCAAGTCAAAGCTTCAATATCTCCCCAAGGGTTGCACAGTCAAAGATCTCCTATACAGTCAAGATTAGGGTTTTTGTTCTGATCAAGAAAATGAAGTGTCCAAAGGTCCAATCAAGTCTCACATGCCTATAAACATGGTCAAGCATCCTCATATCAAGTTTCAAGACATTCAGCTCAAAGTTGCACAGTCAAAACCCTAAATTGCACTACAGTCAACTGTAGGGGCAAAATGGTCATTTGACAATCAAAAGTTCAAATTTTTGGTCAACATATCATTTTGAAGCCACAAACATCATTTGATCAATGCTTGATCATGATTCTCAAAATTTGGCTCAGAAATCATCAAGATGCAAAAGTTTCCTTATTTGGACAGCTGAAAAAGTCAACTGAAATTGACCAGGGCATAACTTTCACATGGATTATCAGAAAAATTCCATCCAAAGCTCATTTTGAAGAGAAAGACATTTCCTACAACTCATCTTCATACTTCAAGTCCAAGAAATGCTCTCACAAAAAGTTATCAATTTCAACATTATAGGTCATTTTCAAAAGTCAACAAAAAGGGACTTTAAGTCAAAGGCCATAACTTGAGATTGGTAAATCAAAATGACATGGGACCAAAGACATTGGTTATAGGACTCAAATACCTTTCCAAAATGTCCAAGAACATGAGAAAATCTTAAAAATTGAACAAGTTATGCCTTGTAGAAGTTGGGAAATTTTTGGATATTTTGAAAAGTCAACATTGATTCAAATGACCTAAAATTGCTAATGGGCCCATTTTTCTTCCACAATTCATCATTCCAAGCATGTGCACGACCACTTGGCCCAAAGGGAAGTATTTTTTTATTTTTTATTTATTTATTTGAATTTTTATTTATAATAATTCACTTAAATCAATTAAATATGTGAAAAATATTTAACTTAACCTAACAAATCTTTTTGTACATGTTTTATTCTCAATAATTCGTGCATATCCCAATATAGAAAGATTTGGAGAGATTGGAGTTGATTTGTATCAAAAAGCACATGGAAAGATTGAAAAATAATGGTGGAAAATCAAATCTCAAAATCCATGAATGAAAGAGATTTTGATCAATTTTGTTAACCTAATTTGTTCACTACATAAGCTAGAATGAAACCCTAATGATCATACACACGCAGCTGCTCAAAAACTTGAAGAACAAACTTGAAAATTTTGCAAAGAGACTTAATTCTGGACACCACTTTCTAGGGCGATTCAAGGCAGAATTTTTGTTTCATTAGCTTCCTCAAACATCACTGAACGTATTCCAATCAAAAACCTTCATCAAAACTCAAGGAATCGGTATACAGAACTCCAAATATTTCATGAAAAACTCATAATCGTGTTTTCAAATCTATGCATTTTCATAACATTTTATTCATTGATTCACGTTCCTTATGAAATTCTGAAGCTAACCAATATATTTAATTGCATTTTTATGTGCTACACGCGATTATGCCATGATTGATTTTTAGGGTTTGCAGAGCTTCAGATCAGGGGTTTTGTAACAAGGAAAAATTGGAACCCCTGACCACCACCATTCAAATCAGCGCATGAGGACGAAGACCATGGAACCCTCGCGCTCAATTTATGAGCGTTGTAGGGCTAATCGCTATTTTCTCAAAGGACCCATTCTGAAACGGTGAAAAAACCGTGGCTTTTGTTTTTGTATTTCAAGCACGCGAAGAAGACGAACTCGTGGCCAGCAACCATTGGCTCTTTTAAATTTCGCGCGTTTTTGAACCACTAACCATTGTTTCTTATTATATTATTCTTCGTTTATTTTATATACAAAGCGCAACAATTGGTTCAGTGGCAAGGCATAGTGGTAGCAACAGTCCTGACCTGGGTTCGAGCCCCAGGTCTACGTTATTTCCATAATATTTTTCCATAAAAATTCACGTGCAGGTTTAATATTGAAGCGCATCATACACTCTCAAAAATCAACGTACATCTGTCCAGGCTCATCAGATCAATGGCTATGGATTGGGGAACACCATAAACCCTAGTCCATGCATCACACGTGTCTAGAAAAAGTCCAAGCAGGCCAAGCTAAATGGGCCAGATTCCTCAAATTTCACCTCCATGTTAGGGACTACAACCCCCCTAGGTTTGCCAATTAATTTTTTTTCTTTAGTTTTTATTAATTCTATTTTCTTTAATTAGTATTGGTTTAATCAATTAATTATTTTCACAAAAAATATAAAATATCATAAAAAAATCAGAAAAGAGTTAAAACACTAAATAATTTTTATTCTAGTATTTTTATAAATAACTTTGCATGTAATTAAATTTAGTTTTAAATTAGGTTGTAATTTTAATTCCTTTCATAATAAAATCTAAAAAAACATAGAATTAGGTTTAATTAATGTTTTTATTCCTTTTTAATTTTTCTTTTTATAATAATATTATTTATTTTATTTATTTTCATAATTAAATTTGTATATAAAAATTAGGGTTGATTTAGGTTAAATTCTAATGTTTTCTTAATAAATTAAAATAAAAAAGAATTAGGGTTAGCGTTTAATTGCAATTAATTTTTTCTATTAAATCCTAAAATACTAAAAAACACCAAAAACGAGTCCTTTCTTTCTTTTAACCTTAATTAATTAATTAATTTCATCATGTAATTTAATTTTGCAAAAGGGTCCAACGCCCTCGTTTCGATTCAATTCGCGCACTTATTTTATTTCTTGTAAATATTAATGCATCTCTCCCGAAGCCTTGTAATTACTTCTCGCACTTTTAGTTTATTTATTTTCGGTCAAATCGGGTCCTGGTTAATTTTGGCAATGTGGACCCGCGCCTTTTGTAATAGCTTTAGATATTTACTATCCCCGCAATATTTTTAACTGTTAAATCAAAGCATGAAAGAATGTATGGACCAAATAAAAACAAGCGTAGAACACCAATAACATGACAAGATAAATGCAAATGAAAACGACACACAAATCGCACACACCACCCCTAGGGTACGCCTCACTGTTGCCTTGCCTCGAAAGGTGATCTTCGAGTAGAGGATGTCTTAGTAAGTCCTCATGATCCGGGAACCTGGCATGAGGGTAGCTTCTAAGGTGTCTTCCCATTGCTCTGGTGATCACCATGTCCCGAACCTTCGAATTGACCCGAACACCTCCAACGGTGGTGCTACCTACCTCTCAATGGTGGGATGGCACTACTTTAAAGGACATTTACACAGACGAATTCCTTAGGGTAGGTAGGTTCTCGTAGATACTTGCTCTAATTTCAAAACAAATCAAAATTACTTTTCACACCGACACCTTTTCAAAAAGCTTTCGAAAGCAATTTTTCAAACACTCTTGAGGACTGATACAAGAGTCGAACTGAAATTTTCAAAGAAACTTTTTAAAACCCACAGTTGAAAAGCAAACAAACCATTTTGAAAACACAAGTGAGCAAGTATCTAAGAGCCCATGGATAACCATGGATAGAAAGGGTGCTAACACCTTCCCTTTCTATAACCTACCTCCCGAACCGAGAGCAATCTCTATAAGGAATTTTTCTGTGCTTTTGTCCTTTCCAGTTGGAGAAAATAAAAGACGGGGGCGACTCTTGCTTACCGCGACATTTCGTGAACCAGCGTTAAACAGTCAGTTCCAGATCCACCGATCACAGAACTGGCGACTCTGCTGGGGACTCTTATAAAGTGAGGTGTACCTTAGGGTTAGTTCATAACTGTGTTTTCAATTGTATTGATTTGCTTGCTTTACTATTGTGGGTTGCATGGGAGTTACATAGATCCTAACCCGGATCTGGGGATACCCTGTTTAGGTAGCATAAGTTGTGAGGGACCTGTCCGGCGTATACCGACATGGGTGAAGCAGTGGCTACGTTGGTGTGGCGCCTTGGTCTGTACCGATATCCCTCGTGTTGAAACGGGGAGAATATGGGTCTTCCAAGGAGTCATTAAGCACCAACAACCTTAGAACCTTAAATGACACAACTTGGCCATTAGAACAGTAGCAGTATGCTACGCCCATTGAGGCTAAACTCTCGTGATGGTTCTGGCCGCAAGAAAAGATTGCGATGTTGGAGTTATGACCGATTGAGGGTAGTCAATGATATTGGGATCCTCTAAGAACCCGGTTACTTTGATAGGACAGGTATGAACCAACAAACTGAAAGAGGGTAGTACCTAGACCTCATGCTGGCCTAAACTCTAAGGGCTTCTCTTGTGTGACTTGTGTGCCTTCGTACTTGACTATCTGCATGCTTGTTACCTGACACTTGTTTCTTGCAGGTTTTGTCTATAGTCCTTAATTGGGACTCATAACAGGGTACTAAGTTTCTTGCAGGTTTTGCCTATAGTCCTTAAATAGGAACTCATGACAGGTTTACTTGATCTTCTTGCAGGTTTTAGTTTGCAGTCCTTAATTGGGACTCGTAACAGGGTTATTTACATTACCCCATGCATAGCATAGCATCATACCATTGCATACATCCTAACCCATTTCAAGGATCTCAAGGGCTTGTGATGCAGGTCACGGTGAATCAACTATCCCAGCAAGGGGCAAAGAGGATTTATTTTCCTCTAGCCAAAATTGTCAGAGGCTATGACCCACTTGATATGGTGAGCTCTGACTCTTGAAGAAGGTTCCCTTAACCAAGGTTGTTTGGAAATCAAAACCAGACATGATGACTAAAGTCAGGGGCTATGACCCACTTGATATGGTGAGCCTTTGACCCTTGGAAGAAAGACTCTCAACAAATATGAAGTTCTTTCAATCAAGCTACCGGATCCAAATGCTAACAAATTTTCTTGTTTACCCCGCGAGGTCCTTGAAAACATTACATGCATGTCATACTCATCATTGCATAACAGGTATCCTTGTTGCAGGTCACTTACCTTTCTCGCTGTTTATTTCAGCAATGGCCTTCCAACCAGATAACCAGGACCTTCTCGCTCAAGAGACCCGGTTCGGGGAAATCCTCCTGAATCTATCCAAGGGGCAGGAGGAGCTAAGGACACTCCTCATGGAGACTTTTGTCAGGAACAGTGCTGAGGATGAAAGGCTGAAACACCTACAAGCTGAGATGGATGCAATGAAAGCCCAAATGCTGGGGCAGAGGAATGCCATTCAAGGTTTAGCTCAAAGACAAGATGAGCTCCGGTTCCTCGTCAACCAACTGCTTCAGGATAACCAACTGGGACAAACGTCTAAGGGTAAAAAGCCAGTCGTCGTTCGACCATCCTTGAGACAAAGAGGCAAGGAGAAAGTTCCTCATATGGCTCAAGTATCACCAATTCAGTATCAACCTCACCAGCTTCAGCCAGACAAGCCCAAAAGGCAATTCACCAAGCTCAACGTGTCGCTGCCTCAAGCCTTACAACAACTGCTGAGGTTGAACTTGGTAACTCTAAAGGATCCTCCTAAGAATCCCAACAGGACACCTTCAAGATATGACCCCAACGCTCACTGCGCTTATCATTCTGACAGCCCGGGGCATGCTACAGAGGATTGTTGGACTTTGAAGAATAAAATCCAGGACCTGATTGAGGAAGGAGCTGTGGAATTCACCCAAGATGGCCAGGCTGAGTGCTTCTACCATCCCTACAGGAGGCACTATTTGAAGTGACAAACCCTGAGATTAGGAAATTTTTGTTCATTCGAATGTTCAAGTTGCAATTTTCTTTTGTTCAAACATTTATTCATGTTAAACATTGTTATCACATTAATGCATCGCTTATGCCTATTCTGAAGCAATATATTCGTATTCACTCTATGCAAATTATTTTCATATTTTTTCTGATGTCAACTCTTGGTCTAAAATTCTAAGCCTCTTGAGGGAGGATGACGAAAACGATACCGCGATCTTTACAGTATGCTTTTGAACAGACCCTGCTGATGAGGTACAGGCATTGTTTCAATCCCTAAACACCGGAGTTATAAGGATGATAATCCCTCGTTAACCCCTCTGAGCCAAAGAAGTAGAAGTTTTTCTTTTCGAAATTTAAAACCCTTAATCATAACCTGGGGCAGGGTAGTCTCTCAATTGATCCAAGTGCATAACGAACGGAACCAAAGAGATCCTTACGAAAAAAGAAAGACAGTGATGGTTCAGAACAATCAAAAGGACAGGCAGTCATTATCAAAAAAAAATCATAAACGAAAAGCCCAAGAAGTCAAAACCTATAAAAAGGGACTTATGAAACTGGAGCATCCCGCTGACTGTAATTCCAAAAAGGAAACAGCTCAGGCAAAAAAAGAAAGGGATAGCAAAATCAAAAAGAAAGAGGTCTTACAAACCCTCAACAAAAAAGGAATGACTGCCTATTCAAAATAAGTTATCAATATCTGAACCATCACTGGTATATCAAAGCAAAGACTCAAACAAGGTCTAATGTATGATCAACTGAGTTTAGGTTTGGAGAACATCACGAAGAGTGGGTGGGTACAAATAATTTGAGCCTTTATCCTTTGTTTCTTAAACCGTGAACCAGGCCACGTTATAACCCTCAAAAGTCCTAGCTGAAGCATGGGTTAGTTTGAAAGCATACTGTTACAAAGGTATCCTGACTCCTGAAGGCTTACGGTAAATACGGAGTTGACATCACATTTTACAAACATTCACTTGTTTTATGAAAAAAATGCACTTTCAAAATCTTCAAGACAGACATAAGCTTTGCATTTTTAACATAACTTTGTTTGCATAGGACTTTTTGTTTGAACAGCAGGGAAATTCGCACGATGAAGGCCTAATGAACAGAAGCACTTCCAATCAAGGGGCATGACAAGACCATGGTCCATTATCTGGGGCAGTCCAATCAAGATTCGGAGAATCTCTCAAAGGGCCAAATAGCCTGGGGCAAATCTCCGCCTGAGTCACTTGGGGCATTTCAACAACGAATCTGGCCTGATCAAACACCTTCTGGTGGCATGACAAAACACTTCTAACAGGGGCAACTCCCTACATTCTGAGGACATGGACATAGTCGAAAAGATACTACGCACAATCAAAGACCCGCTAGGTTGACGTACCTAGGCAAAAATAAGGGCTTCCCGACGAACCAAAAGGGTTCGGGCAAAATGAAGGGATGAAATGAAAAAAATCTGTACACCCGGCAAGTCGAAAACCTGAAAAGGCGGCTTGGGCAAAAATGGGTATCCCGGTGGACTGAAAACCCGAAAGGGCGGTCCAGGAAAAAGTTAGGGATCAAAGCGTACGACTATGTCCTGTCATCTGGTCACTGGCCTACCAAAAGAAGGTGTGACCATCAACAAATATCAACACCTCACAGGTCTTCCTCTCCCACCTCAGAAACAGGGGCAAGGATGAGCTGTCCAAGCAAGCTAATTGTCCTGCCCTCCAAGGTACCAAGATAGGTTCAGCTAAAGAACATAACCAGTATATCTTGATTCCCCAGAGAGTGATTCAGCAAAACAGTGCATTCTTCTCCAGGCAGAGTTATCAAGTCTCAAGGAAATTGGGTATCCTCCAGCAGATCCCAACATCCCCCAGCAGTATACATATATTCTTAACAAGCATCCACGGCAGTCTTGGTCTAAAGATTGTTCCCCGGCGGCAGACCAACATTCAAAGGAATCACTTCCCCGACATAGTTCAAAACTTCCCCAGAAAAGTCTAATCTAGCTCCCCCAGAAAGTTGGAATTCATCTCCCCAAGCAGTAAGCTTATCCCTAGTAAATTCTGGAAGCTTATCCTTCGCAGAGCACGAACGCGTCTCCCGACTTTATTCAAAGATTTATTTCCTTAACAGGATATAACTGGGTTATCCTCAGCCAAAAGCCACGGAAAGAGCGTCCTCGACGAAGTCTTCTTACCCCAGCGAAGTCCATCAACACTTCCAACAACAAGGGTATCCCCAGCAAATTATCAACACTCAGCAAGGCATCCCTCTTCCCACAGAGTATTGCTTCCCAGCATGGTCGCTAGAGTATCTTTTCTCCCCGCAGAATCTTCCATTTTCCAAGTTTATTCCGCAACGGAGTCATCTTCTCCTACCGGTATTCTTGCAGTTATCATTCCCAGCGGAAGCAAAATTTTTTCTTCAACATCAGCCCAGGATATGACTTCCCGGCACCCGTCAAGGATTTACTTTCCTAGACGAAAACATACATTCATAAAACATCACATACATCATTATAGCATGCATAGACGCATTATATCATGCAAATCTCACTTATGTTGAGAACATCATTGCTTGATCCATATCATGCATTGCATATGACTGACCTTTACCTTTCAGGAAAGATGCAGTTGAAATTCTCAATCATATTTCAAGACCTAGACCGGTTCAGTTAATCGACTCCAAAGATTTCTTATCCAGTCCTAGGCCTTCTCTAGTCCAGCTAAATCGACTCCTAACAGATTTTTCTGATAAAGACTCAGTAGAAGTTATCCCAGATTATAATTTCAGATGGTTCCCTCTCCGACGGTGAGTGAGGTGATAATTCCTTTCCAGATGGTTCCCTCTCCGACGGTGAGTGAGGTGATAATTCCTTTTCAGATGGTTCCCTCTCCGACGGTGAGTGAGGTGATAATTCCTTTTCCTATGGTTCCCTCTCCGACGGTGAGTGAGGTGATAATTCCTTTTCCTATGGTTCCCTCTCCGACGGTGAGTGAGGTGATAATTCCTTTTCAGATGGTTCCCTCTCCGACGGTGAGTGAGGTGATAATTCCTTTCCAGATGGTTCCCTCTCCGACGGTGAGTGAGGTGATAATTCCTTTTCAGATGGTTCCCTCTCCGACGGTGAGTGAGGTGATAATTCCTTTCCAGATGGTTCCCTCTCCGACGGTGAGTGAGGTGATAATTCCTTTTCAGATGGTTCCCTCTCCGACGGTGAGTGAGGTGATAATTCCTTTTCAGATGATTCCCTCTCCGACGGTGAGTGAGGTGATAATTCCTTTTCCTATGGTTCCCTCTCCGACGGTGAGTGAGGTGATAATTCCTTTTCAGATGGTTCCCTCTCCGACGGTGAGTGAGGTGATAATTCCTTTTCAGATGGTTCCCTCTCCAACGGTGAGTGAGGCGATAATTCCTTTTCAGATGGTTCCCTCCCCGACGGTGCGTGAGATGTAATTCCCTTTCAGATTATAATTGCCTTTGGTTCTCTTCTCGATCCTGCGAAGATGGTAATTCCCACCAAGATTTTCTCAGCGAGCGTTGTTGAAGTTAAAGTCACCCAAGGTTCTATTACCATTCATGCTAAGGTAGCAACCATCCCTGGTTCATTCATCATCTTTTGAAGCTCCAGATCCAGCTCCTGTAACCAGGCAGGACACATCTATACCAAGCATCTGAAAACCAGCTCCTGCAACGTGTCAGGTACTCATTTTTTCTATTTTGCAGGTATACAGGTTCTCGCTAAGGAATCTCTTACGCAATCAACACCCAGATGGCATCTATAAGCCCATCATCCTATTCATCAATCTCCAAATGGCATCTGTAAGCCCATTCCCATCATCACTGTTACTATGTGAGGGCAAATTTCTGGGCACTCTAGTGTTCAATCATCTTCTACCCTCGGATTACGAAAGGCACGTCAGCCAATCTGCATCCTCAGGTCTAAGAAGATTGAACAGGGGCAACTGTTGTACCCCAAAATTTGCCCTCCCATATTCTTCAAGAAATTGCCAAGTCAAAGCTTCAATATCTCCCCAAGGGTTGCACAGTCAAAGATCTCCTATACAGTCAAGATTAGGGTTTTTGTTCTGATCAAGAAAATGAAGTATCCAAAGGTCCAATCAAGTCTCACATGCCTATAAACATGGTCAAGCATCCTCATATCAAGTTTCAAGACATTCAGCTCAAAGTTGCACAGTCAAAACCCTAAATTGCACTACAGTCAACTGTAGGGGCAAAATGGTCATTTGACAATCAAAAGTTCAAATTTTTGGTCAACATATCATTTTGAAGCCACAAACATCATTTGATCAATGCTTGATCATGATTCTCAAAATTTGGCTCAGAAATCATCAAGATGCAAAAGTTTCCTTATTTGGACAGCTGAAAAAGTCAACTGAAATTGACCAGGGCATAACTTTCACATGGATTATCAGAAAAATTCCATCCAAAGCTCATTTTTAAGAGAAAGACATTTCCTACAACTCATCTTCATACTTCAAGTCCAAGAAATGCTCTCACAAAAAGTTATCAATTTCAACATTATAGGTCATTTTCAAAAGTCAACAAAAAGGGACTTTAAGTCAAAGGCCATAACTTGAGATTGGTAAATCAAAATGACATGGGATCAAAGACATTGGTTATAGGACTCAAAGACCTTTCCAAAATGTCCAAGAACATGAGAAAAGCTTAAAAATTGAACAAGTTATGCCTTGTAGAAGTTGGGAAATTGTTGGATATTTTGAAAAGTCAACATTGATTCAAATGACCTAAAATTGCTAATGGGCCCATTTTTCTTCCACAATTCATCATTCCAAGCATGTGCACGACCACTTGGCCCAAAGGGAAGTATTTTTTTATTTTTTATTTATTTATTTGAATTTTTATTTATAATAATTCACTTAAATCAATTAAATATGTGAAAAATATTTAACTTAACCTAACAAATCTTTTTGTACATGTTTTATTCTCAATAATTCGTGCATATCCCAATATAGAAAGATTTGGAGAGATTGGAGTTGATTTGTATCAAAAAGCACATGGAAAGATTAAAAAATAATGGTGGAAAATCAAATCTCAAAATCCATGAATGAAAGAGATTTTGATCAATTTTGTTAACCTAATTTGTTCACTACATAAGCTAGAATGAAACCCTAATGATCATACACACGCAGCTGCTCAAAAACTTGAAGAACAAACTTGAAAATTTTGCAAAGAGACTCAATTCTGGAAACCACTTTCTAGGGCGATTCAAGGCAGAATTTTTGTTTCATTAGCTTCCTCAAACATCACTGAACGTATTCCAATCAAAAACCTTCATCAAAACTCAAGGAATCGGTATACAGAACTCCAAATATTTCATGAAAAACTCATAATCGTGTTTTCAAATCTATGCATTTTCATAACATTTTATTCATTGATTCACGTTCCTTATGAAATTCTGAAGCTAACCAATATATTTAATTGCATTTTTATGTGCTACACGCGATTATGCCATGATTGATTTTTAGGGTTTGCAGAGCTTCAGATCAGGGGTTTTGTAACAAGGAAAAATTGGAACCCCTGACCACCACCATTCAAATCAGCGCATGAGGACGAAGACCATGGAACCCTCGCGCTCAATTTATGAGCATTGTAGGGCTAATCGCTATTTTCTCAAAGGACCCATTCTGAAACAGTGAAAAAACCGTGGCTTTTGTTTTTGTATTTCAAGCACGCGAAGAAGACGAACTCGTGGCCAGCAACCATTGGCTCTTTTAAATTTCGCGCGTTTTTGAACCACTAACCATTGTTTCTTATTATATTATTCTTCGTTTATTTTATATACAAAGCGCAACAATTGGTTCAGTGGCAAGGCATAGTGGTAGCAACAGTCCTGACCTGGGTTCGAGCCCCAGGTCTACGTTATTTCCATAATATTTTTCCATAAAAATTCACGTGCAGGTTTAATATTGAAGCGCATCATACACTCTCAAATATCAACGTCCATCTGTCCAGGCTAATCAGATCAATGGCTATGGATTGGGGAACACCATAAACCCTAGTCCATGCATTACACGTGTCTAGCAAAAGTCCAAGCAGGCCAAGCTAAATGGGCCAGATTCCTCAAATTTCACCTCCATGTTGGGGACTACAACCCCCCTAGGTTTGCCAATTAATTTTTTTTCTTTAGTTTTTATTAATTCTTTTTTCTTTAATTAGTATTGGTTTAATCAATTAATTATTTTCACAAAAAATATAAAATATCATAAAAAAATCAGAAAAGAGTTAAAACACTAAATAATTTTTATTCTAGTATTTTTATAAATAACTTTGCATGTAATTAAATTTAGTTTTAAATTAGGTTGTAATTTTAATTCCTTTCATAATAAAATCTAAAAAAACATAGAATTAGGTTTAATTAATGTTTTTATTCCTTTTTAATTTTTCTTTTTATAATAATATTATTTATTTTATTTATTTTCATAATTAAATTTGTATATAAAAATTAGGGTTGATTTAGGTTAAATTCTAATGTTTTCTTAATAAATTAAAATAAAATAGAATTAGGGTTAGCGTTTAATTGCAATTAATTTTTTCTATTAAATCCTAAAATACTAAAAAACACCAAAAACGAGTCCTTTCTTTCTTTTAACCTTAATTAATTAATTAATTTCATCATGTAATTTAATTTTGCAAAAGGGTCCAACGCCCTCGTTTCGATTCAATTCGCGCACTTATTTTATTTCTTGTAAATATTAAAGTATCTCTCCCGAAGCCTTGTAATTACTTCTCGCACTTTTAGTTTATTTATTTTCTGTCAAATCGGGTCCTGGTTAATTTTGGCAATGTGGACCCGCGCCTTTTGTAATAGCTTTAGATATTTACTATCCCCGCAATATTTTTAACTGTTAAATCAAAGCATGAAAGAATGTATGGACCAAATAAAAACAAGCGTAGAACACCAATAACATGACAAGATAAATGCAAATGAAAACGACACACAAATCGCACACACCACCCCTAGGGTACGCCTCACTGTTGCCTTGCCTCGAAAGGTGATCGTCGAGTAGAGGATGTCTTAGTAAGTCCTCATGATCCGGGAACCTGGCATGAGGGTAGCTTCTAAGGTGTCTTCCCATTGCTCTGGTGATCACCATGTCCCGAACCTTCGAATTGACCCGAACACCTCCAACGGTGGTGCTACCTACCTCTCAATGGTGGGATGGCACTACTTTAAAGGACATTTACACAGACGAATTCCTTAGGGTAGGTAGGTTCTCGTAGATACTTTCTCTAATTTCAAAACAAATCAAAATTACTTTTCACACCGACACCTTTTCAAAAAGCTTTCGAAAGCAATTTTTCAAACACTCTTGAGGACTGATACAAGAGTCGAACTGAAATTTTCAAAGAAACTTTTTAAAACCCACGGTTGAAAAGCAAACAAACCATTTTGAAAACACAAGTGAGCAAGTATCTAAGAGCCCATGGATAACCATGGATAGAAAGGGTGCTAACATCTTCCCTTTCTATAACCTACCTCCCAAACCGAGAGCAATCTCTATAAGGAATTTTTCTGTGCTTTTGTCCTTTCCATTTGGAGAAAATAAAAGACGGTGGCGACTCTTGCTTACCGCGACATTTCGCGAACCAGCGTTAAACAGTCAGTTCCAGATCCACCGATCACACACAGTAAGGTCGAATCATGGTTTCGCTTATACAGAATGCCGTTGCTAAGGAAGAACTTCGCTGCGAACCTTCTCAGAAACTTCTTATCATTGACAGATGCACCTTCAGGGTATTCCTGAGCTTCCAAGTATCTCTTCACCTCATGGTACCAAGGCTTCGCAGTCACCAATTCAGTCTCAAGATCACAACAGTATGCCGGTTCGTCCAGTTTCCAGATAATGATCCGGGGAGCCTCATTGTCCCATTTGACCTTGAACATAGAAGACATCGTAGCTAACGCGTCCGCCAATTGATTCTCCTCTCTCGGAAAGTGTTCAAAGGTTATCTCTGTGAAGTGGGGGATCAAGGTCAACACACATTCTTTGTAAGGAATAAGATTCGGATGTTTCGTATCCCACTCTCCTTTGATCTGATTGATCACGAGAGCGGAATCTCCGAAGACACTCAGATACTTGATCCTTTGGTCGATCGCAGCTTGAAGACCCATGATGCATGCCTCATACTCCGCCATGTTGTTGGTGCAGTTGAAACATAGTCGGGCAGTAAGTGGAGTATGAGTGCCTTGAGGGGACATGATCACAGTGCCGATACCATTACCCAAAGCATTGGAGGCTCCGTCAAAGTGCGTAGACCATCGGGATCCTTCCTCAGGTCCTTCATCCGGTCTAGGTACTTCACAATCAGTCACTATCATAATGCTCTCGTCTGGAAACTCGAAGTTCATTGACTGATAGTCGTCTACTGCCTGATGTGCCAAGTGGTCTGCCAATACACTTCCCTTGATAGCTTTCTGGGTCGTGTATTGGATGTCGTATTCTGTCAAGATCATTTACCATCTTGCTATTCTCCCGGACAGAGCAGGCTTTTCAAATATGTACTTTATAGGATCCATCTTGGAGATCAACAAGGTAGTGTGAGTCAGCATATACTGTCTCAGCCGGCGAGCAGCCCATACCAAAGCGCAGCAAGTTTTCTCAAGCAGTGAGTATCGGGTCTCACAGTCGGTAAACTTTTTGCTAAGGTAATAAATTGCATGCTCTTTTCGGCCAGACTCGTCATGCTGCCCCAGCACACACCCCATTGAGTTGTCAAGTACTGTCAGGTATAATATCAGAGGTCTCCCCTCAACCGGTGGCATAAGAATGAGTGGTTCTTGGAGATACTCTTTGATTCTGTCAAAAGAATTCTGACATTCATCATTCCAACGTACTACCTGATCTTTCTTCAGCAGCTTGAAGATTGGCTCACAGGTAGCAGTTAGGTGCGAGATGAATCGGGCAATGTAATTCAGGCGTCCTAAAAAGCCTCTGACCTCTTTCTCTGTCTTAGGAACTGGCATCTCTTGAATAGCTTTAACCTTGGCAGGGTCCACTTGAATACCCTTATCACTTACCACGAAGTCTAGCAACTTTCCCGATCTTACCCCGAAGGTGCACTTGTTCGGGTTTAACCTCAGCTTGTACAACTTCAGACGGTCAAACAATTTTTGCAGATGATCAAGGTGTTCTTCCTCAGTCTGGGACCTTGCGATCATGTCGTCAACATACACTTCTATCTCATGATGGATCATGTCATGAAATAAAGCAACCATGGCACGTTGGTAGGTTGCCGCAGCATTTTTCAACCCGAATGGCATGACCTTGTAGCAGAAGGTGCCCCACTGAGTAACAAAGGTAGTCTTTTCCATGCCTTCATGTTCCATCTTGATCTGATTATAGCCTGAAAAACCATCCATGAAAGAGAACACCTTATGCTGAGCAGTATTGTCAACAAGGACATCAATGTGAGGTAGAGGGAAGTCATCCTTGGGGCTGGCCCTATTCAGATCCCTGTAGTCGACACACATTCTGACCTTACCATCCTTCTTTGGTACTGGCACCACATTAGCAACCCACTGAGGGTAAGAAGTCACTGCGAGGAACCCGGCATCAAACTGTTTCATAACCTCGGCTTTGATCTTCTCAGACATCTCTGGACGCATACAACAGACCTTTTGCTTAACCGGAGGGCAGTCTTCCTTAGTAGGCAAATGATGGACCACAATGTCGGTATCCAACCCGGGCATGTCTTCGTAGGACCAGGCAAAGATCTCCACATAATCATGTAACATTTGAGTCAACCGTTGCTTCACGCTGAGCTCTAGGTTGGCACCAATCTTTACCTCCTTTCTGTCCGTATCAGTACCCAGATTTATCGTTTCCACCGGCTCTTCATGTGGTTGAATTGCCCTCTCTTCCTGGAGTAACAGTCTTGCAAGCTCTCCAGGCACTTCGCAATCATCTTCACCTTCGTCTTCGGCTAAGTTGATCGGATTTTCGAAGTCATGACTGGCAGTAGCAGAGTCGTTACCAGTGAGATCCAGAGTGGATTGAAACCTGTATGAGTGAGTGTGTGTAAATACAGCTGTTTTGCAATATATAAAGAAAGGAGAGAAAGAAAAGGAGCATAAGATTTGAAATGCGAGAAAACGTCCAAGGTCTTTATTCATGATATATGAAATGACAATTAATATGCCCTCACAAATGAAGCCACGGTGCCCCGGGTAAGACACCGGGCCATAGAGTTTTAATTCATTGTTTATTACAAATAACAAAAACAAAGGAATTCATTACTTCATAACAAAAGTGACAGGTAGGTTGTCTTTTGCAATCCAATTGCTAGGTCCATTGTCGGTCGTCGGATAAATCCAGTTGTCGAACTCAGCTTCATCCACTTCATCATCCTCCCCGATAGCATTCACTCCATGGTTAGGCATGGGAGCAGTCACCACATTGGGCTTCTGAGGTGTCTCAAACTGTACCTCCTTCGCGTCAATAAGGTCTTGCACCTTATTCCTTAAGGCCCAACAGTCATCAGTAGAATGCCCCGGGCTATCGGAGTGATAAGCACAGCGGGCATTTGGATTGTACTTGGGAGAAGCAGTGTTTACAACCTTCGGGGCCTCTCTAACAGTCACCAAATTGGTGGATAGCAACTGCGGCATGATTTGTGATAGGGTCATACTCAGTCGGGTAAACTCTCTTCTCGGTCTTTCAGCCCTTTGTGGATTAGTTTGCCGAGGAGCGGCAGCAGGCTTAGCAATCATCACCGCGTTGACAGCTTGGCGGCGCTCTGGTTTCTCTTGCCTTCTAGACCCATACACAACACTGGCCTCCTTTTTAAAGGGTTTCTTCTCAGAACTTGCAGATGCACCCTTCTGAATTTTGCCAGACTTCATTCCAGCCTCTATTCTCTCCCCAGTCAGAATAAGATCAGTGAACCCTGCAGACGAATTACCGATAAGATGATTGAAAAATGGCCCAGATAGGGTCCCCAAGAACATATCCACCAGCTCACGATCTGTTAACGGAGGCTGCACCCTGCCAGCTAGGTCCCTCCACTTCTGTGCATACTCTTTAAAACCTTCGCTTGATCCTAGGGACATACCCTGGAGTTGGGTACGTGTAGGAGCAAGGTCGGCATTATATTGATACTGCTTGTAAAAAGCAGTAGCCAACTCCTCCCAGTTACGAACCTTGGTCCCATCCAGCTGATAGAACCATTCGAGATGAGTCCCTGAAAGACTCTCCTGGAAGAAGTGGATCCACAAGTTCTTGTCCACTGAGTACGGTTGAATCTTCCGCACATAAGATCTGAGATGTAGCTTGGGACAAGATGCCCCGTCATACTTGGTGAAAGATGGTGCCTTAAACTTGTGAGGAATAATCACACCAGTAGATAAGCCCAAGTCTCCGAAATCCAGCCCAGGCACTTGTTGGATCTCCATTGCATTCAGTCTGTCTTCCAACTGCTTGTACCGGTCTTCAGCAGGAGGATACTGTTCCTCATTAAAGTCAGTCTCGTTGTCAGAGACTACTGGACTTGAAGCCTTTCCCCCATGGGGACTGCCCTTGCCTACAGAAGAACCAGCTTCCTCATTCTGCAGAGTGTTGCCAAACCTTCGGCCCGAGTTGAAAAGAACAGTTCTCTTCTTCTTCTTCTTCTCCTTCTTCAGGAGCAAAGCCTTCAGCTCTTCTTGGCCTTGAGCCAAACCCATGATCAGCTCTTGAAATTGTGCATTCTGTGCCTGAAGGGCCTTGATAGACATCTCGGTTGATGATGAGTCAGGGTTCATGATGCTGAAATAAACAGCGAAGAACAGTAAGCAACCTGAAAAGAAGAAAACCTGCTATGCACATGATGAATGGAATGTGTATGATTTATGTTTTCAAAGACAATCGGGAATCAACTTTGTAAACAAAAAAAGGAACACACTTCATTAGATTCAACTTTGAAACTTAAATTGTTCAACAGGTTGCCCTTAGGCGTTACATAAAATGGAAATACTGAAAAGGGAAATAAAACTGTAAAAGAACATCCAGAGCTCCTCATTGATCCCAGGGTCTCCTCTTCTCAGTACGGATGTAGTCATTCAGAGCTCGCTCATTCTCCAACTGCTTTGTCAGCTTCTGGATCTTCAATTCCTATTCATTGAACTTTTCTCGATACGAATCTCGTTCTTCTCGCAGTTGCGACCAAGATCTCTTTAATGTCTCATAATCAGTACGTATCTGAAGAGGGAGGACAGTTGGAGGAACACCATCTTTGTCAGGATACTCAAGAATGACGGGTCTGACAGCTTCGTATGGCATACCTAGCTTCTAAGCACGGATGCGAACCCATTTGTAGTAGGCTTCCATAGGTAGAGAAGTCTTTGGCCCCAACTCTTGTGGGTCAGCTTTATGAACTCTGTCCCAAGCCTTGATGAACCTACGACGCGGCTCGTCACTATCCATCTGAAACTCAAAACTGATGTGAGGCACCAACATCTCATGAGGTCCTGCTCTTCTGGCTCTTCCAAACTGACAGAGAGCTAGACATGGATTGTAAGAGATCCCTCCTTGGGTACCAATCAAAGGAACGTTAGGGTATTCTCCGCAACGATCAATAACAGCTATCTCATCCAAACCTCTGAAAGTCCAAATGATGTCCTTGTCAGTAAGAGACATTAACCTATGAGCCCAACCTCTTCCTTCTTGGTTCTTCAGCACGAACTTAGGGAGGTGCGAAATAAACCACCTCACCAACAAAGGGATACAACACCATAGAGTTCCTCGTCTTTGGGCAGTACGAGCATAAAGTTGTTGCAGGATGTCACCCAAGAGAGTGGGCACAGGATTCTGAGACATGAAGATCCTTATGGCAGTGACATTGATGAAGTTGTCAGGATTAGGAAACAAGACTAGCCCATAGATTAAGAGAGCCAAGATGTCTTCATATGCCCTAAAGTCCAAGTCATTCCAGAAACTGTTAGCTTTACCAACTAGAAACTTGGCCAAGAAACCCTTAACCCCGCTTCTAGTCACCCAGTTATCCATTACTTCTTGATGTGTCAAGGGAAGAGCTGCAGCAACCTCCTCAAACCTGAGGGTCTTTTCCCAACCAGTGAAGGGAGTCTGATCAAAGATACGGATGCCAAGCAAATCAGAGAACTCTTCCAAGGTAGGGACCAGCTGGAAGTCTTGAAAGGTGAAGCACTGGTACAGAGGGTCATAGAACTGGGTCAGGACACTCATCAACTGTTGATCCCGCTTTGCAGTGACTAAACTGAGAAGAGAACCATGCCTCTGGATGAAGGAAGTGGTATTTGGAATCCTGCTAACCAACTCTTCAAGCAACTCAGGTGGGTGAACAAAGTTGAACCGGATAGTATTCCTTCGCACAGGCATCATGATGTCCTACAAAACAGAGCAAAGGTGAAACTCTCTTGTCTTTGAAATGGTCAGCCCTTATGCAGGATGCATGCAATGCTCATGATGTTATGATGTTATGATAAAGCACACCACAAATATTTACAAAGGCACACATGGTAAGGCACACAAGTCACACAAGGCAAGCCCTTAAAGTTTAGGCCAGCATGAGGTCTAGGTATTACCCTCTTTCAGTTTGTTAGTTCATACATGTCCTATCAAAGTAACCGAGTTCTTAGAGGATCCCAATATCATTGACCACCCTCAATCGGTCATAACTCCAGCATCGCAATCTTTTCTTGCGGCCAGAACCATCACGAGAGTTTAGCCTCAATGGGCGTAGCATACTGCTATTGTTCTAATGGCCAAGTTGTGTCATTTAAGGTTCTAAGGTCTGTTGGTGCTTAATGACTCCTCAGAAGACCCATATTCTCCTCGTTGCGACACAAGGGATATCGGTACAGACCAAGGTGCCACACCAACGTAGCCACTACTTCACCCGTGTCGGTCTACGCCGGACAGGTCCCTCACAGCTTATGCTACCTAAATAAGGTATCCCCAGATCCGGGTTAGGATCTATGTAACTCCCATGCAACCCACAATTTAAAGCAAACAAGTCAATACAATTGAAAACACAGTTATGAACTATCCTAAGGTACACCTCACTTTAAGTTATTCCCCAGCAGAGTCGCCATTTCTGTGATCGGTGGATCTGGAACTGACTGTTTAACGCTGGTTCGTGAAATGTCGCGGAAGCAAGAGTCGCCACCGTCTTTTATTTTCTCCAATATGGAAAGGACAAAAGCACAGAAAAATTCCTTATAGAGATTGCTCTCGGTTTGGGAGGTAGATTTATAGAAAGGGAAGGTGTTAGCACCCTTTCTATCCATGGTTATCCATGGGCTCTTAGATACTTGCTCATTTGTGTTTTCAAAATTGTTTGTTTTCTTTTCAACTGTGGGTTTAAAAAAAGTTTCTTTGAAAATTTCAGTTCGACTCTTGTATCAGTCCTCAAGAGTGTTTGAAAAATTGCTTTTTGAAAGCTTTTTGAAAGTTGTCGGTGTGAAAAGAAGTTTTTGATTTGTTTTGAAATTAGAGCAAGTATCTACGAGTCATCTACCTACCCTAAGGAATTCGTCTGTGTAAATGTCCTTAAAGTAGTGCCATCCCACCATTGAGAGGTAGGTAGCACCACCGTTGGAGGTATTCGGGTCAATTCGAGGGTTCGGGACATTGTGGTCACCAGAGAAATGGGAAGACACCTTAGAAGCTACCCTCATGCCATGTTCATGGACATGAGGACTTACTAAAACATCCTCTACTCGACGACCACTTTTCGAGGGGCAAGGCAACAGTGAGACGTACCCTAGGGGTGGTGTGTGATTTGTGTGTCATTTTCAGTTATATTTGTCTTGTTCATGCATTGGTGATCTACGCTTTGTTTTTATTTTTGACATTCATTCTTTCATGTAGTTATTAACAGTTAAAAGGTGCGGAATTTAAAAGTCCTACGCTATTACAAAGGCGCGGGTCTACATCGCCAAATTAATCCAAGACCCGATTTGAAATAAATAAACATGCGGAAAGTAAATACCCTAATTAATCTATTACAAGGCTTTGGGGCAATTACATGAACTTTAAAAAAGAAATAAAAGTAAATATGCGAAAAGAAATAAAATCGAGAATGCGAGGGCGTTGGACCCGTTTAAAGCAATTAAATTGAAATCATAAATTAATTAAGTTAAATAAAGAAAAGAACTTTTTTTTTTGGAGTTTTTTTGTATTTATGGAATTTTAATGAGAAAATTAAATGGAATTTAAAAGTTAATTAAAACCCTAATTCTAAACTATTTTTAATTTATTAAAAAAATGTTTAAATTGTACCCTAATTTACATTAATTATTTACATGGCATCTTTATTTATAAAAATAATTAATACTTAATAATGGTAAAAAGAAAAGAAAAAGAATAAAGGCATTAAAACCCTAATCTCTATATTATTTAATTTATTAAAAAAAAACATTGAATTAAACCTAGAATTAAAACTAAATTAGTTAACAAAATTTATTTACAAAATAATATTAAATAAAATGATAAACATATTTTGCTTTTTGACTTTCTGATTTTTTTTTATTTTTTGGTGTTATAAAATTATCTTTATGGAATTAAATAAAATAATTAATCAAAAGAAAAAAAGAGAATTAAAAAAAAGGAAGAAAAATGCAAACCATAGGGGGGTTTGTTGGCCCTTTTGGAGGTATGTTTGAGCAATTTGGCCCACCATAATCAAGCCTTTTTTACTTCTTCTGATTACGTGTGCATGCGTTGACTATCGTCCAGTGTGATCTGCAAGTTCTGGCTTTTGGATGGATCTCACATCTTGCAAAGTATCAGAAGGTGACCTCCGCAATCTCTTTGCTGAAGAAGCATTTATGTCATAATCACCAACCTCTTCTTTTAAACCCGATGACAGCATTGAAACACCCGATCCACATGAAAATTGTACCAGCATACTATCTCCTAATCGACTGGCGAGAAAAAACATAGAATTTCCAATTGTCGTAATACCAGAAGATAGAACTGAAGCTTTTGACTTGGAAAGATCAAGTCTTTGTACAACCCTTCCATCATAAATAAGAGTAAGCAATAGAAGTTCACCAGTTTTTATTGACAGCAAGGCTACATCATTCAACAACCAAGTTGCATTGGCAGCATCAAGTTCCACATTGAAACTTGATATTGGCATCTCCTGACTATTATCAGGGGAAACAACATAGCTGTTCAAGGCCAGTGCACATGAAGCAGACTGACTATAATAATGAATAGTGTTTGCACCAATGACAAGAACACCACCAATTGGTGAGGGCACTGCAAGAAGTTTGTACGCATCGTGGGGGAGATTAACAGCTGACCAAATAAGTGGATGCTGCTTCAAAGTTGTGCTGATGCTAAGTGCTGATATAGTGCAAGTGTGATGTTTCCATGAGACACGCCCAGCCCAAGTAAGCTCACGTTCATGCAAGATCGCCATCACAGGTTCAATATAGCCATGAACAAATGTGAAATCTTTTACATGCCTCATATCCAAGTCACGTAGATTTATCATATAAGATGAGTCAATACGGGCAGGAACAGCACCTCCAGAACATGACACATCATCTTCCCCAACTAAACCAGAACCAGCCTGATTAGTCTTTAGTATTATCATTTGCAAATCATAGACAAGAACTCCACCACACCTGCCTTGAGGATCAACCTTTGCCACCGGGCCTCTTGCAAATTGTTCTCTGCCTCTTCTCAAATGAAGCCATTCGGGACCCTCATAACAATGCAATGAACTGGTACGAAGTCCGTGGATAAAATCATCATACTTCAGAACTGAAATCTTTGCATCTCTAAAAGTTAAGATGATAGAATCTCGCCTTTTAGAAGCAGCACCACCACCAACGCTCAACACAGCCACGCTTTCAACATTGCCATGCAACCTGTAATGACAAACGAGCTCAAGCGAGGCACCAGAGACACCATCTAGGGCACTAGAATCCGTAGAGGATTTAGGAGGATCATGTTGAAGACGAACTATGTATACTTCGAGAACATTTGCAGCAGTGATGACGAGATTGGGAACGGGAGCAAGGTCGTGGGATTGCGGGACCCAATCGGAGTCAAGGTCGTCGTCAGGTTGAATAGGAGTGATGCGAGGTGTGAAATCGGAGCGGGAGTGGGTGAGGAAACCGGAGGCGCAGTTGTCGACGCCGGTTGGCCATTGCATCATCTTGTATGCGGCGAAACTCATGGTGGATTTGGGTGTGAGAATGTTTCGTCTGCGGTGGCTCGAGGGCTGATTACTGTTGCGGATTTGACGGCGGTAGTGAGGAGATCCGCGACGAGGGTGGTTGGCGTGACTTGATTGGAGCGCCACGACGGATATGTTTTGGTAAGTCTCGCGTGGTGCTTCCGTCGTTTTTGCAGAAAGGAGGTTTGACGACGTTTCATGTGCGTCGGTCAACGGTGTTTGATTCGTTCTCCGGCGGCTCTTTTGTCAAATTCTTTGTCCTGTTGTTGTTCGTTTTTTTCCTTCTATTTTCCCTCATATTTTAATCTTTGGCCAAAAATAGAATATATCATCAATAGTATTTGAAACGAAACAAAGTGTGTGAGAATTGTGGATTTTTCTGGAGGTTTCAGCATAGCATTCATGTTCTCGTGATTAGGTTTAGGGTCTGGCTTATATGGAATGAATTAGGGTAGAAATCCAAGTCCATAATCCTTTGTATTCATGATTAAAATATTTGGTTTTCAATGATATAAAAATCCAATCTTTTGCCATGAAACCATTGATAATTGCATAGGATCTTTCCCTTTTTGTGATGCACGAAATATTGAGGCTTTAATGGACCTATTAGCTGCATAAAAAGATTTAAAATGCATGCTTGAGTATTTTTGTCATATTTTATTTAATTAAATGAATTAATAGTGATAAAAATTCAAATAAATAATAAAAAATGATGAAATAAATCCCCTTTGGGTCAAATGGTCGTGCATAGCCTTTGGATGATGATTCTTGGAAGAAAATGTGGCCCATTAGCAATTTTGAGGCATTTGAAGCAAAGTTGACTTTTCAAAATTCCCAAAAATTTCCCAAATTCCACAAGGCATATCTTGCTCAATTTTTAAGCTTTGATAATGTTCTTGGACATTTTGGAAAGGTATTGAAGTCCTCTAACCCATGCCTTTGGTCCCATGTCATTTTGATTTACCAATCTCAAGTTATGGTCTTCGACTTAAAGTGCCTTTTTGTTGACTTTTGAAAATGACCTATAATGTTGAGATTGATAACTTTTTGTGAGAGCATTTCTTGGACTTGAAGTGTGAAGAGGAGTTGTAGGAAATGTCTTTCTCTTAAAAATGAGATTTGGATGGAATTTTTATGATAAACCATGTGGATGTTATGCCTTGGTCAAGTTACAGTTGACTTTTTCAACTGTCCAAATATGGAAACTTTTGCATCTTGAGACTTTTTGGGCCATACCTTGAAAATCGTGATCAAGCCTTGATCAAATGATGTTTGTGGCTTCAAAATAAGATGTTGACCAAAATTTTGAACTTTTGACTGTCAAATGACCATTTTACCCCTACAGTTGACTGTTGAGCAATTAGGGTTTTTGACTGTGCAATTTTGTGCTGTGAGTCTTGAAACTTGACATATGGATGCTTGACAATGTTTATAGGCATGTGGGACTTGATTGGACCCTTGGAAACTTCAATTTGTTTGCCAGAACCAAAACCCTAGTTTTTGACTGTTAGGAGGCCCTTGAACTGTGCAACCCTTGGGAGATTTTGAAGCATGCTCTTAGCAAATCTTGAAGAATATGGGAGGGCAAATTTTGGGGTACAATACCTTTCAAATGATCTTGGTCCCTAAGAGAGAATGCTAAGATACCTTGCCACATTGCTAATCATGGTTATACAATGACCCACGCCCGTCCCGTTTACATCCAAATATAGGTTTTCTTACCAATTCAATGGTAAGATAACAATGTCAAAGGAAAAGAAAAATGAACAAGAAAGACTTTTGAGTAGGTAGAATGCTCCTAATTACTTGCTCAATTTCAAAACATCCTTGCTATTTTCAAAACAAACACCTACACTTTCAAACATCTTACAAACTTGAAAACATTTTCAAAAGATCAAACATCTTTGTATACATTCTTACAAACGAGAATCATTACAAAGACTTCCTAAACAATGGCCTCTTTACAAAATACTTTCAAAAACCACACAAAGCACAATTTTAAACAAAACGCAAGTGATCTAGCAAGTAACTAAGAGCCCATGGAAAACCATGGATGAAAAGGGTGCTAATACCTTCCCTTTTCATAATCTACCCCCCGAACTCAAGAAATAATCTCAAAGGTCTTTCCTGTGCTTTTTCACCTTTCCTTTTGGATAAAAGAAAAGTCGGTGGCGACTCTTGCTAACCGCAACATTTGTGATCAAGCGTAAAAACTTCAAGTCAGTTCTCCCACTGTATCACAGATGTCCTCCCAAGACCTTCTCTGGTTCATTCAGATCGACACTAAGAACTCTTTGATTTCCATTCCAATTGAAGAAACTATGAAGCCTGGATTTCGACCAGATAACAGTATAAAGTGCTGCGAAGCCTAGAATCCGACCAGATAGTAGTTCAGTTCTTCAAAGACATTGTGAAGCCTGAATTTCAACCAGATAACAGTATAAGGTGCCGCGAAGCCTGGAATCCGACCAGATAGTAGTTCACTTCTTCAAAGACACTCTAAAGCCTGGATTTCGACCAAAATAACAGTATAAGGTGATGCGAAGCCTGGAATCTGACCAAATAGTAGTTTACTTCTTCAAAGTCACTGTGAAGCCTAGATTTCAACCAGATAACAATATAAGGTGCTGCGAAGCCTGAAATCCAACCAGGTAGTAGTTCACTTCTTCAGACACTGTAAAGCCTGGATTTCGACCAGATAACAGTATAAGGTGCTGCGAAGCCTGGAATCTGACCAAAAAGTAGTTCACTTCTTCAGACACTGAAGCCTGGATTTCGACCAGATAACAATATAAGCATTACAAAGCCTGGAATCCGACCAGATAGCAGTTTACCCTGTCAGTTATTATAAAGCCCGGAACCCGATCGGATAATAGTCAACCAATAATTTAAGATGCTGTGAAGCCTGGATTTCAACCAGATAACAGTATAAAGTGCTGCGAAGCCTGGAATCCGACCAGATAGCACTTTACTCTTTCAGACACTATGAAGCCTGGATTTCGACCATATAATAGTATAAAGCACTGCGAAGCCTAGAACCCGACCAGATAACAACTTAATTACCGAAGCCTGGATACGACCAGATAACGGTACACCTCAGATTCAAGTTGAAGTCTGGACCCAACCAGATAAAAGCATAATTTCTTCAAACTATAAAGCCTGGGAACGACCAGATAACAGTCTAATCTCATTTCCCCAATAAGTCGTTGGGAAGCCTGGAACACGACCATATAATAATTAGCCTTATTATCCTCAGCAAGACACTATAAATCCTGGATTCTGACCATGTTGTACCCCAAAATTTTCCCTCTCATTTTACTCAAGACATGCCTCTAGAGGTCCTCAATTGCTCAAGGATGACTAAGGATTGACCAGACAAATCCTCCCCCTAAGGCAACAAGCTTCAAACTAGGGTTTCACTCCTCATAAAGGTGGTTGAAGTCCAAGGGCCCCAAATGCTTTCCATGGTCCTAATATGTTCTCAAGATCATCCATTTCAAGTTTCATGCCTTGCACAAGAAGTTTGCTCAGTCAATTGTCCAAATGCATGAAAATCAACTATACTAGATCAAAAGTCAACCGTGGCCCACATACAGTCAAACTTCAACATTTTTGGTCAACATCAACATTTTGAAGAGATATCCATCATTTTATCAAGGTTTTATCATGATTCCTCAAGGAATGCCCCCAAATTCATCAATACCCAAAAGTTGCTAAATTAGGGTTTCATAGGAAAAGTCAACCAAACTTTGATCAGGCATAACTTCTTCATAATTTTATCAAACAATTTCCATCCAAGGCTCATTTTTAAGAGGAAGCAATTCCCTACAATTCATCTTCAGCCCACAAGTTCAAACTATGCACTCATCAAAAGATATGAATTTCTACATTATAGGTCCTTTTGAAAAGTCAACAAAAACACCTTTTGGGTCAAAGCTTCTTACATGAACATGGAAGATCCAATTGATATGAAACGAAAAGGGTTGTTTAGGGTACATCCTAAGATTTCTAAAATGTCCAAGAACACCTCTCTAGGGTTAAAAATGGAGGAGATATGCCTTGTCAAAGTTGGCCATTTTTGCACAATTGCCAAAAGTCAAATATACTCAAAAGTGCATTTTTTGTCAAATGGGCCTAGCATTTCATGCTTGCATATTGCTTGTGACATGGTCCATGACCCAAATCAGCATCCACACATTATTTTCTTCATTTTTTATTTTATTTTGATTTTTTATTATTTAAAATTCAAATTAAATCAAATAAATTGCAAAAAAATATAAAAAGATTGGTTTTGATCTGATTTTTGTAGGAATCACAATCTAATCAAGCTGGCATAGCATATCAAATCGTGCAAGAGCAAATTGAATCAAAGATGGCATGATTAGGCCTATTTTGGAAACATATAATACAAGAGGAAAATCAAATCAAATCTCCATGATTATCAAAGATACAAAGCATTTTTGTTGCCCTAAT
Source organism: Vicia faba (assembly GCA_948472305.1). NCBI lineage: Eukaryota > Viridiplantae > Streptophyta > Magnoliopsida > Fabales > Fabaceae > Vicia > Vicia faba. The sequence continues at coordinate 27,337,959 of OX451739.1, forward strand.
TCATCACACTATATATGCAGAACATAACCAATGTGCAAGAGAAGGTTTGCAGGTCGTGAAACCTAGCAAGAAAATTCAAAAATTTGGAAAAATGGTGTGGATCGGTTTCAAGCTTAGAGGTCAATTCAAGCCATTCTAAGACTACCAATAGACTCCTGGACATCTCCAGAATGTGTCTCAATCAATTGCAAGCATTTTCACGTCCAGAATCGCGAGCTACAGACCCACGGTTCGCACATACCATCTTGAACTTGATTTTAAAATTTACGCATGATTAATCACTTTTAAGCATAGCATTGTGTTTGTACTGATATTTGGAATGTTTTGGTTTAAGTAATTTTGCATTTTGATGCTTGTATTCATAATTGCCATTATTAGGGTTTATCTTGTCGTTTTAGGGTTTTTCCATACAGGTTAAATTGGCCCAAGAAAAGGGTACCATGATGCTCGTGAGATCAAGACGAATTGATCTATGTATTCACATTTCATTTATCATGCATTTTGATGATTTTTGAAATTCAAATATGTATAGCTATGGCGAACTGTCTATAGGTAAAGGTTTTATACCTAACACGATGGATGAGGAAGATGATGATGATGTGTTCAATCATCATTGGGCCATTCAAATAGTTGGCACGCGTTTTTTTAATTCATTAATCCACTTGTTTTTTTATATTATCGTTTGATATTATTATATTAAAAACTAAGCATTGCAGCCAAGTTGGTCAAGCGCGCGTTTGTGAAGAGAGGGACCTGGGTTCGATCCCAGGTCCCCACATTTTATTATTTTCTTAATATTTACACGCAGGTTCCATGCTTTATACAGCCAGACGTCCACCATGCAGCCATGTAATCCAGCCAATGGATCATCTCCATCACCAATCCAACGCCCCATGCAAGAGAGGACCATGGTCCACCATCAGAAAGAGGGTGCACTGAATCAGGCGCAAGGATTGGGCTCAGCAGCTCTTTGGGCCTTACAAATTCAACATTGCACCCCCTCCTTTCAGCAAATACAAGCCCAATTTAATTCTTTTCTCTTTATTTTCTTATTTTTATTATTTATTAATTATTTTCCTTTTACAAAAATAACACAAAAATTATTTCTTTTTTATTTAATCCAAAATCACAAAAAACATAAAAATCATTTTTTTCATAAAAAATATTTTATTTCCTTAATTGATTAGTTTAATTTAATTTAGGGCAATTTAATTCCTTTTTTCATAATTAAATCAATTAGAAATTAGGGTTTAATTTGTACATAACCTAATTTTTTCTCAAAAATAACCTAAAATTTTTCTCAATTAAATTTTCTAGGTTTCTTAATTATTTCTCGTGCTTAATTCGTCGCGCGCATTTTTAATTTCCTTTTTATTATTATTGTAACTGCTCCGAGTTTGTAATAGTAATTAGGGTTTCAATTTCGCATTTTTATTTTCAGTCGAAATAATTATGTATCTGCGAAAGCCTTGTAATAGCTAGGACTTTAACTTTCCCGCATTTTAATTTCCGCAAACTATAAACTGCCTAGATGTTAATAGGATTGTATGGAAAGACAAACTGAAAATTAAAACGGTAGAAAACCCTAAATATGTGAAAGATAAATTAACTGAAAATTGCACTCACACATGCTCACTCCTAGGGTTTACTCCACTCCAGTTGCCTTCGGTAAACGGTCATGAAGTATAGGGTTTGTTAGTGGTTGTCCTCTAGCCCCACAAGATCTAAAATGACCCATTAGGATGTTGCCTCGAAAAAAGCTCTTTAAGGCTTTAGGATGATTACTAATATTTCCTAACATTGCTTTTGTGATCGTATTTGTCCCTTCGAATGTCCCTAAAAAACTCCAACGACGATTCTACCTATTTCTCAATAATGGGATAGCATTGTCTAAAAGGAAAATGAACAGACTTGTTTTAGTAGGTAGATTAACTCTTAAGTACTTGCTCAAACAAACAAACATTTTCACACAAACACTTTCTAAACAAAGTTTTCAAAAACAACTTCGTAACACTCTTGAGGACAGAAACAAGGGTTAAAACAAAGTAAAACAAAACTATTCAAAGCAAGCACACACAAGCAGTTTTCAAAATGAGCAAGTACCTAAGAGCCTGTACTCAGAAACATCTCGAAAAAGGTTTTTCTGTTCTTTTTCCTTTTCCTGATTGGATAAAATAAAAGTTGATGGTGACTCTTTCTTACCGCGACATTTTGCGAACAAAAAACGCAAACCAGTATTAACAGTCGGTTCTGCCACCGTATCACAGAACTGGCGACTCTGTTGGGGATTAAAATATAAAGTGGGGTAAACCTTAGGATATAGGTCATATTTAATTTCTTTCTCTTGATTGTCTTGCTTGCTTTATATTTATGGGAACTGTTTGGGTTATTTGATCCTACACCCGGATCGGGAAACACCTTTTAGGTAAGTAGCAATAAACTGTGAGGGAGTTGTGTTGGGGTATACCGACACGGTTGAAGTAGTAGCTATGTTTATGTGTTACTTTGGTTGGTACCCATAACCCTTGAGTCAATCAGGGAGATGTACGGGGCCAGCTCGTGGTGTCATAAAGCATCAACTGACCTTAGAACCTTTAACTGCACAACTTGGCCAGTAGGACGTAGAGAGATGGTTGACTTTGGTGTATGCCCAAGGTCGACAGATACTCAATGCTACACTCATTGAGGTTTAACTTCTGAGTTTTGTTTGATTACGAGTCAATCGTCGATTGAACAAGGCTTGGGGGAAAGATCATTGATATTGAGATCCCTTTAGAACCCTGTTACATATTCATAGGACAAGTTAAACCAATCCAGCTTCAAGAGGGTATGACCTTAAAACTCAAGCAGGCCTTAAACCTAAGGACTTGGTGTGATTTGTCTGTGTTTGCTATACCTGTGATTTATCATGACATCATAAACATCATACCATAGCATATCATACTAACGGTTTCAAGGGTTTCTAGGGCTCATCTTTACTTTGTTTTGTATGATATGGCATCCGCCCGCAGGAACACTATTCAGATTAACCTAGTGAAAGTATCTCCCCAATTAAGGGACTTGGAAGTAAGGATTCCCGAAAGCTCTCATTTCACTGAAAAGCATGGTCGGTTGCTCAACTTGGTCACTGCAAAACCTGACGAAGAAATGTTGAAAGTGTTGTTTCAGTTCTTCGATCCTCTGCGTCACTGTTTCACATTCCCGGATTACCAGTTAGTTCCTAATATGGAGGAATTTTTTCAGTTATTAGGGATACCCATTCTTGATCAGCTACCTTTCAGAGGTACGGAAAGACATCCCAAACTTGAAGAAATTGCTAAAGCTCTATCCTTACAACGGTCAGACATAGTGACAAATTGGGAAACTAGAGGGAGTGTTCAAGGAGTTCCAGTTAAATTTCTGTTCGAGAAGGCTTACTATTTTTGGGATACCCTGGATCTACAAGCTTTTGAAGAGGTTTTGGCGCTCCTTGTCTATGGGATGGTATTGTTCCCTAATGCGGATCAACTCGTAGATGTGAGCACAATCCAGGTTTTTCTGTCTCGTAATCTGGTACATGCATTACTCGGGGATATTCTACACTCTCTGCATGATCGCACTCTAAAAAGAAGGGGGACCCTCCAGTGTTGCACTCCTCTATTGGCTAGGTGGTTTATTTCGAACCTACCCAGATCTACTTTGAAGAATGAACGGGGTAAAAGATGGTCTCATTGACTGATGTCCCTTATGCATTCAGACATTCATTAGTGTTCACGGTTCTCGGAAGATGTTACTATCATTGATCACTGTGGTGAATTCCCTAATGTCCCTCTCTTAGAATTAGGGGAGCAATCACTTATAACCATTGCTTAGCATTACGACAGTTTGGTTATGCGAGAAGGGATGGTCCTCATAATACACTTATTCAAGGAATCGCCTTCAACTATGAGAATGATGTTCAGAGTTACCGCAAAAGGTTCATACAAGCTTGGAGTATGGTACATAGGGTTGACAGCAAGACACTTGGGCATAAAAATTCCATACCTCTCGAGCCTTATCTCAGATGGGTACGAGCCTGCACTCAAACTCTTATGATGCCTTATCCCAATATTCGACCTATGATTATGGAACCAGTTGCCGAGGGAGACACTCCTCATCTTGTTCTTCACCCAGACATGCCAACTGATCACGAAGAGTTACAAAAGTCCTGGGTTCAGCTTAAAGAGGAGCGGGATACGTTTGAAGCCCAATTCTACGCCAACGAGAAGAAGGTCTTGGAACTCACTAGGCTACTTCATGAAGAGGGGAATATCAACGCCTACATTACACCAAAGAGGATGCGCCTATGGGAAATATAGTCTTATTTTTGTTTTATTTTGCTTAATTGAACTCTCAAAATACATTTTTTGTAACAATTCAAGTTTACTAATACAATTCTCGTTTGTTCCTTTTTGTTTAAGAAAATTTGATCCTTTAAGAACCCTTGAAAAAATTGCATACATATCATACATATCATTGCATAACAGGATTCATAACGGGTTTCTCATATCCTCCGCTGTTTATTTCAGCAATGGCTCTTGAAAAAACTGTGAAATATCTTTAGACTAAGAACACGCAGTTCCAGCAAATGATTGTGGCTCTGGCCAAAGAACAGGAAGAGTTGAAGGCTCTGATTGTTAAAAAGAACACTAACAAGACCAAGAGGACAGTCGGTGTGGCACATATGAGCAGAAGGTTCAGAGGGCCGCTAAGATGGGTTGTTGATTTAGCTTCTTCATCTAAAGAGGGAGATAATCAAGAGGGTGAAGCCAGAGAAGATGACCCTAGTCCTAAAGAGTCTGACAACGAGACTGATTATAATGAGGAGCAGGACCCTCCGGATGACGAAAGGTGTAAGCAGTTAGAAGAGCGTCTGAGTGCTATGGAAATCCAGAAGGTTCCTGGGCTAGATTTTGAAGAGTTAGGTCTGGTCTCCAGGGTTGTCATCCCCCCAAAATTCAAGGCACCGGTATTTGCTAAGTATGATGGGGTCTCTTGTCCTAAAATGCATCTCTGTTCCTATGTGAGGAAGATATAACCTCATACTGCCGACAAAGACTTGTGGGTTCACTTCTTCCAAGACAGTCTGTCTAGAACACAACTGGATTGGTTCTATCAGCTGGAAAGAGCCAATGTTCGTAACTGGGAAGACCTTGCTGCTGCATTTTATAAGCAATATCAGTATAATACAGACCTCGCTCCCACCCGTACACAACTCTAAAATATGTCTATGGGTTCAAACGAGGGTTTCAAGGATTATGCTTAGAAGTGGAGAGATTTGGTTGGAAGAGTTCAACCTCCATTGGCTGACAGGGAGGTCGTGGATATGTTTCTGGGAACTTTGACTGGGCCATTCTTTAACCATCTGATTGGAAGTTTATCGACGAGTTTTACTGAAATGATCTTAACAGGAGAAAGAGTGGAAGCTGGAATCCGAAGTGGGAAAATTTAGAACGATGCCTATTCTAGTGCTGTAAGGAAGCTGTTTGCAGGTAAAAAGGAAGTCAGTGTCATCTATAACTAAAAGAATCAGAATTGAACCGAGCGGCGTCCGGCGGTAGGGGCTGTTATGATTCCCAAACCTGCACCTGCTCAACAAAGAAACAATCAGCCAAGAGCTGAAAGACCAGCTAGACAGTTTACTCAGATCAACATGACACTGTCTCAGGTTTTACCTCAGTTGCTGAAGTCTAATCTGGTTACTCAGAGGGAAGCTTTGAAGAATACGAACACCACCTCTCCCTACTATAAACCGAATGCTCGTTGTGCTTATCATTAGGAAATTCCTGGCCATGACACCAATGACTACTGGGCTTTGAAGAACAAAGTGCAGGATCTGATTCATGCTAAGGAGATTGAATTGGGTCCTCCGGAGACTCCCAACATTATCAATGCTCATATGCCCAAATATGGTTCAAGAGTCAATGTTATTGATATTGTTTCTGCTACAGAAGACAGTGATGGTGATTCCGACATTGACATCTGGATCTTCCCGACTACCAACGACGGACTCAGTAACTAGACTGCCAAGGACTTTGTACCGATTACTTTTGTTCAGGAGTAATTGTCTTTCTGATTTTTTTGGATATGTATTTTAAAAACAATATAAAATCTATAGCCATGTGTCTTACCCGGGGCACAATGGTTCTATTTATGAGGGTTATCATGTTTCATTTTCATATGACATCAATAAAGCATTGGACGTTTGCATACAAATTTTGCACTCTCTGTCTTTCTTTTCTTTTATTCTGTCTATACAGCTATGCTCTTACACACACTCATGTATCCAAATGCAGATCCATATCCACTCTGGATCCCATTGATAACAGTTCTGCTACTGCTCATTATGACTTTGAAAATCTGATCAACCAAGCTGAGGACGACGGTGAGAAAGATTGTGAGGTACCCGGAGAACTTGCTAAACTAATACAGTAGGAAGAAAGGGCCATACAGCCTTATGAAGATCCGGTTGAGATAGTGAACTTGGGTACGGAGGAAGACAGAAAAGAGGTTAAGATAGGTGCAAATCTGGAGCTTAGTGTCAAACAGCTGTTGGTACAGATGTTTCATGAGTATGTTGAAATCTTCGCCTGGTCATATGAAGAAATTCCGGGACTAGACACGGATATAGTGGTTCATTGTCTTCGGACTAAAGAAGACCACCCTCCAGTAAAGCAAAAGGTCCGTCGTATGCGCCCTGGGATGTTAAAGAAGATTAAAGCAGAGGTTATGAAGCAGTTCAACACAGGGTTCTTAGTTGTCACCTCATATCCGCAGTGGGTTGCTAATGTGGTTCCAGTACCTAAGAAATATGGTAAAGTACGAATGTGTATGGATTACAGAGACCTGAATAGGGCAAGCCCCAAGGATGACTTCCCTCTTCCCCACATCGATTTTCTAATTGACAACACCGCACAACACAAAGTCTTTTCCTTCATGGACGGTTTCTCTGGCTACAATCAGATTAAGATGGCACATGAAGACATGGAGAAGACAACCTTTGTTACACAGTGGGGAACTTTCTGCTACAAGGTGATGCCGTTTGGGTTGAAGAATGTTGGGGAAACTTATCAGCGATATGGTAGCTCTGCTCCATGACATGATTCACCATGAGATAGAGGTTTACATTGATGACATGATATCCAGGTCTAGAACTGAGGAAGAACATCTTGATCATCTACAAAAGTTATTTGATAGGTTGAAGACGTACAAGCTAAGGTTAAATACGAACAAGTGCACCTTCGGGGTAAGGTCTGGTAAGCTTCTGGGATTCATCGTCAGTGACAAAGGTATTCAAGTAGACCCTGCAAAGGTGAAGGCCATACAAGAGATGCTGGTTCCCCATACTGAGAAGGAAGTTAGAGGTTTCTTGGGACGCCTAAATTAAATTTCCCGATTCATTTCGCATCTAAATGCTACTTGTGAGCGAATCTTCAAGCTTCTGAAGAAAGATCAAGTGGTAAAGTGGAATGATGAATGCCAGGTAGCCTTTGACAGAATCAAACAATATCTCCAAGAGCCTCCTATTATGATGCCTCCGACTGAAGGAAGACCTTTGATAATGAACCTAACAGTGCTAGATAATTCAATGGGGTATGTGTTGGGGCAACATGATGAGTCTGGTTGAAAAGAGCACACAATATACTACCTTATCAAAAAGTTTACCGACTGTGGAACACGATACTAACTGCTCGAGAAAACTTATTGCGCTTTGGCATGGACTGCTCACCGACTGAGACAGTATATGTTGACCCACACTACTTTGTTAATATCTAAGATGGATCCGATAAACTACATTTTTGAGAAGCCCTCTCTCTCTCCGGAAGAATAGCAAGATGGAAAATGATCTTAACCGAGTACGACATCCAATACACAACCCAAAAAGCAATCAAGGGAAGTGTGTTAGCTAATCATTTGGCACATCAAGTCGTGGATGACTACCAGTCCATGAATTTTGAGTTCCCGGACGAGAACATCATGCTAGTAACCGACTGTGAAGAACCTAGACCAGATGTGTTGTACCCCAAAATTTGCCCTCCCATATTCTTCAAGATTTGTCAAGGTCAATCTCCAAATGGTTCAAAATCTCTCAAGGATTGCACAGTCCAATTGCCTCCTAACACAGTCAAAATTAGGGTTTTGGTTCTTGCAAAGAAATTGAGGTTTCCAAGGGTCCAATCAAGTCCCATATGCCTATATACATTGGCAAGCATCCATATGTCAAGTTTCAAGGCTCACAGCATCAAGTTGCACAGTCAAAAGCCCTAATTGCTCCACAGTCAACTGCAGAGGTAAAATGGTCATTTGGCAGTCAAAAGTCAAAAAATTTGGTCAACATCTTATTTTGAAGCCACAATCATCATTTGATCAATTCTTGATCATGATTCCTCAAGCATGGCTCAAAAAGTCTCAAGATGTCAAAAGTTACTATTTTAGGATAGCTGAAAAGTCAACTGCAAATTGACCAAGGCATAACCTTTTCATGGTTCATCAGAAAAATCCCATCCAATGCTCATTTTTAAGGGGATGAAATTTCCTACAACTCATCTTCACATTCCAAGTCCAAGAAATTCTCTCACAAAAAGTTATCAATTTCAACATTATAGGTCATTTTCAAAAGTCAACAAAAAGGCACTTTAAGTCAAAGACCATAACTTGAGGCTGGTAAATCAAAATGACATGGCACCAAAGGCATTGGTTAGAGGACTTCAAGACCTTTCCAAAATGTCGCAGAAAATGTTCATAGATTCAAAATTGAGCAAGATATGCATTGGAGAAGTTGGGAAGTTTTTGGGAACTTTCAAAAGTCAACTTTGCCTAAAACATTTCATTTTTGCTAATGGGCCTCAAATTCCTTCTTGAATCTTTGCCCAAAGCCTATGCACGACCCATTGAACTTAATTTGATTTATTTTCTTATTTTTAATTAATTAATTGAATTTATATTAATATTAATTCATTTAATTGGTTTTAATTGTAGGAAAATTCAAAAGATATGTTTTTTAAATCTTTTTGTGAAGAAAATAAGGCTAGGGCAAGCTGGCAATTCGTGTGCACCTCAAGGACCTCAAAATATCCATGATTGGCAAGGTTTTAATAAAGAAAAGATTGAAAAAAGATTTGATTGCCAATCATATATTCAAACATGAATGCAATGGATTGTTGGGCTTAATTTTAACCTAATTCTCTTCACATAAAGATGCTGAAGCAAACCCTATTCCTGGACACGTACAATTGCTGCTAAAACTCCATAACCAAATGGCAAAAATTCAAGAAATATTGTGAAACTGAATTCTTATTTACCGCACGATTCAAAGCCTGAAAAAGATTCAAACACCTTGCCTAAGTCTCCAGGAGTCTATTGCCATCAAGAACGAGCCCTAACACCATCAGAATCAAAGACAATAAGTCACACGGTTTGCATATATGTCCAAATCTGCATATCATAATTCATGTGCTTTTAATCCATTTTTTTGATTGGTTTGTGTTGTTAGGAACATTCTGAAGCTAATGGGATAGTTTAATTGTGTTGAAACTTCATGAATCGAAATCCACCATGGGAGATATCTAGGGTTTTGAAGCTTGAAAATTAGGGCTTTATGCATAAGGAAAAATTGGACCTTGAGACAAGCATGGTTGAATTCGTCAAGGCCAGACGAATTCAACCAAACCCTCGCGCTCAATTTATGTGATGCCTGCTGCTAATCGCTATTATTGACACTTTTGGTTTGAGGGGGTTTAAAACCCCCGCTATCTTGTTTATATTTACAGGTGAAACGAAGAAGGAGAAGGCGTGGCAACGTGTGACTGGGTGATTCAAACTCAGCGCGCGTTATTTTTTGGTTTCATGTCATAATGTTTGTTTTTTATATAATATTCATCATCCATTATGTTTACAAATGCGCATCATAGTTCAGATGGTGGGAGACGTGGCTGGCAAACACTGGGACCTGGGTTCGATTCCCAGGTCCCCCATATAATTCTTCATATTTTTCTTAACCAATTCCAGTGCAGCGTATGATTCAATGGTCCACCATAAGCCTCACGCCTAAGCTTGCCAAGTGCCCAGGATGCCCAATCTAGTGGCCAGGAGATATAGTCCATGGTATATCCTAGTCAAACAGCATGCACGTGACCATGAAAGTCAACCAGGCTTGGTCTTCTTGGGCCAGAATTGCTTCAGTTTTACCTCCACTTTGGGCCATCACACCCCCTTTGGTTTGCATTCTTTATTTTCTTTTCTTTTCTTTTAAATTATTTTAATTGTTTAATTATTATTATTAATTCACCACAAATTAATTTTTCCTAATAAAAATCAGAAAATCAAAATTGTGAATATATTTTAATTATTTATTAATTTCACCATTAACTTATTTTTGTAAATAAATATTAACAATTAATTTAGCTTAATTTAGGTTTAAATTTTAATCTTTTTCTTAATAAATAAAATAATATAGAATTAGGTTTTGACCTTTTTTTTTAATCATTTTCTTAATTAATTATTTTCATCGTTATTAATTATTATTATTTTCGTAAATAACATGTAAATTAATTAATTAGCTTAAATTAGGTTAACTTTAAAATTTTCATTAATAATTGAAATAAAGTTAGAACTAGGGTTTTCTTTTGATTTTAATTTCTTTATTTTCATTAAATACGAAAAAACACAAAAAACACCTTTCTTGTAAATAGTTAATTAACAATTAGATTTAATTTTAATTTAATTTCAAGCAAAGGACAAAAAAACTCTTAATTTCTCAAAAGGGTCAAAAACCCTCGGACGTCTTGATTTTAATTCTTTCGCACGTTATTTTTATATTTTGATTATTATGTAACTGCTTCCAAGGATGTAATAGTAATTAGGTTTATTGCTTTTTTTTTACTTTCCGCATCTTTCTCAAAAACGGGTCTGTGTTTTTTTGGCGATGTATAGACCCGCGCCTTGTAATAGCGTAGCTTTTACCTTTCCGTATTTTATTTTTCCGCACTCCTAACTGCTAAATTGCATGAAAGAATGTATGATAATTAAAAAACAACTCGTAGCTCACAATTGCATGGTCCAAGACAAATGTTAACATGAAAACAACACACAATGCACATGCCACTTCTTGGGTACGCCTCACTCGTTGCCTCAAAAGTGGTCGTCAAGTATAGGGTGTTTCAGCGGTCGCCCTTATGTCTAAGATCCAGTTGCCTCGAAACGGTTGCCTCGGATTAAAAAGGATCTAGGACATTAGGGTTACTTCTAAGGTGTCCTACTATTGCTTCAGTGACCACACTATCCCTACAATCGAATTGACCCGAACACCTCCAACGATGGTGCTACCTACCTCTCAATGGTGGGATGGCACTACCTTAAGGACTCTTACACAGCCTAATTCCTTAGGGTAGGTAGATGACTCATGGGTACTTGCTCTCTAAAAAACAAACAAAACAATCTTTTCACACTGACACTTTCAAAAGATTTCAAAACAAATTTTTCAAACACTCTTGAGGACAAATACAAGAGTCACTCAGAAATCTTTCAATGAAACTTTTTCCAAACCCACACACACTTGTAAAGAAAACAATTTTGAAAACATAGTGAGCAAGTACCTAAGAGCCCGTGGATAACCACGGATAGAAAGGGTGCTAACACCTTCCCTTTCTATAAATCTACCTCCCAAACCGAGAGACATATCGAAAAAGAAATTTTTCTGTGCTTTTGTCCTTTCCATGTTGGAGAACATAAAAGACGGTGGCGACTCTTGCTTACCGCGACATTTCGCGAACCAGCTTTAAAACAGTCAGTTCTATTTCCACCGATCACAGAACTGGCGACTCTGCTGGGGATATTTTTAAAGTGAGGTGTACCTTAGGATAGATCATACTTATGTTTTCAATTGAATGTTTGTTTGCTTTATTATTGTGGGCATTGTCTTGGAGTTTCATAGATCCTAACCCGGATCTGGGGATATCCTTTTAGGTAGCATAAGCTGTGAGGGACCTGTCCGGCATAGACCGACACGAGTGAAGCAGTGGCTACGTTGGTGTGGCACCTTGGTCTGTAACGATATCCCTTGTGTTGCAACGAGGAGAATATGGGTCTTCTAAGGAGTCATTAAGCACCAACCGACCTTAGAACCCTAATTTGACCCAACTTGGCAATAGAACAGTAGCAGTATGCTACACCCATTGAGGCTAAACTCTCGCGATGGTTCTGGCCGCAAGAAAACATTGCGACGCTGGAGTTATGACTGATTGAGGGTAGTCAGTGATATTGGGATCCTCTAGAACCCGGTTACTTTTGATAGGATAGGTCTTAACCAACAAACTGAAAGAGGGTAGTACCTGAACTTCATGCTGGCCTAAACTCTAAGGGATGTCTTGTGTGACTTGTGTGCCTTATCATGTTTGCCTTTGTGAATATTTGTGGTGTGCTTTATCATGACATCATACCATCATAGACATTGCATGTATCCTGCATAAGGACTGACCTATTTCAAAGACAAGAGGGTTTCACCTTTGCTCTGTTTTGTAGGACATCATGATGCCTGTGCGAAGGAACACTATCCGGCTTAATTTTGTTCACCCACCTGAGTTGCTTGAAGAATTGGTTAGCAGAATTCCAAACACCACTTCCTTCATCCAGAGGCATGGTTCTCTTCTCGGTTTAGTCACTGCAAAGTGGGATCAACAATTGATGAGTGTCTTGACCCAGTTTTATGATCCGTTGTATAATTACTTCACCTTTCAAGACTTCCAGCTGGTCCCTACCCTGGAAGAATTCTCTGATTTGCTTGGTATCCCTATCTTGGATCAGACTCCCTTCACTGGTTGGGAAAAGACTCTTAGGCTTGAGAAGATTGTTGCAGCCCTTCCCTTGACCAACAAAGAGGTAATGGACAACTGGGTGACTAGAAGCAGAGTTAAGGTTTTCTTGGCCAAGTTTCTGATTGGTAAAGCTAACAGTTTCTGGAATGACTTAGACTTCAGGGAATATGAAGACGTTCTGGCTCTCTTAATTTATGGTCTAGTTTTGTTTCCTAATCCTGATAACTTCATTAACGTCATTGCCATAAGGATCTTCATGTCTCGGAACCCCGTGCCCACTCTCTTGGGTGATATCCTGCAACAACTCTATGCTCGTACTGCCCGAAGACGAGGAACCCTGTGGTGTTGTACTCCTTTGTTAGTGAGGTGGTTTATTTCGCACCTCCCTAAGTTTGTGCTGAAGAACAAAGAAAGAAGAGGTTAGGCTCATAGGTTAATATCTCTCACTGATAATGACATCATTTGGACTCTCAGAGGTTTGGATGAGGTAGCTGTTATTGATCGTTACGGAGAATATCCTAATGTTCCTTTGATTGGTACCCAAGGAGGAATCTCTTATAATCCATGTCTAGATCTCCGTCAGTTTGGAAGAGCCAGAAGAGCAGGACCTCATGAGATGTTGGTGCCTCACATCAGTTTTGAGTTTCAGGTAGATAGTGACGAGCTGCGTCGTAGATTCACAAGGCTTGGGACAGAATTCACAAAGCTGAACCACATGAGTTGGGACCGAAGACTTCTCTACTTATGGAATCCTACTACAGATGGGTCCGCATCCGTGCTCAGAAGTTAGGTATGCCATACGAAGCTGTCAGACCCATCATTCTTGAATATCCTGATAGAGATGGGGTTCCTCCAACTGTTCTCTCTCCTCAGATACCTACTGATGTTGATACACTAAAGAGGTCCTGGGCGCAACTACAAGAAGAACGGGATTCTTATCGGGAAAAGTTCAACGAGCAGGAATTGAAAATCCAGAAGCTGACAAAGCAGTTGGAGAACGAGCGGGCCCTGAATGACTACATCCGTACTAAGAAAAAGAGACCCTGGGATCACTGATGAGCTTTGGATGTTCTTTTACAATTTTTATTTCCCTTTTCAGTATTTCCATTTTATGTAACGCCTAAGGGCAATTTCTTGAACAATTCAAAGTTTAATCTAATGAAGTGTGTTTCCTTTTTGTTTACAAAGTTGAATCCCGATTGTCTTTGAAAACATAAAGCATACGCATTCCATTCATCATGTGCATCACAGGTACTCTTCTTTTCAGGTTGCTTAATGTTCTTCGCTGTTTATTTCAGCAATCATCATGAACCCTGAATCATCTACTGAGCAATCCATCAAGGCCCTCCAGGCTCAGAACGCCCAGTTCCAAGAGTTGATCATGAGTTTAGCCCAAGGACAAGAGGAATTGAAGGCTCTGCTGGTAAAGAAGAAGAAGAAGAGAACTGAACTATTCAACACTGGACGGAGGTTTGGCAATACATTGCAAAATGAGGCTGACAAAGCTGCTTCCTCTGTAGGCAAAGGCAGTCCCCAAGGGGGAAGGGTTCCTAGTCCTGTGGTCTCTGACAAGGAGACTGATTTCAATGAAGAGCAGTACCCTCCCGCTGAAGACAGGTACAAGCAGTTAGAGGATTGTCTGAATGCCATGGAAATTCAACAGGTGCCTGGGTTGGATTTTGGGGATCTAGGTTTATCTTCTGGGGTGGTGATCCCACACAAGTTCAAGGCACCATCTTTTGCGAAGTATGACGGGGCTTCCTGCCCTAAACTGCATCTCAGATCTTATGTGCGGAAGATCCAACCGTATACTGTGGACAAGAACTTATGGATCCATTTCTTCCAGGATAGCCTTTCAGGGGCTCAACTCGAGTGGTTTTATCAGCTGGATGGAGCCAGTATTCGAAACTGGTTCTATCGGGAGAAGGTTTTAAAGAGTACGCGCAGAAGTGGAGGGACCTGGCTGGCAGGGTGCAGCCACCGTTGACTGACCGTGAACTCGTGGACATGTTCTTGGGGACCCTGTCTGGGCCGTTCTTCAACCACCTGATTGGTAATTCTTCTGCAGGGTTTACATACCTCATTCTGACTGGTGAGAGGATAGAAGCTGGTATGAAATCGGGGAAGATATAGAAAGGTGCGTCCTCAAGTTCTGAGAAGAAGCCTTTCAAGAAGGAAGCCAGTGTTGTGTATGGTCCCAGAAGACAAAATAAACTGGAATGCCGCCAAGCTGTCAACGCGGTGGTGATTTCAAAGCCTGCTGCCGCTCCTCGGCAACCTAACCAACCAAGGGGTGAGAGACCCAGAAGAGAATACACTCGGCTTAGTATGACCTTGTCTCAGATCTTGCCGCAACTGCTATCAACCAACTTGGTAACTGTCAGAGAAGTTCCGAAGGTGGTAAACACAACCTCTCCGAAGTACAATCCCAATGCCCGCTGTGCTTATCACTCTGATAGCCCGGGGCATTCTACTGACGATTGCTGGGCCCTGAGGAATAAGGTTCAGGACCTTATCAATGCTAAGGAAATACAGTTTGAGGCGCCCGAAAGGCCCAATGTTATGACTTCTCCCATGCCCCAGCATAGAGTGAATACTGTTGAGGAAGACCCGTATGTAACCTCTGTGGATGATATTGTGACTCCGTTGTTGTCCGTAAAAAGGAACCTGTTGCTAGCCGGTTTATTTCCGGGTTGTAGCAAGGGTTGCCTTCTATGTGTTGTTTCACCTACTGGTTGTCCGTTGCTGAAGTCAGGCGTCCAATATCTGATGGATAGCAAAGAGATCTTGTTCAAGAAGACTGCTATTCCTATTGTTCCTACTGAAGAAATACCCGTTGTCACCATTTTCAACAATCCTACCAAGGCTCCCCCGAGGAAGCCAGTCAAAATCATGTCTGTTGCACCTATCATCATTACTGTTCCGGGGCCCCTCCCCTATAAATCCGACAAGGCTGTCCCATGGCATTATGGGGCAGATGTTTATGTGCTCGGAGTGAAGCAGGAGTTCAACACTAGTATCGACATCAGTAACATCACCGGTCCCGCTAAAGTTACTCGCAGTGGCAGGCTCTTCTCGCCTGACATTGTACCACCAGTCATCCGAAGATCTCTTATCATCACGCCTACAAGTGCGCCTGTTTCCCCTCCTGATCAAGTTTCTACCCCTGCTGCCGAGTCATCTGACACTCGGGGCAAAGGGATTGCTGATATGCCTGCCCAGATGGAGGCACCGAAGACTGTTAGTGTTGAAGCCTCCTAGCAAGAGATGGAGGAAATTCTCAAGATTATCAAGAAAAGTGATTTCAACGTCGTTGAGCAGCTGGGGCACACCCCCTCTAAAATCTCTATGCTATCACTTTTGTTGTGCTCAGAGGCCCATGCCAAGGCCCTGATTTCATTCCTGAAGACGGCTCACATGCCACAAGAAACATCTGCCGATCAATTTACTGATTGTGTGGCCAACTTGACCGCTGACAATGGGCTGGGTTTCTCTGATGCTGATCTGACTGCTACGGGAAAAAACCATAATGATGCCCTGCATGTCTCCATCGAATGCAGGGGCACTACTCTTGCACACGTGTTGGTAGACACCGGTTCTTCACTGAACGTATTGCCCAAGAAGGCCTTAGACAGGTTGGATTGTGAGGGTTTGGAGTTGAAGCCTAGTAACATCGTTGTCCGAGCCTTTGACGGGTCGAAGAGGATGTACATGGTGAGGTAGATATTCCGATCCGGGTTGGTTCTCAAGTTTTTGATTCAACGTTCTATGTGATGGATATCCGACCATCCTATTCTTGTTTGCTGGGTCATCCTTGGATCCATAAGGCTGGGGCTGTGACCTCCACTCTACACCAAAAGCTCAAATACCTTGTCAGAGGGAAGATTGTTACAGTGTAGGGGGAGGAAGAATACATGGTTAGTCATCTTAACTCGTTCCGGTATATAGAGATGGACGGGGAGTTCATTGAGACCCCCTTTCAACATTTTGAAGAGGTGCCTCCAACATTGGCGTCAGCAGAGACAGTGATTGAAGAAGACTTTCCTTTGAAGATGGCTTCCTTGAAGGACGCTCGGGTTGTGATTGAGAAAGGTGAATGTGCAAACTGGGGCAGGCTCCCTGATTTTACTCCAAAGACTGACAAGTTTGAGCTGGGTTTCACTGCAGAGGCTCAGAGGGCTATATGTAAAGCAAGGATTGGAAGACCTCCCGTATTCATCACCAACCCGGGAGTGAATGCTATTGAAGGCGATGTGGAGGAATCTGAATTTGATAGATGGATCTACCCAACGGCCGACGGTGGATTGAACAACTGGACTGCAAAAGATTACATACCTGTTACTTTTGTTACTCAGTAATGAACTCCTTTGTTTTTAAATTTGTAACAAACAATAATTTGAAACTTTATGGCTCAGTATCTTACCCGGGGCACCGTGGCTTCATTTGTGAGGGCTTATTATTTGTCATTTTCATATATCATGAATAAAAGCATTGGACGTTTTTCGCATTTCAAATCTTGCGCTCCCTTTCTTTCTTTAATATATATATATTGCTAAACAGCTATATTTACACACACTCACTTATACAGGTTCCAATCCACTCTGGATCTCACTGGTAACGACTCTGCTACTACCAGTTATGACTTCAAAAATCCGATCAGCTTAGCCGAAGACGAAGGTGAAGATGATTGTGAAGTGCCTGGTGAGCTTGCAAGACTGTTACTCCAGGAAGATAGGGCCATTCAGCCACATGAAGAGCCAGTGGAAACGGTAAATCTGGGTACTGAGGCAGACAGAAAGGAAGTCAAGATTGGTGCCAATCTGGAGCTCAGTGTGAAACAACGGTTGATTCAGATGTTGCATGATTATATGGAAATCTTTGCCTGGTCTTACGAAGACATGCCTGGGTTGGATACCGACATTGTGGTTCATCACCTGCCTACCAAGGAAAACTGCCCTCCGGTTAAACAGAAGGTCCGCCGCATGCGTCCAGAGATGTCCGAGAAGATCAAAGCCGAGGTTATGAAACAATTTGATGTCGGGTTTCTAGCAGTGACCTCTTACCCTCAGTGGGTCGCCAACGTGGTTCCAGTGCCGAAGAAGGATGGTAAGGTCCGAATGTGTGTTGATTACAAGGATTTGAACAGGGCAAGCCCCAAGGATGATTTCCCTCTACCTCACATCGACGTTCTGGTTGACAATACTGCTCAGCACAAGGTGTTCTCCTTCATGGATGGTTTTTCAGGTTATAATCAGATCAAAATAGCTCCTGAAGATATGGAAAAGACTACCTTTGTTACTCAGTGGGGCACCTTTTGCTACAAGGTCATGCCTTTTGGGTTGAAAAATGTTGGGGCAACCTACCAACGTGCCATGGTTGCTTTGTTTCATGACATGATCCACCATGAGATAGAGGTATATGTCGACGATATGATTGCAAGGTCTCAAACTGAGGAGGAACACCTTGACCATCTACAGAAGTTGTTTGACCGTCTGAAGTTGTACAAGCTAAGATTAAATCCAAACAAATGCACATTTGGGGTAAGATCTGGAAAATTGCTAGGCTTCGTCGTGAGTGACAAAGGTATTCAAGTGGACCCTGCCAAGGTGAAAGCCATACAAGAGATGCCAGTTCCCAAGACAGAGAAAGAAGTCAGAGGCTTTCTAGGACGATTGAACTACATTGCCCGATTCATCTCGCATCTAACTGCTACCTATGAACCAATCTTCAAGCTTCTGAAGAAAGATTAAGTAGTACGTTGGAACGATGAATGTCAGGCCACTTTCGACAGAATCAAAGAGTATCTCCAAGAACCACTCATTCTTATGCCACCAGTTGAAGGGAGACCTCTAATATTATACTTAACAGTACTTGACAGCTCAATGGGGTGTGTGCTGGGGCAGCATGACGAGTCTGGCTGAAAAGAGCACGCCATTTATTACCTTAGCAAAAAGTTTACTGACTGTGAGACCCGATATTCACTGCTCGAGAAAACTTGTTGCGCTTTGGTATGGGCTGCTTGCCGGCTGAGACAGTATATGCTGACTCACACTACTCTGTTGATTTCTAAAATGGATCCAATAAAGTACATATTCGAAAAGCCCGCCTTGTCCGGAAGAATAGCAAGATGGAAGATGATCTTGACGGAATACGACATCCAGTACACGACTCAGAAAGCAATCAAGGGAAGTGTGTTGGCAGACCATTTGGCACACCAGGCAGTGGACGACTACCAGTCAATGAACTTTGAATTTCCTTACGAGAACGTCATGGTAGTGACTGATTGTGAAGTACCTGGACCGAATAAAGGACCTGAGGAAGGATCCCGATGGTCTATGCACTTTGACGGAGCCTCCAACGCTTTGGGTAACAGTATCGGCGCTGTGATCATATCCCCGAAAGACACTCATACTCCACTTACTGCCCGGCTATGTTTCAACTGCACCAACAATATGGCGGAGTATGAGGCGTGTATCATGGGTCTTCAAGCTGCAATTGACTTAAGGATCAAGTTTCTGAGTGTCTTCGGAGATTCCGCTCTCGTGATCAATCAGATCAAAGGCGAGTGGGATACGAAACACCCAAACCTTATTCCTTACAAAGAGTGTGTGTTGACATTGATCCCCCATTTCACAGAGATAACTTTTGAACACTTCCCCAGAGAGGAGAATCAGTTGGCGGACGCGCTGGCTACGATGTCTTCTATGTTCAAAGTCAAATGGGATAATGAGGCTCCCCGGATCATCATTTGGAAATTAGACGAACCTGCATATTGTTGTGATCTTGAGGCTGAAGAGGTAACTGAAAAACCTTGGTATCATGAAGTGAAGAGGTACTTGGAAGCTCAAGAATATCCCGAGGGTGCATCTGTCAACGACAAAAAGTTTCTGAGAAGGTTCGCAGCAAAGTTCTTCCTCAGCAATGGCATTCTATACAAGCGAAACCATGATTCAACTTTACTACGTTGTGTGGATAAGACAGAAGCAGAAAAGATCATGACAGAGCTACACGAAGGTACCTTCGGAACACATTCCAGTGGACATACCATGGCAAAGAAAATCCTTCGGGCAGGATATTTCTGGTCCACAATGGAAGCCGACTTTTACCAACATTCTTGGACATGTCATAAGTGCCAGATCTATGCGGATAAGGTGCACGTTCCCCCAGTCCCTCTGAATATCTTGACTGCACCTTGGCCTTTTGCAATGTGGGGCATTGATATGATCGGCAAGATCAAACCTACGGCATCCAACGGGCATCGCTTCATCCTGGTGGCGATCGATTACTTTACAAAGTGGGTTGAAGCAACTTCCTACGCTACCGTAACTAAGAACGTCGTGGCACGGTTCATTCGACACAACCTGATCTGTCGATACGGTGTCCCGGAAAGGATCATTACGGACAATGGTACTAATCTCAATAACAAGATGATCACTGAGCTCTGCGAGCAATTGAAGATACAGCACCACAACTCTTCTCCCTACCGGCCGAAGATGAATGGGGCTGTAGAAGCAGCAAATAAGAATATCAAAAAGATTATGCAGAAGATGATAGTGACCTACAAAGATTGGCACGAGATGTTACCGTTTTCTCTTCATGGGTACCGTACCTCAGCAAGAACGTCAACAGGGGCAACTCCCTTTTCCTTGGTCTATGGCATGGAGGCAGTCTTGCCGATTGAAGTCCAGATACCCTCTCTCCGGATAATGAAGGATGCAGGCTTGAACGAAGATGATTAGATCCAGACTCGACTTGATCAATTAAACCTAATTGACGAAAAGAGACTCACTGTTATTTGTCATGGTCAAACGTATCAAAAACGGATGATCAGGGCATTTAACAAGAAAGTCAGACCACAAGGGTATCAAGTCGGAGACCTGGTAATCAAGCGCATCATTCTGCCTCAAAGTGATCCCAGGGGCAAATGGACCCCCACATACGAAGGGCCATTTGTGGTTAAACATATCTTCTCAGGAGGAGCTATGATTCTAACCACCATGGATGGTGACGACCTTTCTCACCCCGCCAATGCAGACATAGTAAAAAGATACTACGCATGAATAAAAGACCCGCTAGGTTGACACACCTAGGCAAAAATAAGGGCTTCCCGGTGAACCAAAAGGGTTCGGGCAAAAATAAGGGATGAAAAATGAAAAAAATCTGTACACCCGGCAAGTCGAAAACCTGAAAAGGCGGCTTGGGCAAAAATGGGTATCCCGGTGGACTGAAAACCCGAAAGGGCGGTCCAGGCAAAAGTTAGGGATAAGCGTAATACTATGTCTCATTGGATCACCTTGCATCCGGAATCCGGCATCAACTATCAGGTTCAGACGGCATCAATCAGTCAGCTTCACCTTCAACTAAGCAGCCAAGTGATGAGACGCTCGAAGACATAAAGGCGATAGCAGAGTTGGAACCCAGTGGGATTATTCTTTTCACATAGCTGTTTTGCTTTCCTTTTCACAAAATTGTAAACTCTATGTTGTTCGGCGGCGTTCTCTTACTAGGACGTCAGCCTCTTGTACATAAACGCCTATTTACAGGCAAATTCAAAAATCAATACAAATTCACTTTTCAGATAAATTGCCAATTATTTTCCTTTTCTGTTTTGTTTTGCAAAGAACGTCCAATGTTCATTCTTGATATATGCATTTGACACTAATTGCTAACTCATAAATATTTGCATGCGAAACAAAGGACTTATTACAGGTGACATCAGAAACAGGGGCAATAATGAGTCGTCTAAGCGATCTAGTTGCTCTGTCCACCAAGGTACCAAGGTAAGTTCGGCTGAAGAATGTGACCCAGATACCTTCGCTTCCCGCCGAGTAAGATGAGACTCAACAATACTCTCCCAAGCAGTTGGTCTCCAATCAGCCCTAACAAGGCACAGTACCCCCAGCAAGTCAACAACACTCTCCCCGAGCAGAGTTAGTCTACTGTCAGCCTTAAGGAAGTTGGATTATCCCCAGAAGATCTCAACATTCCCCAGTGGAGTATACAGATATTCCTAAGCAAGCATCCCCGGCAATCTTGATCTAAGATTGTTCCCCGGTGGAATACCGGACACCCCAGTGGAGCCATTCCCCAGTACAGTTCAAAAGATCCCCCAGGAGAGTTGAATCAATCTCCCTAGTAGATTCTGGAAGCTTATACCCAGTAGATTCTGGAAGCTTATCACCTGCAGAGTACGAACGCGTCTCCCCGGTTTTATTCAAAGGTTATTTCCCCACCAGGATATAACTGGGTTATCCTCAGCCAATTGCCACGGAAAGATCGTCCTCGGCGAAGTTTTTTCCTATCCCCAGCGGAGTTCAAATCTTCCAACAGAGCTTATCAATGGAATCCCAAGCGGAGTTCTCATCAAAACCTCAACGAAGCATCTCTTCCCACACAGTAGTTCCCCGCAGAGTAATCTCTCCAACAAGTTTATTCCTCAACGGAGTCATTTTCTCCTACAGGTTTATTCTCGCAACCAGCATCCCCAGTGGAGACGAAGAACTCTACTCTTCGACATCAGCCCAAGATTCAACTTCCTGGAACTCGTCAAGGATTTATTTCCCTAGACAAAAATACATTCATAAACATCACATCTTCATACATTATAGCATGCACGTACGCATCATAAATATACAATCTCATTTATTTTGAGAACATCACGCATTTCATACATCATGACATGGCATACAACTAATGTTTTGCCTTTTCAGGAAAAAAGTCAATACAAAGATGATTACTATCAACTGTCGCAATTCCGGATTCGATACCTGTATCTAGCCAGGGCGTATCTATGAGCGATTACTTGTGGATTCGATTCCTGTATCCAGCCATGGCATATCTGTTGACGACTAATTCCGGACTCGATTCCTGTATCCAGCCAGGGCACGTCTGAAGAGTTTGAAGATTCGATTCCTGTATCCAGCCAGGGCATATCTGTTGACGACTAATTCCGGACTCGATTCCTGTATCCAGCCAGGGCACGTCTAAAGAGTTTGAAGATTCGATTCCTGTATCTAGCCAGGGCATATCTGTTGACGACTAATTCCGGACTCGATTCCTGTATCCAGCCAGGGCACGTCTGAAGAGTTTGAAGATTCGATTCCTGTATCCAGCCAGGGCATATCTGTTGACGACTAATTCCGGACTCGATTCCTGTATCCAGCCAGGGCACGTCTGAAGAGTTTGAAGATTCGATTCCTGTATCCAGTCAGGTCATATCTGTTGACGACTAATTCCGGACTCGATTCCTGTATCCAGCCAGGGCACGTTTGAAGAGTTTGAAGATTCGATTCCTGTATCTAGCCAGGGCACATCTGTGAGTAACTGATTGTAGACTCGATACCTGTATCCAGCTAGGGCATATCTACATGAAGAATTTAGAGATTCGATACATGTATCCAGCCAGGGCATATCTACATAAAGAGTTTAAAGATCAACCCCTGTAACAGGCCAGGTAAGTATTTTTCTTTCTCAGGTACGCAAGTTCTCGCTAAGGAATCTCTTACGCGATCGACACCTAGATGGCATCTATAAGCCCATCCTCCTATTCGTCATCTCTCCAAATGGCACCTGTAAGCCCATTCCCGTCATCACTACTGATACTCTACTATGTGAGTGCAAATTTCTGGGCACTCTAGTGTTCAATCATCTTTCACCTTCGGATCACGAAAGGCACGCAAGTCAATCTACATCCTCAGGTCTAAGAAGATTGAACAGGGGCAACTGTTGTACCCCAAAATTTTCCCTCCCATATTCTTCAAGATTTTTCAAGGTCAATCTCCAAATGGTGCAAAATCTCTCAAGGATTGCACAGTCCAATTGCCTCCTAACACAGTCAAAATTAGGGTTTTGGTTCTTGCAAAGAAACTAAGGTTTCCAAGGGTCCAATCAAGTCCCATATGCCTATATACATTGGCAAGCATCCATATGTCAAGTTTCAAGACTCACAGCATCAAGTTGCACAGTCAAAAGCCCTAATTGCTCCACAGTCAACTGCAGGGGTAAAATGGTCATTTGGCAGTCAAAAGTCAAAAAAATTGGTCAACATCTTATTTTGAAGCCACAATCATCATTTGATCAATTCTTGATCATGATTCCTTAAGCATGGCTCAAAAAGTCTCAAGATGTCAAAAATTACTATTTTAGGATAGCTGAAAAGTCAACTGCAAATTGACCAAGGCATAACTTTTTCATGGTTCATCAGAAAAATCCCATCCAATGCTCATTTTGAAGGGGATGACATTTCCTACAACTCATCTTCACATTCCAAGTCCAAGAAATGCTCTCACAAAAAGTTATCAATTTCAACATTATAGGTCATTTTCAAAAGTCAACAAAAAGGCACTTTAGGTCAAAGACCATAACTTGAGACTGGTAAATCAAAATGACATGGGACCAAAGGCATTGGTTAGAGGACTTCAAGACCTTTCCAAAATGTCGCAGAAAATGTTCATAGATTCAAAATTGAGCAAGATATGCATTGGAGAAGTTGGGAAGTTTTTGGGAACTTTCAAAAGTCAACTTTGCCTAAAACATTTCATTTTTGCTAATGGGCCTCAAATTCCTTCTTGAATCTTTGCCCAAAGCCTATGCACGACCCATTGAACTTAATTTGATTTATTTTCTTATTTTAAATTAATTAATTGAATTTATATTAATATTAATTCATTTAATTTGTTTTAATTGTAGGAAAATTCAAAAGATATGTTTTTTAAATCTTTTTGTGAAGAAAATAAGGCTAGGGCAAGCTGGCAATTCGTGTGCACCTCAAGGACCTCAAAATATCCATGATTGGCAAGGTTTTGATAAAGAAAAGATTGAAAAAAGATTTGATTGCCAATCATATATTCAAACATGAATGCAATGGATTGTTGGGCTTAATTTTAACCTAATTCTCTTCACATAAAGATGCTGAAGCAAACCCTATTCCTGGACACGTACAATTGCTGCTAAAACTCCATAACCAAATGGAAAAAATTCAAGAAATATTGTGAAACTGAATTCTTATTTGCAGCACGATTCAAAGCCTGAAAAAGATTCAAACACCTTGCCTAAGTCTCCAGGAGTCTATTGTCATCAAGAACGAGCCCTAACACCATCAGAATCAAAGACAATAAGTCACATGGTTTGCATATATGTCCAAATCTGCATATCATAATTCATGTGCTTTTAATCCATTTTTTTGATTGGTTTGTGTTGTTAGGAACATTCTGAAGCTAATGGGATAGTTTAATTGTGTTGAAACTTCCTGAATCGAAATCCACCATGGGAGATATCTAGGGTTTTGAAGCTTGAAAATTAGGGCTTTATGCATAAGGAAAAATTGGACCTTGAGACAAGCATGGTTGAATTCGTCAAGGCCAGACGAATTCAACCAAACCCTCGCGCTCAATTTATATGATGCCTGCTGCTAATCGCTATTATTGACACTTTTGGTTTGAGGGGGTTTAAAACCCCTGCTATCTTGTTTATATTTACAGGTGAAACGAAGAAGGAGAAGGCGTGGCAACGTGTGACTGGGTGATTCAAACTCAGCGCGCGTTATTTTTTGGTTTCATGTTATAATGTTTGTTTTTTTATATAATATTCATCATCCATTATGTTTACAAATGCGCATCATAGTTCAGATGGTGGGAGACGTGGCTGGCAAACACTGGGACCTGGGTTCGATTCCCAGGTCCCCCATATAATTCTTCATATTTTTCTTAACCAATTCCAGTGCAGCGTATGATTCAATGGTCCACCATAAGCCTCACGCCTAAGCTTGCCAAGTGCCCAGGATGCCCAATCCAGTGGCCAGGAGATATAGTCCATGGTATACCCTAGTCAAACAGCATGCACGTGACCATGAAAGTCAACCAGGCTTGGTCTTCTTGGGCCAGAATTGCTTCAGTTTTACCTCCACTTTGGGCCATCACACCCCCTTTGGTTTGCATTCTTTATTTTATTTTCTTTTCTTTTAAATTCTTTTAATTGTTTAATTATTATTATTAATTCACCACAAATTAATTTTTCCTAATAAAAATCAGAAAATCAAAATTGTGATTATATTTTAATTATTTATTAATTTCACCATTAACTTATTTTTGTAAATAAATATTAACAATTAATTTAGCTTAATTTAGGTTTAAATTTTAATCTTTTTCTTAATAAATAAAATAATATAGAATTAGGTTTTGACCTTTTTTTTTAATAATTTTCTTAATTAATTATTATCATCGTTATTAATTATTATTATTTTCGTAAATAACATGTAAATTAATTAATTAGCTTAAATTAGGTTAACTTTAACATTTTCATTAATAATTAAAATAAAGTTAGAACTAGGGTTTTCTTTTGATTTTAATTTCTTTATTTTCATTAAATACGAAAAAATACAAAAAAACACCTTTCTTGTAAATAGTTAATTAATAATTAGATTTAATTTTAATTTAATTTCAAGCAAAGGACAAAAAAACTCTTAATTTCTCAAAAGGGTCAAAAACCCTCGCGCGTCTTGATTTTAATTCTTTCGCACGTTATTTTTATATTTTAATTATTATGTAACTGCTTCCAAGGATGTAATAGTAATTAGGTTTATTGCTTTTTTTTTTACTTTCCGCATCTTTATCAAAAACGGGTCATTGTTTTTTGGCGATGTATAGACCCGCGCCTTGTAATAGCGTAGCTTTTACCTTTCCGTATTTTATTTTTCCGCACTCCTAACTGCTAAATTGCATGAAAGAATTTATGATAATTAAAAAACAACTCGTAGCTCACAATTGCATGGTCCAAGACAAATGTTAACATGAAAACAACACACAATGCACATGCCACTTCTAGGGTACGCCTCACTCGTTGCCTCAAAAGTGGTCGTCAAGTATAGGGTGTTTTAGCGGTCGCCCTTATGTCTAAGATCCAGTTACCTCGAAACGGTTGCCTCGGATTAAAAAGGATCTAGGACATTATGGTTACTTCTAAGGTGTCCTACTATTGCTTCGGTGACCACATTGTCCCTACAATCGAATTGACCCGAACACCTCCAATGGTGGTGCTACCTACCTCTCAATGGTGGGATGGCACTACCTTAAGGACTCTTACACAGCCTAATTCCTTAGGGTAGGTAGATGACTCATGGGTACTTGCTCTCTAAAAAACAAACAAAACAATCTTTTCACACTGACACTTTCAAAAGCTTTCAAAACAAATTTTTCAAACACTCTTGAGGACAGATACAAGAGTCACTCAAAAATCTTTCAATGAAACTTTTTCCAAACCCACACACACTTGAAAATCAAACAATTTTGAAAACATAGTGAGCAAGTACCTAAGAGCCCGTGGATAACCACGGATAGAAAGGGTGCTAACACCTTCCCTTTCTATAAATCTACCTCCCGAACCGAGAGACATCTCGAAAAAGGAATTTTGCTGTGCTTTTGTCCTTTCCATGTTGGAGAACATAAAAGACGGTGGCGACTCTTGCTTACCGCGACATTACGCGAACCAGCTTTAAAACAGTCAGTTCTATTTCCACCGATCACAGGATGAAGGACCTGAGGAAGGATCGCGATGGTCTATGTTTTTTGATGGAGCATCAAACGCCTTGGGTAACGGCATTGGCGCTGTAATCATATCTCCCGAGGGCTGTCATACTTCATTCACTGCCCGATTATGTTTCAACTGTACCAACAACATGGCAGAGTATGAAGCGTGTATCATGGGTCTTAGAGCTGCTATTGACCTAAGGATCAAGTTCTTGAGTGTATTCGGGGATTCCTCTTTGGTGATAAGTTAGATCAAAGGCGAGTGGGATACGAAACACCCGAACCTCATAACATTGCATACATCTTGCATTGGATTAACCTATTTCAAAGACAAGAGGGATTCATCTTTGTTCTGTTTTGTAGGTCATCATGATGCCCATGCGTAGGAATACCATCCGGATTAACTTTGTCCAGGTTCCCACCTTGCTTAAAGATCTGATTGCAAAGATGCGTGATACTACTTCCTTCCTCAGGAGACATGGTTATCTTCTCAGTTTGGTCACCTCCAAATTGGACGAGCAGATGATGAGTGTCCTAGTCCAGTTCTATGATCCGCTTTACCATTGCTTTACTTTCCAGGACTACCAGCTGGTTCCCACCCTAGAAGAGTTCTCTGAGCTGCTCGGTATCTCTGTTCTAGAGCAGACCCCATTTACTGGTAAGGAGAAGATCCTTAGGCCCGAAGAGATTGCTGCAGCCCT
Organism: Vicia faba; assembly: GCA_948472305.1. Lineage (NCBI taxonomy): Eukaryota > Viridiplantae > Streptophyta > Magnoliopsida > Fabales > Fabaceae > Vicia > Vicia faba. The sequence continues at coordinate 27,366,012 of OX451739.1, forward strand.
TCATATGACCAAAGAGGAGGTAATGGCTAATTGGGAGACTAGAAGTGGAGCAAAGGGCTTTCTGACCAAGTATTTGGTTGGTAAGGCTAATTATTTTTGGGATAGTCTAGACTTCAAGGCGTTCGAGGATATTCTGGATCTTCTGATATACGGGTTGGTATTGTTTCCGAACTCTGACTCCTTTGTTGATGTGAATGCAATAAATATCTTCATCTCAGAGAATCTGGTACCCACTCTCTTGGGTGACATTCTTCATCAGCTCTATGCTCGTACTGCCCGAAAGCGGGGAACCTTGATGCGCTGTGCTCCGTTATTGGCAAGGTGGTTTATTTCGCACCTTCCCAAGTCAGTGCTGAAGAACAAAGAAGGCATGGGCTGGGCCTATAGGGTTATGTCTCTCTCGCATAATGACATCATTTGGACTCTCAAGGGTATGGACGAGGAGGCTATCATTGATCGATGTGGGGAATACCCCAATGTTCCATTCATAGGAACCTGTGGAGGAATTTCTTACAACCCATGCTTAGCTCTACGTCAGTTCGGGAGAGCCAGAAGAGAAGGACCTCATGAGATGCTAATGCCTAGTATCATCTTTGATTTTCAAGGGGATAACGATGAGCAACGTCGCAGGTTCATAAGGGCTTGGGATAGAGTTCATAAATCTGATCCACATGAGCTGGGTCCAAAGACTTCACTTCCGATGGAGCCATATCTCAGATGGGTTCGTATCTGTGCCCAAAAGCTGGTAATGCCATATGAAGCCGTCTGGCCTATAATTATTGAAATTGCTAATGAAGAAGGGGTTCTTCCAACCATCCTCCACCCTTACATGCCCACTGACATTGGGGCACTGAAGAGATCTTGGATGCAGCTGAGAGAAGAACGGAATTCTTACCGAGAGAAGTTCAACGAGCAAGAGCAGAAGATCCAGAAGTTGACTAGGAAGCTGGAGAACGAGCGGATTCTCAATGATTATGTCTGCACCGACAAGAAGAGACCATGGGAGCACTGATTGGCCTTTGTTGATTTCCTTTCCAGTTTTTATTTACTTTTCAGTATTTCCTTTCATGTAACGCCTTAAGGGCATCAGTTGAACAATTTGAATTCCAAAGTTTATCTAATAAATTGTGTTTCCTTTCTTGTTTACAAATTTGAATCTCTCGATTGTCTTTCAAATCATGTCATACGCATTTCATCTCATGCACTCCATAACAGGTACCCATTACAGGTCTCTTATCTTCTTCGTTGTTTATTTCAGCACTCATCATGTCTGCTGAACCTTCAACTGAGCAAGCCATCAAGGCCCTCCAGGCCCAGAATGCCCAATTCTAAGAGCTGTTCATGAATCTAGCTAAGGGTCAGCAAGATCTGAAGACCCTGATTCTGAAAGAGAAGAAGAAGAAGAAGAAGAAGAAGAAGAGGACAGTCCTGTTCAACACTGGTCCTAGGTTTGGAAATAGGCTACAAGATGAATTTGATTTGACCACCTCATCTGGAGGAAAAGATAGTCAGGAGGAAAGGAGGGCTCCTAGCCCTGTGGTCTCCGACAACGAGACAGACTTCGACGAAGAACAGTATCCTCCTGCTGAGGACAAATACAAACAACTGGAAGACCGGTTGAGTGCTATGGAAGTTCAGAAAGTGCCTGGTCTGGACTTTGGTGATCTAGGTCTATCATCTGGGATGGTGATTCCCCACAAATTCAAGGCACCAGCCTTTGCTAAGTATGACGGAGTTTCTTATCCGAAGCTGCACCTCTGTTCATATGTAAGGAAGATTCAGCCGTACACCGCTGATAAGAAATTATGGATCCATTTCTTTCAAGACAGTCTGTCAGGGACTCAGCTTGAATGGTTCTATCAGTTAGACGAATCTAGTATCCGCAGTTGGGAAGATTTGGCTACTGCTTTCTACAGGCAGTATCAGTACAACTCCGACCTCGCTCCCACGCGTACCTAACTCCAGGGTATATTAATGGGAACGGGTGAAAGATTCAAAGATTATGCTCAGAAGTGAAGGGACCTCGCCGGAAGAGTACAACAACCCTTGGCTGATCGAGAGCTTGTGGATATATTTCTGGGGACCTTGTCTGGTCCATTTTTCAACCATCTGATCGAAAGCTCTTCATCTGGGTTTACAGAGCTAATTTTGACCGGTGAAAGGATTGAGGCTGGTATTAAGGCTGGTAAGATACAGAAGGGTGCCTCATCAAGCACCGAGAAAAAGCCTTTTAAGAAAGTCCAATGCTGTCTACAGTTCGAGAAGCCAGAATAGACCTGAGCACCGCCAAGCTGTTAATGCGGTTGTTATTTCAAAACCTGTTGGTGCTCCTCAGTACAACAATCAACAAAAGGACGAGAGACCTCGAAGGCAATTCACCCGTCTCAACATGACCTTATCTCATATTCTGCCACAGTTGCTGAAAACCAATCTGGTGGTTCCAAGGGAAGCCTCGAAGAATCTAAATACAACGTCACTAAAGTATAACCCTAATGCCCGTTGTGCTTATCACTCTGATAGCCCGGGGCATAATACAGACGATTGTTGGACTTTGAAAAATAAGATACAGGACTTAATTAATGCGAAGGACATTGAATTCGAGGCGCCCAAAAGACCTAATGTTGTGACTGCTCCTATGCCCAAGCATGGAGTGAATGCTATATATGAAGACTCGTTTGTGGTTTCTGTGGACGACATTGTTACCCCTTTAATGACTGTGAAGAAGAACCTTTTGCTAGCCGGTTTATTTCCGGGTTGTGATGAAGGTTGTCGTATGTGTTCTGTTCTACCTACCGGTTGTCATCTTTTGAAATCAGGTGTCCAACGCCTGATGGATAGTAAAGAAATTATGTTTGAGAAGACTATTGTTCCTGTAGTCCATACTGAAGAAGTTGCCATCATTACCATTTTCGACAATTCTTCCAAGGCTCCCTCGAGGAAGCCTGTTAGAATTACATTTGTTCCAAGAATCGCACCTGTGATCATCACTGTTCTGGGGCCCATCCCTTATACCTCTGATAAAGTTGTCCCTTGGCATTACGAGGCTGATGTTTATTTTCATGGAGTTAAGCAAGAGTTGGATGCTGATACTGACGTCAGCAATATTGTTGGACCTGCTAAAGTCACCCGCAGCGGGAGACTTTTCTCACCTGATATCTCTCCGCCAACTGCCCGAAAACCCGTTGTTATTACACCTGCCAGTGTACCTGCTACTGTTCCTATTCAAGTTCCTATTCTTACCCCTGTCACCGAATCATCTGACACTCGGGGCAAAGGGACCACCAGTGAGCCTGCCCAGACGGAGGCACCAAAGACGATTACTGTTGAAGCTTCTAAACAAGAGATGGAAGAGATCCTGAAGATCATCAAAAAGAGTGACTACAATGTAGTTGAACAGCTGGGGCAAACCCCGTCCAAGATTTCTATGTTGTCACTGTTGCTATGCTCAGAAGCCCATGCCAAGGCTCTGATTACCTTCTTTAAAACTGCTCACGTACCACAAGAGACATCAGCGGATCAGTTTACAGATTGCATGGCCAATTTGACTGCTGATAATGGGTTGGGTTTCTTTGACGTTAACTTGACTGCTAAAGGGAAGAATCACAATGATGCCCTGCATGTCTCCATTGAATACAGGGGCACTACTCTTGCACATGTATTGGTGGATACTGGTTCCTCATTGAACGTCTTGCCTAAAAAAGCTCTAGACCGGTTGGATTGTGAAGGGTTGGAGCTGAAGCCAAGAAACATTGTCGTCAGGGCCTTTGATGGGTCTAAGAGAATGGTGCATGGAGAAGTTGATATTCCGATTAAGGTTGGTTCTTAGGTCTTCAACTCTATATTCTATGTGATGGACATTCGGCCATCTTATTCTTGTTTGCTGGGTCGTCCATGGATCCACAAAGATGGGGCCGTAACCTTAACACTCCACCAGAAGCTGAAGTACCCGGTCAAAGGGAAGATTATGACAGTGCAAGGAGAGGAAGAGTACATGGTTAGCCACCTCAACTCTTTCCGATACGTAGAGATGGATGGGGAGTTCATTGAGACCAAATTTCAGCATTTTGAAGAGGTTCCCCAGACGCTGGCATCAGCTGAGACTGTTGTTGAAGATTCTCCGATGAAGATGGCTTCCCTCAAGGATGCCCGGACTGTTATTGAGAAAGGTGGGTGTGCAAATTAGGGCCAACTCCCTGATTTTACGCAGAAGACTAACAAGTTTGGTTTGGGTTTCACTGCAGAAGCTCAAAGGGCTGTTCGGAATACACGGATCGGAAGACCTCCCGTGTTCATCAGCAACTCGGGGGTGAATGCCATTGAAGATGATGTGGAAGAGTCTGAGTTTGACAGCTGGATCTATCCTACGACCGACGGTGGACAATGCAATTGGACAGCAAAGGACTTCATCCCTATTACTTTTGTTACCCAGTAATGAAACTTTTTGCTTATGTAACAGACAATGTTTTAAACTTTATGGCTCGGTGTCTTACCCGGGGCACCGTGGTTTCATTTGTGAGGGCTTTATGTGTGTCATTTTCATATATCATTAATAAAAGCATTGGACGTTCTTGCATTTCAAGTTTTTGCGCTCCTTGTTTTTCTTTATTATATATTGCAAAACAGCTATTTTACACACACTCACATATACAGGTCTACATCTACTCTGGATCTCACTGGTAACGACTCTGCTACTGCCAGTTATGACTTCGAAAATCCGATCAACTTAGCCGAAGACAAAGGTGAATATGATTGCGAAGTGCCTGATGTGTTAGAACAATGTTTGAATCTAGTACCCTATATTTAAGTTTTGATGATAACAAAGTGAAAAGATATAGTAGTTAAATATTTCATGATTGAATTATATGCTGCCTAAAATTACTATGCTCTGATTTGCAGATATGCTGATTAAAATAAGCAAGATCACGTTCTCAGCATCAGAATATGTTTTCATACACCAGCATCAGAAGTTGCTGAATCAGAACGTCAAGATCAGATGATCAACGCTTGCACATGCTGAAGCTTGATGAACAGAACTGCGCGTAAAACACTCTGATAACAGAATCAAATAGTTCATCAGCAGTGAAGCAGAATCAGAATGAGCCAAGCCAGATCGTGCATTGAAGAAGCAACGGTACTGTGCATTGAATGCTAATCAATTCCAACGGCCTCATTCCAGACAAGATCTGCTCAAAAAGGAAAGCTTGTTATTAGCATTGAATCAAGAATATTTGCTTCAACGTTCATCTTCTCAAGTGCTATATAAACCAAGCTTCGAAGATTATCACGGCTAATGCTTCCAAACTCTCTACACGCACAAAGCTGAACAATAATCTTCATCTACCAGTTTTGCTAAACCAACAAACTCTGATACTCCATTAGTGTTTAGCATTCTAAGTTTCTAAGCTTCATTTGTGTAAACATCACAGTTGTGATATAGTTTTGTAGAAAACATTCACACACATTACTTTATACCTTTGTAAGAAAGTGTTGCCTTGATAAACCGGATTGTGGTTTGAATCAAGAAGGCTTTAGCAGTTGTTAAAGCAGATTTGTATTCAGTTGAATATAGTGAATTAAGACCTCGTTGGAGAGAGGCGAAATCACCTTGACGGGTGGACTGGAGTAGTTTGAGATCAAACGAACCAGGATAAAAATACCTTGTCATTTGCTTTAAGATTCCAGTTTTACAATTCAACCCCCCCTTCTTGTGTTTTTCACCCCTTCAATTGGCATCAGAGCGCCTGGTTCTGAGCTAAAACACTTAACCGTGTCAGTACAAGATCCAGCGTCAGAAAAACACAATGGCAGGAAACAACTCTCATTTCAGCAATGACAACAATGAGGATAGAGACAGATTCAGCGGCAAACCTCCAGTCTTTGATGGAGAAAACTTTGACTACTGGAAAGACAGAATTGAAAGCTTCTTTCTAGCACATGATGCTGATCTGTGGGATATGGTGACAGATGGATACACGCACCCTGTGAATGCAACTGGTCAGAAGATTGAAAGAAAATCAATGACTGATCAACAAAAGCGTGATTTCAAGAATCACCATAAGGCTAGAACCATCCTCCTCAGTGCCATATCATATACTGAGTATGAGAAGATCTCCAACAGAGACACAGCTAAGAACATCTTTGATTCTCTCAGAATGACGCATGAGGGCAACGTTCAAGTCAAAGAAACAAAAGCTCTGGCGCTCATTCAGAAGTATGAGGCGTTTAAAATGGAAGAATCTGAATCCATTGAAACTATGTTCTCTAGATTCCAGATTCTGGTAGCTGGTCTCAAAGTTCTGGACAAGGGATATTCTACTGCTGACCATGTCAAGAAGATAATCAGAAGTTTACCCAAGCAGTGGAGGCCTATGGTTACTGCTCTGAAGCTGGCGAAAGATCTCAACAAAATCACTCTGGAGGAACTTATAAGCTCCCTCAGAAGTCATGAGATAGAGCTGGAAGCTGACGAGCCTCAGAAGCAAGGTAAGCCTATAGCTTTAAAATCTAACAGAAAATCTGAATCTAAAGTTTTGCAGGCAGTTGAAGAAACATCTGATGGATCCTCATCAGAAGAAGACGAGCTTTCCCTTCTCTCCAGAAGAGTAAATCAACTATGGAAGCAAAGACAAAGGAAGTTCAGGAATCCCAGAAGATCTGATCAGAACGAGTCTTCTTCCAGATACAGAAGGACAGATTCTTCCTCTGGATACAGAAGATCTGAAGGCTCCTCAGGTAGCAAGAAGCCAAATACAAAAGACATCATCTGCTACGAGTGCAATGAGCAAGGACACTACAAGAGTGACTGCCCAAAGCTTCAGAGGGAAAAGCCCAAAAAGAAGTTTGGAAGAGGAAAGAAGAAAAGTCTCATGGCCACATGGGATGACTCTGACTCGTCTGAAGCTGACTCAGAATCAGATGATGAAAGGGCGAACATAGCGCTCATGGCTAACATTCCAGATGACAGTGAAGCTTCTGACTCAGACTCAGAATCAGACACAGAAGAGGTATTCCCTAACTTCGCTGTTAATTTTACAAAGGCTGAACTTGCTGAAAGCCTCAATGAAATTCTGGAACGTTATCAGCAGATTAGAGCTAAATTCAGAGACCTGAAAAGGACTCTTGAATCTGACTCTAATAAGTCTGAGAGTCTCAAATTGGAAAACTCTGAGCTGAGAGATAAAATTTTAAAATTACAAAACTCTTTACAAAACTCTCAGAATGAACCAATTTCTGAAACTCCCAGCAACGCTGATGAGATCATCAAGGAGTATGATCATAGTTTCCAGAAGTTCCTTGCTAAAAGCATAGATAGAAGCAGAATGGCTTCAATGATCTATGGAGTTAGCAGAAACGGCAGGAAAGGAATAGGATACCTAGGTAAGGTTCCTACACCTAAAAATGTCATGGATTTAATTATTAAACCCACTCCTCTAAATTCACACTTTGTGTATGGTCACACACATGACATCAAATATACTAGTAGTAAGCACTCTGTGAAACCAAAATTCAACCAGAGTTTTGGTAAAACTAACAAATCAGGACCCAAGAAGATATGGGTACCTAAGGATAAAATAATACATGTTGCAGATATCTTTAGCAGCAAATCAGAAACACCAGTCATGGTACCTGGACTCTGGCTGCTCACGACACATGACGGGAAGAAGGCATATGTTCCAAAGCCTGGAACTTAAGCCTGGAGGCCACGTTGGCTTTGGAGGCAATCAGAGGGGAAAGATAATTGGCTCTAGAACTGTAGGTAACGGAAATCTTCCCTCTATTAATAATGTTCTGCTTGTAGATGGATTGATGCATAACCTGTTATCCATAAGTCAATTAAGTGATAACGGTTATGATATAATCTTTAATCAAAAATCATGTAAAGCTGTTAGTCAGAAAGATGGGACTATCCTATTTAATGGTAAGAGGAAAAACAACATTTACAAAATCAAACTTTCTGAACTAAAGAGTCAGAACGTAAAATGTCTTCTGTCTGTTAACAACGAGCAGTGGATCTGGCACAGAAGATTGGGGCATGTTAGTATGAGAAGAATATCTCAGATTAACAAACTCAATCTGGTCAGAGGACTTCCAAATTTGAAGTTCAATTCAGATGCTCTGTGTGAAGCATGTCAGAAAGGCAAATTTGCAAAACCCTCTTTTAAATCCAAAAATGTTGTTTCTACCTCTAAGCCATTAGAACTTCTGCACATTGACTTATTTGGACCAGTTAAGACTGCTTCTGTCAGTGGCAAGAAGTATGGGTTAGTAATCGTAGATGACTATAGCAGATGGACATGGGTAAAGTTCTTAAGACACAAGGACGAGTCACACTCTGTGTTTGTTACCTTCTGTAACCAAGTTCAGAATGAAAAAGATCTTAGAATCGTTAAAGTCAGAAGTGATCATGGTGGAGAATTTGAAAATAAAGATTTTGAGTCATTCTTTAATGACAAAGGCATTCTGCATGATTTCTCTTGTCCTAGAACTCCCCAACAAAATGGAGTTGTAGAACGAAAGAACAGAACATTGCAAGAAATGGCCAGAACCATGATCAACGAGACAAACGTTGCTAAGACTTTCTGGGCAGAGGCAATAAACACAGCGTGCTACATTCAGAATAGAATCTCAATAAGACCTATTCTGGAAAAGACTCCATATGAATTGTGGAAGAACAGAAAGCCCAACATTTCGTATTTTCATCCATTTGGATGTACTTGCTATATGTTAAACACTAAGAATTATTTGAACAAGTTTGATTCTAAGGCACAGAAGTGTATTATGTTAGGATACTCTGAACGCTCAAGAGGGTACAGAGTATACAATACAGAAACACAGATTGTGGAAGAATCAATCAGTGTTCGTTTTGATGACAAGCTTGACTCTGAAAAGTCAAAGCAGAATGAAAATCTTGCAGGTATAGAAATTGAATTTGCAGGTTCTGAAGACAAGTCATCAGAAGCTCTCAACACAGACATTCCTTCAACGTCTGAAAGAAGCAATGCTAGAAATCCTACAACTGCTGCTGATCAACCTCAGAAGAGATTACCCAGAAGCAGTTTGGATCACCCAGAAGAGACTATCCTAGGAAGAAAGGATGATCCAATCAGAACAAGAGCAAGCTTCAGAAACTCTGAAGAAACTCTGATGGGACTTGTGTCTCTGATTGAACCCTCTTCTATTGATGAAGCACTTCTGGACAATGACTGGATTCTGGCAATGCAAGAAGAGCTGAATCAATTCACCAGAAACGACGTATGGGATCTCGTTCCAAGACCAAAAGGATTCAACGTCATTGGAACAAGATGGGTGTTCAGAAACAAGCTCAATGAACAAGGTGAAGTCGTCAGAAACAAGGCACGACTGGTTGCACAAGGTTATAGTCAGCAAGAGGGGATAGACTATACAGAAACCTTTGCCCCAGTCGCCAGGTTAGAATCTATCAGACTTTTAATTTCATTTGCTGTTAATAGAGGCATCACTCTATATCAGATGGATGTCAAAAGTGCATTCTTAAATGGTTATATAGAAGAAGAAGTTTATGTTCACCAACCCCCAGGTTTTGAAAATACAAAACATCCAGAACATGTTTTCAAACTGAAAAAGTCACTGTATGGTCTGAAACAAGCTCCCAGAGCTTGGTATGAAAGGCTGAGTAACTTTCTGCTTGAAAATGAATTCACCAGAGGGAAAGTGGACACTACTCTATTCTGTAAAACAGTTAAGAGTGACATTTTAGTCTGTCAAATTTATGTTGATGATATAATCTTTGGTTCTACTAATCCTTCTCTTGGAAGAAAATTTGCTAAGTGTATGCAGGCAGAATTTGAGATGAGCCTCATGGGGGAACTGAAATTCTTTCTAGGAATTCAGATTAATCAAACTCCAGAGGGAACTTACATTCATCAGAGCAAATACATCAGAGATCTTCTGAAGAAATTTGACCTCTCATAATGTAAGCCATCAAAGATTCCAATGCATCCCACGTGCATTCTGGAAAGAGAAGAGGTAAGCAAAAGCGTAGAACAGAAAGTCTACAGAGGTATGATTGGTTCTCTCCTTTATCTGACTACTTCAAGACCTGATATTTTATTCAGCGTATGTATTTGTGCTAGATTCCAATCAGATCCTAGAGAATCTCACTTAACAGCTGTTAAGCGAATTTTCAAGTATCTGAAAGGTACTACTAATCTGGGTTTGTTTTATAGAAAATCTAGTGATTACAGCTTAGTAGGCTACTGTGATGCTGATTTTGCTGGAGACAGAGTGGAACGCAAAAGTACTTCTGGAAGCTGCCAGTTTCTGGGAGAAAATCTGATCTCGTGGTCCAGCAAAAGGCAATCAACTATTGCTCTGTCAACAGCAGAAGCTGAGTACATAGCAGCAGCTGGATGTAGCACACAGATGCTCTGGATGAAAAGTCAGCTTGAAGACTTCCAGATTTTTGAGAGTAACATTCCTATTCTTTGTGATAATACTTCTGCTATTTGCTTAAGTAAGAATCCTATTTTACATTCTAGAGCTAAGCATATAGAAATAAAACATCATTTCATTAGGGACTATATTCAGAAAGGAATTTTAAACTTGAAATTTATAGATACAGACCATCAATGGGCTGATATCTTTACTAAACCCCTTTCAGAAGATAGGTTTAATTTCATTCTGAAACATCTCAGCATGAAAGTATGCCCAGAATGAAAATGTTTTAATTCCATGTATTTATCTTCAGAATGTAATTATATTACTGTGAACTTCTGATCAATCTTCTTTCAGAAAGTTAGAACATGCAGATTGTATCAGAGGCAAGTCTAAAGATCTGAGAGTCTAATCTCAAAGACAGACGTGCTGATCACTACATCAAACAAGTGTCATCCAATCATCAGCAAATCCCTGAAGCAGAACGCGTGCACGCTTCTGAGAAAGGAAAGCGCTGATTGGGTGCATTGAGACACATGTCTGGTAACCGTTTTTAAGTATCTTTCTCAAATCCCCCAAAATCAGCAAGCATTAAATGCAAAAGTAATCACGCTTGTTAATGGCAATCATTATTTTTTTTCTCTCTCTTAAAAACGTTTAATTTTTCAAAATAATTTTTGAAATCTTTATTTAAGCACATTATTCTTCAATCTTATTCTTTACGCTTTCTCATAATCTCTTAAGTATTCTCTGCATATTTCTGAGTTATCTTCTTAAAACCCTTTTTTTCTCTCTCAAATCATTCTCAAGCTTTTTTTGTGTGAGAACAATGGCATCCTCCAGCATTTCTGCAGGAAATCAGAAGAAAGAAACCTCTGAGCAGTATCAGGTGCCTACCAGAACTCTTCTCACACCGGTAAAGAATCTTGAGGTTCTCTCTGAGTTAATCGTCGATTTCGAAAGTTTGAAGGATAATGGATTTGACCTAACTGAGGAAATCAAAGCTCAAAAGTGGGAGAGGTATTTTGATAGGCTGGTTGGACCAACCTTCCCAGAGCTTGTCAAGGAATTTTGGATTCACGCCAAGATTCATAAACATCTAGTCATCTCTTCTGTCATGGGAAAGAAGATAATAATTTCTGAAGACCTCATTGCTAGGTTAATTGGTCAAAGTGGTGGTGGAGTCCGTTGTGTGGACATGGCCGATAGATGCCCTGATATAGGTGTGGTAGCCAACTGCATTTTCACTCTTGGATTTCCCAGCAGCAAAATCAAGGATCTGAAGGATCACTGCAGAGTATGGGCCAAGATTGTTCTGGGCTGTTTCAATCACAGGAAGCCAACAAGCTCTCCTGATTATATAAACGTGGATCAGCAATTTCTGATCTACTTTATTGATCAGAGGGTGAAGATCAATCTGGCACACTTCCTGTTCAACCATCTGAAGACTAGTGTGAAAGAGACTAGAGAAGAAGAAAGGACCAAAAGGGACTGGATACCGTTTGGGAGGCTCATATCAGATATTCTGACAGAGAATAAGCTGATAGATTATCTGAGCGAAGCTAAAGTGCTGGGCAATTTTGAACCAACTGTTGGAAAACCGCTGAACGCTAAGAACCTGAAAAAGATGAAGCTGATAGAAAATATCAGGAAGGAACCCAGAGCTTCTTCAACTGCTGACATCTCCAGAAGAAGAGTGCCTCTGAGTAATTTCCCAAGATTTTCTGAAATGGAATCCCAACCTGATATGTTTCTCAAGTATCCAGATTCATACAAGGAAGAAGATGCAGGTTCAAAGCTGAAGATCAAAGATCTGAGTCAAGTCCAACCTGAAGTGACTCAGAAGAAGACAAAGAAGAGGAAAGCAGAAGGATCATCTCATCAGACTCCAAAGAAACGAGGTAATTCATCTACTGCTCCTATTTCAATTTCATCTACTATTCCAACATCTGCTGCCCCTCCTCAAACATCTCACAGAATATCCATCCCAATCCCTACTATTGATGAAACCATACCAGAAGACCCTTCTGAGGCCTTACAACTCAGAAGAACCAGAATTAAAATTACCAAACAACCAACTGTTTCAACAACACCAGCACTTGATAGAGTGCTAGCTGATATTGAGCGTGAACATGCTTCTGTTCAACCTCACTCTGAACCATCAAATATTCCTCCTCCACAACCTGAACCAGAACATCAACCAGAACCAGAACCACAATCTCAACAACCAATCACAGAAGAACCTCTGATCCCTGAGCAATCAGAGATTCCACCTCCTCAACCAGAAAATAATCCACCCTCACCACAAACAGAGTTTCACCGCTATGAAACCCCATCTCCTCATCATTCTGATCCCCACTCACCTCAACCTTCACCGCTGGCAATACAGTTGCCATGTGGAACCACCATTGTCAGACCCCAGTTACCATCATCAGAGGAATCAACACCTCCAAAAACTCCAACCACTCCAATAGATATATCCTCTGACTCTGATAACCATCCTCCAAAACAAACAGCACCTCAGCACACCTCTGAAAACCAATCCTCTGAAAACCCCAGCAAAACTTTCATTGACTTAACAAGTCTTGAACGTCTTGCTGATTTAAGACACAAATTGGCCATTCCCAAACCAAAGCAACTAGATGTTGGCTCTGGTATTTTGGACTTTGAAACAGGTATGCTGCAATGGATTGCTTCTTTGAAGCAAGTCTGTCCGGGGATGATCGACCCAGCTGCTTCTGATCAGCTCTGGTCACAGTTCAGAGTATGGGTACGTACTGAAGCACTCAAGCTGCAGGACGTCAACTATGAGCAGGCTCAACAGAACTTTAGCAAGCTGCTGAAGGAAGTTGAGAGTCAGCTGCCTCAAGAAGTTGTGCTCCCTCTAGACAGTGAATCCTGGTCTGAGAAAGAGCAAGCTGCACAGGTGCAACCATCAGAAGAAGACAAGACTCTTCAGGAAGAAAATCCAGCAGAAGATGTAGCTGAAAGTTCTGAGAAGCTTCCTCCTGCTGAAAGTTCTCAAGCTGCCTTGGACAGGCAGGCTCTGGAAGAACTCAGGCTGAATGACTTGCGTCTCCAGCAGCGAATGGAAGAGAATGATCAGAAGATGGAAGCAAGAATGAATGTTCAGGACAGCAAGATTGATACTGTTGTCACCATGGTTCAGAAGCAGAATGAAACTTCTGAAAAGATTCAAGCAATGCTGGAAAGCCTGTTCTCACGCATGCCCCCACAACCTTGAAATTTTTTTCATGCATGACATTCTCTATATTTTCTTCATTTTCTGATGTACTTTTGACTATGTTTGTGTAATGTTATTTTGCTCTGAACTATTCTAATATAACTTGTTTTTCTGATCTAAATTGTTTTAGCACATCACTAACACTTTTTGATTGCTGACAAAAAGGGGGAGAACAAGAATGATATTTAAAATCAATAACGGCTAACTAGACAGAAATTCTCAAACATTCTAACTCTATTACTTGAAATGTTTTTCTGTTTTGTTGTCAAGTCTACAGGCACAAGGAAGCTCCAAACACTATGAAGATTAAGAACTAGAAGCTCTGATCAAAATGTAAAAGCTCATGTTGCTCTGATCAAATATGAAGTTCTGATATATGAAGCTCTGATCGTCCTAACACTCTGATCCGAAGCAAAGCTCTGACAGGAAAAGCTCTGAAGCTCTGCTTTCTGATAAGTCAAAGACCTATAATCTGATGCTCAAAGATAGAAAAAGATCTGACTCTGAAGAACACGCATATCAAAGGGAAGTAACAAACTCAGGGGGAGTATCTCTTAAACTCTGACTTCTCCGTACTTCTTATTCTGATACATAGCTCTGATAACTTTTCACGTTATTTTTCCATTTAAAATATCTAGTTTTTGTCATCATCAAAAAGGGGGAGATTGTTAGAACAATGTTTGAATCTAGTACCCTATATTTAAGTTTTGATGATAACAAAGTGAAAAGATATAGTAGTTAAATATTTCATGATTGAATTATATGCTGCCTAAAATTACTATGCTCTGATTTGCAGATATGCTGATTAAAATAAGCAAGATCACGTTCTCAGCATCAGAATATGTTTTCATACACCAGCATCAGAAGTTGCTGAATCAGAACGTCAAGATCAGATGATCAACGCTTGCACATGCTGAAGCTTGATGAACAGAACTGCGCGTAAAACACTCTGATAACAGAATCAAATAGTTCATCAGCAGCGAAGCAGAATCAGAATGAGCCAAGCCAGATCGTGCATTGAAGAAGCAACGGTACTGTGCATTGAACGCTAATCAATTCCAACGGCCTCATTCCAGACAAGATCTGCTCAAAAAGGAAAGCTTGTTATTAGCATTGAATCAAGAATATTTGCTTCAACGTTCATCTTCTCAAGTGCTATATAAACCAAGCTTCGAAGATTATCACGGCTAATGCTTCCAAACTCTCTACACGCACAAAGCTGAACAATAATCTTCATCTACCAGTTTTGCTAAACCAACAAACTCTGATACTCCATTAGTGTTTAGCATTCTAAGTTTCTAAGCTTCATTTGTGTAAACATCACAGTTGTGATATAGTTTTGTAGAAAACATTCACACACATTACTTTATACCTTTGTAAGAAAGTGTTGCCTTGATAAACCGGATTGTGGTTTGAATCAAGAAGGCTTTAGCAGTTGTTAAAGCAGATTTGTATTCAGTTGAATATAGTGAATTAAGACCTCGTTGGAGAGAGGCGAAATCACCTTGACGGGTGGACTGGAGTAGTTTGAGATCAAACGAACCAGGATAAAAATACCTTGTCATTTGCTTTAAGATTCCAGTTTTACAATTCAACCCCCCCTTCTTGTGTTTTTCACCCCTTCATGATGAACTTGCAAGACTGTTACTCCAAGAAGAGAGGGCCATTCAGCTCCACGAAGAGCCTGTGGAATCGGTGAATCTGGGTATAGAGACAGACAAGAAAGAGGTCAAGGTCGGTGAAAACCTGGAGCTTAGTTTGAAACAACGGTTGATTCAGATGCTGCGTGACTACATTGAGATCTTTGCCTGGTCTTACAAAGATATGCCTGGTTTGGATACCGATATTGTGGTTCATCGCCTGCCTACCAAGGAAGAATGTCCTCTAGTGAAATAGAAGGTCCGCCGAATGCGCCCAGAGATGTCTGAGAAAATCAAGGCTGATGTTATAAAACAGTTTGACGCCGGTTTTCTAGCATTTACTTCTTACCCTCAGTGGATGGCCAATGTGGCTCCTGTACCGAAGAAGGATGGTAAGGTTCGAATGTGTGTTGACTATAGGGACCTGAACAGGGCAAGCCCCAAGGATGACTTCCCTCTGCCTCACATCGACGTTCTGGTTGACAATACCGCTCAGCATAAAGTCTTTTCCTTTATGGATGGTTTCTCCTGTTATAATCATATCAAAATGGCTCCTGAAGACATGTAGAAGAAAACTTTTGTTACTCAGTGGGGTACCTTCTACTACAAGGTCATGCCTTTTGGACTGAAAAATGCTGGGGCAACGTATCAGCCTGCCATGGTTGCTTTGTTTCATGACATGATCCATCATGAGATTGAAGGATACGTCGATGATATGATTGCAAGGTCCCAGACTAAGGAGGAACACCTCGACCATCTGCAGAAGCTGTTTGACAGGCTGAAGTTGTACAAGCTAAGGTTAAACCCGAACAAGTGCACCTTCGGAGTGAGATCTGGTAAACTACTGGGTTTTGTCGTAAGCGACAAAGGTATTCAAGTGGATCCGGCAAAGGTGAAAGATATACAGGAGATGCCAGCTCCCAGAACAGAAAAAGAAGTCAGAGACTTTCTGGGACGTCTGAACTACATTGCCTGATTCATCTCACACCTAACTGCTACTTGTGAGCCAATCTTCAAACTGCTGAAGAAAGATCAGGTAGTACGTTGGAACGATGAATGCCAAGACGCTTTCGAAAGGATCAAAGAGTATCTCCAAGATCCACCCATTCTAATGCCACCAGTTGAAGGGAGACCTCTGATCTTATACTTGACAGTACTCGACAACTCAATGGGGTGTGTGCTAGGTCAGCATGACGAGTCTGGCTGAAAAGAGCATGCTATTTATTACCTTAGCAAAAAGTTTACCGACTGTGAGACTTGATACTCACTTCTCGAGAAAACTTGTTGCGCTTTGGCATGGGCTGCTCGCCGGATGAGACAGTATATGTTGACTCACACTACTATGTTGATATCTAAGATGGATCCAATCAAGTATATCTTCCAAAAGCCTGCCTTGTCCGGAAGAATAGCAAGATGGCAGATGATATTGACTGAGAATGACATCCAATATACGACCCAAAAAGCAATTAAGGGAAGTGTGTTGGCGGACCATTTGGCACGTCAGGCGGTGGATGATTACCAATCAATGAACTTTGAATTTCCGGACGAGAATATCATGTTGGTAATTGATTGTGAGACACCTGGACCAGATGAAGGACCTGAGGAAGGATCCCGATGGTCTATGTACTTTGATGGAGCTTCGAACGCTTTGGGTAACGGCATTGGCGCTGTGATCATATCTCCTAAAGGCTCTCATACTCCATTTACCGCCCGACTATGTTTCAACTGCACCAACAACATGGCGGAGTATGAGGCGTGCATCATGGGTCTTCGAGCAGCAATTGACCTAAGGATTAAGTTTCTGAGTGTCTTCAGAGATTCCTCTCTCGTGATCAGCCAGATCAAAGGCGAGTGGGATACGAAACATCCAAATCTTATCCCTTACAAGGAGTATGTATTGACGTTGCTTCCCCATTTCAAGGAGATAACCTTTGAACATTTCCCAAGAGAGGAGAATCAGTTGGCAGACGCGCTGGCTACGATGTCTTCTATGTTCAAAGTCAATTGGGACAACGAGGCTCCCCGGATCATCATTGAAAGACTGGACGAACCTGCACATTGCTGTGACATTGAGGCTGAAGAGGTAACAGAAAAGCCCTGGTTTCATGAGGTGAAGAGATATCTTAAAGCTCAGGAATACCCTGAGGGTGCATCTGTCAATGACAAGAAGTTTCTGAGAAGGTTCGCGGCGAAGTTCTTCATCAGCAATGGCATTCTTTACAAGCGTAACCATGATTCGAACTTACTGCGTTGTGTGGATAAGACTGAAGCAGAAAGGATCATGGCGGAGTTACATGAAGGTACTTTCAGAACTCATTCCAGTGGACACACCATGGCAAAGAAAATCCTACGGGAAGGATACTATTGGTCCACTGTGGAAGCCGACTGTTATCAGCACTCTCGGACCTGTCACAAGTGCCAAATCTATGCTGATAAGGTGCACATACCTCTAGTACCTTTGAATGTCTTGGCAACTCCGTGGCCTTTTACAATGTGGGGCATTGATATGATCGGCGAGATCAGACCTACAACATCCAACGAGCATCGTTTCATCCTGGTAGCAATTGATTACTTTACGAAGTGGGTTGAAGAAGCTTCCTTTGCTACCGTAACCAAGAACGCCGTGGCACGGTTCATTCGGCACAATCTGATCTGTTGATATGGTGTACCAGAGAGGATCATTACGGACAATGGTACCAATCTCAATAATAAGATGATCACTGAGCTCTGCGAGCAATTCAAGATACAGCATCATAACTCTTCTCCCTACCGGTCGAAGATGAATGGGGTTGTCGAAGCGGCTAATAAGAACATTAAGAAGATTGTGCAGAAGATGACAGCGACATACAAAGACTGGCACGAGATGTTACCATTCGCTCTTCATGGGTACCGTACCTCAGCACGGACGTCAACAGGGGCAACACCCTATTCCTTGATATATGGCATGGAGGTTGTATTACCCATTGAAGTTCAGATACTCTCTCTTCAAATCATGAAGGATGCAGGTTTGAGCAAAGATGACTGGATTCAGACCCGGCTTGATCAGTGTGATCGGTGGATCTAGAACTGACTGTTTAAAGCTGGTTCGCGAAATGTCGCGGAAGCAAGAGTCGCCACCGTCTTTTATTTTCTCCAAATGGAAAGGACAAAAGCACAGAAAAATTCCTTATAGAGATTGCTCTCGGTTCGGGAGGTAGATTATAGAAAGGGAAGGTGTTAGCACCCTTTCTATCCATGGTTATCCATGGGCTCTTAGATACTTGCTCATTGTGTTTTCAAAATGGTTTGTTTGCTTTTCAACTGTGGGTTTTAAAAAGTTTCTTTGAAAATTCCAGTTCGACTCTTGTATCGGTCCTCAAGAGTGTTTGAAAAATTGCTTTCGAAAGCTTTTTGAAAAGGTGTCGGTGTGAAAAGTATTTTTTGATTTGTTTTGAAATTAGAGCAAGTATCTAGAGTCGTCTACCTACCCTAAGGAATTCGTCTGTGTAAATGTCCTTTAAAGTAGTGCCATCCCACCATTGAGAGGTAGGTAGCACCACCATTGGAGGTGTTCGGGTCAATTCGAAGGTTCGGGACATGGTGATCACCAGAGCAATAGGAAGATACCTTAGAAGCTACCCTTATGCCAGGTTCCCGGATCATGAGGACTTACTAAGACATCCTCTACTCGACGATCACCTTTCGAGGGGCAAGGCAACAGTGAGGCGTACCCTAGGGGTGGTGTGTGATTTGTGTGTCGTTTTCAGATATTTTTGTCTTGTTCATGTCATGGATGATCTACGCGTTGCTTTTATTTTGACATTCATTCTTTCATGCAGTTTAATTAACGGTTTAAAAGTTGTGAGAAATATAAAGGTCCTACGCTATTACAAAGGCGCGGGTCCACATCGCCAAATTAAATCCAGGACCCGATTTGAAATAAAATAAAGTGTGAGAAATATAAATGTTTAATTTACATGGCTTTGGGAGAATTACATGAATATTATAAGAAAGGAAATAAATGCGCGAAACGAACTAATAATCGAAAACGAGGGCGCTGGACCCTTTTTAATGAAATTAAATTACGATTAACAAATTAATTAAATTAAAATAAAAAGAAAAGATTTTTTTTGGAGTTCTTTTTTGTATTTAAAGATTTTAATGAGAGAATTAAATGAAATTAAAAAAAGTCAATTAACCCTAATTCTAACTATTTTTATTTATTAAGAAAACATGTTAAAGTTAAACCTAGAATTAACCTAATTATTTAATACAATTTTATTTACAAAAATAATAATTAATAATTAATATGGTGAAAAAGGCAAAAGGATAAAAATAATCAAAACCCTAATTCTACAAAATTTTTAAGTTTATTAAGCAAATGTTAAAATTAATCCTAGAATTTAAAAACTAAATTAATTGATAACATTTATTTATAAAATAACATTTAAATAAAATATATTTTATTTTGTGACTTTCTGATTTTTTTTTATTTTTTATGTTATGAAAATATTAATTTGAAGAATTAAATTAAAATTAAACAAAACAAATAAAAATAGAAAAATATAAAGAGAATGAAAAAGCAAACCAATGGGGGTGTTGTCCCCAAACTGGAGGTATGATTCAGCAATTCTAGCCCATTGAAACCCTGGCCCTTTTGACTTTTCCTGGAAGCGTGTGTACGCGTTGACTGGTGAGTATGATGTTCATCAGGTCTGGGCCCTTGGATGGACGTTCTGGGACATGTGGCATGCTGAGATTGTGGACGTATGATGAATCTCTGGAAGCGAGCGTTTCTTGAGGCTAGAAGCTGTGATTTTGATTCAGGAAGCTTCCTTGATGTCTCAGGAAGGCAATGGAATAGTTGTTTTTCTTTGAATCGCGCTAGAATGTAGTTTTCAGTTTTCAGATTTTTTTGACAAAATGCAAACTTGGTTTTTTGAGATAGGGCGCAGCTTCAAGGTTCCCAGGCATTAGGTTTTGATCAGTCTTATATGAGTGATGGATTAGGGTTGAAAAATATGTCCAAAACCTTTTGCATTGATGGAATGAATATTTGATTTTCATGTATATTTTTCAAATCTTTTTCCATGTGATTTTGATGTCAATCATGGCCAAACCTTCCAATTTTGGTTATGCACGAATCTTGAGCCTTTAAGGAGAGTTTATTCTGCACAAAAAGATTTGAAAACTTTATTTTAGTATTTTTGTCATATTTTATTTTATTAAATGAATTAATAGTAATTAAAAATTCAAATAAATAAATAAAAATGATGAAATAAATCCCCTTTGGGCCAAATGGTCGTGCATATGCTTTGGATGATGAATCTTGGAAGAAAATGTGGCCCATTAGCAATTTTAAGGCATTTGAAGCAAAGTTGACTTTTCAAAATACCCAAAAATTTCCCAACTTCCACAAGGCATATATTTCTCAATTTTTAAGCTTTGATCATGTTCTTGGACATTTTGGAAAGGTCTTGGAGTCCTATAACCAATGCCTTTGGTCCCATGTCATTTTGATTTACCAATCTCAAGTTATGGCCTTTGACTTAAAGTCCCTTTTTGTTGACTTTTGAAAATGACCTATAATGTTGAAATTGATAACTTTTTGTGAGAGCATTTCTTGGACTTGAAGTGTGAAGAGGAGTTGTAGGAAATGTCTTCCTCTTCAGAATTAGCTTTGGATGGGATTTTTCTGATAATCCATGTGGAAGTTATGCCTTGGTCAAGTTACAGTTGACTTTTTCAACTGTCCAAATATGGAAACTTTTGCATCTTGAGACATTTTGAGCCATACTTTGAGAATCATGATCAAGCATTGATCAAATGATGTTTGTGGCTTCAAAATGAGATGTTGACCAAAAATTTGAACTTTTGACTGTCAAATGACCATTTTGCCCCTACAGTTGACTGTAGTGCAATTAGGGTTTTTGACTGTGCAATTTTGTGCTGTAAGTCTTGAGACTTGGTATGAGGATGCTTGACCATGTTTGTAGGCATGTGGGACTTGATTGGACCCTTGGAAACTTCATTTTCTTTGTTAGAACCAAAACCCTAGTTTTTGACTGTTAGGAGGCCATTGAACTGTGCAACCCTTGGGGAGATTTTGAAGCATGCTCTTTGTAATTCTTGAAGAATATGGGAGGGCAAATTTTGGGGTACAACAATCAGCTAAACCTAATCGACAAAAAGAGACTTACTGCTATTTGTCATGGTCAGATGTACCAAAAGCGGATGATCAAGGCATTTAACAAGAAAGTCAGACGACAAGAGTATCAAGTTGGGGATCTGGTAATCAAGCGCATTATTCTACCTCAAGGTGATCCCAGGGGAAAATGGACCCCTACTTACGAAGGGCCATTTGTGGTTAAGAACATTTTCTCAAGAGGAGCTATGATTTTAACCACCATGGATGGTGACGACCTTCCTCACCCCGTCAATGCAGACATAGTGAAAAGATACTACGCATAATCAAAGACCCGCTAGGTTGACTGGCCTAGGCAAAAATAAGGGCTTCCCGGCGAACCAAAAGGGTTCGGGCAAAAATAAGGGATGAAAATGAAAAAAATCTGTACACCCGGCAAGTCGAAAACCTGAAAAGGTGGCTTGGGCAAAAAAGGGTATCCCGGTGGACTAAAAACTCGAAAGGGCAGTCCAGGCAAAAATTAGGGATCAAAGCATAACACTATGTCTCATTGGATCACCTTGCATCCAGACTTCAGTATTAACTGTCAAGCTCGGACGACACTAATCAATCTGATTCATCTTCAACCAAGCAGCAAAGTGATGAGATGCTCGAGGATATAAAGGCAATAGCAGAGTTGGAACCCAGTGGGATTATTCACATAGCTGTTTTGTTTAGTTTTTCACAAATTGTGTAAATTCTATCTGTTCAGCGGCGTTCCCTTACTAGGACATCAGCCTCTTGTACAAAAACGCCTATTTACAGGCCAAACTTCAAAATCAATACAATTCATTTTCAGACAAATTTCAAACTGTTTTTCCTTTATCTGTTTTGTTTTGCAAAGAATGTCCAATGTTCATTTTTGATATATGCATTTGACATTAATTGCTGCTCATGAATGTTTACATGCGAAACGAAAGATGAATTACTGGTAATATCAGAAACAGGGGCAATAAGAATTGTCCAAACTGTACAGTTGCCCTGTCCACCAGGAACAAAGGTAGATTCAGCTGAAGAATATGGCTAAGATACTTTCACTCCCCGCAGAGTAAGACAGTAATGGTAGCTCTCCCAGCTGAGACTTGCAACTATGAACAAATCAGTAAAGCTCTCCCCAAGAAGAGTTGATCTACCATCAATACTAAAAAGGCGTGATATCCCCGGCAGTCTTAATATTCCCCAACGGAGTATAAGAATGTTCCCCGATAGAATACAAGATACCCCCAGTGGAGTCAGTATTTCCCAGCACAGTCTGAAAAAGCTTCCCCAACGGAGTTGAATCATCTTCCCTAGTAGACTCTGGAAGTCTATCCCCAGCAAAGTACAAGAATAAATCTCCCCAGCCAAGTTCAAAGGATCATTCCCAGTAGAACTTAGAGATTTATCCCCACAAGAGCCTAACAGGGTCATCCCCAGCAAGTTGTAACTGAAAGATCATCCCCAGCGAAGTTCTTTCCTTTCACAAACAGGTATTCAATCCTCAACAGATCCAATATCACCAGCAACGGTAATCCATCCCCAGTGGAGCTTATCATTGGAATCCTCAGCAGAGCATCTCTTCCCCACAGAGTAATCTCCTCATCAATTTATTCCCCAACGGAGTTCTCCTCTCCTGCAGGTTTATCATCTTCGTTCATCATCCCCAGCGGAAACGAAGAATTCAACTCTATTCTCCAACAGCTATGAGATTTATTTTCCCCAGCTAAAACATTACATTTCCATACATCAGGATACATGCATAAACGCATCATACCGTACAATCTCATTTATGTTGAGAACATCATTTCTTGATCCATATCATGCATTGCATATGACTGACCTTTACCTTTCAGGAAAGATGCAGTTAAATTCTCAGCTATATCAAAAGACCTTGCCGGGTCTAGTTAAATCGATTCCTAAAGATTTTTCTGATGCCGATCCAGTTGAAGTTATTCCAAGACCTTGCCTGGTCCAGTTAATTCGATTCCTAAAGATTTTTCTGATGTCGATCCAGTCAAAGGCCTTCTCTGGTCCAGTAAAGTCGATTCCTAAAGATTTTTCTGATGTCGATCCAGTTGAATTTATTCCAAGACCTTGCCTGGTCCAGTTAAATCGATTCCTAAAGATTTTTCAGATGTCGATCCAGTCAAAGGCCTTCTCTGGTCCAGTCAAATCGATTCCTAAAGATTTTTCTGATGCCGATCCAGTTGAAGTTATTCCAAGACCTTTCCTGGTCCAGTTAAATCGATTCCTAAAGATTTTTCTGATGTCGATCCAGTCAAAGGCCTTCTCTGGTCCAGTAAAGTCAATTCCTAAAGATTTTTCTGATGCCGGTCCAGTTGAAGTTATTCCAAGACCTTGTATGGTCCAGTTAAATCGATTCCTAAAGATTTTTCTGATGTCGATCCAGTCAAAGGCCTTCTCTGGTCTAGTTAAATCGATTCCTAAAGATTTTTCTGATGCCGATCCAGTTGAAGTTATTCCAAGACCTTGTCTGGTCCAGTTAAATTGATTCCTAAAGATTTTTCTGATGTCGATCCAGTCAAAGGCCTTCTCTGGTCCAGTTAAATTGATTCCTAAAGATTTTTCTGATGCCGATCCAGTTGAAGTTATTCCAAGACCTTGTCTGGTCCAGTTAAATCGATTCCTAAAGATTTTTTGATACTGATCTAGTCAAAGGCCTTCTCTGGTCTAGTTAAATCGATTCCTAAAGATTTTCCTGATGCCGATCCAATTGAAGTTATCCCAAGACCTTGTCAGGTCCAGTTAAATCGATTCCTAAAGATTTTTCTGATGTCGATCCAGTCAAAGACCTTCTTTGGTCCAGTTAAATCTATTCCTAAAGATTTTCCTGATGCCAATCCAGTCGAAGTTCAGATCACCTATCAACAGTCTCCGAATGGCATCTGTAAGATCATTCCCGACATCACAATGCTGATACCATGTCATGCGAGTGCAAATTTCTGGGCACTCTAGTGTTCAATCATCTTCCACCTTCGGATCACGAAAGGCCCGAAAGCCAATCTATATCCTCAGGTTTAAGAAAATTGAACAGGGGAAGTTGTTTTACCCCAAAATTTGCCCTCCCATATTTCTCAATACATTGCAAGAATAATCTCCAAGTTGCTCAAGATTGCTCAAGAGTTAGACAGTCAAATCATCTCCTAAGGCAGTCAATCTCAAATTAGGGTTTTGTGTTGCATCAAGGTCCTTGCATACAAATTACCTCAAGTGCTCCCAAATTTCCTAATATGTTCACAAGGTCATCCATGTCAAATTTCAAGCCTTGCAGAGGAATTTTGGTTAGTCAATTGCTCAAGAGGTCCAAAAATCGACTGTGCTATGGCAAATGTCAATTGTGACCTACAAATAGTCAAACTTCAAGATTTTTTGTCAACATTCTCATTTTTAAGGATATTTCATAATTTTATCAAGGTTTGGTCATGATTCACCAAGGATTGCTCAGAATTCATCAAGATTCAAAAGTTGCTAAATTAGGGTTTTGTAGGAAAAGTCAACTCAACTTTGACCAAGCATAACTTTCTCATACTTTATGAGAAATGACCCATCTAAAGCTCATTTTGAAGAGGATGCAATTTCCTACAATCCATCTTCATACCCCAAGATCAAGAAATGCACTCACAAAAAGTTACAAATTTGGACATTATAGGTCATTTTTGAAAGTCAACAAAAACACCTTTTTTTCCAAAGCTTATAACTTGAGCATGGAATATCAAAATGAGATGAGACTAAAAGGTTTGGTTAGAAGACATCTCAAGGTTTCTAAAAAGTCCAAGAAAACCTCCAAAAGTTCAAAATTGAAGAAGTTATGCATTGTTGAAGTTGGGCATTTTTCCAAAATTGCCAAAAGTCAACTATCCCCAAAACTTCAAATTTTGTTAAATGGGCCCACTTTTTTCCACTTGATTTGGTCTTGTCACACTACACACGTGTCCTAGCTTCATCCTTGTGTCCATTTATTAATTTTTCTATTTTATTTGATTTTTATTTAATTAATTCATTTTAAATCAATTTAAATCCAAATAAAATCCAAATATTGATCATTTAGGATCTTTTTGATTGATATAGGTCTTAAATATCATCATGAACATAATCAAATCCGAATCAAGCCATATCATGAACAAAAAGGTGGTTTTTGGACAAATTTGGAAGCTTTTTCATGGAGGATCAAATCAAATCCTAAATCATCAATGCATAGAGATTCAGCCCAAGAAACTTGACCTAATTCACTCCATGTTACTTATACAAGGCAAAGGCATGAATTGAAAACGTAGAAGCTGCAGAATCACCAAAACCAAACTTGAGAAAAACTTGAAAAAGCTTGAAACTGAAATCCTTTCTAGAGGCTGATTCAAAGCAAAAACTCAACGTAGACCCCTTGCTGGACATCCACTGAGTCAGTAGCAATCAAAAGCAAGGTCCCAGACCCTCTCAAACGCGCTGTAAGTCTCTCAGAACCTCGCTCTATATTTGAAATCGAAACTCCGTGTTCTTGCGTTTTCTTGGCAAATCTTTGACGTATTCATGCTTATCGTTCCATTTAGAAACTTTCTGCATCATTTGATTGTATTTTCATGAGCCATAGTCCCATACCCGAACCTAGGGTTTTGGAAGTTTGTTTTTGGGCGTTTTCTTTGCAGGAAAAATTGGAACCAATAATGGACATAGACGTGTTCAGGAGGAAGAGACGATCATGTCCATGTTCTTGGATTGCATTTTTATAGCCTAGAATTAATTTTAGGAGCAAGCTACGGATTTAGCTGCAGATGCAAATCCGCAGGTAAAAAAAACCAGGGCTGAGTGGAGAAGACGAAGACGTGCCTTCTCCCCATTCGCTCATTCAAATTTTCGCGCTTATTTTTTTTATTTTCTGGCATTTATTTATTTTCCCAATATAATAATTGATGTCCATTCCACTAACAATTAAGCACGCTGGTTGAGTTGGTAAGGGCACTAGTACAAAATCCAATGGGGCCTGGGTTCGAATCACAGGTCCCCATATTTGCATATTTTTATTTTTCTCCAGGAAATCTAACGCGCTTCAGCAAGTGTGGTCCATCATGCTCCTCCAAATCTCCAAGCGCCAGATGGCCTCCAGGCCAAATCTGATGGCCCAAAGGTGATGACCATCATAAGACCTAGTCAACGTGCATGCAGGGAATTCTAAAAAGTCAGCCCAGGCCAGCGCCTGTTGGGCCAAAAAGCTGCTAGTCTCACCCCTTATCTGGGCCCAAAACCCCCCCTTTGGTTATTTCTTTTTCTATTTTCTTTCTTTATTTATTTTATTGTTATTATATTTTTATTTTCTAACTAACCAATTAAAATCTTTTTCTCATAAAATCAAAAACCAAAAAATATATTTTATTTATTAAAATTAAATTCAGCATTTTATTTTTGTAAATAAATATTAATTTAATTAATATAGTTTTAATTAGGTTTTACTTTTAATATTTTTGCAATATTTAAAATCAATGTACATAATTAGGTTTTACTAACTTTAAATCAAATTTATTTTTATTTCTTTAAATATCAAAAATCCAAAAATATTTTAAATTAGTTTATTAATTTAATTATTAACTTAGATCTAAATTCCTTTTAATTCAAAAAAAAATAACAAAAAAATCATTTTCTTTCAAAAGGGTCAAAACCCTAAAAATTTCGCATCCGATTTAATTTCTTGCACGCGATCCATTTTACCATATTGATGTAATTGTTTCCCGGAATGTAATAGCTTTTAATTAGGACTATTTAATTTATTTATCGCCTTATTTATTTTCCGCATTTTAAATTCAAGGGTTGCTTTTGGCGATGTAAATACCCGACGCCTTGTAATAGTTAGATTTAATTTCCGCAAATTTAATTTCCGCAACTTATAAACTGTTAGATGTTTGATAATAGGGAATGCATGACAAGATCAAATGTATGAACTTAAAATTAACATAGATAACCATTGACATGTACAAAGATAAAATTAATCGAAATAACACACTCGCACATGCGCACTCTTAGGGTACACCTCGCTTGGTTACCTTCGAACATGGTCATTGAGTATAGGAAGTTTTAGAGGTCGTCCTTTTGTCCAAAGATCATAGTTACCTCGAAACAGTTGCCTCAGAAAGATGATCTAAGACATTAGGGTTACCGCTAAGGCGTCCTAACATTGCTTTAGTGACCACAGGTCCCTTAAATCGAATTGACCCTTAAAACTCTAACGACAATGCTACCTACTCATCAATAGTGGGATAGCATTGTCTAAAGGACATTAGTACAGATTGATTCCTTTTTCGAGTAGGGAGATGGTTCTTAAGTACTTTCTCTCTCAAAACAAAATAAAACTTTTCGCACTTACACTTTTCAAACAAAAACTCTTTTCAAACCCACAAACACAAAGAAAGCAAAATTTTGAAAACACTTTGAGCAAGTAACTAAGAGCCCGTGGATAACCACGGATAGAAAGGGTGCTAATACCTTCCCTTTCTATAATCTACCCCCCGAACCCGAGAAACATCTCGAAAAAGGAATTTTTCTGTGCTTTTTTCCTTTCCTTGTTGGATAAAATAAAAGACGGTGGCGACTCTTGCTTACCGCGACATTTTGCGAAAACAAACACAAAACGCGAACCAGCATTCCAAAAATAGTCAGTTCTCTCCCACCGTATCACAGGTAGTATGATACGTTTGATCACCAAATCCCCGACTTGATATACTTGAAGTCTGGCCTTTTTGTTGAAAGCCTTGATCATCCGTTTTTGATACATTTGACCATGACAGACAACAGTAAGCCTTTTCTCATCTATCAAGTTCAGTTGATCAAGTTGAGTCTGGATCCAATCTTCTTCATTAATCCTTGCATCCTTCATAATTCTCAAAGAGGGGATCTGGACCTCAATAGGCAAGACAACATCCATGCCATAAACTAGAGAGTAAGGTGTTTCCCCGGTTGATGTGTGCGTTGTGGTACAATAACCGTGAAGAGCGAATGGTAGCATCTCATGCCAGTCTTTGTATGTGACTGTCATTTTCTGTATGATCTTTTTGATGTTCTTATTTGCGACTTCGACAACACCATTCATCTTTGGCTGGTAAGGGGAAGAATTGTGATGTTGGATCTTGAATTGTTCGCATATGGCGGTGATTATAGTATTGTTTAGATTCGTACCATTGTCTGTGATGATCCTCTTCGGGATACCGTAACGACATACGAGATTCTGCTTAATGAACCGTGCTACAACATTCTTGGTGACGGAAGCGAAAGAGGTTGCCTCAACCCACTTTGTAAAATAGTCAATGGCCACTAAGATGAAACGGTGTCCATTAGAGGTTGTTGGCTTGATTTCCCCGATCATATCGATTCCCCACATAGCAAAGGGACAAGGAGCCGTCAAGACATTCAGAGGAACCGGAGGCACGTGCACCTTGTCAGCATAGATCTGACACTTATGACAGGTTCGAGAGTGTTGATAGCAATCCACTTCCATGGTAGACCAGTAATATCATGTCCGTAGAATTTTCTTTGCCATCGTATGCCCACTGGAATGGGTGCCAAAAGTGCCATCATGTAGATCGACCGTGATATTTTCTGCTTCAACCTTGTCTACGCACCGAAGTAACACAGAGTCATGGTTGCATTTGTAGAGAATGTCGTTACTAAGGAAGAATTTAGCAGAGAATCTCCTTAAGAACTTCTTATCATTGACTGAAGCTCCTTACGGATATTCTTGAGCCTCGAGATACCTCTTGACTTTATGAAACCAAGGCTAGTCCACTACTTCTTCAGTATTAATCTCGTGACAGTGAGTTGGTTCATCCATTCGTTCAATGGTGATCTGGGGAGCCTCGTTATCCCATTTAAGTTTAAACATGGATGACATTGTGGCTAGTGCGTCTGCTAGCTGATTTTCTTCTCGCGGGAAATGCTCGAAGGCAATCTTCTCAAAATGTGGGATCAATGTCAGCACATATTCTTTGTAGGGGATAAGGTTAGGGTGTTTGGTGTCCCATTCTCCTTTGATCTGACTGATGACCAAAGCTGAATCTCCGAATACATTTAAGGATTTAATCCCAAATCTATGGCATCTTTGAGACCAAAAATGCACGCTTCGTATTCTGCCATGTTATTTGTACAATTGAAGCAGAGTCTTACGGTAAAGGGGGTATGACATCCTTCAGGAGATATGAGTACAACACCTATACCATTGTCGAGTGAGTTAGATGCCCCATCAAAAACCAGGGTCCATCGGGATCCTTGTTCAGGTCCGTCATATGGTCTTAATTCTTCATAGTTGTTTACCATCATGATGTCTTCATCTGGGAATTCGAACTTCATAGACTGGTAGCCCTCCACAGCTTGGTGAGCAAGGTGATCAGCTAGTACACTGCCCTTTATTACTTTCTGGGTAGTATACTATATGTCATATTCTGTCAGGATCATCTGCTATCTCGCTATTCTTCAAGAGAGGGGAGGTTTCTCAAAGATGTATTTTATTGGATCCATTTTAGATATCAGTAAGGTAGTATGGGTTAGCATATACTATCTTAGTCGGCGAGCAGCCCATGCCAGAGTGCAGAAAGTTTTCTCGAGCAGTGAATATCTTGTTTCACAATCGGTAAACTTTTTGCTCAGGTAATAAATAGCATGCTCTTTTCGGCCAGACTCGTCATGCTGCCCCAGCACACACCCCATTGAATTTTTCAAAATAGTTAGATACATGATCAATGGTATTCCCTCGACTGGTGGCATCAAAACAGGAGGCTCTTGTAAGTACTCTTTGATCTTGTCGAAAGCAGTTTGGCACTCGTCATTCCATTTAACTACTTGATCTTTCTTCAGTAATTTGAAGATTGGTTCATAAGTAGCTGTCAGGTGAGAAATGAATCTGGCAATGTAGTTTAAATGTCCCAAGAATCCTCTGACTTCCTTCTCAGTACAAGGAGTATGCATCTCTTGTACCGCTTTCACCTTGGTGGGATCCACTTTGATACCTTTATTGCTGACGACAAAGTCTAGGAGTTTACCAAACCTCATCCCAAATGTGCATTTATTTGGGTTTAACCTCAGCTTGTACTTCTTTAGTCTCTCAAAGAGCTTTTGTAAATGGTCAAGATGCTCTTCTTCTGTTTGAGATATGGCTATCATGTCGTCCACATAGACCTCTATTTCGTGATGTATCATGTCATGAAATAGAGCTACCATGGCACGTTGATAGTTTGCCCCAGCATTCTTCAGCCCGAATGGCATAACCTTGTAGCAGAATGTACCCCACTATGTGGCAAAGGTTGTTTTCTCCATGTCCTCAGGCTCCATTTTGATTTGGTTGTAGCCTGAGAAACCGTCCATGAAGGAAAACACTTTGTGTTGTGCCGGATTGTCAACTAGAATATCAATGTGGGGAAGTGGGAAATCATCCTTAGGGCTCGCCCGATTCAAATCTTTGTAGTCCACGCACATTTGTACCTTGCCTTCCTTTTTAGGCACGGGAACAACATTGGCAACCCATTACGGATAGGAGGTGACGGCCAAGAATCCGACGTTGAATTGTTTCATGACTTCTTCTTTGATCTTCTCTGACATGTCTGGTCGCATGCGGCAAACCTTTTGCTTTACCAGTGGGCAGTCCTCTTTTGTAGGTAGACGATGTACTACGATATTTGCATCAAGTCCTGGCATGTCTTCATACGACCATGCAAAGACCTCAACATAATCGTGTAGCAATTGAATCAGACGCTCTTTGACACTGGGTTCCAGATTGGCACCCACCTTAACTTCTCTTTTGTCTTCTTCGGTACCTAGGCTAATTGTGTCCACTGGTTCTTCGTGGGGATGAATGGTTCTCTCTTCTTGTTGTAGTAACCTGGCGAGTTCCCATGGTACTTCACAATCTTCCTCACCTTCATCTTCGGCTTCATAGATTAGATTTTCAGAGTCATAAAAGGCCATAGCAGAACCATTACCCATGGGATCCCGAATGGATGTAGACCTGCATTGTGAGTGTGAGTGTGTGTAAGTATAGCTATCTTTGAAAGAAATGACAATGTAAAAATAAAAACAATGAGCACAAAGTTTTATGCAAAAACGTCCATGATTCATTGATGTCATATGAAAATGAGATAATAACCCTTACAAATGGACCATTGTGCCTCGGGTAAGACACAAGGTTTTAAGAGTCTGAATTGTTTCAATATTACAGATCCGACAAAAATTTAAAGACAAATTACTGTTGGATAAATATGATCGGGACAAAATCTCTAGCCTCCCAATTGCTGAGCCCTCCACTGACAGTTGGGAAAATCCAATCCTCTAGGTTATAGATGTCTTCATCATCCTCCACTGTATTGACTTCACGGTTGCTGATCTGCAAGGGTGGTCCTCCGGCACGAGCACGGCGTACAGCTTTCTGGGCTCCTGAAGTGAAACCCAAACCAAATTTTTCAGATTTGTATGGGATATCTGGGAGTTGGCCCCAAATAATGCACCCACCTTCTTCTATCATTGCCTTGGCATCTTTCAAAGACGACATCTTGATCGGAGGCCTTGTGATCTTTGGGACTTGAGACACAACCTTGGTTACTGCCACAGTCTGCAGGACTTCTTCAAAGTGTTGGAATGGAGTTTCAATAAATTCACCATCTAATTCCACATATCTGAAGGAATTTAGATGGCTGACCATATATTCTTCTTCTCCATGAACGGTGATGATTTTCCCTTGAATTGGATATTTCAGCATTTGATGCAGTGCAGAAGTAACGGCACCAGCATTGTGGATCCATGGTCGGCCTAATAAGCAGGAATATGAAGGGCGAATATCCATTACATAAAAAGTTGAATCAAATGTTTGGGTTCCAACTTTTATGGGGATGTCCACTTCCCCATGCACCATCCTTTTTGCGCCGTCAAAGGCCCTCACTACTATGTTGCTCGGTTTCAATATTAATCCTTCACAGTCAAGCCTATCAAGAGCCTTTTTAGGTAATGATGGGTTTAATCTGTAACGTATAGCCTAAATGTAGTACTGCAAGTGTACAGCCTATCGAAGTAATATATAAGATTATCGAACCACAGAGACCAATTGTCAATCTATCAACTCTATTGCTAAGGTGCTTATCTAAGGCGAACAAGAATATTGATGTGAGTGCAGTGCACAAAGTAAATGAACGAAGTAAATAACAGTTTAAAAGACAGGTTGGAATGTAAATCATGTAATCAGGTATTGGTCCGATCATGCGTAGATGAACCTACTTATGGGGCAGTATTTTCTATTGATAGCAAAGAATCAATTTAACGGGAACTTGTAGCTTTTGACTACTAAGAACCGAGTTTACTCTTTAAATTAAATTCCTTTATTGTCACATATAAAGGGTGCCTTCCGCGTTAAAGAGGTAAACCTATTTTTAAGAAATTGATAGTTTTGACTTAGCAGAAAAGTGCTTTTACTTGGAAAGATTAACTTAAAGAGACTTTTGGCTTTTGACCAAGAGTCAGATTTCAAACCTACAAACGCGTCCGAAAATAGTTTCAAAATCGTTTTCTAAAAAGGTCAATGATTCCTATTTAACCAATCAACGGCTTT
Organism: Vicia faba; assembly: GCA_948472305.1. NCBI lineage: Eukaryota > Viridiplantae > Streptophyta > Magnoliopsida > Fabales > Fabaceae > Vicia > Vicia faba. The sequence goes on from OX451739.1 coordinate 27,399,038, forward strand.
CGCTCTTTTTGTTTGGTTAAATAATAATCAAGTCGTATCATTAGTTTGGACGGCTTTCGATCTTACCCAATAAACATTAAAACACAATTGACTTAAGTTAGAAGCAAAACATCCCCAGAGTATTTTCACTAGCATGATAAGTGGAACACAACCACGATGACAATCATTACATCCTAACCTTTATAGTTTAGCCAGACATAATAAGTGTGAGTCTATAAAACATGTAGACTATGGTAAGAGCATTTAAAGTCTATAAAACGTGTAGACTATGGTAAGAGCATTTAAAGTCTATAAAACGTGTAGACTATGGTAAGAGCATTTAAAGTCTATAAAACGTGTAGACTATGGTAAGAGCATTTAAAGTCTATAAAACGTGTAGACTATGGTAAGAGCATTTAAAGTCTATAAAACATGTAGACTATGGTAAGAGCAATTAAATAAAGAAATGCAATAAAATAGAACCTTGCTCCGGTCGGAGACTTGAATCTGATACAAATCTACGGAAAGGTAAGGCTGGTATGATGAACTTCAACCAAAGTGCTCCAAGACTCGATTACAACTCAATCTACACCGCAATAACTCCCCGATGTGAAGAGATTATTACTTTACAGAAACTGATAGTATATGGCTTAAGATTGTACTAAGCTTGGATGAAACTAAAGAATGAGAATCGAAAACTATTTATAGAGGATCTTTGAGGTGCGTAAGGACCAGCATGCCCCTTAACTTCTTTTGAGCGGGAAGCTTATTGTGAAGGCCGCGGGCGCGGTGGGGGTGGCCGCGGGCGCGGTGCATGGAACTGCCACATCATGGGAACGTGGCAGTTGATCTCTGGGTGAAAGTGGGCCACGTCATCGCGTTCCCTGTATCCAGCGCGGCGCTCAACGCCATAAGTGCAGAATATCTTGAAAAACCCTAATTTCTTGGCGTTTTGGCTCGTTTCTTCACAGAAGGCTCTGAAATGACAAGAATCCTGAAAACAAAGGAAAAAGGAACATAATACGAGAAAATGATAATAAAAACTAAGGAAAACATGTGATATTTGAGTCAGAAACATAGTGCGATTTAGTGCGATCAAATCCTCCCACGCTTAGACCTTTGCTTGTCCTCAAGCAACAACTCTTAGAAGTAGATGAAAGAAAATTATGGTGTATACAGGTTTTGGGCAAAGAGGGCTTCTAAGTCCGAGTAAGGGTGTGTTGTCAGGCACTAACTATCTGAATCAAGGGTATCGTAATTACACTACTCGCAGAAATGCGGACATAAACCTCATAAGTATACAGATCGATCCTAATATCCTTACTATGCTCAGACTTCCCCTTTTTACGAGGTCCTTTTTCATTCAGGCGCAATCACATTAAGCCCGTTATCCGTACATACTCATGGTGTAGTGACCGGTTAGTGACTCTGATCTCAAGTGATGGGATTCTGGTACAAGAGTTGGTTTAATCCCTTTTTATTTTACCCATTTGCAGTTGCGAGGGATCGGACCGTAGTCCGCCCTACCAAGTTCAGCACCAGATACCTCTGAACCAACTACAACAGATATGCCTTATATATTTTTTTCTTTGCTTTTGTTAGTGCTTACAACTTTCTTGAGTTGAGTAATCTTTGTGAGGATCACCCAACTCGTAGTCGTATTCATACTTTATTTTATAACTTTTAAGGCAAAATAGAGATCATCCACTTATATTCATCGATCCCACACTTAGAGCATGCTTAGGCCGGAGCTGACTGCTAAGATAAACTACTTGAAGACCTATTTGTACAGTTTTATTCAAAATCATAGCATGTTGGGGAGAAAGGATCTAATCTAAATATTCAAAAAGGCTTATGGTGTAAAAATGATAACGAATTTTTCAAAAAGTGAGTGTCTGAGAAACAGACCCTATCTAGGACCTGTCTCATAGCCCAAATCCTTAAAAACAACCATAAATCTTTGAAAAAGAAAATTTTTGTAAGGCTAAAAGGTGGGGGAAATGAAAGGGTACACTACGCAGAAAGACTCGCCTATCACATGCATTTTATTAACTACGAATATAAAAAAGGAAAAATGCGGAAGGGAAATAAAAGCAGGAAAAACGGAAAATAAAAGCGAAAAATAAAAGCGAAAACGGGAAATAAAAGCGATAAATGCTCCTCCCACACTTAAATCAGACATTGTCCTCAATGTTCCAAAATAAGGTAGGAGGAGGTACCTGAAAACACTAGTGGGGGCCACTAGGACCTTCACCATCCTGGTTGGTACGACCGGAACGGCGGCTACGGCTGCGACGGCGGCTATCTCGGTCCAAAACAAGCTGCTCCAGTCTCTCTGACAAGGCGGCATTTGCCGCTTGTAGCTCTTGGGTCCGACCAATGAGGGTGCCTTGGGTTGCCTCCATCAATTGGAAGTGACGAGCGTATGTGGTCTGATGTAGGTGCTGTTCTCTCTGGAAAGCCAGTTGACTTTCCATAATAGTGCGCAGAGAGCTAGCATTTTGTTCTTGGGACGCTTGCATGAAGGCCATGTTGTCGGCCGCCTGTTGCTGCAAGGTAGCAAGGAGGGTGTCCCTCTGGGCCTCTCGGGCCATATGCTCACGCCACATGTCCTCAGTGACATGGAAACTAGGAGCTGTACCTGCATGTGGGTTAGAGGTAGAAGGTGTCGTGTGTGGTGGTGAAAAATGGGGTGGTTCCTCTGTTTGGAAATCGTACTCATCATCAGTGTTGTTACCCTCATTTAAAGGTAGATTTGGGGGCAACGGACCAATAAAAGCAGGAGCGTTGAGATCGTAGGTCCAGTTACGCTCAAATCTAATATCAGTACGACGGGTGCAAGGCATAACAACACTGGGTATAGCAGCACCTCCAACCATGAGGAAGTAACCACCTTCCTTCCTCGTCTTGCATAAACGCATATCCCTGAAAAATTTAAGATTTGCAATCCGAGGAGGAAGTGGTTCAAGGGTGGCAAGTTCCGTATCCAATCCTATGGCACGGGCAATAGTGGTAATCAGTCCACCAAAGGAAATCGGCCCACCTTTTCTTAAAACATGGTGCATGTGGGCAATCATGAATGGGACGGGATTAACTTTGGTGTCTGTGAGGCAGCTCTGCATGATAATTAATTCTTTAGCATTCACCTTGTTTGGGTTTTCCCGAGCAAAGATGGTGGATGCTAAAAGAAATCTAAAGACACGAAGGGCAGGATTGTGGATGTGAGAAGCAAGAAGGCCATCAAAAGATGTTGCATTTTGTTTAGTAATTCTGGCCCAAAATGCTTCAAATGCCCAATCCGTGTCTAAAGGTGCTTCACAAATGGCACCATCCCCATAAGGCAATCCTAACATGGCGGCTAGACCGTCAGTGGAGTAATCATATTCAACATTAAACATTCTAAATTTGACTCCACCTACGGTGCTAGCAGTGTTAGGAGAGACGTTATAAATTAAAGAACTTAAAAACTCGAACGTCAGCCTAGGGTAAGTTGGTGCTTGAGTAGCAAAAATATCATGCATACCTATTTTATCTAGAAGGAAGAATACACTATGGTATATACCTAATGAATATAGACAGTTTTCATCGATATACCTGGTAGAGTGTATTGGTGTTGTCAGCAATTTTTCAAGCCGCTTTAGTTTCCTTTCTCCGGCTTGGCCACCACGCAAAATGTAACCGTGATACTCCATAGGATTTTCTTGTGGTTGAATAGAGAGAAAGAATGGGATGTAGAAGTAATGAAGGTGTGAGGAAGAAAATGAAATAGTGGGGGTATTTATAGGAAGGAAAGAAAAAATGGTGGTTGTAAATATTTATGATGAGAATAATGGAAATAAATGCAGTGGGTTGGTATGGGTAATAAAGGAAGTTATGGTGGGTTAAAAATGGAAGAAAATGGGATTGGAAATGGAAAAAGTGGTAAAATGGGGGGGGGGGGGAAATGAGCAACTAGCCGTTAGGTGACCGTTGCGTCACCGCGGGCGCGGCAGGGCCTACCGCGGGCGCGGTGAGGTCGAGGTCAGTTGGGCTGGCCTAGCTTCCTTTCCATTGGGCTTTTTCTTCCTCGACATTAGCTTCAATTTCTGGAGGTGTACCTATTTTTCTTATGAATGTGCATATATGTACGTGAATACATATACACATGTATATTTATTTTATTTTTATATTAAAACTATGGTGACCAGAAAAACAAAAACATTAGTAAATAAATAAAACATATGCATATATATATATATAGGTACGGACATTGGGTCACCAAAATAAATATTAACAACGCAGGAAACAGATAATGCAAAATAAGAATGAGTCTGAAAAGGAAATCAACATAATACTAATAATACTGAAACTAGATATCTTGTGAACAATACAGATCTATTGCCAACCGGTAGGATGCTCTGCAGGAGTGCCTGGGCCACGCAGCTCAGTCAGCTGGCGTCGAATCTCTGCCACCTCGTGAGCTAATTCATCTAACTCACCAGCAAAGGTAACATCATTCACTTCCAACTGCAAATGAAGGTCAGCCACCTCATTGCGGAGAGTGGTTATCTCAGTGCGCATAGCAGTCAATAGAGTGCGAATATCAGGTTCCTGCAAGCTGAGGTTATTAGTAAGAACAGTAGTGTGTGTAACCTCGGGTCGGGATGTGTGATCCGGAGTGGAGTCCTCGGGAGCAGGAGTGTAGTCCTGAGTGGGATCTTCGGAAGCAGGGGTGTATTCTGGAGTGAGATCTTCGGAAGCAGGGGTGTATTCTGGAGTGAGATCTTCGGAAGCAGGAGTGTATTCTGGAGTGTACTCTGATATCTCACCCCAACCTTCTACAGAATAGTTCCAATTAGCAGAGTTGGAAACACAAGTCATCTGAGGGTCTGGCATTGTGAAGGTGTAAACTGTCTGGTCATTGATAAGCAATCTGTACCGATATGGGTGGAAAGAGGCCCTCCTCATGAATCCACGATCCATGCAAAAGTCTAAATCCAGAAAAGTATATCCACAGTATGGGGTCAGCTGTGCTATCATACTGTCCAAACCCAAAGCAGAAGCTATCTATGTCACATTCCCTCCGGAATGAATGAGCCCTACAGCGGATCGAGCAGTCTGCTCGAGGCTCTCTATCAGAAAACCTCCACTAGCTATAGGTCTGGACTGACTGCCACAGTATAGGAAAAGGATCTCCTCAGCGGTGACCAAGTGGTCACAGTAACTCCTCCCAAAGAAAGTGTGGCACAGGATCATCTCGAAGTATCGGAAGGCCGGGTTATGGATCTTCCGGGACAGCTGGGTAGAGGGGTCAAGGCTGGCTCTATCAGTAATGTCCTGCCAAAATTTATCAATATCTCTGTCCATGTAGCAACTCAATGGAAACTCAGTGATAGCGGTCGGTCCAGTTTGGAAACCAAGCAAATCCCCAAATTCTTTGGTAGTCAGGGTATACTCGGTACCAAACAATCTGAAACTTAGGCATCCTCGCTCATCTCCTTCACCCACTCATGGGTTATAGTCCATAGAGCTAAGAAACTCCAGAGTAAGGTTCCTGTAGGTTTTGTGGACATCATCAGCATAAGAATCCCAGCTAAGTTGGTTGCATAGATACCTAATACTTGGCTCAATCCCGAGTGCCTCCATGCAGCTCTGATCGGGGTACCTAGTGGGTACCATAGGTCTAGCAGATAAGGTAGCAAATCGGGCCTTTTGTGCTTCATCTCTGAAAATCACAACCATACCATCGGGGTAATGCATCCTGAAAATATAAACACAAGAAATTAGTCCAGATAAAATATATAAATTACTAAAATAAAATAAAATAAAATAAAGAATAAACCATGGGTTTCCTCCCATGCAGCGCTTGTTTAACGTCGTTTAGCTTGACGATTAGATCTTACTTTATGTGGGTATTGGTGGGTCTATAAGAATATGACTAGAGTAGTCAACAGGCAAATCGCCTCCTTTGTAGAGCTTCAGCCTTTGTCCATTTACCACAAATGGAGTGCATGAATTGTTTTTGATTTCTACTGCTCCAGACTTTAGAACTTTTGACACTTCAAATGGACCTGTCCATCTTGAACGAAGCTTACCAGGAAAAAGTCGTAACCTTGAGTTAAATAGGAGAACAGGGTCACCAATGTTGAAATCTTTCTTGATGATTTTTTTATCATGCCACATCTTGGTTCTTTCCTTATATATGATGGCATTCTCATAGGCATTCAAGCGAAGCTCTTCTAGCTTGTGAATGTCCAGGATACATTTTTCTCCGGCTTTTAGGTAATCTAGATTCAAGGATTTAATGGCCCAATATGCTTTATGTTCTAGTTCGAAGGGTAAATGACAGGACTTTCCATAAACCAATTGATAAGGAGTTGTTCCAATAGGGGTTTTATAAGCCGTTCTATAAGCCCATAAGGCGTCTTTAAGTTTTCCAGACCAGTCTTTTCTGGATAGTGATACGGTTTTTTCTAGGATCTGCTTAATCTCCCTATTCGATACCTCTACTTGGCCACTGGTTTGCGGGTGATATGGTGATGCTACTCTATGTTTTACTCCGTATTTGCTTAGAAGCTTGTCAAATATCTTAGATATAAAATGCGATCCTCCATCACTTATGACTAACCTCGGGGTTCCAAACCTAGGAAAAATAATATTCTTAAACAGTTTGATAACTACCTTGGTATCGTTTGTGGGTGATGCAACAGCTTCGATCCACTTTGAGACATAATCGATAGCTACTAGGATATACTTGTTACCCATTGAGGAAGGAAAAGGTCCCATGAAATCTATACCCCAGACATCAAATATTTCCACTTCTTGGATGTTACTTAAAGGCATTTCATCACGTCTTGAGATGTTCCCAGTGCGTTGGCATCGGTCACATTTTGTAATGTAAGTGTGGACATCGCGCCATACAGTAGGCCAATAAAAACCTGCTTGAAATATTTTGGCGCATGTTTTAGACGTGCTTGCATGTCCACCATAAGGTGAAGCATGACAATGTTTAATGACGTTGCCTACTTCTTCCTCCGGCACGCATCGTCGTAATATATTATCTATTCCTCTTTTGAATAGGAGGGGTTCATCCCAAAAGAAGTGTTTAACATCTCTAAAAAACTTCTTCTTCTGTTGGTAGCTTAAGTCAGGGGGTATGATATCAGCGGCTAGATAATTCACAATATCTGCGTACCATGGTATGTTGTTCATGGTTGAGATTTCCTCATAGGTCTCTTCTTCAGTTGAGTTTATCCCAGCTATTAATCTTTCATAAGTAGAGTGATCGTCTATAGGTATAAGTTCAGGCTTAAGGTGTTCTAACCTAGAGAGATGATCAGCTACTAAGTTTTCAGCTCCTTTTTTATCCTTAATATCCAAGTCAAATTCTTGGAGTAAAAGTACCCATCTGAGCAATCTAGGCTTAGCATCTTTCTTACTTAACAAGTACCGGATTGCTGCATGATCTGTGTATACTATTATTTTTGCTCCCACCAAATAAGATCGAAATTTATCAATAGCAAAAACTACGGCTAGCAATTCTTTTTCTGTGGTTGTATAATTTAGCTGGGCAGCGTCTAGTGTTCTACTAGCGTAGTAAATTGCATGCAGTTTTTTGTCTTTTCTTTGCCCTAGTACAGCTCCTACAGCGAAATCACTAGCATCGCACATGATTTCAAAGGGTTGTGTCCAATCAGGTGGTCTTATGATAGGTGCTGAAATAAGAGCTTGCTTTAAAACTTCAAAGGCCTCAAGACATTTTTGGTCGAATTCAAACTCGACATCCTTCTTCAATAAGTTAGTTAAAGGTTTTGTTATTGCGGAAAAATTCTTGATGAAACGTCGGTAGAACCCGGCATGTCCTAGGAAACTTCTTATTTCCCTAACGGTCTTAGGTGGGTTTAAGTTTTCTATAACTTCTATCTTGGCCTTATCGACTTCTATACCTCTTTCAGAAATAATGTGTCCCAAGACTATCCCTTCACTTACCATAAATGGCACTTTTCCCAATTCAACACAAGGTTTACTTCCACACATCTTTTTAAGATTTTCTCCAAGTTCGAGAGGCAGTTTTTGAAATCAAACCCACACACTAAAAAATCGTCCATAAATACTTCCATAATTCCATCTAAGTAGTCTGCGAAAATTGACATCATACAACGTTGGAAAGTGGCAGGTGCATTACAGAGTCCAAAGGGCATTCGTCTATAAGCGAATGTTCCATAAGGGCAGGTAAATGTGGTTTTTTCTTGGTCCTCTGGGTGAATAGGGATTTGGAAAAACCCCGAATACCCATCAAGATAGCAGAAACATGAGTGTCTTGCTAGACGTTCAAGCATCTGATCTATAAATGGGAGAGGGAAATGGTCTTTTCTCGTTGCCTTATTCAACTTTCTGTAATCTATACACATACGCCATCCTCCTTCTGTTCGTTTTGCCACATGCTCACCTTTTTCGTTTTTCAGAACAGTGATACCTCCTTTCTTGGGTACCACATGGACTGGGCTTACCCATTCACTATCCGAAATTTGGTATATGATACCAGCTTCTAATAACTTAAGAACTTCTTTCTTGACTACATCACTCATGATAGGGTTTATTCTTCTTTGATGTTCTCTTGAGGGTTTTGAATCTTTTTCTAGCATAATCCGATGCATGCATACGGATGGGCTTATACCTCTTAAATCTGAAACTTTATACCCTAAAGTTGAGGGATATTTTCGCAAGGTATCTAAGAGTTGATTTGTTTCTATTTGGTTTAGAGTGGCGCTAATTATAACAGGTCTATTCATCTCCTCATCCAAAAACTCATATCTTAGATTCTTGGGTAGTTCCTTAAGTTCTATAGTGGTTTTCTCAGCACGCGGCATAAGGTCATGGGTAAGAGCTAAGCATTCGAAAAGGTTGTCGTCAATGTACGGTTCGATACTCTCAAATCCGTCATCCTCTAAAATAGGGGTTGATGGTAATTTGGTTAAGAATTCGTTTTGTTCGAGCTCATTTACACATTCATCAATGATGTCGATGGCATAACACGCATCTCCTATCACTGGTGCCATTAGAAATTTTGATAAAATGAACTCAATCTTTTCATCTCCTACCTCGAAAGTCAGTTTCCCTTTCTTAACATCTATTATAGCTCCGGCGGTCGATAGGAAGGGTCTTCCTAAGAGGATTGGGATGTCTTCATCTTCTTTGATATCCATTACGACGAAGTCGGTCGGAATGTACAACTGACCAATCTTGACAGGTATGTCTTCTAAAATACCCATGGGATATTTGACAGATCTATCAGCTAGTTGTAAGGACATCTTAGTAGGTTGAATTTCTCCTAATTTTAACCTCTTACAGACGGCCAGAGGCATCAGACTTACGCTTGCTCCTAGGTCTAAAAATGCTTTGTCTATCATATGGTTACCTAGGATGCAAGGGATAGAAAAACTTCCAGGGTCTTTATCTTTCTTGGCAAGTTTATTTTCGGATATAAAATGACATTCTAAAGGCTTGGGATCATCGAGTCGCCGTTTATTGGTCAAAATATCTTTCAAAAACTTAGCATATGATGGTATCTGGGTTATAGCTTCAGTAAAAGGAATCTCAACATGGAGTTTCTCTATTACCTTAATAAACTTTTGGTACTGGTTTTCTACTTTGGTGTTTTTCAGCCTCTGTGGGAATGGAATAGGTGGTTTATAAGGTTGTTGAGTGTTTTTCTCTACTTCTGGTTTTGATTGCTTTTCTGGTTTTTCTGGTTCCTCCACCTGGTCTTTGGGCGTAGCATCTTCCATAGGTTTTTCTGATGTGCTTAAGTTAGGATTTCTAGGCCCTTCATAAGCAGTTCCACTTCTTAATGTGATAGAATTTGCTTGGCCTTTTGGATTTGGTTGAGTTTGTCCAGGGAATTGTCCTCCAGGTGCAACTTGTACAGAGGTGTTTTGGGCTACTTGGGAAATCTGAGTCTCAAGCATTTTGGTGTGGGTTATTATCTGGTCAAACTTGGTTGCTAATTGAGTAACTAGTTCGTTCGTGTGAATGTGTTGGTTCATAAACTCCTTATTTTGCTGGGTTTGGGCCTGAATAAAGGTGTCTATGGTTTCTTTAAGGTTTGGTCTTGGGGGTACTATTTGCATAGGTTGGTTTTGTTTTTGCGTTTGGAATCCTTGAGGTCTCGAAGGTCCGGGATTTTGGATAGGGTTGTTGTTTTTGTAAGAGAAATTCGGGTGGTTCCTCCATCCAGGATTGTAGGTATTCGAGAAAGGGTTTTGTGATCGGTGGATCTGGAACTGACTGTTTAACGCTGGTTCGCGAAATGTCGCGGAAGCAAGAGTCGCCACCGTCTTTTATTTTCTCCAAATGGAAAGGACAAAAGCACAGAAAAATTCCTTAAAGAGATTGCTCTCAGTTCGGGAGGTAGGTTATAGAAAGGGAAGGTGTTAGCACCCTTTCTATCCGTAGTTATCTACGGGCTCTTAGATACTTGCTCAATGTGTTTTCAAAATGTTTGCTTGCTTTTCAATGTGGGTTTAAAGTTTCTTTGAAAATTCCAGTTCGACTCTTGTATCAGTCCTCAAGAGTGTTTGAAAAATTGCTTTCGAAAGCTTTTTGAAAAGGTGTCGGTGTGAAAAGTATTTTTGATTTGTTTTTGAAATTAGAGCAAGTATCTAGAGTCGTCCACCTACCCTAAGGAATTCGTCTGTGTAAATGTCCTTTAAAGTAGTGCCATCCCACCATTGAGAGGTAGGTAGCACCACCGTTGGAGGTGTTCGGGTCAATTCGAGGATTCGGGACATGGTGATCACCAGAGCAATGGGAAGACACCTTAGAAGCTACCCTCATGCCAGGTTCCCGGATCATGAGGACTTACTAAGACGTCCTCTACTCGACGATCACCTTTCGAAAGGCAACAGTGAGGCGTACCCTAGGGGTGGTGTGTGCGAATTGTGTGTCGTTTTCAGTTATTCGTCTTGTCATGTTTTTTGTGTTCTACGCTTGATTTTAATTGAGTCATTCACTCTTGCATGCTTTTTAACAGTTATAAGTTTGCGGGAAAATAAATCTAAGGTTATTACAAATGGCGCGGGTCCACATCGCCAAAATTAAACCGAACCCGATTTAGCAGAAAAGTAAATAATGCGAAGTAAATACAAGTGCGAAAAGTAAAGTTACATGGCTTTGGGAGATTTACATAATTATAATGAACGACATAAAGTAAATATGCGCAATTAAATTAAAACAATGGGCGTTGGACCCTTTTACAAAAATATTTAAAGTTAATGAATTAATTAAGGAGGAATTAAAATTAAAGATTAAAAGGAATGTTTTTTTTTTGTATTTTTGTATTTTTATTTATTAGGAAAGAATTAAATTAAAACCTAAATTAAACCCTAAATTATTCATGTACAATTTTTAATTTATGAAAATAAATAACTAATATTATTATTCTGAAAAAAAAGGAAAAATTAAAAAAATAAAAGTTATTAAACCTAAACTCTATTTTTTGGATTTTAGTTATTAAAAGGAATTAAAGTTAAAAACCTAATTAAACTAAATAATTTACATGCAATTTATTTATGGAAATAATAAAATAAAAATTATATTTTTGCCTTTTTCTGATTTTTATGATGTTTTTTATATTTTGTAAAAAAAAATAATTACTGAATTAAAACAACAAATAAATAAAATAAGAATTAAAAGGATATAAGGAAAATAAATGGAATTAACAAACCAGGGTGGGGTGTAGCCCCAAATGGGAGGTGAGGCTTAGCAAATCTGGCCCAATTGTATTGAATTTTGTTGACCTTTTTTGGATCATGTGTCAGCGTTTTGACCTGGTGTATGATGCGCCTTGAATCTTGGCCATGGATCTGATGCCCTTTGGACGTGTGGAGGTTGATTACTGAGCGCGTATGATGGTCCTGACTATTATGCCTGCATACAATCATTAAAGGAAAAATAACATGAAATTATTCAGACCTGGGGTTCGAACCCAGGTCTTATGCCTTGCCAATGCCTTCCTTGACCACTACGCCATGTGAATTCCATTTAATATATAAGATCCACTAAATAATATAAAGGCAAACGCGTTAATGGCTTGGAAAAGCGCGCGCGTTTTTAAACGCACCAACCATCAGGTGACACGGCTTCATCTTCCTCCTTGTCCCTGTAAACAAAACAAAATAGGCAACGGTTTTGCAACCGTGGTGTTAGGCAGGCTATGGAAAAATAGCGACTAGCGCTATAGCATATATAAATTCATCGCGAGATATGCTTCTGATTCGTCCAGGCTTGCTGAATGTAACCGTCATGGTCTTGAGGGCCAATTTTGCTTTATTGTGAAAGCCCTAATTTTTCCTTCTGAAAACCCTAAAGAACGAACATGGCATCTTGGCCAAAAGCGCACGAAACTTCAATTAAAAGTTATGGTTAGCTTGCAATCTTCACATTGAACAAGAATTCATGAATGAAAATGCACAAGGATGCGTAAATTATGATATGCGATTTGGAAATTTTTATGACACAGTTGGAGTTCCTGATACCAATTCTTGGCGTTTGAGAGAAAGTTTATGACTGACACACGTTCAGTGAAGCTTGAGGATGCTGATAGAACAAAAATTGAAGCTTGAATTGACCTAAAAACCAGTTTTCAGTATTGGCTTTCTTGGAGAATTTTTCAAGTTTTTGTATGGCTTCTGAGCGCAGCTTTTTTTCGTTTAGGCATTAGGGTTATGATCTAGGTTATGTAAGGAAGCAATTAGGTTAAGAAAATTGGATCAAATCCAAGGCAATAATTGTTTTGAGTATTTGATTTGTTAAGGATCTTTTCCAATCTTTTTCTCATGTATTTTGTATCAATTCTGATCAATTAGCACCAAATCTTTCCCTATTAGCATGTGCACGAATTATAGAAGCCAAATCATGCATAAAAAGATTTTTTTAGGTCAAGTTTATATTTTTCACATATTTAAATAACTTAATTGAATTAATATTAATATAAATTCAAATAAATAATTAAAAAATGAGAAAACACTTCCCTTTGGGCCTAATGGTCGTGCATAGGCTTGGCATGAAGAAACTTGGAAGAAAAATGGGCCCATTTGCATTTTTAGGTCATTTGAACCATTGTTGACTTTTCAAAATTCCCAAAAATTTCCCAACTTCCACAAGGTATAACTTGCTCAATTTTCAAGCTTTTCACATGTTCTTGGACATTTTGGAAAGGTCTTTGAGTCCTTTAACCAATGCTTTTGGTCCCATGTCATTTTGATTTACCAATCTCAAGTTATGGCCTTTGACTTAAAGTCCCTTTTTGTTGACTTTTGAAAATGACCTATAATGTTGAAATTAATAACTTTTTGTGAGAGCATTTCTTGGACTTGGAATATGAAGATGAATTGTAGGAAATGTCTTTCTCTTCAAAATGAGCTTTGGATGGAATTTTTCTGATAATCCATGTGAGAGTTATGCCCTGGTCAATTTCAGTTGACTTTTCCAACTGTCCAAATAAGGCAACTTTTGCATCTTTGATGATTTCTGAGCCAAATTTTGAGAATCATGATCAAGCATTGACCAAATGATGTTTGTGGCTTCAAAATGATATGTTGACCAAAAATTTGAACTTTTGACTGTCAAATGACCATTTTGCCCCTACAGTTGACTGTAGTGCAATCTAGGGTTTTGACTGTGCAATTTTGAGCTGAATGCCTTGAAACTTGACATGAGGAGGTTTGACCACATTTGTAGGCATATGAGACTTGATTGGGCCTTTGAAAACTTCCTTTCCTTGATCAGAACCCAAACCCTAGTTTTGACTGTATAGGAGACTGTTGAGCTGCATAGCCTTTGGAGAATTTTGTGACCTTGACTTGACAAATCTTGATGAATATGGGAGGGCAAATTTTGGGGTGCAACAGGTTCCCTTGAGTATAGTTAACTTGGTCTGAGCTTGATTCGTTCAAAAGGTTACAGTCAACGGTTTGATGTCCTTGAGTTCCACAGAGTTCGCACTCCGATTGGATTGCTGCTACTGTGGTTGGGTTTTGAGACATGTTCTCGACTCTCAAGGCTAGGGCGTCCATCTTAGCATTAATCATGTCCATGCAACTTACCTCATGCTTTCCTCCATGGCTCTCCTTTTTCTCTACTGTCGCTCGTTCTAATCCCCATTGAGCGTGGTTTTGGGCCATGTCCTCTATTAGGGCACAAGCGTCAGGGTAAGGTTTGTTCATCAACGCTCCGCCAGCGGCAGCGTCTATGGACATCTTTGTGTTGTAATGGAGTCCATTATATAAGGTATGTATGATTAACCATTGCTCCAGGCCATGGTGCGGACAAGCTCTTAAAAGTTCTTTATATCTCTCCCAGGCATCAAAAAGTGATTCGCCTTGGTTTTGGGTGAAACAAGTGATCAGGTTCCTAAGAACAGCGGTCTTGCTTGGTGGAAAATACCTCGCAAGAAAAGCTCTCCTAAGGTCTTCCCAAGTTGTTATTGAGTTAGTTGGAAGGGCGTCTAACCAGTCGTGAGCTTTACCTCTAAGGGAAAAAGGAAACAGTCTTAATCGGATAGCTTCGGGTGTGGCTCCATTTGCCTTAAGGGTGTCAGCTAACTGGATAAATACCTTTAAATGTTGATTTGGGTTCTCGGTAGCGAGACCAGCGAATTGGTTTTGTTGTACTAATTGTAGTAACGAGGGCTTTAGTTCAAAGTTGTTGGTAGTTATAGCAGGGTTTACTATACTAGAACTAGGTTCCTCGTTAGATGGTTGGGCGAATTCCTTGAGCGGTCTTTGGTTACGATCTTCTGCCATAGCTCTTCTTATCTTGCGAATAAAAAGACGGGCACGAGCGTAACGTTCAGGTTCTACTAAAGGATCTATTAGGTTGCCGGTGCTACGATTTCTACGCATCTACCGGCTAGAATAGCCTTAGTCTAAACGGGATAACAATAGGGTACGAAATTTGACGAAGTTGATCCCCGGCAACGGCGCCAAAAACTTGATGGGTTTAATCTGTAACGTATAGCCTAAATGTAGTACTGCAAGTGTACAGCCTATCGAAGTAATATATAAGATTATCGAACCACAGAGACCAATTGTCAATCTATCAACTCTATTGCTAAGGTGCTTATCTAAGGCGAACAAGAATATTGATGTGAGTGGAGTGCACAAAGTAAATGAACGAAGTAAATAACAGTTTAAAAGACAGGTTGGAATGTAAATCATGTAATCAGGTATTGGTCCGATCATGCGTAGATGAACCTACTTATGGGGCAGTATTTTCTATTGATAGCAAAGAATCAATTTAACGGGAACTTGTAGCTTTTGACTACTAAGAACCGAGTTTACTCTTTAAATTAAATTCCTTTATTGTCACATATAAAGGGTGCCTTCCGCGTTAAAGAGGTAAACCTATTTTTAAGAAATTGATAGTTTTGACTTAGCAGAAAAGTGCTTTTACTTGGAAAGATTAACTTAAAGAGACTTTTGGCTTTTGACCAAGAGTCAGATTTCAAACCTACAAACGCGTCCGAAAATAGTTTCAAAATCGTTTTCTAAAAAGGTCAATGATTCCTATTTAACCAATCAACGGCTTTCGCTCTTTTTGTTTGGTTAAATAATAATCAAGTCGTATCATTAGTTTGGACGGCTTTCGATCTTACCCAATAAACATTAAAACACAATTGACTTAAGTTAGAAGCAAAACATCCCCAGAGTATTTTCACTAGCATGATAATTGGAACACAACCACGATGACAATCATTACATCCTAACCTTTATAGTTTAGCCAGACATAATAAGTGCGAGTCTATAAAACATGTAGACTATGGTAAGAGCATTTAAAGTCTATAAAACGTGTAGACTATGGTAAGAGCATTTAAAGTCTATAAAACGTGTAGACTATGGTAAGAGCATTTAAAGTCTATAAAACGTGTAGACTATGGTAAGAGCATTTAAAGTCTATAAAACGTGTAGACTATGGTAAGAGCATTTAAAGTCTATAAAACATGTAGACTATGGTAAGAGCAATTAAATAAAGAAATGCAATAAAATAGAACCTTGCTCCGGTCGGAGACTTGAATCTGATACAAATCTACGGAAAGGTAAGGCTGGTATGATGAACTTCAACCAAAGTGCTCCAAGACTCGATTACAACTCAATCTACACCACAATAACTCCCCGATGTGAAGAGATTATTACTTTACAGAAACTGATAGTATATGGCTTAAGATTGTACTAAGCTTGGATGAAACTAAAGAATGAGAATCGAAAACTATTTATAGAGGATCTTTGAGGTGCGTAAGGACCAGCATGCCCCTTAACTTCTTTTGAGCGGGAAGCTTGTTGTGAAGGCCGCGGGCGCGGTGGGGGTGGCCGCGGGCGCGGTGCATGGAACTGCCACATCATGGGAACGTGGCAGTTGATCTCTGGGTGAAAGTGGGCCACGTCATCGCGTTCCCTGTAGCCAGCGCGGCGCTCAACGCCATAAGTGCAGAATATCTTGAAAAACCCTAATTTCTTGGCGTTTTGGCTCGTTTCTTCACAGAAGGCTCTGAAATGACAAGAATCCTGAAAACAAAGGAAAAAGGAACATAATACGAGAAAATGATAATAAAAACTAAGGAAAACATGTGATATTTGAGTCAGAAACATAGTGCGATTTAGTGCGATCAGGTAACACATTCAGAGACGAACTAGTGTCCACCAAAACATGAGCCAAGGTCATGCCCCTGCATTCCAGAGACATGCAATGCCTCATTATGCTTCCTCGCCCTTGGCGTTAAGTTAGCATCCGAAAAACCTAAACCATTATTTGCGGTCAAGCTAGCTACACAATATTGGAACTGGTCGGTTGATGTTTCTTGGGGTACATGGGAAGTTTTAAGGAATTTTACCAAGGCCTTTGCATGAGCCTCGGAACATAGTAATAAAGCCAGCATGGAAATTTTTGATGGAGTTTGCCCCAGTTGTTTAACTACATTTTAGTCACTTTTTTTATGATCTTTAGAATTTCCTCCATCTCTTTTTGGGAGGTCTCAGGGATAGCTACTGACTGTGCCTTTGTTTAGACAGGCTCAACCAGAATACCTTTACCTCGAGTCTCGGTTGACTCGGTAGCAGGAATGTCAGTAGGGGTGATAACAGGGATTGTAACAGTTTTGTCAGCAGGAATATTAGCAGAGATGATTGCAGGACTGGGAATAGCTTTTAGAGGAGCAACAACAATAGGAATGATTATGGGTCCAGAAATAGCTTTTGGAGGAGCAATTTATGGAGAGAATACCCTTTCACTGTGGGTTATCTTGCTAGTCCATGTGATGTTACTGATATCAAAGTCATCTTTCTCAGAACTTGAATCTTCAGCAGCTGGCCAATCTTGCTTGATACCGTGATAGTAGACATCACCTTCATAATTCCATGGGACGGTTTTGTCTGACGAATACGAAATTGGTCCAGGCATTGTAATTATCAACGGGGCTACTTTAGGAACTGATGTAATTATAACGGTTCTTTTGGTGGAGACCCTAGAAAAATTGCTGGAAATGGTCACTATGGAAACATCATTATAAGAAACAGTTGGAATAGAAGTCTTCTCGAACAAAATATCCTTGTCATCTATTAGGCATTGAACGCCTACTTTTAAAAAATGACATCTGGTTGGTGAGGATAAACAGAACTGACAGCTTTTATCACATCCTGGGAATACACCGACGTTCAACAAGTTCTCTTTGATAGCCATGAGTGGGGTCACAAGTTCATCAACCAAAGTAACAAACATATCTTCCTCAATGGAGTTGACATTACGGTCGTGCTTGGGCATAGGGGCAGTGATTATATTGGGAATTGATGGCGCGTCGAAGTTAATCTCTTTGGCTTCAAGAAGGTCTTGTACTTTGTTTTTCAGAGCCCAACAGTTGCTAGTGTCATGGTCGGGACTCTCAGAATGGTATGCACAGCGGGCATTGGGATGATAATGAGGAGAGGTTGTGTTAGGATTCTTTGGAGCTTCTTTCAAAGTCACTAGATTGGATCTTAACAAATGCGGCAATACTTAAGATAGTGTCATATTAATTCGGGTGAACTGTCTGACTGGTCTTTCTGTTCTTGGTTGGTTGCTTCTTTGCTGAGTAGGTGCGGGTTTAGGAATCATGACAGCCCCCACCATTCGACGGTGTTCAGCCCTATCTTGATTTCTCTGAGGATATACAACAACAACTTCTTTCTTCCCGGTGAATGGTTTCTTTACAGCAGCAGAGGATGCATCTTTTTGAATCTTCCAATTCTTTATCCCGGCCTCTACTCTTTCTCCGGTCAGTATCAATTCGGTAAAACCTGCCGATGAACTCCCAAATAAGTGAATGTAGAAAGGACCAGACAAGGTGCCCAAAAACATGTCTACCAACTCTCTTTCAGATAGGGGAGGCTGGACTCTTCCTTCTAAGTCCCTCCAATTTTGTGCATAGTCTTTAAATCCTTCACTTGAAACCATGGCCATACTCTAAAGTTGAGTATGGGTGGGAGCAAGATCAGCGTTATATTGGTATTATTTGTAAAAGACGATGGCCAGATCTTCCCAATTACAAACGTTGGCTCTTTCCAGCTGATAAAACCAATCAAGTTGAGGTCCGGACAAGCTGTCTTGAAATAAGTGTACCCATAAATCCTTGTCAGCGGTGTGAGGTTGTATTTTCCTCACATAGGACCGGAGATGCATTTTGGGAGATGAAACTCCGTCATATTTGGTGAACACCGATGCTTTGAATTTTAGAAGAATGACAATCCCAGATACTAACCCCAACTCCTCAAAGTCTAGTCCAGACACTTTTTGGATTTCCATTGCACTTAACCGTTCTTCTAGATGCTTATACTTGTCTTCGGCTGGAGGATATTGTTCTTCAGAATAATCTTCTTCTTCCTCTTCCTCTTCTGACTCTGGCTGGACAACTACTTCCTTGCCTTTCCCATCTTGATTGTCTTTCTCACCGGATGACGTTGCAAAGTCTAGGGTCCTTCTTGCTTTTCCTTGGAATCTTCTTCCCATGTTTAGAACTCCGATTATTTTCTTTATCTTCTTCTTTTTCTCTTCAACCAGCAAGGTCTTCAACTCTTCTTGTCCTTTGGCTAGAGTTAAGAACATCTGTTGAAACTGAGCATTTTGTTCTTGGAGTTCCTTCATCGTCGGCTCGAGATCCATCTTACTGAAATAAACAGTAGAAAGATGAGGAGACTTGTTGCAAGAAACTTGCTTATGTTATGATGAATGGTAGATGCATATGCAATGATTTCAAGGATTTTAAAGATTCAAATTTGTTTTAGACAAAAAAAAAAGGAAACACACGTTATATTAATAAATTAAAGCTTGAGTACATCAATGCCTCTTTGGGCAAAACAATACATAAACTCTAAGATGAAAAGGTAGTACGCATCCTCTTTGGTGCGATGTAGGCATTCCGAGTCCGCTCCTCATGAAGTTGCTTAGTGAGTTCCAAAACCTTCTTCTCGTTGGCGTAGAATTGGGCTTTGAAAGTGTCTCGCTCCCCCTTGAGTTGTATTCAATCTCTTTGTAAGTCTTCAATATAGTTGGGCATGTCAGGATGTAGGATAGTGTACAGAACATCTCCTTCCATAACAGGCTCAATGATTACCGGGAGAATGGACATAAGAATTTGAGCACGAGTTTGCACCCATTTGAGATAAGGATCAAGAGGGGTGGAATTCTTGTGCCCCAATGTCTTGCTATCTACCTTGTTCAACATCCTCCAAGCTCTGATAAATCTCTGGCGAAGACCTTGATCGTCATTCTCGTAGTCAAATACCAAACCTTGGATGAACATCTCATGAGGGCCATCCCTTCGAGCATAACCAAACTGTCTTAAGGCCAAGCAGGGATTGTAGGTGATACCTCCCCTAATGCCAAGTAAGGGGACATTAGGGAATCCTCCACAACGGTCGATAATAGTAACATCCTCTATGGATCGGGAACACCAATGAATGTCTGAATGTTTGAGTGTCATCAACCTTTGTGACCACCTTGAACCTTGCTCGTTCTTTAATACAGATTGGGGAAGATGAAAAATAAACCATCTTGCCAACAGAGGAGTACAACACATAAGGACACATCTTTTCCTCATAGTGCGAGTGTGAAAAGAATGTAGGATGTCCCCTAGCAAAGTAGGCACCGGGTTGTGGGATATGAAGATTTTGATGACGTTCACATCTATGAGTTGGTCAGGGTTTGGAAACAAAATCATCCCATAGATGAGGAGAGCCACAATTTCCTCAAAAGCTTTCAAATCCAAAGAGTTCCAACAGTTTTGGGCTTTCTCAAACAAGAACTTTGCTAGGAAACCTTTGATACCACTCCTTGTTTCCCAATTAGTTATGACATCAGATGGTTGCAAGTGTAGGGCTTGAGCAATCTCTTCAGGCTTTGGATATCTTTTCGTACCGTTAAAAGGTAGTTGATTGAGAATATGAATCCTCAAGAGTTGGGAGAATTCTTCCAAAGTTGGCACAAGTTGATAGTCGGGAAATGTGAAGCAATGGTGTAAAGGATCAAAGAACTGAAAGAGCACCTTCATCATGTCTTCATCAGTGTTGGAGGTGACCAAGTTTAGTAGGCGACCATGTCTTTTGGTGAGAGGAGAATTTTCAGGAATTCTTGAAGCTAGCTCTTTAAGTTATGGAGGGATCCTCACAAGATTGACTTGAATGGTTTTCCTACGAATAAAATCTATGTCCTACAAAATAGAACAAAGATAAATCCCAAGATCCTTGAAATGGTTAGTGAATGAGTATGATGTTATGATGATCATGATGTTATGTACAAGTAAATATACACAAACAAAGCAAACAGGTCCTTAGGTTTAGGCTTGCATGGAGTCTCATAGGTAAGTACCCTCTTGAAGTTTAGTTGGCTCAAACCTATCCTAGCAATAGTAATCGGGTTCTAAGGAGCTCAATATCACCGGTTTGTTTCCTTGGTCATTGTTTCAGCACATGCCTCTTTAATGGAGACCGAAATATCCCAAAAAACTAAACCTCAATGAGTGTAGTATCGAGTATCTTCCAACTTCGGACTGCACCAAAGCCGGTCATCTCACTATGTCCTAAAGGCCAAGTTGGTCAAGTAAAGGTTCTAAAAGTTCATTATTATTTCATAACATCACTCAGCGGCCCTATTCTCCTTGATTAACTCAAGGGCTACCGGTACCCACAAATATGTCACACTAATGTAGCTATTGCTTAGACCATGTTGGTATACCCTGCACAGTTTCCACAATGTATTGCTACTTACCTATAAGGTATCCCAAATCAAGGTAGAGTATTCAAACCTAAACAAAGAACCATAATGTAAAGCATACAAGTCAAACATTGAAAGCAAGTAAATATGATCTAACCCTAAGGTAACCCCACTTTTAGAATTTTCCCCAGCAGAGTCGCCAGTTCTGTGGTACGGTGGGAGAGCTGACTTGGGTGTTTTGCATTTGATCGCAAATGTTGCAGTTAGCAAGAGTCGCCACCGACTTTTCTTTTATCCAAAAGGAAAGGTGAAAAAGCACATGAAAGACCTTTGAGATTATTTCTTGAGTTCGGGGGGGTAGATTATGAAAAGGGAAGATATTAGCACCCTTTTCATCCATGGTTTTCCATGGGCTCTTAGTTACTTGCTAGATCACTTGCTTTTGTTTGAAATTGTGCTTTGTGTGGTTTTTGAAAGTATCTTGTAAAGAGGCCTTTGTTTAGGCAAACTTTGTAATGATTCTCGTTCGTAAGAATGTATACAAAGATGTTTATCTTTTGAAAATGTTTTCAAGTTTGTAAGATGTTTTGACAGAGTAGGTGTTTGTTTTGAAAATGGCAAGGATGTTTTGTTTTGAAATGAGCAAGTAATTAGGAACACTCTACTTACTCAAAAGTATTTTATGTTTATTTCCTTTTTCCTTTGACATTGTTATCTTACCATTGATTTGGTAAGTAACCCTATCTTTGGATGTAAACGGGACGGGCGTGGGTCATCGTATAACCATGATTAGCAATGTCGCAAGGTATCTTAGCATTCTCTTTTAGGGACTAAGGTCATTTGAAAGGCAACATGGATAGCGTCATCGAGGGACTATGATCTTATATTTTGCTTGTTTTTGCTAAGATACCTCACATGCGCAATATGGCCATTTTGTAAGGCAACCAAGTGGATTTTACCCTAGGGGTGCTTGTGTGCAAGTGTATTGTTTTTCATGCTTGGTTTTATCTTTGATTAGAGTTTTCTAAGCATTGGTTTTAGTGTTTCCATACAAACCCTAATTACTAGCATTTGTATATAAAAGTGATAAATTGCGGAATTTAAAGTTACTACGCTATTATAATACTTGTGGGAGGGGGTGTACAAATTATAAATGGGGATTGCAAGAAAATAAAGCCTAATTATCTATTACAACCATATTGAATTTGTATAAGAATTGAATAAATAAATGTACAAAAAATGAATAAATATACAAGAATGTAAATGTGAAGGAAATGGATATTTTGTTTTTTTTATAAATAATTTATAGTATTATAAAATATTTTTCATCTTTTTTATATTAAAATAATATATTTTAATTGGTGTAAAAGAAAATAAATAAAAACCTAGTTTTTTAATTAAATTTACAAAACAATTAGTCTAAATAAATAAAGTATGATTAAATAAAATAATTTTTGTGAGAAAAAAATAAATAAACTATGTCAAAATATAAATCTACTATTTTTATATTTTTTATTATTTTCTAATATTAGATAAAATATTTAAGAAAATAAATAAAATAAAAATAAGAAAAAGAAAGAAAATAAATGGGCCAGGGTGTGTAAATGAAACAGGGGGTCAGAAAGTAAAAAAACATAAGCCCAAGAAGATGAGGCCCAGGCGCCTGCCAAAAAGAAAGTCAGAAATGCAAAAAAAAAGTGAAAAATCCAAAAGGGTACCACTAGGGCTCGAACCCATGTCCCTCAAGTCACAGGCACGCGCTTCTACCACTGGGGTGGCTATACATCCGTTTATATAATCAAAACAACAAATACATGATATTAAACAAGTTCATGGCCTGAACTTCATCTTCAACCTCACGCCTAGCCAGAGCCTCTGTATCTTATTTAAATCTCAACAAAAATGAAAATTGTAAACAGGAAACTTGTAGCAAATTTCCTCTTCATAAATGCAAAGCAATAGAATTATATATAAAATATAAGCATGTATTTTAATGGCCCTAATCTGAACCCTAAAAATCTCAGAAACTTCAATCTTAAAATTCTCTAAGCTCAAACAAAATTAATGAAAACTATGGACATGGTTAGCTTTAGGGCAATGATATCTATATTTTTCATTCACAAATAAACCATTAATGATGCATGTATGAAAAGTTCCAAAGTCAGAAAACTTACCTTGCAAGAGGGTATCGGGTTTGGAGTTTGAGTAGCTTTCAGTGAGCTTCAATGATTGGGTTAGCTTCCTCAAGTTCCCAGGAAGCTAATGGGATGCTTAGCTTGAGCTGAAAGTGCCTGAGGAGTTCTGGAGAAGTCCAAGTGCAAAGCTCTGTTTTTAAAAATGGAGGATGGTGTTAATGGTGTTACAGTCTTGTAATAGGGTATGGGATGAGTTCTAAATGATGTTTATAAACTTTAGGAACCAAAAGGCTTGGAAACACACGAGGGAGATGTGAGTTTCAAACTTTTGGTCAGGTTAGGCAACAATGGAGGTATGTGATGCAGTTCTGAGCTTTTGGTGTTTTTAGGGGTCAAGCATGTGCGGGATTTGTGGAAAATGGTTTGTGTATCTATAAGCAAAAGGTATTGAGTGGTTTTTAAAGTCAGAAGTACAAGTTTTAAGCTAATTGCTAGGTTACTTGATTTTCAAGAAAAATGGGAAAATAAGTTTCAATGTGAAGTACAAGCATGGGTTGGGTGATTGTAAGTGTCTAAACCATTTCTCTTGTGTTATAAGACATGTATGATCAGAAGAGAACAAGTGCAAGGCTCAAGAACAAGTTTTGTGCAAAAAGTCACTTTATCAAAATGGCAATGTGCACTTTCTTCCAAAAATAGATATAAAGCATGGCCTTGCATTGAATGCTTGAAATGAGACCTCTAACAGCTATACAAGCCATTAATTATGGAGTGCCTAACAAATTTGAGGCCTTCAAAGTAGAGGTTATGCAGCATAACTTTGAATTTTGAATTTGTTCATCACAAAATGACTTATAATTCAAGTGATAAAACCCTAACTTCATCTCTTCGATTCTCCCTACTCAAAAATGATCTCAAGGATTTCTTGGACATTTTGGAAAGCTTGCAATGTGATCTACAACCCATATTTGAATTAATTTTTAAGATTACCCTTGTAACTATATGAAGAAGTTCCATGAAGTTGGGTCAAAATCCTGACCAAATTAGGGCAAAATTTCACTAAGTGTTTTGTTTCATGACCATGTATTCTTAAAATTATAACTTGAGATCCAAGCAATTTTGGAAGGAGTTGTTTGAAGAAAAGTTGTAGATTTCATGGAGATATACAACTTTCATGTTGGAAGTTTCTTTTGAATCATCTTGTATCATGGTGAAAAGTTTGCTCAAAGTTGTGAAAAAATAAGATATTTCCAACACTTAGAAAAATTTCCAAGTTTAGAAATTTTAACTTTTCAAAATGAAAATCTTGAATTTTGGATTTCTTGATGAATAAGTTTCATATTTTGACATGTTTTGATGAATTTTGATCTTTGACATTTGATTTTGACCAAAAAGTCAAAGTTTGACTTTTCAGTATACAGTTGACTTTTGATCAGTTGACTGAAAATTCATCTGTCAATCTATTGGACTTGAGCAATGTTTTGAGCCTTTTCATTAGGTAAAAATTATGCAATTGGACTCTTGAGATCATGGCTTAAACCAATTGATCATTTTCTAGGTCAAAAATCAGAAATTGCCCTTTCCCAGTCAAAACCCTAATTTTTACCATTTTTCCCTTTTGAAGATTTGATCAAATTTCTTGAGGAATTATGGTCCAAACTTGATCAAATGATACATATGAGTTTAAAATGTTGATGTGGATAAAAAATTATGAAGTTTGACTGTAAATTGATCATAGCTGACTTTTTCCCCAATACAGCTGACTTTTAGGTTAACTGCTCAATTGACTTAGCAAAAGTGTGATCCAAGGCTTGAAACTTGACATGAGTAATATTGGGGGTCCATAATGATCCATGAAAGTCATATGGGTCATTGGAAGTTCAAATATACTCTTGCAATCTCAAACCCTAATTTTGGTAATCAGTGCTTAAGGAGGTGTCTTGAGCTGATCAAACCTAGTGCAGTCTTGAGTCAAAGGAGATCTTGTGAGTAAATTATTGATAAGTGAGAGGGCAAATTTTGGGGTACAACAGTTTCCATGTAATTCAAGGTTGCAGTAAAAACACTTATTAAATCAGGGTACACAGATCTAGAATAACTCACAAAATTCTCTAATTTTTGAAACTTCAAAAAATTAACAAAAAGAAAATCATAGAAAGTTTCTAGAGTACCTACAATATCTTAGAGTAATAAGATTTCTGTCAGAGTAGAATGTTCCAAATTTATTCATTCTCTCAGAAGTGGTCATGAGACGAGAGAGGTATAAAGGGTTGGGTTCTTGATTTCTTCTTGTAGAATGACCCACTGAATCATTCTTGGTTCTAGAACCAATTATTATTGAATGAGAGGATGTAGAAAAAAAGAGCCAAGCGCTTAAATAAGGGGGAAAATGGGACCTTGCAATCGATTATATGGGATTTTGTAATCGATTATAACTCTTGGCAGTAGAGAATTAAAGAGAATTTTCATACTTGTAATCGACTACAATGTTTGTGTAATCGATTACAACCCCCAAAACTTTGAATTTTTTACTTTTTAACACAAATTTGGTCCACTTTAACATAGGAAATCATATGCAACATATATGAAAATCCCATAAAACATTGAATACCTATAAAAATTAAGAACACAAAAAGGATATGTATCTTGTATTAGATGATCATTAATGAAAAGACTGAATCATTTCAAGATCAACAAAAGAAGTGTATATTAGATGAATGTATAGATCTCATATTCAGTTTCTTCTAGCATTACCAATTCTGTTCTTATTTTAAAGAAAGGTTCTTTGGCCAAAGGTTTAGTAAAATATCGGCCAATTTATCATGAGTATCAACAAATGTAGTTTATACATTTCCTTTAAGAACAGGATCTCTTAAGAAGAGATATCAGATATCTATATGTTTTGTTATTGAATGCATAACTATATTTTTTTGGTTAAATTTATAGAACTTGTGTTGAAAAACTTAGAGGAATTCCCCTAGATTTAAATCATAGTCACATAAACGTTGCTTTAATCAAAGTACCCGTGCACAACAACTTCTAGAAACAATATATTCTGCTTTTATAGTACTTGCAACACATGCTTACTTTTTACAGAACCAAGGAACTAATGCATTTTCTAAAATATGACAAGTTCCAATTGTGCTTTTTCTATAAGTTTTACATCCAACATAATCAAAATCACAATATCCAAGCAAATCACCTAGACTACCTTTCGAGTACCATGAACCTACATCTGTGGTTCCTTTAAGATATTTCATTATCCTTTTAATAGAAGAGATATGAGATTATTTTTGACAAGATTGATAACGAGGACATGAACAAACACTAAACATTATATAAGGTCCGCTAGTTATTAAATAAAGTAAAGAATCAATCATACCGCAATACTTTGTTATGTTAATTGAAGTTCATGATTCATCTTGATCAACATATGTTCTTGAACTCATTGGAGTGCAAATTTCCTTGCATTTATCTATATACATTTTATTCAAAAATTCTTTGCAATACTTGGATTAATTTATGAATATGCCATTCTTTGCTTGTTTGATTTGCAACCCCAGGAAGTAATTAAGGTTTTTCATCATGGATATTTCAAACTCTCATTGCTTCGTGCTTCAAAATTCTTCACAAATATTTCATTTGTGGAGCCAAAGATGATATCATCAACATATATTTGTACTACTAGGGTGTGATAATTAATCTTCTTGATTAGTATAGTTGTATCCACCTTTTATTTTTATGAAACCTCTTTCACAAATAAAGTTGCTTAATTTATCATATAAAGCCCTTGGTGCTTGCTTTAAGCCATAAAAAGCCTTCTTTAATTTATACACATGAGTGAGATTACTGAAATCTTCAATGTCGGTGGTTCACTAACATAGACTTCTTCATGAATGTATTCACTTAAGAATTCACTTTTGATATCCATTTAGTATAACTAAAAATTAAAAGAACATGCATATGAAAGTAATAATCTAATAGACTTTGGTCTTGCAACATGAGCAAATGTTTAATTAAAGTCAATGCATTCTTCTTGATTATAGCTCTGGGCTACCAAACTGCCCTTGTTTCTAATAATCATGTTATTTTCATAAAGGTTGTTTTTAAACACCTATTTAGTACCAATAACATGTTTACCATTAGGTATAGGAACAAATTCTCAAACTTTATTTCTTTCAAATCAATTTAATTCCTCTTGCATAGCAAGAATACATTGTTCATCATATAAGGCATCATTGATTTTAGAAGGTTCAAATTGTGAAACAAAAATCATGTTTAAACATGCATATTTAAGATTTAGTATAGTGGATACTCCCTTATTTATGTCTCCAATAATGCTGTAAATAGAATGATCTCTATGAGTCATCCATTCTTGAGGTAGATCATTGTGATTTTTCTCTCATTGAGTTACTTCATCTTGCTTCCCTGTTTCTTGATCAATGTGATTATCATTGTTGTTGATATTTTTTGGTGTATTTTCTATATCATCTTCATCAATATTAACAATTTTATTCTCCTTGGAGGGGTTAGTCTCATCAAAATAAACATGTATAGATTCTTTAATAATAAGATTCCTTTTATTAAAAATTCTATATGTTTTATTAAAAAGAGAATAGCTAATAAGTATACTTTCATCGAATTTTTCAACAAACTTACTGAGGTTTTCCTTTCTATTGTTTAAAACAAAGCATTTGCATATAATTATGTGAATATGTAAAATATTTGACATTATTCCTTTGTAGAGTATGTATTACATCTTCTTTAAAATTGGTTAATTATAATCAGGTTACTTACATAACAAGTCGTACATACCGTATCCGTCCAAAAATACATTGGTAGGTTTATTTAACTTAGAATTATCCTTGAAAGTTATTCCAAATATCTATTATTTATTTCAACTACACCATTTTTATAGCGTCCTTGGTACCGAGAAGTTGTGTGAAATACCATTCTCATCACAAAGTTCTTCAAATGGTGAATTTTGAAGCTCCACCATGGTCACTTTGAATTGATACAATATTTATGGACTTTTAATTTTGTAATAGCTTGGCATACTTCTGAAAGACATTAAAAACATTATTTTTATGAACTAAAAACATTTTCCAAGAAATCTTGAGAAGTCATCAACAATTATCAATGCATAATAGTTTCCACCAAAATTTCTAGTCCTTGAAGGACCAAATAAATTCATGTGAAGTGATTGAAAAGGTATGGAAGTTGAAACAATTTTCTTAGCATTGAAAGAAACTTTGGTTTGCTTACCTTTTTTGACACGCATCACTTAATTTATCCTTGACAAATTTAATCTTAGGTAAACCAATAATAAGATTATGCTTTACTAATTTATTCAAATGATCCATATGAATATGAGCAATTCTTTTATACAAAAGTCATGCATCATTGTTAATATTAACCACAAGAAGTTGAAGTTTAAAAGATAAATCATCCAAAGATATCATGAAAATATTATTGGTTCTTTTTACAACAAGTTTGATTTCATGTGAAATTTCATCTTTTATAAAACATGCATCTTTATCAAAATTTATTTTAAGGCCTCTATCACATAATTGGCTTATGTTTAAAAGATTAAGCTTCAAACCATTAACATATATAAAATCATCAATAATGATAAATGATGGAGTATCTAATTTACAATATCAAGAATCTTCCCTTTATTATTGTCTCCATAAGTGACAAATCCTTTAGATTTTAAGGTCAAAGATGAAAATTTTGATTTTTCACCATTCATGTATTTGGAGCAGCCACTATCAATATATCACATGTTGGTTTTGACTTTTAAGCATTCCCACAAAATAAATTAAAACTTGTTAGGTACCCAATATACTTTTAGTTCTTGTGCGTTAGTTCATTTCTTGACCCAAATATACTTTCCACTTGAAACACCAATGTTTCTCATATAGTAAGAATTTAAGATATGGCTTTTAGAATTACAAAAAAAGCATGAAGATTTATTAAAAGACTTATTTCTTTTAAAATTATAAGAATTATTTCTCATATAAGTCATTTTAGGTTGAAAGTTATCTTGCACCTTATTGGGTTGAACATTATTGTAAGCATTGCTAGACTTTACATAAATAGTCTCCATTGAACTAGGTTGATCAAATTTGAAATATCCAAAACCACTTATATCATTTAATTTGTATATGTTTACTTGCTTATAACATTTTACAAATTAAATTGGACTTTTTCATATTTCTTTATAACCTGATTTAATTAAATAATCTTTAATTCAAGAGAATTACATTTGTTACATGTTGAAATTTTAACTTTGTCTAATTCCACTTGCAAGGTATTAACTTTACTTTCTAGAGATGAAATTTTTTTCTTTTATTTTGTACACATTCTAGAAAGAGATAAACATTTAGCATATAATTTAAGGAATGCATTTTATAATTCATCATAAGAAGATTTATTATTAGACTCAAAATCATTAACCTCTTTATCTTCATTATCAAAATGATGTGAGGCCATCAAGGAGAAATTTATTTGTTCTTTATTATCTAAATGGAGGATGAATTTACTTTATTATCTTCACATGTAATGTAGGTTTCCTTTGGTCTCATGTCCTTCTTTCATTTGAATTCATTCTTCTTTAGGAGAGTTGAAAAACCGACTTTGATATGTTATTATTTCTCATATTTAAAGCAAGTAAAATTCTGATTTAAAATAGATGTTTTCTTCCTCTTTGAAAACTTCTTTCCTTGACCAAATTTCATAGTTTTATCTTTTTGAAAGAATTTACCGAACTTCTTGACAAGTAGATTTATGTTTTCATCTTCATTTGAATCATCACCTTGTATAATTGCTTTTAATTCAACTTTTAAAGAGATACTTATATGTTTATTTTCTTGTTCTTTGTGCTGTTCCAATCTAGCAAGTTTAAATTCATGTTCTTGTAGTTTTCCAAACAATATCGTTGATGTCATCTTAGATAGACTTTTCATTTTCTAAAATAGTTGTCACTTTCGGTTTTCACGCAATTGTTAAATAGTTAAGGACCTTTAAATTTAATTCATTTTTGGTGAAGGATTTTCCAACAACAGTTAAGTGATTTATTAAATAAGTGAACTTATTTTGTTAATCTAGAATCTTTTCTCCTAGAAGCATTCAAAACATATCATATTATTGAGAGAGAGTGTTTAGGCTTGATCGTTTTACTTCTTCCAGTCTATCGTGCATGATCTCCAAGGTTTCCCATATTTCTTTAGCTGTTTGGCAAGTTGAATGACTGGTCTTCTCTTTCTCTATATCACAGTTCAAATTTATATAATTTAAGTGCTTAGAAAGTTTTAATCAAACTTTTGAATGATATGAAATTTATGCAAAGTTCCAAGAATTTGAAGTTGTATGAACACTTTGAAAAACAATGTTTGAATTGTATGAAATTAATTATTGAAAGAGGTAATTTCATTTTCCGGTATATGATACCTTGTATACCACCTTTAGAAACCTTTTAGAATAATTGCATAAGTTTAAAAAGGTTCCATGAAATATTTTCAATCAAAACAGTGATTCTAGTTTATAAAAAATCATACTCATTCAGGTTGTAATCAATTACGATATACCTATAATCAATTATAACATTTGTGACTTTTTTTTGAAAATTGGCCATATGTAATCGATTAGAATATTACTGTAATCTATTACAAAATTGCTTCCACCATTAAAAACAACTTTTTAAAGCAAAACTTCCATGGGTTTTTATGAACAAAAATGTAAGAAGGTTGTATATGAAATATGACATGAAATTCTGAGCATTCAAAAGTAATATAACATGAATTTCAATGAGTAACTTAATCATGATCAATCATCTCAATTTTTCGTTTGATTTACAATACTCAATCTTCTTATTTAACATTATCATTTATATGCACTAGACATCAAAATCTTAACCTTTTTCTTCTTTGATAATTCTTGCCTTCATCAAAACCAAACTATATGGAAGATATCTTCTTCACATATTTCTTCACGGTAATCTAGATAGGGGTGGAAAAACGGGCCCGACACGTTGGGTTTGTCTGCTTTGTCCGCACTTTAATGCGGGGTGGAGCAATGGTTTAGGCCCGCATCCTTTAATGTGTCGGTCCTGTTCCGCCCCATTTTGTATGGGCATGCCATAAGTTTTGACATTTTTAGGCTTAAATGGTCTAGTGCCCACGGGTCTTCTCCGTCCTTACTTTTTACAAGACGCTCCAAGGTTTTAGGCCCACATCCTTAACAATGCATGCCCAGCCCCACCCTGTATTATTTTGGGGACTTTGCGGGACAAGCCTAGATGTACATGCCCATTTTTCACCCCTAAATATAGATGAGATAATTTACATGGAGCATTCAGAGGAGTTTATTGTCACTAAAAATGGTAGCCTGGTTTGTAAATTGAAGAAGTTTTTGAATGGTTTAAAGTAGTCTCCGAGGTAATGGTACAAAAACTAAAAACGATAGGGTATATCTACTGGGATTAGATAACTTATATGAGAATATGAGAATGAATAATAACCATCAGATTTAGAAAAGAAAAGTTGAGATTAAATTGCGATCTACAGTAAATCATATGTCATTAAGAGAAAAGAGAAATCATTAATCAAATTTTAAAAATATATTTTATTCTCAACCATTAAATATAAATTCAATAGTTATTATTACTGTGATACGGTGGGAGAACTGACTTGGGTTTTGCATTTGTTTTCGCAAATGTTTCGGTTGAGCAAGAGTCGCCACCGACTTTTTAATTTATCCTAAGGAAAGGTTAAAAACCACAGCAAAAACCTTTGAGATGTTTTCTTGGGTTCGGGGGGTAGATTATAGAAAGGGAAGGTATTAGCACCCTTTCTATCCATGGTTATCCATGGGCTCTTAGTTACTTGCTTAGATCACTTGCCTTTGATTTTCAATTGTTTGAAATGGTGCTTTGTGTGTGTGTTTTGAAAATGTTTTGAAAAGAGGCCATTTGTTGTGGCAACCTTTGTAATGATTCATGTTTGAATGTATACAAAGTTGTATTTGTCTTTTGAAAAAGTTTTCAATGTTTTTGAAAGTTGTTTTGAAAGTGTGTAGTGTAATGTGTGTTTTGAAAAATGGCAAGGATTATTTTGCAAGTTGGTCAAGTAACCAAGAGCTATCTACCCTAAATTTCTCAAAGATCTTCCCTATGTTTTAACCCTTTTAACAGTATTGTTCCACCATTGTATTTGGTGGACAATCTTATGTTAGGATGTCAACGGGACGGGCGCGGGTCATCGTTTAGACCATGATTGCAATGGTGCCAAGTGTCTTTGGCAATTTTTCCTTTAAGGGACTTGATCATTTTTTAGGCAACTTTCGAAAGCGTCATCGAGGGACTATGATCATTTGAATTGTTTTGTTTTGCCAAAGACACCCAACATGCAACATGGCCCATTATTGAAGGCAACAAGTGGAGTAACCCTAGGGGTGCAAGTGTGATTGGTGTTGTCCATTTTCGTGCTTTATTGTCTTTGAATTAGGTCAAGCTATTTGTTATTTGATTCTTTTGCATACAAACCCTAAGTCTATCATGGCATATTTAGAAAGCTTTAAAATGCGGAATTTAAAGTCCTAAATTATTACAGAATAATCATGGGGATGGGGGTACAAATGTTCAAATGGGGATGAGACTTATTAGGAGAGTAGTGTCCAAATATTTACAACCAAATCGAATCAATCGCAATGTAAAATGTATCAAATGTACAAGAATAAAAGATAAGCAAATGTGTATTATATTTGTGTAAGTGCATGTAATTATTTACAAGTGTGAAAGATGTTTACTTAAGGCCAAATTAGGTATTTATTTGTTTTTTTGGATATTTTCATGGTTTAGGGCAAAATCCTAATTTTTGTAAATAAATAGTATTTATTATTTATATTATGTACAATATTTATTAATTGTATACAAAAAATAAATAAAAAAAGGAAGTATATTGTGAAAAGTAATTTTTGAGGTTAAATATTAATAAAAATAAAAATGTATTATTTTGTATTTTTATCCTAAATATTCTAATAAATATATAAGTATTTATATTATATATTAAACATATTAAATATATACAAAAATAAAATATTTATTATTCATATAAAAAAGGTATATTTTAAGGAAATGTTTTCAAAAGGAAAAATAAAATAATAGCTGAAAATAAATATTATTTTGTATTATTTTTTAGTATTTTATATAAAAGTAAATGTATTATTTTGCACATATAAGTATAAATAAAGCAAATAAATTCAAAATAAATGTAAAAATGGGTGAAAAAATATTTTTAATGTTTTTTATATTTTGACAAAAAATAACAAGTCAGAATCAAAAAGAAAAAAATCAAAAATGATAAAAATAACACACAATGGGCCAAGGGGGTGCAAGTGGAAAATGTGGGTGCGAATAGAAAAAAACAAGACAGGCCCAGCCCAAGGCAAGCTTCTTCAACCTCCAGCCATCCCTGTCTCAAAAACGCGCGCCTTTCATGCTTTGTTCAAACATCCTGATTCTTTGATTTTTAGCACAAACTTATAATACAAAAAATGTAAAGCATCAAACCACGAATTCATACATATAAAGAACTTGATCTAACTCTCAGAAATGAGAGAGAATTTCTCCTCCCCCAATTCCTGACCTAACTTTTGTCCAATGTTCATGTTCAAAATTCTCTCACCACACACAACATAAATGAAAAGTGAGGATATGGGTAGCTTCAGGGCCATGAGTAGGACATAACTTCTTCACAAACCTAAGCCTAGATATGCTTGGATAGAGAGATAGAAGTTCAAACTTTTACCTGTTCAGCTTGAATCGTGTACAACAATGGAGGTACTTTCAATGCAGTGTGAGGACTTGTACAGCTTGCTTGAGGTCCAGGGATGCTTCCTCTATGCTTGGCTTGCTTTGAATCTTACTGAATCGAGCTATAGAAGTCAACCTGCACAGATGAAAAATGAAAATGGCACACTTGGCTATGGCTGTTACAGTTCTAGTTCAATGCTTGGAATAACTTCAATGGATGGTAGGGAGTGTGTTTGAAGAGGTTTCAGCCAAAACGCACGATAGGAATGGACTGTGGGATTCAAGTTGCAGCCTATGCCCTGTTTTGCCACAAAACTGTGTTTTTCTGCATATGGAGGTTTGAGAGATGGTTTGGTCGTGTTTCAAACTTGGTTTGATGTTTGGAAAGTGCTCATGAAGTTTGTTTAGGCTTGTGTTGACAGGAGCTCAATGTTGGACCAGTTTTGCAAAGTTACTTCTTTGATAAGTAAGGAAGTGTGTATTGATAATGCAGGCTTGTACTACCCTCAAGCTATGCTTCACAAATCACTCTTGATCAGTGGAATTTGTTCATGAATATTGTGCTCAAAGATCTGCTTTGTACTTCTTAGATTGTGAACTTGACATAAAGTGGATCTTTTCAAAAATGGCTAAAATGTTTTTTCCATTTATGGCCTAATCTTGTATGTAATGGTTAAATACACAAAACAAGACATGAACACAAAGGATATGCATTAGATTATTGAGTGTGAATGAGATAAAAGGCCTGTAATCTAGTTTGTGCAAGCTGAGTTCAAAATGCCAATGTTATGTACATGAATTTGGCCATGAACAAAGTGACTTTTGCCCATCTTGACAAATTCGATTCTCCCTAACCACAAGGGTGTTTGAGAAGTTCTTGGACAATTTGGAAAGCTTGGAATGTGTACTATAATCCATCTTTGTAATGCAAGTTGAAATTCTAAGTGGAAGCATGTGAAAAGTGGCCATGAAGTTAGGCAAAAATCCTGCCTAAAATAGGTCAAAAAATTTCTAAGTTAAGAATGTTTTGCACCCCTATTCCAAAAATCATAACTTGAGCTACAAGCTTCTTTTGAGGAAACTTTGTGAATAAAAGTTGTAGATTTTGCAATGGACTATAACTTTCATGTTTTGAGTTTTGTTTGAATCCCAATACATCTTGATGAAAAAATGGGACAAAGTTGGGAAAAAATTAGGAAATTTCATAACTTAGAAAATTTCTAAGTTATGAAATTTCTTCATTTCAAACCCTAATTTGTAATTTTTGGTTTCTTGATGAACAAGTTTCATAATTTGACATGTCTTGATGAAAAACAAATCTTGGCACTTGATTTTGACCAAAAAGTCAAAGTTTGACTTTTCAGTATACAGTCAAATTTGGATCAGTTGACTGGAAAATTCATCTGTCAATCTTGTGCATTTGGGATCTTTTGAACTTGTTGAATGTGTCAAGACCATGTCATTGAGTCCTTGAGTCCATATGTGAGCTTGGTTTGCCATTGGCTAGGACAAACAGTCAAAAATTGCCTTTGTGCAGTCAAAACCCTAAAAATGACCATTTTGCCCTTTTAGTGATCTGATCAAATTTCTTGTGGAGTTGTGATCCAAACTTGATCAAATGGTCCATATGAGTTCATAATGTTGATGTGGGTCAAAAATCATGAGGTTTGACTGTCAATTGACCACAGTTGACTTTTTCCCCAATACAGCTGATTTTTAGGTCAACTGTCCAATTGACTGGGTAAAGATTGGAATCAAGGCTTGAAACTTGGTATGGATAAACTTGTGAGTCCAACATGAAGCATGAAAGTCATTTTGGGCATTTTAGGTCAAAACATCTTTATGCAAACTCAAACCCTAATTTGGGTCAATAGTGCAAGGAGGAGTCTTGAGCAGAGCAAACCCTAACTTGATCTTGAGCTCCAAGGGTCTTGTGGTGAGAAAATATTGATGAAATGGGACGGAAAATTTTGGGGTACAACAGTTGCCCCTGTTCAATCTTCTTAGACCTGAGGATGTAGATTTTCTTGTGTGCCTTTCGTAATCCGAAGGTGGAAGATGATTGAACACTAGAGTGCCTAGAAATTTGCACTCGCATAGTGGAGTATCAGCAATGTGATGTCGGGAATAGGCTTATAGATTCCATTTGGAAGTGTAATGGATAGTTGTGTAGATGGGCTTAAAGATGCCATCCGAGGTGTCGATCGCGTAAGAGCTTCCGTAGCGAGAACTTGCGTACCTGAGAAAGAAAAATGGTTTCCTGGCTTGCTACAGGTGTTGATCTTCAGTCTCTTCATGCAGATATGCCCTGGCTAGATACAGGTATCGAATCTACAATCAAACGCTCACAGATATGCCCTGGCTAGATACAGGAATCGAATCCGGAACTTCAAAAGGTTGCTTATAGACGTGCCCTGGCTGGATACAGGTATCGAATCTCTAAACTATTCATGCAGATATGCCCTGGCTAGATACATGTGTCGAATCCAAAAATCAAATACTCACAGATATGCCCTGGCTGGATACCGGAATCGAATCTGGAATTGGTCGTCTACAGATATGCCCTGGCTGGATACAGGTATCGAATCTGGAAATTGTCGTCTACAGATATGCCCTGGCTAGATACAGGTATCGAATTTGGAATTGTCGTCTACAAATATGCCCTGGCTGGATACAGGTATCGAATCTGGAAATTGTCGTCTACAGATATGCCCTGGCTGGATACAGGTATCAAATCTGGAATTGGTCGTCTACAGATATGCCCTGGCTGGATACAGGTATCGAATCTGGAAATTGTCGTCTACAGATATGCCCTGGCTAGATACAGGTATCGAATCTGGAATTGGTCGTCTACAGATATGCCCTGGCTGGATACAGGTATCGAATCTCTAAACTCTTCATGCATACATGCCCTGGATGGATACAGGTGTCGAATCTACAATCAGTCACTCACAGATATGCCCTGGATAGATACAGGTATCGAATCTGGAATTGTGATAGTTGATAGTAATCATCTTTGGATTGACCTTTTTCCTGAAAAGGCAAAACATTAGTTGTATGCAATGTCATGCTGTATGAAATGCATGATGTCATGATGTTTTCAAGAATAAATGAGATTGTGTGATATGATGCGTATATGCATGCGTCATGGTGTATGATAATGTGATGAATGTATTTTTGTCTAGGAAAATAAATCCTTGACGATTGCTGGGAGTTTGTGGAATCCTGGGCTGATGTTGAAGAGTGGAGTTCTTCTCTTCCGCTGGGGATGATGGTTGCAAGAATAAACCGGTAGGAGAAGATGACTCCGTTGGGGAATAAACTTGTTTGAGAGATTACTCTGCGGGGAATTACTTTGTGGGAAGAGATACTTCACTAAGGTTTTGATGAGAGCTCCGCTGGGGATACCATTGATAAGTTATGTTGGGGAATTTGATGAACTCCGCTGGGGATAGGAAGAACTTCGACGAGGACGAACTTTCCATGGTAATTAGCTGAGGATAACCCAGTTATAAGCTCTGGTGGGAAATAACCTTTGAATGAAGCCGGGGAGATGCGTTCGTACTCTGCAGGGGATAAGCTTCCAGAATCTACTGGGGATAAGCTTCAGAATCTACTAGGGAGGATGATTCAACTTTCCTGGGGGAACTTTTCAGACTGTACTGGGGAAGAGGTTCCACTGGGGTGTCTGGTATTTCGCCAGGGAACAATCTTATATTAAGACTGTCGGGGATGCTTGCTGAGGAATGTCTATACTCTGTTGGGGAATGTTGAGATCTTCTGGGGATACCTAACTTTTTTAACGCTGACAGTAGACTAACTCTGCTTGGGGAGAGTATCGATGACTTGCTGGAGATACTGTGCCTTTTTAGGGCTGATGGGAGACCAACTCTTCCCTGGGAGAGCATTGTTGAATCTTGTCTTACTCAGCGGGGAGTGAAGGTATCCTGGTTACGTTCTTCAGCCGAACCTACCTTGGTACCTCGGTGGACAGAGCAACTAGATCGCTTAGACAACTCATTATTGCCCCTGTTTCTGATGTCATCTGTAATTAGTCCTTTGTTTCGCATGCAAATATTCATGATTAGCAATTAATGTCAAATGCATATATCAAAAATGAACATTGGACGTTCTTTGTAAAACAAAACAGAAAAAGGAAAAACGATGGGTAATTTGTCTGAAAAATTGAACTTGTATTGATTTTGAAATTTGCCTGTAAATAGGCGTTTTATGTACAGGAGGCTGACGTCCTAGTAAGGGAACGCCGCCGAGCAAAATAGAGTTTATACAATTTTGTGAAAAGGAAACAAAACAGCTATGTGAAAAATAATCCCACTGGGTTCCAACTCTGCTATCGCCTTTATGTCTTCAAGCGTCTCATCACTTTGCTGCTTAGTTGAAGATGAAGTTGATTGATTTGCGCCGTCTGAGCCCGATACTTAGTGTCGAATTCTGGATGCAAGGTGATCCAATGAGACATAGTATTACGCTTTATCCCTAACTTTTGCCTGGACCGCCCTTTCGGGTTTTCAGTCCACCGGGATACCCATTTTTGCCCAAGCCGCCTTTTCAGGTTTTTGACTTGTCGGGTGTACAGATTTTTTTATTTCATCCCTTGTTTTTTCCCGAACCCTTTTGGTTCACCGGGAAGCCCTTATTTTTGCCTAGGTGTGTCAACCTAGCGGGTCTTTAATTCATGCGTAGTATCTTTTTACTATGTCTGCATTGGCGGGATGAGGAAGGTCGTCACCATCCATGGTGGTTAGAATCATAGCTCCTCCTGAGAAGATATGTTTAACCACAAATGGCCCTTCGTACGTAGGGGTCCATTTTCCCCTGGGATCACTTTGAGGAAGAATGATGCGCTTGATTACCAGGTCTTCGACTTGATACCCTTGTCATCTGACCTTCTTGTTAAATGCCCTAATCATCCGTTTTTGGTACGTCTGACCATGAAAAATAGTAGTGAGTCTCTTTTCGTCAATTAGGTTTAATTGATCAAGCCGAGTCTGGATCCAGTCATCTTCGCTCAAACCTGCATCCTTCATTATCCGGAGAGAGGGTATCTGGACTTCAATAGGCAAGACTGCCTCTATGCCATAGACCAAGGAAAAAGGAGTTACCCCTGTTGACGTCCGTGCTGAGGTACGGTACCCATGAAGAGCAAATGTTAACATTTCGTGCCAATCTTTGTAGGTCACTGTCATCTTCTGCACAATCTTCTTAATATTCTTATTTTCCGCTTCGACAGCCTCATTCATCTTCGGTCGGTATGGAGAAGAGTTGTGGTGCTGTATCTTGAATTGCTCGCAGAGCTCAGTGATCATCTTGTTGTTAAGATTGGTACCATTGTCTGTAATGATCCTCTCAGGTACACCGTAGCGGCAGATCAGGTTATGCCGAATGAACCGTGCCACGACATTCTTGGTTACTGTAGCATAGGAAGCTGCTTCAACCCATTTCGTGAAGTAATCAATCGCTACTAGGATGAAGCGATGCCCGTTGGATGCCGTAGGTATGATCTCACCGATCATATCAATCCCCTACATTGCAAAAGGCCAAGGTGCTGTCAAGATGTTCAGAGGAACCGGAGGAATGTGCACCTTATCAGCATAGATCTGGCATTTATGACAAGTTCGAGAATGCTGATAACAGTCGGCTTCCATTGTGGACCAGAAATATCCTGCCCGAAGGATTTTCTTTGCCATGGTATATCCACTGGAATGTGTCCCGAAGGTACCTTCATGTAGCTCTGCCATGATCTTTTCTGCTTCAGTCTTATCCACACAACGCAGTAAGGTTGAATCATGGTTTTGCTTGTAGAGAATGCCATTGCTGAGGAAGAACTTTGCCGAAAACCTTCTCAGGAACTTCTTGTCATTAACAGATGCGCCTTCGGGGTATTCTTGAGCTTCAAGGTACCTCTTCACTTCATGATACCAGGGTTTTTCTGTTAACTCTTCGGTCTTGAGATCGCAGCAATGTGCAGGTTCATCCAACTTCCAAATAATGATCTGGGGCGCCTCGTTGTCCCATTTGACTTTGAACATAGAAGACATCATAGCCAACGCGTCCGCTAACTGATTCTCCTCTCTTGGGAAATGGTCAAAGGTTATCTCCTCGAAATGGGGAATCAACGTCAGCACATACTCCTTGTAAGGAATAAGATTTGGGTGTTTCATATCCCACTCGCCTTTGATCTGATTGATCACGAGAGCGGAATCTCCGAAGACACTCAGAAACTTGATCCTTAAGTCAATTGCAGCTTGAAGACCCATGATACATGCTTCATACTCTGCCATGTTGTTGGTGCAGTTGAAACATAGCCGGGCGGTGAGTGGAGTATGAGTGCCTTTAGGGGATATGATCACAGCGCCGATACCATTACGCAAAGCGTTCGAGGCTCCGTCAAAGTGCATAGACCATCAGGATCCTTCAGCAGGTCCTTCATCCGGTCCAGGTACTTCATAATCAGTCACTACCATGATATCCTCGTCTGGAAATTCAAAGTTCATCGACTGGTAATCGTCCACTGCCTGGTATGCCAAATGGTCTGCCAGTACACTTCCCTTGATTGCTTTTTGAGTCGTGTACTAGATGTCATATTCCGTCAAGATCATCTGCCATCTCGCTATTCTTCCGGACAAGGCAGGCTTTTCGAAGATGTACTTTATTGGATCCATTTTTGAGATCAACAGAGTGGTGTGAGTCAACATATACTGTCTCAGCCGGCGAGCAGCCCATACCAAAGCGCAGCAAGTTTTCTCGAGCAGTGAGTATCGGGTCTCACAGTCGGTAAACTTTTTGCTAAGGTAATAAATGGCGTGTTCTTTTCGGCCAGACTCGTCATGCTGCCCCAGCACACACCCCATTGAGTTGTCCAGTACAGTCAAGTATAAGATTAGAGGTCTCCCTTCAACCGGCGGCATAAGAATGGGTGGTTCTTGGAGATACTCTTTGATTATTTCGAAAGCAGCCTGACATTCATCGTTCCAACGTACTACTTGATCTTTCTTCAATAGCTTCAAGATTGGTTCACAGGTAGCAATTAGATGTGAGATGAATCGGGCAATGTAGTTCAACCGTCCTAGAAAGCCTCTGACTTCTTTCTCTGTCTTGGGAGTTGGCATCTCTTGTATGGCTTTCACTTTGGCAGGGTCCACTTGAATGCCTTTGTCGCTTACGACGAAGCCTAGCAATTTTCCAGATCTCACCCCAAAGGTGCACTTGTTTGGGTTCAACCTCAGCTTGTACAACTTCAGACGATCAAACAGCTTCTGTAGATGGTCAAGGTGTTCCTCCTCAGTTTGGGACCTTGCAATCATATCGTCGACGTATACTTCTATCTCGTGATGGATCATGTCATGAAACAACGCAACCATGGCACGTTGGTAGGTTGCCCCAGCATTTTTCAACCCAAAGGGCATGACCTTGTAGCAAAAGGTGCCCCACTGAGTAACAAAAGTGGTCTTCTCCATGTCCTCAGGAGCCATCTTGATCTGATTATAACCGGAGAAGCCGTCCATGAAGGAGAATACTTTATGCTGAGCAGTGTTGTCAACCAGAACGTCGATATGAGGCATAGGGAAATCATCCTTAGGGCTCGCCCTGTTCAAATCCCTGTAATCAACATACATTCGGACCTTACCATCCTTCTTCGGTACTGGAACCACGTTGGCAACCCACTGAGGGTAAGAAGTCACTTCCAGAAACCCGGCATCAAATTGTTTCATAACCTCAGCTTTGATTTTCTCAGACATTTCTGGACTCATATGGCGGACCTTCTGTTTTACCGGAGGGCATTCTTCCTTGGTAGGCAGGTGATGAACCATGTTGTACCCCAAAATTTGCCCTCCCATATTCTTCAAGGTTTGCTAAGATCATGCTTCAAAATCTCCCAAGGGTTGCACAGTCCATTTGCCTCCTAACAGTCAAAAATTAGGGTTTTGATTATGGCAAAGAAGTTGAAGTTTTCAAGGGCTCAATCAAGTCCCATATGCTCATACACATTGTTAAGAACCTACATGTCAAGTTTCAAGTCTCACAAGGTCAAGTTGCACAGTCAAAAACCCTAATTGCTCAACAGTCAACTGTAGGGGCAAAATGGTCATTTGGCAGTCAAAAGTCAAAATTTTTGGTCAACATCTTATTTTGAAGCCACAATCATCATTTTATCAAGTCTTGATCATGATGTCACAAGAATGGCTCAAATATCATCAAGGTGTCAAAAGTTTCTATTTTTGGACAGCTGAAAAGTCAACTATAACTTGACCAAGGCATAACTTCCACATGGTTTATCAGAAAAATTCCATCCAAAGCTCATTTTGAAGGGGATGACATTTCCTACAACTCATCTTCACACTTCAAGTCCAAGAAATGCTCTCACAAAAAGTTATCAATTTCAACATTATAGGTCATTTTCAAAAGTCAACAAAAAGGGACTTTAAGTCAAAGACCATAACTTGAGATTGGTAAATCAAAATGACATGGGACCAAGGACATTGGTTAGAGGACTTCAAGACCTTTCCAAAATGTCCAAGAACATGTTCATAACTTCAAAATTGAGCAAGATATGCATTGGAGAAGTTGGGAAATTTTTGTGAAATGGCCAAAATCAATTATCCTTGAAACTTCATTTTTGACAAAAGGGGCCCACTTTTTCCACTTGATTCAGCTTGGCCATGCTTCCCACGTGTCCCAAAAATTATTTCAAGATTTAAAATTAATTTTTTCATTTTTATTTAATTTTATTTGATTTAATTCATTTTAAATCATTTAAAAT
Organism: Vicia faba; assembly: GCA_948472305.1. Classification (NCBI taxonomy): domain Eukaryota; kingdom Viridiplantae; phylum Streptophyta; class Magnoliopsida; order Fabales; family Fabaceae; genus Vicia; species Vicia faba. The sequence continues at coordinate 27,441,963 of OX451739.1, forward strand.
CAAATAAAATCAAAGAAGTTAATTAAGGGGATATTTCTTGTATTGAATTGCTTTGATACATCATCATGATCATTCCAATTTCGTGCAAAGGTCTAAATGAAGCAAGAATTCAAATTTTGGCTCAAGAATGGAAAGTGCTTCAATGGAGTTTATGGAAAATCCCAAGCATGAATGCATTGCATTATTGGCTTTAATTCTGATCAAAACTCATTACATAATACATGTGCAAGCTAACACAAGTGGATTCACGACCTAAAAAGCTGAGAAACTGCAAAACACACTTCAAAATTTCTAAGAGAAAAAGCAAAACTGTAAACCTCCTTACAACACGTCTCAAGCCTCCATTCTCATCCAAACACATTCCTGGTATCCCAAGGAAACTTTTGCAATCAAAAACCAATCCAAACGTGCCCAGAATCTTAGAACTCAGGCCCAAACGGTTTGCTTTTTTTCTTGAATTCTATGTAATCATTCATGTGTTTTTTGACATTTTTTTGAATTGATTTATACTCATATTAACATCCTGAAGCTTTTGGTATCATTTAATTGAACAATAACATCCCATATCAAAAATTGCCATTGATGGACATTAGGGTTTCAGAAGCTTGAAATTAGGCGTTTGCACATATGGTAAAATTGGCCAACCAAACGTATACCATTGGAATCGTGACATCCAAACGGACATAACCATGACCTCGCGCTCAATTTATGTGCAAGCATGAGTTGTTCGCTATTTTTTGCAGGTTGTGTTTAGTGGGGGTTTAAAACCCACGCTATTTATTTATGTTACAGGGACAAACGGAGAAGAAGGTTGGCGTGGCAAGACCTGAGTGGAAGGTTCAAATCCACGCGCGCATTTTTTTTGTTTTTGGCATATAATGTTTTTATTCTATATAATATTTCATTTCTATGTTACTTACAAACGCGTGCATTGGATCAGTTGGTAGGCAGGTGGCTTGGTAAACGCTGGGACCTGGGTTCGAATCCCAGGTCCCCCCAAATAATTTCTATTATTTTGTTTCAAATGTTTCCATGCAGTGCACGTCCCAGGGCTCACCATGCAAGTGGCTTCAAGACCAATCTGAAGGCCAGAACATGCAGTACACGATGCACCCTAGTCAGCAAGCAAGCACATGATCAAAAAAGTCAACGTGGCCTTTGCCTCAATGGGCCTGAATTCCAGATTTCACCCTCCTATTTGGCCCACACCCCCTTGGTTTTCATTTCTTTTCTTTTATTATTATTTTTTTTTTGTTATTTCCCATTATTTTTAACCCTTTTATTTTATTACTAATAATTAGTTTAATTAACCATTTTCATAAAAAACCAAAAAATATAATTAACACTTTTATTATTATTATTTATTATTTTGTAAATAAACTATAATTGAACTAGTTTTTAATTAGGCCATTTTAACATTTTAATAATTAAAATAGATTTAGATTTAGGTTAACCTAGAATTTTATTTCTTATTCTATTTTATTTCATAAAAAAATATAAAAACAAAAAAATATTTTCTTGTAATTAAAATAATTAATTAATTTTTAATTTCATTTAATTACCAAAAAAGACAAAAAAATTAATTTCCTTTTCTTTATTCGCGCGTATTTAATTTGTTCGATTATTATGTAATTGCTCCGGATATGTAATAGTAAATAGGACCTTTTACTGTTTTTTTTACTTTCCGTATTCATTTACTAAAAAACGGGTCTTTGTAAATTTTTGGCGATGTATAGACCCGCGCCTTGTAATAGCGTAGGATTTACGTTTTCCGCAATTTACTTTCCGCACGCCTTTTAACTGTTAACTTGTATGAAAGAATGCATGCTAATTAAAAACAAGCGTAGCTCACCTCAATGCCTGATCAAAGATAACATAAACTGAAAACAACACACAATGCACACACCACTTCTAGGGTACGCCTCACTGTTGCCTTGCCCCTCGAAACGTGGTCGTCGAGTATAGGACGTTTTAGTAAGTCCTTATGTCCATGACCCATGGCATAAGGGTAGCTTCTAAGGTGTCCTACTATTGCTCTGGTGACCACACCGTCCCTACAAACTCGAATTGACCTGAACACCTCCAACGGTGGTGCTACCTATCTCTCAATGGTGGGATGGCACTACCTTAAGGACATTTACACAGCCTAATTTCTTAGGGTAGGTAGATGACTCGTAGATACTTGCTCTATTCAAAACAATCAAAACTCTTTTCACACCGACACTTTCAAAAAGCTTTCAAAACAATTTTTCAAACACTCTTGAGGACTGATACAAGAGTCAATCTGAAACTTTAAACGAAACTTTTTCAAACCCGCTCACACTTGAAAAGCAAACAAATACTTTTGAAAACACAAATGAGCAAGTATCTAAGAGCCCATGGATAACCATGGATAGAAAGGGTGCTAACACCTTCCCTTTCTATAAATCTACCTCCCGAACCGAGAAACATTCTCGAATAAGGAATCTTGCTGTGCTTTTGTCCTTTCCATGTTGGAGAAAATAAAAGACGGTGGAGACTCTTGTTTACCGCGACATTTCGCGAAACCAGCTTTAAACAGTCAGTTCCAGATCCACCGATCACAAACCACAATGTCGGTATCTAACCTAGGCATGTCTTCGTAAGACCAGGCAAAGATTTCAACATAGTCATGCAGCATCTGAATCAACCGTTGTTTCACACTGAGCTCTAGATTGGCACCAATCTTGACTTCCTTTCTGTCTGTCTCAGTACCCAGATTTACCGTTTCCACTGGCTCTTCATGTGGCTGAATGGCCCTCTCTTCCTGGAGTAGCAGTCTTGCAAGCTCAATAGGCACTTCGCAATCATCTTCACCTTCGTCTTCGGCTAAGTTGATCGGATTTTCGAAGTCATAAATGGCAGTAGCAGAGTCATTACCAATGGGATCCAGAGTGGATTGGAACCTGTATAAGTGAGTGTGTGTGTAAATATAGCTGTTTTGCAATATATAATAAAGAAAGACAAAGAGCGCAAGATTTGAAATGTAAAAACGTCCAATGCTTTCATTAATGATATATGAGAGTGACACACAAAAGCCCTCATAAATGAAACCACGGTGCCCCGGGTAAGACACCGGGCCATAAAGTTTCATAATATTGTTTGTTACAAATTCAAAACAAAGGAGTTCATTACTGAGTCACAAAAGTAATAGGTACGAAGTCCTTCGCAGTCCAGTTGCTTGGTCCATCGTTGGTCGTTGGGTAGATCCAGCTGTCGAATTCAGATTCCTCCACTTTGTCTTCAATAGCATTTACTCCCGGGTTGGTGATGAACACAGGAGGTCTTCCAATCCTTGCTTTACGAACAGCCCTCTGAGCTTCTTCAGTGAAACCCAAACCAAACTTGTCAGTCTTTGGAGTGAAATCAGGAAGTCGGCCCCAGTTTGCGCACTCACCCTTCTCAACCATAGCTCGGGCATCCGTCAAGGAAGCCATCTTCAAAGGAAAATCTTCTACAGTCACAGTCTCTGCGGACGCCAGTGTCTCAGGCACCTCTTCAAAGTGTTGAAAGGGGGTTTCAATGAACTCCCCATCCATCTCTACATACCGGAACGAGTTGAGGTGGCTGACCATGTACTCTTCTTCCCCCTGAACTGTAACAATCTTCCCTCTGACCGGGTACTTAAGCTTCTGATGTAGTGTGGAGGTCACAGCTCCAGCCTTGTGGATCCATGGACGACCCAGCAAACAAGAATAAGATGGTCGGATGTCCATCACATAGAAAGTAGAATCAAAAACTTGGGATCCAACCCTGATTGGAATGTCAACTTCCCCATGTACCATCCTTTTCGAACCGTCAAAGGCCCGGACAACAATGTTACTAGGCTTGAGCTCTAAACCCTCACAATCCAACCTGTCTAGGGCCTTCTTGGGTAATACGTTCAATGAAGAACCGGTGTCTACCAACACATGGGCAAGAGTAGTGCCCCTGCATTCAATGGAGATATGCAGGGCTTCGTTATGGTTCTTTCCCTTGGCAGTCAGATCAGCGTCAGAGAAGCCCAACCCATTATCGGCAGTCAAGTTGGCCACACAATCGGTAAATTGATCAGCAGACGTTTCTTGTGGCACATGGGCCGTCTTCAGGAAGGAGATCAGAGCCTTGGTGTGGGCCTCTGAACACAACAACCGTGATAGCATAGAAATTTTAGAGGGGGTGTGCCCCAGCTGCTCAACTATGTTGAAATCACTCTTCTTAATGATCTTGAGAATCTCTTCCATCTCTTGCTGGGAAGCTTCAACATTGGTTGTCTTTGGTGCCTCCGTCTGGGCAGGCATATCAGTAGCAATCCCTTTGCCCCGAGCGTCAGATGACTCGGCAGCAGGGGTAGAAACATGAACTTTATCAGGAAGGGGAACAGGCACACTTGCAGGTGTGATGATAAGAGGTCTCTGAATAGCTGGTGGCGCAATATCTGGTGAGAACAGCCTACCACTACGAGTAACTTTGGCAGGCCCGGTGATGTTGCTAACGCCGGTACTTGTATCGAACTCTTGTTTTACTCCGAGCATATAAACATCTTCCCCATAGTGCCACGGGACGGCTTTGTCGAATGTATAGGGGATAGGCCCCGGAACAGTGATGATGATAGGAGCAATCTTCTGAATAGACATGATTTTGATAGGCTTCTTTGAGGGAGCCTTAGGAGGTTTGTTGAAAATAGTAACAATGGACACTTCTTCAGTAGGGACAGCAGGAACAGCAATCTTCTCGAACAAGATCTCTTTGCTATCTATCAGGTTTTGGACGCCTGACTTCAGCAAAGGACAACCAGCAGGTGAAACGGAACATAGAAGGCAACCTTTACTACATCCCGGAAATAAATCGGCTAGCAACAGGTTCCTCTTGACACTCAACAATGGAGTAACAATATCATCCATAGAGGCCACATATAGGTCTTCTTCCACAGCATTCACTCCATGCTGGGGCATGGGAGCTGTCACAACATTGGGCCTTTCGCGCGCCTCGAACTGTATTTCTTTAGCATCAATAAGGTCTTGAACCTTATTCCTCAGAGCCCAACAATCGTCCGTAGTATGCCCCGGGCTATCAGAGTGATAAGCGCAGCGGGAGTTGGAGTTGTACTTTGGAGAGGTTGTGTTCACTACCTTCGGAGCTTCTTTGACAGTTACCAGATTGGTTGACAGTAGTTACGGCAAAATCTGAGACAGGGTCATGCTGAGTCGAGTGTACTGCCTTTTGGGTCTCTCACCCCTTGGTTGGTTATACTGTTGAGGAGCAGCAGTAGGCTTTGAAATTACCACCGCGTTGACAGCTTGGCGGCGTTCCGGTTTATTCTGTCTCCTTGGACCATAAACAGCACTAGCTTCCTTCTTGAAAGGCTTCTTTTCAGTACTCGAGGAGGCGCCCTTCTGTATCTTCCCCGACTTGATACCAGCTTCTATCCTCTCACCCGTTAAGATCAGGTCTATGAACCCAGCAGAAGAATTACCAATCAGGTGGTTGAAGAATGGACCAGACAGGGTCCCTAAGAACATGTCGACAAGCTCACGGTCAGTCAGCGGTGGCTGCACCCTGCCAGCAAGGTCTCTCCACTTTTGCGCATACTCCTTGAATCCTTCGCCCGTCCCCAGTGACATACCCTGGAGTTGGGTACGCGTGGGAGCGAGGTCGGAATTATACTGATACTGCTTATAAAATGCAGTAGCCAAGTCCTCCCAGTTTCGAATACTGGCTCCATCCAACTGATAGAACCATTCGAGTTGAGCCCCTGAAAGGCTATCTTGGAAGAAATGGATCCATAGGTTCTTGTCTGCAGTGTAAGGTTGGATCTTCCTTACATATGATCTGAGATGCAGCTTAGGGCAGGAAGCCCCGTCGTACTTTGCAAAGGCAGGTGCCATGAACTTGTGTGGGATCACCACCCCAGAAGATAAACCTAGATCTCCAAAATCCAGCCCCGGCACATGTTGAATCTCCATGGCACTTAAACGGTCCTCTAGTTACTTGTACCGGTCTTCAGCAGGAGGGTACTGTTCATCATTGTAATTCGTCTCGTTGTCGGAGACCACAAGACTAGGAGCCCTTCCCCCTTGGGGACTGTCTTTCCCTGCAGAGGAAGTAGCCTGATCAGCCTCATTCTGCAGTGTATTCCCAAACCTCCGTCCAGTGTTGAACAGCGCAGTCCTCTTCTTCTTCTTCTTCTTTAAAAGCAGAGTTTTCAACTCCTGTTGACCCTGGGCTAAGCTCATGACCAGCTCTTGAAACTGGGCGTTCTGGGCCTGGAGGGCCTTGATAGCTTGTTCGGTAGTAGGCTCGGAAGACATGATGATTGAGTGCTGAAATAAACAGCGAAGAAGATTAAGCAACCTGTAGAAGAAGGGTACCTGTTATGCATATGATGAAATGAGATGCGTATGATTTATGTTTTCAAAGACAATCGGGATTCAACTTTGTAGACAAAAAGGAAACACACTTCATTAGATTCAAACTTTAAATTGTTCAACAATTTGCCCTTAGGCATTACAAGAATGAAAATACTGAAAAGGAAATAAAAGTTGTAAAAGAAACATCCAAAGCCCATCAGTGCTCCCATGGCCTCCTCTTCTCAGTATGGATATAGTCACTCAGGATCTGCTCACTCTCCAATTGCTTAGTCAGCTTCTGGATCTTTTGTTCCTGTTCGTTGAACTTTTCCCGATAAGAATCCCGTTCTTCCTGTAGCTGCGCCCAAGACCTCTTTAGTGTATCAACATCAGTGGGTATCTGAGGAGGGAGGACAGTTGGAGGAACCCCGTCTTTATCAGGAAATTCAAGAATGATAGGCCTGACAGCTTCGTATGGCATACCTAACTTCTGAGCACGGATGCGGACCCATCTGCAGTAGGGTTCCATTGGTAGAGAAGTCTTCGATCCCAACTCATGTGGGTCAACTTTGTGAATTCTGTCCCAAGCTTTGATGAATCTACGGCGCAGCTCGTCATTGTCTACCTGAAACTCAAAACTGATGTGAGGTACCAACATCTCATGAGGCCCTGCTCTTCTGGCTCTTCCAAACTGACGGAGAGCTAAACATGAATTATAAGAGATTCCTCCCTGGGTACCGATCAATGGAACATTAGGATATTCTCTGCAACGATCAATAACAGCTACCTCATCCAAACCTCTGAGAGTCCAAGTGATGTCATTATCAGTGAGAGACATTAACCTATGAGCCCAGCCCCTTCCTTCTTCGTTCTTCAGCACGAACTTAGGGAGGTGTGAAATAAACCACCTCACTAACAAAGGAGCACAACACTACGGAGTTCCCCATCTTCGGGCAGTACGAGCATAGAGCTGTTGCAGGATATCACCCAAGAGAGTGGGTACAGGGTTCCGAGACATGAAGATCCTTATGGAGTTGACATTAATAAAGGTATCAGGATTTGGAAACAATACTAGACCATAGATTAAGAGAGCCAGAATGTCTTTGTACGCCTTGAAGTCTAAGTCATTCCAGAAACTATTAGCTTTGCCAACCAGAAACTTAGCCAAAAAGCCCTTAACTCCACTTCTAGTCTCCCAGTTAGCCATTACCTCTTCTTTGGTCAAGGGAAGGGCTGCAGCAATCTCTTCAGGCCTAAGAGTCTTCTCCCAACCAGTGAATGGAGTCTGCTCCAAAACAGGGATACCAAGTAACTCAGAGAATTCTTCCAGGGTAGGGACCATCTGGAAGTCTTGAAAAGTGAAGCAATGGTATAGGGGATCATAAAACTGGACCAGGACACTCATCAGTTGTTGGTCCCACTTTGAGATGACTAAACCAAGAAGAGAACCATGCCTCTTGATGAAGGAAGTAGTGTTTGGAATCCTATCAACCAAATCCTTGAGCAAAGTAGGTGGTTGAACAAAGTTGAGCCAGATAGTATTCCTACGCATGGGCATCATGATGTCCTACAAAACAGAGCAAAGATGAAACCCTCTTGTCTTTGAAATGGGTCAGTCCTTATGCAGGATGCATGCAACGGTATGATGGTATGATGTTATGATAAAGCACACCACAAGTATTCACAAAGGCAAGCATGATAAGGCACACAAGTCACACAAGACAACCCTTAGAGTTTAGGCCAGCATGAAGTTTAGGTATTACCCTCTTTCAGTTTTGTTGGTTAACTTCAGCGATCATAACTCCAGCGTCGCAATCTTTTCTTGCGGCCAGAACCATCGCGAGAGTTTAGCCTCAATGAGTGTAGCATACTGCTACCGTTCTATGGCCAAGTTGGGTCAATTTAGGGTTCTAAGGTCGGTTGGTGCTTAATGACTCCTTAGAAGACTCATATTCTCCTCGTTGCAACACAAGGGATATCGGTCCAGACCAAGGTGTCACACCAACGTAGCCACTGCTTCACCCATGTCGGTCTACGCCAGACAGGTCCCTCACGGCTTATGCTACCTAAAGGGTTTTTCCCAGATTCGAGTTAGGATCTATGAAACTCCGATGCAAAGCCCACAAATATAAAAGCAAACAAAGCAAGCAATTGAAAACAAGAGTGGTCTAATCCTAAGGTAACCCCACTTTTAAGTTAGTCCCCAACAGAGTCGTCAGTTCTGTGATACGGTGGGAGAACTGACTTGGGTTTTGCGTTTGTTTTCGCAAATGTTTCGGTTGAGCAAGAGTCGCCACCGACTTTATTTTATCCTAAGGAAAGGTTTAAAAGCACAGCAAAAACCTTTGAGATGTTTTCTTGGGTTCGGGGGGTAGATTATAGAAAGGGAAGGTATTAGCACCCTTTCTATCCATGGTTATCCATGGGCTCTTAGTTACTTGCTTAGATCACTTGCCTTTGATTTTCAATTGTTTGAAATAGTGCTTTGTGTGTGTGTTTTGAAAATGTTTTGAAAAGAGGCCATTTGTTGTGGCAACCTTTGTAATGATTCATGTTTGAATGTATACAAAGGTGTATTTGTATTTTGAAAAAGTTTTCAATGTTTTTGAAAGTTGTTTTGAAAGTGTGTAGTGGAATGTGTGTTTTGAAAAATTGCAAGGATTGTTTTGCAAGTTTGTCAAGTAACCAAGAGTTATCTACCCTAAATTTCTCAAAGATCTTCCCTATGTTTTAACCCTTTTAACAGTATTGTTCCACCATTGTATTTGGTGGACAATCTTGTGTTAGGATGTTAACGGGACGGACGCGGGTCATCGTTTAGACCATGATTGCAATGGTGCCAAGTGTCTTTGGCAATTTTTCCTTTAAGGGACTTGATCATTTTTTAGGCAACTTTCGAAAGCGTCATCGAGGGACTATGATCATTTGAATTGTTTTGTTTTGCCAAAGACACCCAACATGCAACATGGCCCATTATTGAAGGCAACAAGTGGAGTAACCCTAGGGGTGCAAGTGTGATTGATGTTGTCCATTTTCATGCTTTATTGTCTTTGAATTAGGTCAAACTATTTGTTATTTGATTTTTTTGCATACAAACCCTAAGTCTATCATGGCATATTTAGAAAGCTTTAAAATGCGGAATTTAAAGTCCTAAATTATTAAGAATAATCATGGGGATGGGGGTACAAATTTTCAAATGGGGATGAGACTTATTAGGAGAGTAGTGTCCAAATATTTACAACCAAATCGAATCAATCGCAATGTAAAATGTATCAAATGTACAAGAATAAAAGATAAGCAAATGTGTATTGTATTTGTGTAAGTGCATGTAATTATTTACAAGTGTGAAAGATGTTTACTTAAGGCCAAATTAGGTATTTATTTGTTTTTTTTGGATATTTTCATGGTTTAGGGCAAAACCCTAATTTTTGTAAATAAATAGTATTTATTATTTATATTATGTACAATATTTATTAATTGTATACAAAAAATAAAAATAAAAAGAAAGTATATTGTGAAAAGTAATTTTTGAGGTTAAATATTAATAAAAATAAAAATGTATTATTTTGTATTTTTATCCTAAATATATAAGTATTTATATTATATATTAAACATATTAAATATATACAAAAATAAAATATTTATTATTTATATAAAAAAGGAAGATTTTAAGGAAATGTTTTCAAAAGAAAAAATAAAATAATAGCTGAAAATAAATATTATTTTGTATTATTTTTTAGTATTTTATATAAAAGTAAATGTATTATTTTGCACATATAAGTATAAATAAAGCAAATAAATTCAAAATAAACGTAAAAATGGGTGAAAAAATATTTTTAATGTTTTTTATATTTTGACAAAAAATAACAAGTCAGAATCAAAAAGAAAAAAATCAAAAATGATAAAAATAACACACAATGGGCCAAGGGGGTGCAAGTGGAAAATGTGGGTGCAAATAGAAAAAAACAAGTCAGGCCCAGCCCAAGGCAAGCTTCTTCAACCTCCAGCCATCCCTGTCTCAAAAACGCGCGCCTTTCATGCTTTGTTCAAACATCCTGATTCTTTGATTTTTAGCACAAACTTATAATACAAAAAATGTAAAGCATCAAACCACGAATTCATACATATAAAGAACTTGATCTAACTCTCAGAAATGAGAGAGAATTTCTCCTCCCCCAATTCCTGACCTAACTTTTGTCCAATGTTCAGGTTCAAAATTCTCTCAGCACACACAACATAAATGAAAAGTAAGGATATGGGTAGCTTCAGGGCCATGAGTAGGACATAACTTCTTCACAAACCTAAGCCTAGATATGCTTGGATAGAGAGATAGAAGTTCAAACTTTTACCTGTTCAGCTTGAATCGTGTACAACAATAGAGGTACTTTCAATGCAGTGTGAGGACTTGTACAGCTTGCTTGAGGTCCAGGGATGCTTCCTCTATGCTTGGCTTGCTTTGAATCTTACTGAATCGAGCTATAGAAGTCAACCTGCACAGATGAAAAATGAAAATGGCACACTTGGCTATGGCTGTTACAGTTCCAGTTCAATGCTTGGAATAACTTCAATGGATGGTAGGGAGTGTGTTTGAAGAGGTTTCAGCCAAAACGCACAATAGGAATGGACTGTGGGATTCAACTTGCAGCTTATGCCCTGTTTTGCCACAAAACTGTGTTTTTCTGCATATGGAGGTTTGAGAGATGGTTTGGTCGTGTTTCAAACTTGGTTTGATGTTTGGAAAGTGCTCATGAAGTTTGTTTAGGCTTGTGTTGACAGGAGCTCAATGTTGGACCAGTTTTGCAAAGTTACTTCTTTGATAAGTAAGGAAGTGTGTATTGATAATGCAGGCATGTACTACCCTCAAGCTATGCTGCACAAATCACTCTTGATCAGTGGAATTTGTTCATGAATCTTGTGCTCAAAGATCTGCTTTGTACTTCTTAGATTGTGAACTTGACATAAAGTGGATCTTTTCAAAAATGGCTAAAATGCTTTTTCCGTTTATGGCCTAATCTTGTATGTAATGGTTAAATACACAAAACAAGACATGAACACAAAGGATATGCATTAAATTATTGAGTGTGAATGAGATAAAAGGCCTGTAATCTAGTTTGTGCAAGCTGAGTTCAAAATTCCAATGTTATGTACATGAATTTGGCCATGAACAAAGTGACTTTTGCCCATCTTGACAAATTCGATTCTCCCTAACCACAAGGGTGTTTGAGAAGTTCTTGGACAACTTGGAAAGCTTGGAATGTGTACTATAATCCATCTTTGTAATGCAAGTTGAAATTCCAAGTGGAAGCATGTGAAAAGTGGCCATGAAGTTAGGCAAAAATCCTATCTAAAATAGGTCAAAAAATTTCTAAGTTAAGAATGTTTTGCACCCCTATTCCAAAAATCATAACTTGAGCTACAAGCTTCTTTTGAGGAAACTTTGTGAATAAAAGTTGTAGATTTTGCAATGGACTATAACTTTCATGTTTTGAGTTTTGTTTGAATCCAAATACATCTTGATGAAAAAATGGGACAAAGTTGGGAAAAAATTAGGAAATTTCATAACTTAGAAAATTTCTAAGTTATGAAATTTCTTCATTTCAAACCCTAATTTGTAATTTTTGGTTTCTTGATGAACAAGTTTCATAATTTGACATGTCTTGATGAAAAACAAATCTTGGCACTTGATTTTGACCAAAAAGTCAAAGTTTGACTTTTCAGTATACAGTCAAATTTGGATCAGTTGACTGGAAAATTCATCTGTCAATCTTGTGCATTTGGGATCTTTTGAACTTGTTGAATGTGTCAAGACCATGTCATTGAGTCCTTGAGTCCATATGTGAGCTTGGTTTGCCATTGGCTAGGTCAAACAGTCAAAAATTGCCTTTGTGCAGTCAAAACCCTAAAAATGACCATTTTGCCCTTTTAGTGATCTGATCAAATTTCTTGTGGAGTTGTGATCCAAACTTGATCAAATGGTCCATATGAGTTCATAATGTTGATGTGGGTCAAAAATCATGAGGTTTGACTGTCAATTGACCACAGTTGACTTTTTCCCCAATACAGTTGATTTCTAGGTCAACTGTCCAATTGACTGGGTAAAGATTGGAATCAAGGCTTGAAACTTGGTATGGATAAACTTGTGAGTCCAACATGAAGCATGAAAGTCATTTTGGGCATTTTAGGTCAAAACATCTTTATGCAAACTCAAACCCTAATTTGGGTCAACAGTGCAAGGAGGAGTCTTGAGCAGAGCAAACCCTAACTTGATCTTGAGCTCCAAGGGTCTTGTGGTGAGAAAATATTGATGAAATGGGAGGGCAAATTTTGGGGTACAACAATTACATTCTCGCATTCTCATATAACTTACTCATTCTCATATAATATGTTATATATTTGAAAACGACTCAAGTGAAAAGACTCTATTATTGTGAAAAATAAGAAAAAATTAATCTTAACTATTAAATTTTAATTCATTGAAATTAATGGAATAGATTGATTTCTCTTTCCATAGTTCTCTTTATTTGTAACTTATATAATCTTCAACATAATTAACTCACTTTATATTTTAAGAAACAAAAATATTTGATTTAATGATTTAATATCTGAACTTTGCAAAACTGGAATCCTAATTAATTCATAAAACAGAATTCATAAAACAGAATTGAGTTAACAAAGACCAATTTTATATCTATTATCTTTTAATTTCGTTTAACTTTAATCTTCTATATTTATCATTGTTCTATCAATCCTCGTTAAAAAAGAATTTATTTTTTTTTCAGACATACATTCATTAACTCTTAACTCTGTATTTAAGGTTTGAGGGAAACCTTGAAATATCTTAATATTTCCAATCTGAATACATGATCCTTACTTTAATTTCTTATAAAATTGAAATGAATGATTTTCCAAAACCAAGCTCATGATGTTGGAATGCATTTCAAATCTTGGTATTTTGCATGAGTTTGTTTTAAAATCACGTTTTTGTTATGAAATTCAGGTAAGAGTGAACAAAACCATATCATGTGAATTGCAAGTCATATAAAAATTATTTGCATGTTAGAAAGTTGATACTCAACTTGTTTCATATAAATTATAGGTTAATTGTTAGAGGCTTGTTTGTAATAATTGAAACTATATTTTTAAAGCAAAACATGATTAAGAATGGAGAGCTTAAGCTTTCTTTGAGAACGGCTCGTGGTTTCCATGATAATGATTTTCTCAGTAAATAGAAATATACATAAATTATATATTTATTCAAATTTTGTTTATTATTTTTATATTTGAGTTATTTTCTTAGATATTTTATGTTCATGTTATAACTATTTTTGTTGTAGAATTTGTAACATGTGAAAATTAAAACTAAAACTTTTCTTTCTAAAGTAATTGTAATAGGTTTGCCGCCAAATAAATTCAAGAATTGAAATATAGTAAAATTTATTTTAATGGATTTGTTCTTATTTTTTATCGGTAAACAAAAAAATATTATTTAATTTGACATGTATTTAAAAAAAAAGATGTTTAATTTTAATTTATTTATAATTAAACAGGAGATGTAAATCCTTATGTAATTGTTAAATATACTTCATCACAAGTAAAAGTAAGCCGTGTAAGCTATGCTCCAACAGGTTGATTTTTCTTTCAAATTTTATCAATTTTATCAAAATATTGTTTAACATAATATTCTCTAATTATTTCTTTGATACTTTATTTAATTTTTATTGTCAATAACAGTTTATAGAAGTGATCCATGGTGGAATGAATTTTTTTGTTTTGATACTACTAATGGGATTGATGTACTTAAAATGGAATTATATGAAAATGCAACTCACAAACTCATTGGCATTGCAGAGTGAGTCCACTTGTAATTTATTTAAATTTGCATATATTTTTATAAATGTTTATTGACATGCAGTATTTTTCTTCTATGAAATGCAGCATTTTTTTAGATAGTGTGTTCTTTGTGAATACTGTTCCAGAAACTGATTACCAGATATTTAATGATCATGGTGTATATGTTGGTGACATTTATGTAGCTCTTACTTTCACTCCTCACCAGGTAATTTCACATTTTTATATTTAAATGTTTTCTTAATTTTCTTTAAAGTAATTAATATTTTTTTTGAATTGCTTATATTTAAATGTTCTCAACCAATTTTTCTATGAATTGAAAGAAGAATTAATTAAGAATGTTGAATTTTTCACTGCCAATATTAATGTCATAATAAACTTTCAACAACTTCATGTTTCTTTGTGAAGAAATATTTATTGGGTGATTTTATGTATCAATGTTTTGTTTCTATCATATTAATTTTTTAATATTTCTTTTACTTTCATTTTTATTTTTATTTTATTAATAGTTGTTCTTTTGTTTTACAAGTATTTTAATATTATAGATTTTTATTTTCTGATTTTTCTTATTTCTATAACAATATATAAATTTATTAAATTATATTGGTGTTGGTTATTTCTAATTTCTATTTAATCATATTATTGTTAGTGATTACAGAGTTTTTTGGATCGGAGATACAAATTATCATCACCGATTAAAGAGTTTTTTGAATCATAGATATAAAGACGGATCTATGATTTCACCGATAATAATTAAATCATATCTTTTATCATAATAAAATAACTAAAAAATTTCATTAATTTTTATTCTTTTTCATTTATATTTTTTGCATTTCATTTGAAAACTAATTTAATATTAGATTCGAACGCATATAAATATTAAAAAAACAGATAAATAGTTAAAATCATAATTAAATTATAAAATCTGATTTATTTTTTTGAAGCTGTGTATATTAAAAAAGCAGATAAAATAAATACGAGTGCGTCTGTTTTAATTTCTTATAAGTTGTTTGATTTGTATAAATTAATTTAATATAATATTTATTTATTGTAATGTTTTAATATCCAAAACTTTTTCACATTGTTATCCTCATTTTGAAATTACAATCTTCTTAATATGTTCAGGGAATTAAAAGGGAGTCTTGGAGCTAAAGTGGATAAACTTAGAGATTATAAATAAATTGTAGCTGCTACAAGATGAAATCTTTATTAAATAGTTGAATTTTATGAATCTTGTTTTACTTTTTTTTTCATTACTATATTTGTGTGTATGTGCAAGAATTTATATATAAATTAATAAGAATTTTAATAAATTTGTTTTTTAAAATTTAACGAATTATTTTGTTTGTGTTTGGATGAGTTATTAAGAAAAGTGATTTTTGAATGGTTTATAATAATTTGATTAAAATTTATTATTTGGATAAAAATATTGAGAATTATTAAAATAAATAATATATATAATATTTGTTCAACTTAAATTTAAATTTATGTGATTTTTGAAATTCCTCTCTTACTTCATATAGTGCAAATATCAAACTGGTTAATGTTATTCTTTTAAAATTTGCAAATTAATATCTACATTTTCTAAAATGTTCAAATTGACTCTTAATATTTTATAAAATAAGTAAAATAATATTTAATCAATTTCAAAATTTACAAAATAATCCCTTTAAAATCTGAAAATGAAAATTGATCTATATTTCTTGAGTTTTTAATTTGACACAATTTTTTTATAATTTATAAAATGACTCAAAGAACTTTAACAATAATTTTTTTAATACTCTAGCAAAAAAAAAGAATTTGAAATTGAAGGGAATTTAAATGAAACATTTAAATCACCAAAAATTTTAAATTTCTTTAACATTTTGATTTGTTTCATTCAAACACACCATAGAAGAAATTGAAAACTCAAACAGAGTCATTTTCCTTTATTCTTTTCAATATTCAACGATAGAATTTAGAAATTTATTAGAAATGAGAATCACGATATATTCACCGTTTTAATACATTAACACTAATAATTAATCAATAAGGTGTAAATATGACCGGTCTCGACTTTTTAGAAACTTAAAGCAAATAAAAAAAAATTTAATAATAAATTGATTTTTTATTCGTCTCTAAAATAAAGAAGAATATCAAAAATAAAATATAAAATATAAAATTTTAATTGTTTTTAACAATAAAAAGAATTTAAATATAAAATATATTTTTCATTTTTATAGAATTATTAAGTTTTTTAATCCTTAAATATGTTTTGTGTTTGGCATAATGATGAAGACTTCAATCTTAAAATTGTGCTCTTTCAAAATCTTTGATTCGAATCTAACTAAATATAAATTATTTATCAAAAAAAAAGATTTTTAACCCATACTAAATTGTATTTTTTTCCTTTAAATTATTTATAAGTTTTATTTTACTTTCTTTAATTTTTTTATTTTATTTTAATAAGCTGTTACATGCTTCTAGAACAAATAAGTTGAATGGCTCAGATGGTTAGATGTTTATACTAATAATAACTTGGGGCAGGGGTTTGATTCTCCTTAGCATTATTTTTCTTGTTTTTTTTAAATTATAAAGTATTTATTCATCAAATTTTATATAATTAAAAAAATATATTCTGAAAAAAAATGATGTGGAATTAATTATAGCAAATATGACAATGAGATATTATCAAATTAACTCTCATATCATTAAAAGTGTCTTGAATTGAAAAAGAAGATTAAAATCCAAAAAAAATATCAAGTTTAAGATTAAAATTATAGATTTTAAAATATAAAGATCAAAATTCAAAAAAATTAAAAATAATAAAATCAAAATTACAATTAAATCAATAAAAATTTAAATTCAGACTAATAACATAATAAAATGTTGATACTCAATTAATCCCAAGTTATGAGTCGAATTAAAAATTAAGAAAATTATATATTCTATCTTTATCGCTTACAGATTTTTTTCAATTTGACCCCTAATGTGAATTAGGCTGTGATGTGGTTTTTTTTTTCAATTCTTAATTTTAAATTTTAAATTTTTTTTTTATATTAAGTGGATTCATTTTTCGTTGCTAAACATCAGGCATACAAATTACCAAACACACGGAAATTAATTATTCAAACGAAAAAAATATCAATTTTGTTAAATAAACTTAATTGAGATGTACACAGATATTAAATATCAAATTAAAATGGACGTGAACTCGAACTCAAATGAAATTTCAGTAATTAGTATTAATGTAATCGATTGTTTTGGATTGGTTTTTGGTGTAAAAAATATTTAAATTGATGATATTTTTATTGGTTTGATTTGATTTGGTTCTTATTATATTTTAAAAATTAAACCGAACCGAACTAATCAATTTAAATCAGTTTATAATATTTTTTTTCTGAATATTATTTTTATATATGTATTCTTAACTATTGTATTTTTCAGTGTATTTTATATTATTATTTTAAAAAAATATATATAATTTATTTCATGATGTATTTTTTCAAACAACTTACAAATTTTTATTAATCTATATGAAATAATGACGTGATTTCTATTATATTAAGAAATAAATTCACGATTAAATATAAAAGTTGACACATGATATTAGAAGATTGTGAAGAAATTTGAAAGTTTAACAAATAAAACACAACAATAAAAAAAAATTTAGTACACATACATTAACATGTTTCACGCCTCAAACACATATAAAATATATTTTGAACAAGAATAGAAGGAATTTCGTTGAAGAAAAAGAAATAAAAAATATTTAAAAAAAATGACAACTAACAAAGAGAGCTTGAAGGAGAAGAATGTGAACACAACATATCTAAACGACGGTAGAGAGTAACAGTTCAGTGAGAATAATTTTTTGTGAGTTATGATTTCTACTTTCTATGTCTGAAGCTTGGTTCTAAGTGCATCTTTTTCTAAAGAAATGAAGTACAAACAAAGATGGAGAATGGTTGAAGTGATTGAAAAATTGAACTTAATGTTGGATGGAATAAAATATTTAAAACGTAATTATAGTCATTGGTTTGATTAATCGATTTGACAGTTTCTAAAAACTAAAACTGAGAACCAAACAAACTACCTCAGTTTTTATTGATTTGGTTCAATTTTGAAAACGAACAAAAAATAATCGGTTTTTTTCAATGTGATATTGTTTGGATTATCGATTTAATTAATTTCTCATGATCCGCTTACGCCCCTAGTCACTAGACTATAAAATTAAATGATTAAAAGTAATTTCAAAATATTACAAATTAAAAGTAATAAATGAAAAAGAGGAACCAAGTATTACATATTTATCTATTTATCAATGTTTTAAAATTTAGACCGATCATCGACTCGGTCAAATTAATAGATTAATGAGTTATTGGTCGGACCAGTGAATCATTAATTAAACCGCATGGTTTCTAATTTAATTTATATAAATTTAAAAAAATTCTTGACATAAATTTCATAATTATAAAATCAACAAAATAAAATTCTAAGAATTTATTCTTTTAAATAAGTTAAATAACAATCTTAAATAAAATTCTAACTTCCAACCATAACAATTTGTTGAAGCTCATAAGTTAACGAAAGTTGGAAAAATAATTGATATAATAATACCAAAAACTAATAAACTGAAATAAAATTTAAAAAAAAATATTATGCTCAATATAAATAATTAAATAATGAAATTCATATCGAAAATAATATGAAAAAATAATTTTATTTTTCTTAAATTTTTGTTAATTTATAATATTATTATATTATATAATTAGTTTTCTAACTTTTTAAATTTATTAAATTATATTATTGTATGATTAATAATAAATAAATTTAACAAGAATGCATTAGAAAGAATTATTATAATTTTAAAATATATAACTCTCTTGACTAAATTAAACGGTAAAATAATTTATGGTACAATTGATAAAACTATAATTCTAATCATTTTGAATTTTGAAAGAATTTATGGTAGAATTGATAAAACTACAATTCTTAAAATTTGACAAAATAATTTTTTTTATAGTTTTAATATTATTTAATTATTATAAATAAATTAATATTATTGTATATTATAAAATTAGACTTTAAAACAGAGACATTAAAACTTAACAAAAATTAAAATAGGAGTATCAAAATTATAATTAAACTAAAAATTAAATATAAAAGAACAATCTGCGATATTTTTTTTTGCAATAATCAGGTTTTAAAAAAAATCGCAAATAATCATGTTTTGGAGAAAATTACGCAAATAATCAGGTTTCAGAAAACCCCACAAAAGAGGAGTTATCTCACTTGACGCATACACCTTAAATTAAAGGGGATGGACCATCTCACTTGGCGCCTAGGTGTTAAAAGTGCGTCCTAAGCCATGTGAGATGGCGCCTTAGTGCAAAGGAGGTCCAATTTTTTCGTTTTTTATTTTAAATGCGGGACATTAGGTAAATGATATAGCTTCACGAGAATTCGACTTTTTATTTACACAAAACGATTACATAATAAAAAAATACAAAATAATTAGTTGTCCCCCAGAACTCGGTAACGACCCGCGGTTCCACATCCGCGTCCTCGCGTGTCTCGTGGTGGATTTCGTCGTGTTTCCTGTTGTGGCAGGTTCGATGACTCAGCGAAGTCAATGCATTCCGGATCCATGAAATCAGTCAGATCTTCATATCTGGAAGATCCGCTTTGGTATAGTTGGTTACCCATACCCTCAAAGTTTGGTCGTATTGGTGGTGGATGGGGTTCTATGGTTGGTCTATAGCACCGGTCGTCTGAGTAATGGGGTAGAAAGGAAATGAATCCTGGGGTGTTTGGTATTGTGAATGTTTGGTGCTTTGGTGATGTGGTGGTTGATGGTAAGTTGGGTCGGTTGGGTCATATGCTTCTGAAAATTCCAGATCAGGGCTAAGGTTAGATGTTGAGGGGCCCATATTGGGATATGGAGAAGACTGGAATTGTGTGTGAGGTATGCGGGTGTATTGGTATTGTGATTGAGATTGTGGTTGGGTGTAGGGCATATGGGGTATTGGTATTGAGGTAGTGATTGTGGTTGGGTGTGGGGCATGTGGGTGTATTCGTATTGTGGTGGTGGTTGTGGATCTATATCGTCGGGGAGGTTGGTGGGAGGTTGATGTGTGTTGGGTTTGTTGTTGGGCAAATGAGGGTTGTGCTCATTGTGTTCGTGGGTCAACCAAATACCTTGGACGAGACACGTGCATTTTTTAGTTACTAACCGATATGTACCAAGCTAAATATTGATCCGTATGTCGCATATTACTCTGGTTGAAGAAAACAGGGAATTGCAAGACATGTTGGTGACGCCTATGCCACATCTTACACCACTCTGGAGCAAAATCTTTCCAATTGGTAAAACCCCATTGGGCATCGACCCTTTTGAGATGCCACAGGGACAAACAAGTTAGATCGCGGGTTATCTCTTGATGCATTCTAAACGGCATCTTGACACGGTCGTTGTGGTGTATCTCCATAATATTGAACCGTATGATTGCAGTCTTTACGATCCAAATTGCTGCATTCTCGGAGTTTGATTCATGGTCCAAACCCAAATATAGTCTCCAGATAAACTGTGGATAAAATTAAATCAGCTTAATGAAAATGTAATAAATAAATAATTTAAAAGTAGAAAAGTTCAAATGTATGACGTACATCATCCAGGCCAAGGTGATTCAATAGATTACGATATAGAGCGACATTGAATATGGGATTCTTGTCGTAATCCATACCCGTCACGCAGTACCTAAAGGAATTGTAAAATAGTTTATTTTTATCATATATTTGGTGAACATATGAATAATAAATGTTATAAGTTCTTGACTTACTTTGTTGCGTATGGGAAAACGAATGCGTTATTGTTGACGGGGTTTATGGACTCTATTCTCCATCAACCCCAGGCTTGGAGTAAGAAAGCGCATCCATAAAAAGTACATTTTCCTTGGTTGCATTTTTACACAAGAAACTGTATAGATGAGCTAAAACAGCAGAACCCCAACTATACTTTCTAGCTTTTTCAAAGTTTCTAACTAAATTTAAATACATGAAATTTACACTATTCCCCATACTTTCGGAAAAAAAAAGGTTCCAAAAAGTATCATTATATAATTTCTAGCTTTTATTACTCTAGCTAGCTCGGAGGAATTTTCGTTCAACTCCAGAGTCGCATCATATTTTTTGATTTCAGTAAGTAATATACCTTGATCTCTAGCACCACCATCTTCAACCATATCTTTGCCCAATAATTCCTCACACAGAGAGTTGGGCTGTTGAATCGACCCGTTAACCGCCTTACCGTCGACAGGGAGACCCAATAACATGTACACGTGCTCTAGTGTGACAGTACATTCACCTATTGATAGATGAAATGTGTGTGTCTCAGGTCTCCACTTTTCCAACATTGCAAGTATGAACTTTGAATCCATTGTGCAATTGGAGATCTTTATAACATTTCCGAAACCCGCACATTCGAGATAGAGCACGATCAATGGGTCGGGAGCAATGTAGTTGTGTGACCAAATTCTGAATCTTTTAGTATCCTAAATTCAAAATGTAAAAAGTGTAAGAGTCGATAAGATGTATAAATCATTCATAATATTATAAAAAATTTATAAGTATACAAGAATATTTGAGAATTTATAAAAACTTACAAACGCTGCAATGTTATCCCTTGTGGATATATGAGAATCACCCATTGTGAGAAGAACCATAGTTGAAATTGTATGAGATAATGAAAGAGTTTGTATCAGAGAGTGAGATGATTATTAATGAAAAACAAGTATGTGAGGCTCTGTATTTATAGGCAAAATTTTATCACGGAGTGAATAAATAAGGTGGTTGGTGGATGCATGCATGCATGATATGTGTCACTCATGAGGTGGTTACAGTGTAGGTGCAGGCTAGGTGGCATCCTCGGGGAAGGCATCTCTGCATGCATATAATACGATTGGACATGTAGGGAGGCGCCATTTGACTTAGAGAATGAGTACAAAATTGAAAGGTGTCACCATCCCAGTTGGCAAATTAGAGGTGACATGGGTTACAGTGTAGGTGCAAGCTAGGTGGCAGCCTTGGGGAAGGCATCTCTGCATGCATGTAATACGATTGGACATGTAGGGAGGCACCATTTGACTTGGTGAATGCGTACAAAATTGAAAGGTGCTGCCACCCCAGTTGGCGAATTAGAGGTGGCATGGGTTACAGTGTAGGTGTAGGCTAGGTGGCAGCCTTGGGGAAGGCATCTCTGCATGCATGTAATACGATTGGACATGTAGGGAGGCGAATTAGAGGTTGCTTACTGATGTTTTATTCAAATTCAGTATAACCTATTTAATCTTACATATATCAAAACACTTCTAAATTCAATCACTCAAACACTCAAACATTCAAAAATTCAAACAATCAACTCAAAGACTCAAACACTCAAACACTTAAACCTTCAAACACTCAAACCTTCAAACCTTCAAATATTCAAACACAATGGCCTCTGTACTACAATATGTGATCAGTGCACATTTCAACGGTGAGACATACATTTGTCCCACCTCTAATTTTTGTTTAGATACACTGAGAACATTTGATTTTGTTTAAACAGGAAAACCAATTTCTTGTATTTCAAAAAATGATTGGAGGTCAAACTTGGTCGAGGTCCATGACACAAATCTTTTATCAAAATCAGTTTTTTTTGTGAGAAGCAAATAATATTTTATAAGGTTGAGGTTCAAGATGATGAGGATCTTCTGAATATGTTTTCCAGTCATGAGTATTCTGGGTACGACTCTACTGAGTTATACATTGTATTGTGAGAGCCTCAGCTGTCACAAGTTGTTGATCCTCTCGAGGCCGAACAAGTAGAAGTAGATGTCGTTGATGAAGAAGAATGTGATGAGTTAGAGTTTGACGACATGGTCAACAATGATTCTGAAGACGATGAGATACTTGGTATACCTCCGAATGAGATCTACACACCACCTCCACACATGACAAACTTTAACATGGGCGGAGATGAACCGTTATTTGATTTATTTTTCAATCCGTATATGCAGTCGGATGAAAACTTAAAAGAGAAAGACAAATTTCGTAATAGAGAAGATTGTATCTGAGCCATAAAAAAGTTTCACATGTTATGCTCGGTCGATTTTAAGGTAGATCGTGTAAATCCAGAAAGGTATAAGCTCATGTGTGTCCACCCAAATTGTATGTTCAAGCTCACTGCATCATACAGATTAAGAGGTAATTGTTGGGTCATAGGTTCTATGTTCACCCGCACGTGCGTCAATTCTACTCAATCACAGAATCATCGAAAACTAAATTATGATCTCATATGTCAAGAAATCCCACCTCTCGTCAGCAATGATCCATCATTGAAGGTGAAAACTATAATCTCTCACATCACTACGGTATATAACTATCCAGTCATTTTTTCATTTGAAGATTTTAACTTGATGTAAATTGCTTTGACAAAAAGTGTGTTTTTGATGACTTTTAAAATGACCTGTAATGTTTTGGCTTATATCTCTAAAATGAAGCATTTTTTACCTTGAGCTTAGAAAGACAAAGTTGTAGAGAATTGAATTTCCATCAGATTGGACTTTGGTTGAGAATTTTCTAATGAAGTATGTGAAAGTTATGCTTGTTCAAAGTTCAGTTGACTTCTCCTAAAGAAAACTCTAATTTAGGAACTTTTGACTTTTGATGAATCTTGAGGTTTCTTGATGAACCATGATCAATTCTTGATCAAATGATGAATATGAGTTCAAAATATTTATGTTGACTAAAAGTCTTGAAGTCTGACTATAAATTGGTCAAAATTGACTTTTTGTCCAATATAATTGATTTTTAATCACCTGGGTAGTTAACTGAGCAAACTTGTGTTGCAAGGCTTGAAACTTGGCATGAAGATTCTTTGAATCATATGAGAAACCATGAAATCCACTTGAGGCATTAGAAGTCCAATTTACCTTGGGAAAAACAAAACCCTAGTTGTAGGTTAATGCTTAAGAGAAGGGTTTGTCTGATCAATCTTTGGGTAGTCTTGAGCAATTGAGACCTTCATGAGCATGAGGAGGTATCTTGAATCAATTTGTTTTGAATAATGAGAGTGAAAATTTTGGGGTACAACACCTATAGTAGGTGGTATGGGGAGAACGTGTGATATAGTGAGATACCACTCCAGGTAACTATCTTCACACTGTGAAAGGTATTATACCATAACTACACTAGATCTAATATCACGGGCAGAGCTGGTGATGTGGCTCTAAAACCATCTGTCAATGCCACCAGCTGGAGCCTCTGGAACTGGACGAAGGATGTCCTGGACATAAATATACTGTTGCAGGCACCTCTTAGGCAAGTGTCTAGCCATGTGGGTCTCCCGTCTCATATGCCCTGAATATAAGGAAGCGTCATCAAATGCACGATAGGCCCGATGAGCTGTGTATGGTGTCCAGACTACATCATTTACTTATCAGAGCATCAAGCCTCCTCCTACACTCTGCAACACCACCATGAACCACTTGTTTGTCCTTCCATCTTCTCGCCCGTGGAGCATCCACTAGTGCCTGCTGCACTCCCATATCACAGATGTGGGGGAAATGCCTGTATATCCATCACTAGATAATTAAATAGGTAAATAAATAAATAAGAACCAAAAAATAAATGCTCAAAACCAACAAAGACCAAAACAAGTTGTAACATACTAAAATAAATAAACAAAGACCAATAAAAAATACTAGTATACATGGAATAGACTCAAATAACCAGCAAGTTTTCTGGTCTCAAGCGCAGTCGAAACTCCAAGTATCATATACAACATGGTCAACGTTGCCACTCCCCAAATCCAACATAGAGTCTTTATGCTACTGACAGCCACATGTATCGAACATCAACATAAACACCTGACTTATCTGAAAAGAGAGTACATCCCATTGGATGTAGCATGTGCGCTATAGCCACATCTCCATACCTATGTGCTTCCACAAGCTCCTTGTATCTGCCCTACAACCAAGACATCTGAAGATGCAGTCCTTTGTTAAACTCAAACTCTGTTAGCACCACATCCTTAATAACCTGCAAATAATCTACAACCTGATGCAATACTGTTGTCTGGTTAATGATAGGACTAGTAAAGAATCTACCAGAGATGGGGAGATGAAACAAGGCGGAGTCATCATCCAAAGTGATGGTAATCTCCCCAAATGGAAGATAAAGGAAATATGTCTCTGAGTGTCACCACTCAACAAAAGCAGACAGGAGGGAGGCGTCGAGCATGGTCAGTGAGCAATTAACAAACTCTGTGAGATTGAAATTAGAAACAATACGTCTGACTTATGTACCTCCTCAACTGCAACCTCCTCCATAACAACCTCCTCAATATGTACCTCCTCAGTAACATGTATAAGCACCTCCTCAACAACAGGTACATGTACATCCACAACAATAGACACATGTACCACCACATGAGCAAGTACCTCCTCAGCAGTAGAAACTCTAGGAGCTCGGCGTTGGGGTGCGCAAACCTGTGCCTGGTCAGCCATTCATTTTCGATGAGAATCAATTGGAGGATGTCGTATAACCCGTAGTTGGGAAGCCTCTGCCTCACCGAAAAATGCAAAAACAACAAAAAAAATTAGTTAAAAAATAAACTACGGGAAATTTCAAATTTCTAGAATTTTTCAAAAAAAAAATGAATTACCAGAATTTTCATAATTTTCGATAATACAACCTCCAAAAAATACCTGAAATTTTGAAATTTCCGATAAGAAATACTCGAATTTGTGAAATTTCCGTGAATTTCTCCTAGAAATTCTGAATGTTGTGACAATCTCCCGGAAAATTATACTTTTGCGGTAATTTACTTCCTTTTTCGAATAATTTCTGATATTTAAGTAAAATTTCCAATATCACTCTAAATTTTTCAAATTTTCAATTCTCAACTATAAATTTCGTAAAATGGTAGAAAATTTAAGTTGAAAAGTTAAATTCTCGAGAAAAATATATTAAAAGTGGCATAAGACATACCCAAGTCCAAAACAATGCCTCTGATAGTCTTGGGCTTTTGCTATTTTCCTCTTGATTAGGTCCAGTAGTGTAGTAGTTTCTATACGCACCTCGTATCAATAAATGTTTTTTCTATTTTTACTTTTATACTATTAAGAACCAAATATAAGAACAAATAACATTTTAGAGGCTATATAAAGATTTATTTCTTTTATGTTTTGTTATAAAAATTCAAAAAATATGGACCATGTAATAATATATTGCCTGGCCCGCAACTTTACTAGTTTGGACTAAACCAATTCACTCCCACACGTTAATTTGACTATACTTTCAATCTTTACTACGTGGATCTGTCCCCACACATCATAAACACCATGTCAATATAAATTGATAGCTCATAACTGCGCAATTGACCTAGTGCCCAAAAACTTCTCTTCATGCTTCTTCTCCATCTTAACTATGTTATTCAACTTGTATATGTTTCAGGATCCTCTTCAAAGACATGAGAAATAGTGTCGTCTCAACTTGTATATGTATCAATTAAATCTTAAGATAATAATTACTTTTAATAAGTTTTGTTTATGTAAATTAATTAATTAAATTATTATTTTTCCTGAATTATGAAATCAACATCACAGTTATTTTTTATTTATTCCAAATAAATAATATTCAATATCTATAAGAAGGATTATTTTCACAAAAAAATATTTAATTTCACTTGCACCTATCACTTTATTATCAATTAAATGTTATAAGTTTTTTCTTTTAAATGGAATGTAAGGGCTACTTCCTTCAAATAAAAGAAGTCTTTGAGGGCAAAATCGAATTTAAAAATATTTAAAGTTTTAAACTATAAAAAATAAAAAGAGCGAAGATTAATCACTTTTTTGAGGATTTAGAAAACTCTCTAAAGAGTTTATGAGCTCTGGCGATTTTCGGCGACGAGTTTATCTGACGAGCGAACGGTTTCTGATAGCAAACTTAGCGGTAGAAACATTTATCAAGATAGTTTAAACTCTTAATCTTAAGATTAAGGACCACTTGGTGGATTTGATTCATTGTTACGATTTGTGAACACTGCGTGTTGCGATGGGTCGAGGCAGGTCGAAGAAGAAGGCAATTATGACCCCATCGGCGAGAATAAGAGTTTTTTCGCCAAACACAAGCACTTACGAGATAGAGGGTATTAGAAAAGGGAGGACGAAGTCACCAATCCTAGAAGTCATCGGAGAAGAGGAAACAGAAGATGAAGAACGAAAAATTGAAAACAATGAAGCAGCTACAGAAAAGGAAGGACCGCCACAACTATTGGTGGATGTGATTAAAAGAAATCGACTCCCTTCAAATAGAAGAGAAATTGAGTATACAACTCCCTAGATTGTGAATGGAGAAATCGAAGTGATTATTGAAGAAGCATATTGTTGTACCCCAAAATTTTCACTCCCATCTTTGAGACAAATTGATTCAAGACACATCCTCATGCTCATGAAGGTCTTAAACACTCAAGACTTATCAAGGATTGATCAGATGAATTCTCCTCCTAAGCAATTGATCTACAACTAGGATTTTGCTTTTCTCAAAGGAAATTTAGTTTCTAATGCCTCAAATGGACTTCATGGTTTCTCATATGTCTCAAAGTACCCTTATGTCAAGTTTCAAGCCTTACAACACAAGTTTGCTCAGTCAATTAGTCAGATGATTGAAAATCAATTGTATTGAACAAAAAGTCAACTTTGATCATCTACAGTCAAACTTCAAGATTTTTTGTCAACATCAATATTTTGAAGTCATATTCATCATTTGATCAAGGTTTGATCATGATTCATCAAGAAAACTCAAGATTCATTAAAAGTCAAAAGTTACTAAATTAGGGTTTCCTTAAGGAGAAGTCAACTGAACTTTGACCAAACATAACTTTCACATACTTCATCATAAACTCCTCAACCAAAGCTCATTTTGAAGTAAATTTAATTCTCTACAACTTTGTCTTTCTAATCTCAAGGCCAAAAATGCTTCATTTGAGAGATATGAGCCAAAATATTACATGTCATTTTGAAAGTCAACAAAAAGACATATTTTGTCAAAGCAATTTACATCAAGTTAAAGACTTCAAATGAAAAAATTACCAAAATGAAAGTTGTGGGAGACATCTTGAGGATTCCAAAAAGTCGAAGATCATCTTCATATGACAAAAAATGAGAATTATGATTGGTGCAAGTTGAGTAATTTTGAGAAAAATGCATGAAGACCACTTTGAGCAAAGTTGAATTTTTGGGCTAATGGGTCTAAGTTTTTAGGTTCAAACGTATTCATAACTTTATAAAGGACCCCTAAATACATTCACATATATTTTTATGATTTTTATTTCTTTTATTTGGATCTTATTCAATTAAAAGCAAAATAAATCAAATAAAATACAAAACTAATGGATTAAGGCGCAAGGCTTTTGATTTTAATCACATGGAGGCCCAAAAATTCACATTAATGGTAAAGAAATCGTGTGAGGCTATTGGCATAAGATTGAGCTTAAAAAAGAAACTTTCCATGCAAAATTAAAATCAAATCTCTTCACCATGAAATAAAAAGATTCATCTCACTTTTGTTGACCTATTTCTTCTCCTATAAATACACAACACATTCAGACCAGAAAAACACACATATTGTATCATAGAAGCAACCCTAAAATCTTCAAATTTTAAAGAAACTAGGGAAAACTGAAACCCTCATGTGCAACCTTTATCAATCAATTCCAAGCATTCTATCACACTCCTGAGGTTCCCAGGAGTTCATACCAACCATTACTCAAGCTTGAAGCACGCCAGAACTCTCTCCCTCGACTGCACCAGTTTGGTAACCTTCCTTGAATTCAAACTTTTAATTCATGCAATTTAAATGGATTTGATGCATACATTCATGTTCATATTGATATGTGGAACTGTTTTGATGCATTATTTGTGAGCTTTGACACAAGAATAGAGGTTTGCCATTATTAGGGCACGATCTAAGTTTGCGTTCGAATCTCATGATACGCTAACCTTTTGTTTTTTTGAGCCTAGATTCGAGTTCGGGACACAATTTTGTATAGGACAAGCCTTTTGCTTTGCTTTGAATGTTCCATTTTTGCAGGTTTGGCGTTGGAGATCGCCGGAGAAGACGACTGGAGTTTATCTCCGACGTCTCTGTGTTTGGTTTGACTCTGGCAGGGCTTGTGTGGCGTGAAGGCGCTTCATGATTTGTCATCACTTAAGCCACTGGGGTCCACTTTTGACTCGTTTGAAAATTCAAAAACTAACGCGCATTTTATTATTTGTTGTTTAATTCATAATCAGTTAACGTGTAACAACTGATGGACGAGTGGTAAGCGTGATGTGTGTTAACCATAGAGGCGTGGGTTCGATCCCTCTTCTTGTTAATTTCTTTTGTTTTTTTCCAGGATAACACATAGGTTCACCATATGGTGATTGGTTCTCATTCTCAATCACAAACGCAGCGCATGGCCTAGTGGAAAGTAGTGCATTCTTTGAGACTGAGGGCGTAGGTTCAACTCCTACCCCATGCATTTTGGTTTTTTATTTTACTAACCCTAGTTTTATTCCATTTTCTTAATTAATCTATTTTCTAATTAATATTAAGTCATTAAACATTAACCATTAACCAAATTAGGCTTAGGTTTTTTTAATTAACCAGAATTAGGTTTTGGCTTTTAATTAATTAATTAGACCTTAGATTTTAATTAAAATTAATCAGTTTTAGGGTTTTAGCCAAATAATTCTTCTTAATTAATTAGACGTTAGGGTTTATAATTAGGGTTTTAGGTTTTTTTAATTAACTTAATTAATTAGTTATTAGATTTTAATTATCATCCCTAACCCTAAATCATTTTCTAAAAACAAAAAAACATTAAAACATTTTTCTAACATTCTTTGTCTTATTTCTTTTGCTATTTAATTTCCTAGAACAAGTTTACAGGTTTGCACAACTGATGTAATAGTGTAGATCTATCTTTCCCCGCATTTTTTCTAATTATGTAACTGCTCACAAGATGTAATAGCTTAGGTTTTACTTTCCGCACATTATATTTTATAACTGTTAGTAATTAGGGTTTGTATGGCAAGACTAAAAGTAAATCTAGAAAACCCTAATTTTCAAGATAAAATAACTGAAACTAATACACTTTGAACACTTCACCTCTAGGGTAACAACTCTTGTTGCCTTACGAATATTGGTCATGTCCCTCAAAAGTGGGGATACTTTAGCAAAAGACCCTCGGTATACAATATCATCATGGTCCCTTTCGAATAAAGATCATAATCCCTCGATGACCCTTCGAGTTGCCTATAAAATGATCTAGTCCCTCGATGATCCTACAAGCAAAATGATGATAGTCCCTTCGATACAATTGCTAAAGTATCCTTACATGTTGCCTTCGATGACCATACGATGATCCTACGCCTGTCCCTTCACATCCAACAGATAGGATTATCTACCAACTAATGGTGTGGATAATACTATCTCCAAAGGAGAAGGAAAATAACAAGAAAGACTTATTAGTGGGTAAGAACTCTTCAATGCTTGCTCACAACCTTTTTCATAAACAAATACATTTTTACACATTACTTTCAAAACAAATATTTTCAAAAACACTTTATATACATTCTTGAGGACCGAAACAAGGATTATTACAAAGTTAGCCTTACATTGGCTTTTCAAAATATTTTCAAACAAATCACACACACACACACACACACAAAGCAAGTTTTAAAAAGTGAGCTAAGAAATTAAGAGCCCGTAGATAACTACGGATAAAAAGGATGCTAACACCTTCCCTTTTCATAAATTACCCCCGGAACTCAAAATCTATCAAAGGTCTTTCCTGTTCTTTTCACCTTTCCTAATTATTGGATAAAAGAAAATTCGGTGGCGACTCTTGCTAACCACAATATTTGCGATAAAACAAAAAAGTCATTTCTCCCACCGTATTACAAATATATAATTTTTTAGATCAAATTTTGGGAACATGCACTCATCATGTATGCGCTTGGAGATGAGCTATCCATGAATGGAGTTAGGAAGTTTATGATGAACTACTGGAATTTTGTGACACTCCCGGACCTCTACTACAATGAAGCGGGATACGGGAGTGAGATATCTCTCGGGGAGTAAAAAGATAATATTTTGACTTCCTCTCCTTTGTGTCTTTTTATTTTGTGAGATATTTTTTATGATTGTTGATTTTCATAGAAATATTGTTGGTAGTTTTCTGTTAAAGACAACAACAAAGTTTCCGTTCAAGACAAAAACTCTGGAATAAACCAAAAGTAAAAAAGAAAGTTTGTAAGAGATATAGAGAATTGTCGATGTCTCAAACTATGAAAATAGAGGGCTACTTATAGGTGAACATTAGGTAAAAAAATTAAATGAAATTAGTATATTTTTGGCATGATTTTGAAGATTGAAAATTGATTGAGAATTATTTCAAGTCTTGGTGAGCAAGACTATGAATCTGGATGGTTTAGTGACCTGGTGCAAGATTTGTTTTGACAAGAATTTGATTTGAAAAGATTTTATTTAGTTTTTAATATTTATGACTATTTTTTACATAAAATAATGATTTTAATAAAAAATAATATTTTTAAAATACACTAAATAAAGGAAAATGAATTAGTAATTAAATAATAATAAAAATATGATATTTGTGATTTTAATAATAATTAAAAAATGGAAATAGAGTTAGTAACAATAAACAGAAGAAAAAAAATTCAAATTGCACCAAGTGAGATTCAAACTCATGATCTTATGCTTGCAAGCTCCGCTTCTTTACCAATTGTGCTATGCAATTCTATTCAAAATAAAAAGACACATCGAAGCATATGAAGGGTGTGAACATATTTTGCTATTTTTAAAATACAAATAATTTAAAGTAAATTATTATATATTTTAATTAAGCAAAATAAATTACTGTTAAAACCAAATGTTAGTAAAACCCCCAAATTTTATGAAACCAAATTTAAAAATATTTTGATTTTTTTTTAAATGGGGCGGGCAAATTTGGAGTATGACATTATGGTTTTTGTGCTTCCATTTGTATTATTGCTTGTGTGAAATATGCATGTTTCCATTTCTTTTATATATTTATTCTATTTTTTTGGTCAACTTTTGACTAAAAAGAGGGAGTGAAGTGTTATTGTTTTGTTTTTGTCCTAATGTTATGACAAACGTCCTTACATGTTAATTAACATTCTAATAGGATTGTGCTACTGCTAAGGAGAGATTAGTTATTGTGGTTGATTTTTGAATGCAACTATTTAGGGTAGCATTATAGTCTATCATGCTAACCGTGCTGGAGGAAATTGCTGGTGGAGTTGTGTGCAAAGATGTCAAACAAATCTTATCTGACTTTTTGCTAATGTGAGAAAATCCTAATTTGAGGCTGATTTTTTTATCTTCTGCTGCATGTGCCTCTAATGTGTGAACTTGGGTAGTTCATATTTGGTGTTTTGGATTTTCTGGGATTTAGGTTCTTCCTATTGAAGGGGGGGGGGGGGGGGGATGATTGTTTTAAACAGGGGGAGTAATGGTCCTGTTTTTGTAAATGCATATTATTCTTGACATATCTTATGATTGTAGTTTATATCTCAAGGTTTATCATGTTTTGGTTGTTTTAGCCAAAATTTATTAAAGGGGGAGATTGTTAGTTCCATAGTTTTATTATTGGCTAAATTTTGATAAAATATGGTTCTATACTGATGTTGCGCAAGATGTTGTAACATCTTCATCAATTGCCCTAATAGTTATACTGTTATGTGTTTCAGTTAGATGTCAAAGACATATGTCGTGATATCTTGGTATGTGTATAGTAGGCGCTGCTGTTACATATCTCTTGACAAATTTGATTTAATTGATGAGATTCTTTTGGATATACCTCATCATTATGCGCGAGTCAAGGAGATTATTTAGGAACAAAGTGCAGATCTAATTGGATTTCTTAAAATGGATCTTGGAGACTTTTTAGAAATATTTAAAGAGATTTGGTTCTATTTTTATGTGAAGATCTTGCAGCTGGTTTAAAACATAAAGATTGTACCTTTGAAGAGTCCAAGCCTATACTACAAGAGTCTATAAATAACTACTTGCTAGACCTAAAATAACAAGCATTCACAACAAAGAAAACGTGGATGCAACATGATAGTTTAGGGTTTTGGGAGTCTTTTTAATTCTTTGTGTTTGTGTTCTTTGTATATCACTCATGTATCTTTTGATGCATTGAGTTGAATGATTGTTGCTTGTTTATCAAGCTATTATTCTCACCCATGAGCTTTTAAGCAAAGGGTTGAGTATTATTATTAATTAAGAGTCTTGACTAAGTATTATAGATTGGAAGTGTAATCTTCTATTTTGATACTAGTTACTGGGATTATAACTAGTTTGCTTATCACTACGGTGATTAGAAGTGAGAGATTCTCATATCTAGGAGGTTCCTTGGTAGAAGTTGCATTGGGTAGTTATTAGGAGAAAAGTTGTAAACTAGGATTATTTGGGATTTTAACTAATACTATATAGTAGATTTCCTTCTTGGCTTGGTAGCCCTAGAGTAGGTGATGTTGCACCAAAATGGGTTAAGAATTGATTGTATTCTTTAACCTTCAGCAATTTAATTTTGCATTGTTTCAATTTTTGGTAAAAGTTTCTGTCAGCAGGTGATGTTATAACATCTGTCCTGATATCGTGTTTTATGTTGAGACATCTGTTTTAACACTTGTTTTAAAGTGCCATAATTTCATCCTTGAATTATGGAACAAAAATATCACAGGTTTCCTAAATTGTCTCAACATCCAATTTTATAAACTTATGTATAGTTGGAGATAGAATCATTTGTTCCAATTATATCCTTATGGGCCTGCACAAGTATATGAGATATATCCATATGAAATCTCACAAAATCAAATTAGAATCTTCCAGAAGCAACGGCAGCACCTGCTGTGACAATTAGTCAAGATGTCATGACATCTTGCTCAACATCTAGATGTGATACACATTTTACCAAATGAAACATATTTGACCAAATGAAACATATTTTATCAAAATTGTTGCCAATCATAAAATCACAGACCTAACAGATCCCTATCAAAGTACTTCTTCCATGTGGCTAATAATCTTTGAGTCATATATGAAGGTCAAACGTTACTAGGATTCCTATATTACAATTAGGTAAACAGAGTCCCGAATGAAGATTACCACTAATTATAGTGATCACCTTCACGGACTACACTACACATTACTATAACATGAAATGTTAGATATTTTGATTATATTTTGTCGCATTTGATTGTGATCAATGAGATCCTTCGCATCGTGAAATGCAACAAAGATCTTTCATCAGGACACCTATTTTAGATGGAAGAGTAATAGTGAATCAAGAAACAAAGATCAAGTTGCACTAGGATACTCCTGAAATAAGAAGATACAAAGAATCCCAAGTGCAGAGCTAATGGTGGTTTTGACAATCTCCACCGCTGGAAAAATGCTTATGAGATACCTCATAGATGACGGATTCCCTGTGATAACTTTCAATCTGACACGGTTGAGTAATCAAATCCTCGGTAGTTAGATCTAAACGCACGTGTTAGTGGAGATATTTTGACCTTCTAAAATTCAATAACTTACTCTCACATAATAATAAAGATCACGCCGTTTGAAGGAGAGAGGATGCAAGAGGAAGGTTCTCTGGGTTTTCGATTACCTTGATGGAAAAAATCGTCCCAGATGTCTTTGCTCAACCGTCCTATCAAGCTAAACACGCGACTTTGCCAAGACCGATCCTTTCTCTGAGACGCTGCGTTCTAGTTGTCCATCAAAGCCCTGTCTTAAGTAGCCTTGAAAGGATCAAGTTCGGTAACAGGGATATGGATTTTCTAAAAGAATTAGTTAGCCTGATACACTTCCTGGTCGACATCTCTGTACACATTCTTCAAAGTTTTGTGAAAATACTTCTGAACTCTCTCCTTTAGAGAGGCCATTTGGCTACATGAGCCCTGTGATCCTCAGTATATGACTCATTCTCTTGTGGAAGAGATTTTTGAGTCTTCTTAGCATGATGGTCCACCTTCGTGATAAGTGGTTATCTATTTATGTTGTTTCCTATCTGCATTGAAGGTTGTTCATATTACCCATCATTATGCTCGAATTGAAGTCTATGTTTCCTTTGACTGAGTTGTGGTAGACGAAGTCTTACTATCTCCATAATAGGTAGTAGAGGTAAGGTTGGCCTCCACCGTGGAGTTTGAAGAGATTCAACTTGATATACATTCTCAAATGGAAGTATAGGAGGGCATGCTTCTGTTCAGGTGGAGTCAAATCATGCGTTCCTAGCTTGTTCTAGCATGTGGACCGATAGGGAATTTCATTCTTTAATTTATGATAAATATTATACTTATTTCTCTTGCCTCTCCAAGGAACCTCATCAAAAGGAATTTATAGAATTGTCTTCCCATACTCGCCGAGCGTCACCCAGTATGGTGTTTGGGGTTGCTGGGCAGGGAAAGGTCTTCTTACCTAACTATCTCTAACAAGAGAGATAAAACCTCAAGGAGTGGGTCAACGACCTTTCAATTGAGCGAAATCACTACCTAGAGGAGATTCTAGGTGTTTCCAACAAATTCCTGGCTATAGATGCCGCTGTAGAATTTTTTTAGTACCCCAATGTGATCGGTGGGAACGAGAACTGACTGTTTTGGAACGTTGGTTCGCGTTTGCGTTTGTTTTTGTAAAGTGTCGCGGTAAGTAAGAGTCGCCACCGTCTTTTATTTTATCCAACAAGGAAAGGACAAAAGCACAAAAAAAATTCCTTTTCGAGGTATTTCTCGGGTTCAGGAGGTAGATTATAGAAAGGGAAGGTGTTAGCACCCTTTCTATCCGTGGTTATCCACGGGCTCTTAGGTACTTGCTCATTATGTTTTCAAAAGATTTCTTTTCTTTGTGATTGTGGGTTTTGAAACGAGTTTTGTTTTTGAAGAAAGTGTAAGTGCGAAAAGTTTGTTTTGTTTTTTGAAAGGAGCAAGTACTTAAGAACCTCTACCTACTCAAAAAGGAATTAAACTGTGCAAATGTCCTTTAGACAGTGCTATCCCACTATTGAGGAGTAGGTAGCACCATCATTGGATTTTTAAGGGTCAATTCGATTTAAGGGACGTGTGGTCACTAAAGCAATGTTAGGATGCTTTAGCGATAACCCTAATGTCTTAGATCATTTTTATCGAGGCAACCATTTCGAGGCAACTTTGATCTTTGGACAGGAGGGCGACCTCTAATACATCCTATACTTAATGACCACGTTCAAGGCAACCAAGTGAGGTCTACCCTAAGGGTGGCATGTGCAAGTGTGTCAATTTTCAGTTATATTATCTTTGCATGTCATGGTGAGCTACTGTTGATTTTAAGTTAAGAGTTAATCTTGTCATGCATAGCATAATTAGCATACATCTAGACAGTTAATATATGTACAGGAATTTAAAGTATGGAAATTGTAAATCCTACGCTATTACAAGACTTTGGGGAGGGGTATTATTTACATGTCCAAAATTGGGGGAATAAAGCAGTAAAGTAAAAGTCTTAGTTAAGCTATTACAAACCAATAAGCAGTTACAATAAAATAAACGCACGTGAATCTGAACATAACCTCTAAAAAATCCTAAGAATAAAATCTTTTTTGTTGTTTTATTTTATTTTGAGAAATGATAAATGCTCAATTAAGTCAAATTTAATTAATTAAAGAGAAAACTGATTAAAATTAACTCCGAAACATACTTAATATTTTTTGCATTTTTTGTTTATGAAAAGGATTGAATTTAAATAAATCCTAAGTCTACTGATTTTAAAATTGGAGAAAATAAGTTAAAATAATTAACTAAATTAAATCCTAATTCTAAGTTACTTATTTTTATGATTTTTATGTTGATTAAAAAAAACAAATAAAATGGTCCAAACGAAAATGAAATCAGGCAGTAAATCAAGAAAAAAATAAAATAATTCTAGAGGCCTGGGTCGAAAGAAGTGTGGGCTACCTTTCGACCCAGTGAAGAGGCTGGATCGAAGGTGCATGAGGGGATTCACTCTGAGGGTGTTCGATCTGGATATGTCATCCTTCGATCTGGAAGTCCTGGGTCTAGTTCGAAGCTAAGCTGCTGAGCTTCGAAACTCTGAACAGGATCCTGAGAATATATTTCCTGCAAAAACAAAACACATGTTAAAGGTCCAGGGGGGACTTTTACCCCCCTGATTCGAATCTCCTCCCTATTCGCACCTGCTGAATCTGGGTCTGGGTTTATTTTATCCTGGGATTCGAAGGAGAAACTCAGATTGTGCCCAAGCAAAGGCACAATCTCATCTCTACGATGTAGCTTATATGTAGCACATTAAATCATTCACAAACAATAGTAATAACGTGAATATGCAATCAGAGATCGAAATGAGTTTGAGATTAGATTTCTTTTTACCAAACAGAAGTGCTTTGATCTATGATTCTGAGTGTGGAATGGCTGGTGCAAGGATTGGGTATGGCTTCCTGGAAGTGCTGATGATTTTTGGCAGCGTATCTCCAAGTTCTCCCTGTTTCTTTTCTCTATTTTTTTCTGTATATTTTCCTGTGTGTTTTTTCTTGTTGTTGTTCACCCCTTGAAATGTGCCACTGGCCCTTGTATTTATAGGATCATGGGGGTCTAGTAACGGCAAGAGACAACCAATTAAACAGGCCATTAAAGCCAGGAGACAAGAATCAGACACATTAAATTATTTCCTTTTTTGAAATATTCATGTCTCTTTGGAATCTGGAATGAACCTGGACATGTTTTGGTTTTCGAATGCCTTCAGGCCATGCTCTTCGATTGGCCTTGAGTTGCCTCCTTCGAATGGACTTCTCATGTACCTTTCGAATGAGCCTTCTGAATGCTTCTTCGAATGGTCTTGAGTTGAACAGAAACACTCTGGTCGAATCAGCTCTTTAGGAACAGAAAAGGCAAGAATCTGGTCTTTAACTCAGGAATTAAATCCACAATCAGCATTTAATTATTTCCATATTTGCAAGGTAAACATGCCATTTTCTCATGTTCAGTGTACCTGGACATGTTTTCTGAGTGCCCTTTGATGGCCTCTTCTAAATGACCTGGGAGGTGTTCTTCGAATGGCCCTTGTCCAAATATCAATCGAAGGATCCCAATCGAAAGGCTTTGTTAACAGGCCAATCGAAATGTGCTGTTCATGCTAATCGAAGGACCTGGTTAATCATGCATGTCGAAGCTGCCTTGACATAATTCCAATCGAAGTGCTTGTCCATAATGCCAATCGAAGTGCTTGCAGAATGCCAATCGAAAGGTCTTTCAGAGTGCCAATCGAAAGGTCTTAAAGGATGCAAATCGAAGTGCTTGTCCATAATGCCAATCGAAGTGCTTTTCCATGCCAATCGAAAGGCTCATTCAGAATACCAATCGAAGGGTCTTTCAGAATGCCAATCGAAAGGTACTTAAAGCACTACTCAAAAGTTTTCTTTTTCCTTAGGTAAGAGTTTATGATCAACCATGCAGGGGGAAGACTTTAGAAAACATGAGAGGGAAAATTTTGGGGTACAACAGTTGCCCCTGTTCAATTTTCTTAAACCTGAGGATATAGATTGGCTTTCGAGCCTTTCGTGATCCGAAGGTGGAAGATAATTGAACACTAGAGTGCCCAGAAATTTGCACTCGCATGGTGTAGTATCAGCGTTGTGACGTCAGGAATGGGCTTATAGATGCCATTTGGAGATTGTTGGTAGGAGGATGGGCTTATAGATGCCATCTACAGGAGTGTCGATCACATAAGAGATTCCTTAGCGAGAACTTGCATACCTGTTGCTTGTAGAAGATTCCACTGAGGAAGTCTAACTTTGTTGAGATTTAGGAACCGACTCGTGCTCAAAGGGAGTATACCGTTGAGGTTATAGTACTTGTCCATGCTATGACGTAGGGAAACATCTTCATCAAGATCTAGGAACTGTCTCGTGCCCACCGGGAGTATACCGCTGAGGTTATAAAACTTATCCACACTATGACGG
Organism: Vicia faba; assembly: GCA_948472305.1. Taxonomy (NCBI): domain Eukaryota; kingdom Viridiplantae; phylum Streptophyta; class Magnoliopsida; order Fabales; family Fabaceae; genus Vicia; species Vicia faba. Next base: position 27,481,230 of record OX451739.1, read on the forward strand.
AGGAGAACATCAAGATCTAGGAACTGACTCATGCTTAATGGGAGTATACCGTTGAGGTTATAGTACTCGTCCACACTATGACATAGGGAAACATCTTCATCAAGATCTAGGAACTGTCTCGTGCCCACCGGGAGTATACCGCTGAGGTTATAGAACTCGTCCATACTATGACGAAGGAGAACATCAAGATCTAGGAACTGACTCGTGCTCAATGGGAGTATACCGTTGAGGTTATAATACCTATCCACACTATGACGTAGGGAAACATCTTCATCAAGATCTAGGAACTGTCTCGTGCCCACCGGGAGTATACTGTTGAGGTTATAGAACTTTTCCACACTATGACGGAGGAGAACATCAAGATCTAGGAACTGACTCGTGCTCAATGGGAGTATACCGTTGAGGTTATAGTACTTGTCCATACTATGATGTATGGAAACATCTTCATCAAGATCTAGGAACTGTCTCGTGCCCACCGGGAGTATACCACTGAGGTTATAAAACTTGTCCACACTATGACGAAGGAGAACATCAAGATCTAGGAACTGACTCGTGCTCAATGGGAGTATACCGTTGAGGTTATAGTACTTGTCCACACTATGACATAGGGAAACATCTTCATCAAGATCTAGGAACTATCTCGTGCCCACCGGGAGTATACCGCTGAGGTTATAAAACTTATCCATACTATGACGGAGGAGAACATCAAGATCTAGGAACCGACTCGTGCTCAATAGGAGTATACCGTTGAGGTTATAGTACTCGTCCACACTATAACATAGGGAAACATCTTCATCAAGATCTAGGAACTGTCTCGTGCCCACTGGGAGTATACCGCTGAGGTTATAGAACTCGTCCACACTATGACGGAGGAGAACATCAAGATCTAGGAACTGACTCGTGCTCAATAGGAGTATACCGTTGAGGTTATAGTACCTGTCCACACTATGACGTAGGAGAACATCAAGATCTAGGAACTGACTCGTGCTCAATGGGAGTATACCGTTGAGGTTATAATACTTGTCCACACTATGACGTAGGGAAACATCTTCATCAAGATCTAGGAACTGTCTCGTGCCCACCGGGAGTATATCGCTGAGGTTATAGAACTTGTCCACACTATGACAGAGGAGAACATCAAGATCTAGGAACTGACTCGTGCTCAATGGGATTATACCGTTGAGGTTATAGTACTTGTCCACACTATGACGTAGGGAAACATCTTCATCAAGATCTAGGAACTGTCTCGTGCCCACCGGGAGTATACCGCTGAGGTTATAGAACTTATCCACACTATGACGGAGGAGAACATCAAGATCTAGGAACTGACTCGTGCTCAATGGAGTATACCGTTGAGGTTATAGTACTTGTCCATACTATGACGTAGGGAAACATCTTCATCAAGATCTAGGAACTGTCTCGTGCCCACCGGGAGTATACCGCTGAGGTTATAGAACTTATCCACACTATGACGGAGGAGACCGTCGAGATTGAGAGCCTTATCTGAAATTCAACTGATGATAATTCAATTGAGATGTAAGAACTGGTCAGATCTTCGACGTAATTGAGAACTTTAACTGTATCCTTCCTGAAAGGTAAAGGTCAGTAATATGCAATGCATGATATAGATCAGGCAATGATGTTTTCAAAATAAATGAGATTGTATTCGTATGATGCGTATATGCATGTATCATGATGTATGGGAATGTGATGTTTTAGCTGGGGAAAATAAATCCCGGAGCTGCTGGAGAATAGAGTTGAGTTCTTCGTTTCCGTTGGGGATGATGAACGAAGATGATTGTGAGAATAAACCTGTAGGAGAAGAGAACTCTGTTGTGGAATGAACTTGATGAAGAGATTACTCTGAGGGGAATTACTCTGTGGGGAGGAGATGTTCTGCTGAGGATTTTAATGATGAACTTCGTTGGGGATTCCATTGATAAGCTCTGTTGGGGATTTCAATGATGAACTCCGCTGGGGATGGATTACCGTTGCTGGTGATATTGAACCTGTTGAGGATAGAAGTCCTGCTGGGGGAAAGAAAGAACTTTGTTGGGGAAATGGCTCCACCGGGGAAGAGGAGTTATGGTCCTTTTATTTGTAGTAGTCGGAGAGGCAAACTCAAGCTGGGGAATCCTGGTGTTGTTGGGGAAATAAACCCTGTTGTCAGTCCGCTAGAGAGGTGACATCTTCGTTGGGGGAAGTCCTCGAGGATTCTTGAGGTTGATTCAGCTGGGGAAAGGGGTCAGAGATTAAACCCTTGCTGGGATGTCATCCTATGAGAAGGATTTTGGGGGGATTTGTCATTGTCCCTAGTAGCAAGTGTTTGTGACATTGCTAGAAAATGTTTAATTGTACGTAACCCTTCACCGAGATTGATGTTCAATGCCCCAAGTGACGGAGATGGGGACTTGCCCCTGGTTACTATGCACTTCTTCATAGATTTCTTGAAATCTTGACTGGACTGCCCCAGGTGTGCTGGATAGTGACATGTCAAGTCCCCTTGTTGATAGGAGATTTGTCAATGGAAGTGTCGTCCTTTTTGAAGTGATTTTGTTCACTGAGAGGGCTTTCGTTCATCGGATATTCGTTGTGTGAATTTCTCCGCTGTCAAACAAATAGCCAAATGCAAATAGTGATATTCAAATAATGCAAAGTTCATGCTTGTCTCGAAGTTTTGAAAAATGCGTTTTTTAGCAGAAAACTTTTTATAAGAGAAATTCAACACAAGATTTAGGGCAAAGCCTTACAGGAGTCAGGATACATTTTGTAACAGTATGCTTTTGATCTAACCCATGCTTCAGTTAGGACTTTTGAAGGGTTGTAACGTGGCTTGGTTCACGGTTTAAGAAACAAAGGATAAAGGCTCAAAGTATATTTGTACCCACCCGCTCTTCGTGATGTTCTTCAATCCTAAACTCAGTTAATTGTGCGTCGAACTCTATTCGAATTTGGAACGAAGTTTTGGTGATGGTTCACACAAGTTGGATTTTGGAAGGCAGTCATTTTTGCAACATTTTTCATTTTGTTGAGGATTTGTAGCGACCTCGTTCTTTTGATTTATTATCCCTAATTTTGCCTGACTGTTTCTATTTTCGAGATTATAGTTAGCGGGATTCCCCAACTTTCTTAAGCTTCCTTTATAGGTTTTGGCTCAGTGGGCTTTTCTCTTTTGAGGGATTGACTGCCTATGAGATAAGGAACCACCACTGTCTTTTGATTCCAGAGGAATACTTTTGATGTCGTTCGTTGTATTATGAACTGAGAGTTTTGCGACTTCAATGCGCATCTTTTTGAATTAACTGAGAGACTACCCTGCCCCAGGTTTAAATTAAAGGTTTCAATTTGTGAAAAGAAAAACTCCAACTTCTTTGGCTCGAAGGGGTTGACAATGGATTATCTTCCTTATAACTCCAGTGTTTAGGATTTTAAAGAAATGCCTGTACATCGCCAGCAAGGTCTGTCCAAAAGCATACTGTATGAGATTATGGCATTGTTTCGTCATCCTCCCTCTAAAGGCTTGTAACTTTTAGCAAGAGTTGAATGTCATAAAGTGAGTAAAAAGCATAGTTTAAATGTAATGAAAATAATTGGATCAAATCAAGACAAACATATGCAATGCATTAATGAAACAAAGTTTGACATTAACAAATAATTGTTTGAATAACAAAAGAAATTACAACTTCAGAATTCAAATGAACAAAAGTCTCTTAGTTTGAACTAGTCATCTCAGATGGAGAATTCTCAGCGGAAGATTTTCATCTCGCCATCCGGCATGAACTCCAGCACCCTTCCGTCAATTATGTCTTGGATCTTGTTCTTCAGAGTCCAATAGTCGTCGGTGTCATGTCCCGGAATGTCAGAGTGGTATGCACACCTTTCATTGGGATGATAGGTAGGAGCAAAGGTGTTAGGATTCCGGGGAGGATCCTTTAAAGTAATCAGATTGACCTCTAACAAGCATTTTAGTATTAGAGATGATGGTATATCAGTCTCAGAGAAATGTCTTCCAGACGTATTTCGCTTACGCCGATTACCCTGTTGATGCTGGCGAGGTTGATGTTGGGCTTGTGACCCTGAAGCAAGCTGAGGAGCTTTTCCCTTTCCTTCTTGCCCCAAAGGTGGTTGAATGATGGCTTGATCTTCAACCCTAGTCGTTTTCCCCACTTGGTTATTTTGAAGCAGCTTGTTGACGAGGACCCTGAGCTCTTCTTGTCTTTGAGCTAAGTCTTGAATGAGAGCCATCTGACTCACCAGCTGTCCCATCATCTGGATCTTCATTGTTGCCAACTCAATTTGTAGCCCTTCCAACTGATCATTCCTGATGCCTCCTGGATTCCCTAGGACCAAGCCCCTTGTGAGGAGAGCTTTTATTTCTTCTTGCCCATGGGATAGGTTCAAGAACATTTCTTGAAGTTAGGCGTTTTGAGCCCGGAGATCTTGGTTGTCTGGTTGGAAAGCCATTGCTGAAATAAACAGCGAGAACATGAGAGACCTATACTGGAAGACCTGTTATGCAATGATATGTATGATATATGTATGAAATGTTTTCAAGGATCTCGCGGGGTAAACAAGAAACGGTTAGAATTTGAATCTGATAGCTTGATTGAAGGAACTTCATGTTGCTGAGAGTCCTTATTCAAGAGTCAAGCTCACCATATCGAGTGGGTCATAGCCCCTAACTCAAGTTATCGTGCTTGGATTTCTAGACAACTTTGGCTAGAGGAAAATAAATCCCCTTTTCCCCTTGCTAGCCATTTGATTTACCATAACCTGCATCACAGACCCTTGAGATCCTTGAAATGGTTAAAGAAATGTTAAGGCATGATGTTATAATGTGTATGCTATGCGTTTAAGCAAAAGTGTGAGGTGATGTAAGTAAACCCTACACTAAGTCCAAATTATTGGATAAGGACTGTAAACAAAACCTGCAAGGAACTCATGTTATCAGATAACAAGAATGTGCAAGTAGTTCAAGTTTGAAGGCACACAAGTCACACATAAGAGCCCTTAGATTACAGGCTTGCATGAGGTTCCATAGGTAAGTACCCTCTTGAGTTTAGTTGGCTCAAAACCTGTCCTATAAATAGTAACCGGGTTCTAAGGAGCTCAATATCATTGGATTGTTTTCTATGTTCATTGTTTTGGTTTAGCCACTTAACTGGCGACCAAAATATTCCAAGAAAACAACCCTCAATGAGTGTAGTATCGAGTATCTACCAACTTCGGACTGCACCAAAGTCGGTCATATCACTACCCCTAAAAAAGGCCAAGATGGTCAAGTAAGATTCTAAGATCAATTGATGCTTCACGACACCACGCGGAGGCCCCGTACTCTCCTTGACTTAACTCAAGGGTTACCGGTACTCACCAAAGTGCCACATCAACGTAGCTACTGTTTCAACCATGTCGGTATACCCCGCACAGTTCCCTCACAGTTTGTTGCTACTTACCTAAAGGGTATCCCCAGATCCAGGTTAGGATCTATAGAAATCTGATACAAACCCACAAAATTAAGAGCATACAAAGCAATACAATTGAAAACATAAGTGATCTAATCCTAAGGTACACCTCACTTATATAATCCCCAGCAGAGTCGCCAGATCTGTGATCGGTGGGAACGAGAACTGACTGTTTTGGAACGCTGGTTCGCGTTTGCGTTTGTTTTCGCAAAGCATCGTGGTAAGCAAGAGTCACCGCCGTCTTTTATTTTATCCAACAAGGAAAGGACAAAAGCACAGAAAAATTCCTTTTCGAGGTATTTCTCGGGTTCGGGAGGTAGATTATAGAAAGGGAAGGTGTTAGCACCCTTTCTATCCGTGGTTATCCACGGGCTCTTAGGTACTTGCTCACTATGTTTTCAAAAGATTGCTTTTCTTTGTGATTGTGGGTTTTGAAAAGAGTTTTGTTTTTGAAGAAAGTGTAAGTGCGAAAAGTTTGTTTTGTTTTTTGAAAGGAGCAAGTACTTAAGAACCTCTACCTACTCAAAAAGGAATTAAACTGTGCAAATGTCCTTTAGACAGTGCTATCCCACTATTGAGGAGTAGGTAGCACCGTCGTTGGAGTTTTAAGGGTCAATTCGATTTAAGGGACGTGTGGTCACTAAAGTAATGTTAGGATGCTTTAGCGGTAACCCTAATGTCTTAGATCATTTTTATCGAGGCAACCATTTCGAGGCAACTTTGATCTTTGGACAGGAGGGCGACCTCTAACACATCCTATACTTAAAGACCACGTTCGAGGCAACCAAGTGAGGTGTACCCTAAGGGTGGCATGTGCGAATGTGTCAATTTTCAGTTATATTATCTTTGCATGTCATGGTGAGCTACTGTTGATTTTAAGTTAAGAGTTAATCTTGTCATGCATAGCCTAATTAGTATACATCTAGACAGTTAATATATGTACAGGAATTTAAAGTGCGGGAATTGTAAATCCTACACTATTACAAGGCTTCAGGGAGGGGTATTATTTACATGTCCAAAATTGGGGGAATAAAGCAGTAAAGTAAAAGTCTTAGTTAAGCTATTACAAACCAATAAGCAGTTACAATAAAATAAACGCGCGTGAATCTGAACATAACCTCTAAAAAATCCTAAGAATAAAATCTTTTTTGTTGTTTTATTTTATTTTGAGAAATACTAAATGCTCAATTAAGTCAAATTTAATTAATTAAAGAGAAAACTGATTAAAATTAACTCCAAAACATACTTAATATTTTTTGCATTTTTTTGTTTATGAAAAGGATTGAATTTAAATAAATCCTAAGTCTACTGATTTTAAAATTGGAGAAAATAAGTTAAAATATTAACTAAATTAAATCCTAATTCTAAGTTACTTATTTTTATGATTTTTATGTTGATTAAAAAAAACAAATAAAATGGTCCAAACGAAAATGAAATCAGGCAGTAAATCAAGAAAAAAACAAAATAATTCTGGAGGCCTGGGTCGAAAGAAGTGTGGGCTGCCTTTCGACCCAGTGAAGAGGCTGGATCGAAGGTGCATGAGGGGCTGCACTCTGATGGTGTTCGATCTGGATATGTCATCCTTCGATCTGGAAGTCCTGGGTCTAGTTCGAAGCTAAGCTGCTGAGCTTCGAAACTCTGAACAGGATCCTGAGAATATATTTCCTGCAAAAACGAAACACATGTTAAAGGTCCAGGGGGGACTTTTACCCCCCTGATTCAAATCTCCTCCCTATTTGCACCTGCTGAATCTGGGTCTGGGTTTATTTTATCCTGGGATTCGAAGGAGAAACTCAGATTGTGCCCAAGCAATGGCACAATCTCATCTCTGCGATGTAGCTTATATGTAGCACATTAAATCATTCACAAACAACAGTAATAACGTGAATATGCAACCAGAGATCGAAATGAGTTTGAGATTAGATTTCTTTTTACCAAACAGAAGTGCTTTGATCTATGATTCTGAGTGTGGAATGGCTGGTGCAAGGATTGGGCATGGCTTTCTGGAAGTGCTGATGATTTTTGGCAGCGTATCTCCAAGTTCTCCCTGTTTCTTTTCTCTATTTTTTTCTGTATATTTTCCTGTGTGTTTTTTCGTGTTGTTGTTCACCCCTTGAAATGTGCCACTGGCCCTTGTATTTATAGGAGCATGGGGGTCTAGTAACGGCAAGAGACAACCAATTAAACAGGCCATTAAAGCCAGGAGACAAGAATCAGACACATTAAATTATTTCCTTTTTTGAAATATTCATGTCTCTTTGGAATCTGGAATGAACCTGGACATGTTTTGGTTTTCGAATGCCTTCAGGCCACGCTCTTCGATTGGCCTTGAGTTGCCTCCTTCGAATGGACTTCTCATGTACCTTTCAAATGAGCCTTCTGAATGCTTCTTCGAATGGTCTTGAGTTGAACAGAAACACTCTGGTCGAATCAGCTCTTTAGGAACAGAAAAGGCAAGAATCTGGCCTTTAACTCAAGAATTAAATCCACAGTCAGCATTTAATTATTTCCATATTTGCAAGGGAAACATGCCATTTTCTCATGTTCAGTGTACCTGGACATGTTTTCTGAGTGCCCTTTGATGGCCTCTTCCAAATGGGCTGGGAGGTGTTCTTCGAATGGCCCTTGTCCAAATATCAATCGAAGGATCCCAATCGAAAGGCTTTGTTAACAGGCCAATCGAAAGGTGTTGTTCATGCCAATCAAAGGACCTGGTTAATCATGCCTGTCGAAGCTGCCTTGACATAATTCCAATCGAAGTGCTTGTCCATAATGCCAATCGAAGTGCTTGCAGAATGCCAACCGAAAGGTCTTTCAAAGTGCCAATCGAAAGGTCTTAAAGGATGTAAATCGAAGTGCTTGTCCATAATTCCAATCGAAGTGCTTGTCCATGCCAATCGAAAGGGTCATTCAGAATACCAATCGAAGGGTCTTTCAGAATGCCAATCGAAAGGTACTTAAAGCACTACTCAAAAAATTTCTTTTTCCTTAGGCAAGAGTTTATGATCAACCATGCAGGGGGAATACTTTGGAAAACATGAGAGGGCAAATTTTGGGGTACATCACCCAACAATCTAGCTAAAAAGGTAATCCTACATTCTCTAAAAGTAATCTGGAAGAATGAGATTTTGGTTATGGCTAAGGCATCTTTGTCTAAGGTAAATGTCACTATAGAAAAATAAAACCGGTCCTCAAATCATACTCGAAAAAGGATAGAAGAAATAGAGAAGTATCTAAAAGAGTCTTGGGAGATTCAAAAGAAGGCTGAGGACGGCCTTCGCGCGATGCGTCAAGAGAAACTTGATCTCTCTAAAGAGATTGTCATATTTATATAAGAGGGTTTATTCATCACTGAAGGTATCTTTGAGAGTGCCTTAAATAAAGTGAAGTATTTTTTATCATAATGTTCGAGTATCCCAGTATCTAGTTCGTTTTAATCAAGCTATCGAGGACAGAAGAGTGATCTCTTTGACAGACTAGCACTAGAGTATAATACTTTTTACTAGCGTGCTTGTACCCAACATATATGCAATTTTGATGTTTTTATCTTGTAATATATATATATATATATATATATATATATATATATATATATATATATATATATATATATATATATATATATATATATATATATATATATATATATATATATATATATATATATATATATATATAGACACACACACACTTCAATTTATTACTCACTCATATATTACTTGACATGTGGTGTTATCTTTGGTCCCAACTTCGTTTCTCTAGGACTTAACTTTTCCTCTGAGCTTTACGCCAAGTTTACAGGATGTCTTTAGGGACCCTACCCTCCCAAGGGTCAGTACCCCTTCTTATGTCCCCAGTTGAAAACCTAGTTCGAGGAGGACGTATAGTGGACTCAATGTGGCCTATAGAGTGTAGATATCTACCAATATGGTTGAGTAAGTTATTTTCCATTTTGTGGCTTGCTTTCTTTGCATCATGGGGTTTTGATAGATTTAGTCACATGCTTGTAGAATTTGTGATAACACTCTCGAGTCTTTGTGACGAGGATTTGATATCTCTAGTCATGCCTCAAACTCATCGTTGCCTGCAGGTGGTTGGATAGCCATGTCTTTTAGATGCTCGATCAATAAGGCCATATTGATTTCCATGGTTTTGCCTTTGCCTTTTTCTATTCCTATTGCAAAGTCTTGTGGATCATTTTTACCCCAGAAATATATGTACTTATTATCTTCAGCTCATCATGAGAGTTGTTGTACTTTAGCTTGAATTGGACTAAAGAAGTCTTTGTGTCCAAATTTGATGCGAATGGTTGGCCTAGGATGAAAATGTAGACACTCTTACAAGGAACCACTAGCTAGGAATTGAGAATCAATAGTTCTGATATCCCTTCCTTTTCCTAAGGGAACATTATCTTGATGTATTTCTAAGGATGAGTTATAGTTTTATTATACGTGTGTAACTTGGATCTTTTGTAAGACATAAACTTTTCCTTCTTCAACATCAACTTCTCAAAGAGATTCGAGTACATGATGTCACAGGAAATTCTGCCATCAATCAATACTCTAGATACTTCAAAGTTGGCAATTGCGTCCTTTATCACTAAATGAAATATCTCATTTGGGATCCCTCATATCCTCTCGCTATCCCAAAATTCGAGGATTGGTCTTTCTAGACTCTTGGTTAAAATGCTTATGTCCTTCTTGCTGACGACAATTAACTCAACAATATCCCTCTTCATTGAATTATTGGACATGTTGCTTTCCCTCAAGGCATCTTACGTGATGGAAGTGAGGTATTGGCGCGTCCTCTTGTGCCCTTCATCTTCCCAGCAACTTACATATTTTTCTTTGCCCCCGACCATGACTTCAACCATTTTCTTGGGGGGATTGTTTTCTCTTTGGAGAGTCTTCTCAGTTTCTCTTACTATCCTAGGTTTATTCATTCAATCTCCCCTTCTTAATTAGCCATTCAATTTCATCTTTCAGTTGGAAGCAATTGTTTGTGTTGTGGTTGTGACTCTAGTGAAAATAGTAGTATTTGGATTTATTTGTCTGGGCGTCCTCCTAACCTGATATGGGTTCCTTATCTCGACTTCTTTAATCTTTGTGTTAGCGCATTCCTTCAAGATTTTCTTCAGTTATTCAAGGGGGTGTAAGCATCAAACCTGGAGCGGAGTTTGGGCTCATTTTCTCTTTTAAAGTGTCTAACACCTTTCTCTTATGGCCTTCACAAATATTCATTTATGTGTGGAACAACGTCGGGTGCGGCCAGCCTTTGGATTGATCTAGACGATTTGCATGACATTCGTGTAAAAAATTGTCTATTCAGTGGAGAGAAAAGATCTACATATTCCACATTCGATATCTCATTGCTTTATCGTTTAGTCTTTTTCTTTTAAGCCTTACGAACGACTCAGACCATGTTCTAAGTTTTTTTTCTTGTTTACTAAAGAAGAATTGTATCATTAAACCAGAAATCAAAATATTAGATAGTAACAAATAAAACACGAGGATTAGTTCCTAAATAATAAATAATATAGGCCAAGACAAGAAAATGAACGACTATATTCACTTGCTCACTAATAAAATAAAGGGTTAATGAAATTTTTGGTCTCTCTAAACATCTCAAATTTTGTTTTTAGTTTCTCTAAAATTTTCCTTCAAAGAATAGTCCTCTTAAAAATTTAAAATTTAAATTTTGGTCCCTCCTACAATTTAGCGACGGTTTTTATAATTTAACGACGGTTTTAGCGACGAAATTAGAAATCATTTTAACAACGATTTTATCATGAGAGACCAAAAATTAAAATTTTAATTTTTAAAAAGACTATTCTTTAAAAAAAAGTTTAAAAAATTAAAAACAAAATTTAAAAAATTTAGACTGACCAAAAAATTTATTAACCCTAAAATAAATACAATTAACTATGAAGCCATATTCTGAATGATCATATATTATATACTACTTATTGACTAATACTGCTACCTACGTGTACTAAGAACATCATCCAAAATAAAACGTGGCCATATTCAAGCCATCTTTTAATGGCTTGCATAATCAAGATATTAAAAAAAAAAAAAAAAGAATAAACGGAATATTAATGCTACTTCCTTCCATCAGATATAGAGAAGTTTCAGAAGACAAAACCGAGTTAAAAAACAACGAAAATTTCAAACCACAAAAAGTAAAAAATAAAAATAGCAAGTCATAAAACTATATCTTATATTCTAATTAATATACATATAGTTGTTCCATGATTACCTATTAAATACTCTATACAAGTACAATTATAGAATAACTCTATAATGATGGCTTCACATGGTCACAATTTATATTCTAAAACCTATATTTTTCTATAATTTATATAAATAGTTTAAATTGCCAACGACATTTTCACATGCACGAATAATATCCTCTAATAATATATCTTTAACTATATGACACCTAATTTAGCAATATACATATAAATATCTAGAACAACTTTTCTTGATATGGAATAGAGCAACTTCTTTTGACCTTTTAAGCACTCTAGAAAATATCTATATTGCCACCTTAGACGAGAACTGAATTCCACTTGTTTAGGGCATGAAATCTCAGGCCACAGATGATATTTCATATGAGACTTGTCTAACAATTTACAATTTATTTAAAGGTATTGAATGTAAAGTGTCTCAATCCTTGATAAAATTGTTTAATGACTAATATTATGATTATTTTTTAATGAAAAATATTATTTTTTCTATAGATATTTTATATATTTTATTTTAAAATATAAATTAAATTTTAAGAGTTTAAGGATTATATATTAATAGTATATAATATTTTTATACATTTATCTAATCAAATTCAAATAAATAATTTTTGTTACAATAATTTAAAATAATATAACTAAATAGCATTAAAGTAAAATATAATTGATAATTGTTTGATAATTTGAATTATTTATGATGTGTCTTTAAACTCGACTTTTCAACAAATACTAGTAATGCAATATGATATTATATTGAGTTTGTTGTTCTTGTTTATCCGCCAAATGGGGGATAATCTATTGATGGTTTATATTGAGGATGAACACGATTTAGAGATACCTCTGATATCTCTCTCTGTAGAAGGTGTAACACTCTGGTTTTGATGTATTGATTTTATTTGAATTATTGTAATTTATGTGTGTCTTATTTAATTGTTAAATTGTGATAATTAAATTAATTTGGGCGATAGGGGTGTGTGACATTGAGGTGGGAGTGTAGGGAGTAATTAAAAATTGGTAGAAGTTAGTTAAAATTATTAAAAATTATTTTAATAATTAAAACAATAATATTATTTTGGTGATTTATTTAATTGTAATGGAATAGGGAGATTGGGGTTAAATAATGAGTTATGAGAAGTAGAGGGGAGGAAGGAGTGTGAGATATAGAAGTTTGGGGTATAATTACAATTATAATTATAATTATCCTAATATAGTTACTTAGGTTTAAGAAATTTTGGTTATCAGAGTGTGAAAACAAATTTGGAGAATTAGAGGCAAGAGACTAAGAAGAGAGAAAAAGACTTAGAACTTAGGAAGACGAAGAGAATCAAACTAGGAAGACTTTTGATGTTAGATATTGTTATTGATGTTAAATTTCGTGTAGCCCTATGTGTGCAATATTCTGTTTTGAGTTGTTGAATGATTTCCGCCATTGTTGAATCTTGAAAGTTTGGGTGTATTGTATAATCATGTGAAATAGTGATTAATATTTTAATTTGATGAAATAAGATGTAAAACAGTAGAAAAATGTATTGTAATGTTGGATTCTAGAAATAAGTCGTTTCGACATGTTAGGGAGCATTTGTGTAGAGTTTAAGAATAAGTGATTATTATTGTACATGTAAAAATCGTATTTTTGGAAAATTGCATTGTGTTAATAGATTGCAGCCTTGAGTCAATTGATTGAATTTCCTTTTTGGCCATCATTCAATCGATTAATGGAAGGAATTGAATTGATTGTTTTCAATCCATATGCCACTTTTGAGAGAAATAGAGAGTGCATTTTTTTGGGAACAATCGATTGACACCATATGTCAATCGATTGTAGAAGGTCAAAAATGCAAAAAAAAAATTAATTTAGAGTGAGAACAATCAATTGATTGTTCCCTTCAATTGATTGCACCTTTAGATTTTTAGTCAAATATTGTTTGGATCATAACTTGAGATTCGTGACTTCGTTTGAGTTGTGGTCTAAAGTATTGGAAAGCTATTGTGAATTACCATCACATGGATAATTGATGAGAATGTTTGTAAGTTATGAAATGATATGATGTATTGAGCATGTTGAGTATGAATGTTATGTTGCCATCCTTATAATTGATGTTTCGCCATCTTTGTCATGTTATCTTTTTGCCGATATTTCTCCATCGCGCACATGTTTATTATCCTATTTTGATTCTCAATATCATTGTTAGGTGTAATATTTTACCATCTGATTTATTGATGTTTCGCCATCTTTGCCATGTTATCTTGCTATCTTTTTTCCGATGTTTCGCCATCGCACATATTCTTTTGCCGATGTTTCGCCATCGCGTATGTTTGTCATCCTACTTTGATCCTCGATATCATTTTTAGGTGCAATGTTTCATCGTCTTGTCTGATATTTTGCTATCATGCTGACGTTTTATCATCTTATCTGAGTTTGTGTTGCCATGCGATGTTTTGTCATCCATTTTTGTTGCTTTATCATTGCTGTTGATGTTTTGTCATTTATCTGATGTTTTGCCATCTTGATTGTTGCTTTTGTCTTCTTAACTAAAAAATACAAACCCACCAAAATATTTGAGCCGAACTACGACTGCTATGATTCCTTAAAAGGGATACGTAGACATTGGGGTAGGGCCGGAACGAGCACAAATTTTATTTTCCCTACATTATTTTCTCTTCTCTTTTTGCATGCATTCCCTCGTTGCATCTTCCTTTTTCCTTGTACAACTTAGATATAGATTTTTGCACCCATTAGATTAGAACAACAAGAGTGGATACCGTAGAGTACTATGGGCGTGTGGGGTGCTAATACCTTCCCCTAGTGTAACAGACTCCCTTACCCAATCTCTTGGTCATTTGATCGTGATTTCACCCTTCTCAGGTTTTCTCGATGTTTACCTTTCCCCTTCTTGCGGGATAAAAGAAGTTTTGTGGCGACTTTATTAATTTTATAATGGATGACAGTTTGGCCGGTTGTTTCAATATGATAGCCAGGTATCAGACTGAAGAGGAGCACCTTGATCACCTGTAAAAGTTGTTTGAAAGACTGAAGAAGTACAAACTAAAGTTGAACTCGAATAAGTGCACCTTTGGAGTAAGATCTGGTAAGCTCTTAGGCTTCGTTGTCAGCGGAAAAGGTATTGAAGTAGACCCCACAAAAGTTAAAGCCATACAAGAAATTCCAACTCCCCGCATTGAGAAGGAGGATAGGGGATTCTTGGGACGTCTAAACTACATTTCCAGATTCATTTCCCATCTAACCGCTACTTGTGAGCCAATCTTCAAATTACTGAAGAAAGATCAAACAGTGAAGTGGAATGACGACTTCCAGACTGCCTTTGACAGAATCAAGGAGTATCTTCAAGAACCTCCAATTTTGATGCCGCCGGTTGAAGGAAGACCTATGATCATGTACTTAACAGTATTAGAGAATTCAATAGGGTGTTTGTTGGGGCAGCATGACGAGTCTGGTCGAAAAGAGCATGCAATATACTACCTTAGAAAAAAGTTTATCGACTGTGAAACTAGATACTCACTGCTCGAGAAAACTTTCTGCGCTTTGGCATGGGTTGTTTGCCGACTAAGACAGTATATGTTGACTCACACTACTTTATTGATATCTAAAATGGATCCTATCAAATACATCTTTGAGAAGCCTACTCTCTCCAGAAGAATAGCAAGATGGCAAATGATCCTGACCGAATATGATATTCAGTACACAACCCAGAAAGCAATCAAGGGAAGTGTATTAGCTGATCATTTGGCTCATTAGGCTATGGACGACTACCAATCCATGAATTTTGAGTTCTCGGATGAGAACATCATGTTGGTGGCTGATTGTGAAGAACCTGGACCAGATGAAGGACCTGAAAAAGGATCCCAATGGACTATGGTTTTTGACAGAGCTTCCAACGCGCTTGGCAATGGCATCGGTGTTGTGATCATATCTCTCGAAGGCTGTCATACTCCTTTCACTGCCAAGCTATGTTTTAATTGTACCAATAATATGGATGAATATGAAGCATGTATTATGGGTCTCAAAGCTGCTATCGATTTGAGAATCAAATTCCTAAGTGTACATGGAGACTCGGCTCTAGTAATCAGTCAAGTCAAAGGAGAATTGGACACGAAGCATCCTAATCTCATCTCTTACCAGGAGCATGTGCTGACACTGATTCCATATTTTAAAGAAGTTACCTTTGAACATGTTCCCCGAGAAGAAAATCCGTTAGCGGCCGCGCTAGCTACTATGTCATTCATGTTCAAGGTTAGGTGGGATAATGAAGCTCCTCAGATCACTATTGAGAGAATGGATGAACCAGCATACTGTTATGAGGTTGGTACTGAAGAAGTAGTGGACAAACCTTGGTTCCTTGAAGTCAAAAGATACCTCAAAGCCCAAGAGTATCTTGAGGGAGCTTCAGTCAATGATAAGAAGTTCCTAAGAAGGTTCTCTGCCAAGTTTTTCCTCAGTAATGGAATCCTTTACAAGCACAACCACGATTCTACTTTGCTTCGATGTGTAGACAAGAGTGAAGCAGAGAAAACTATGGCAGATTTACATGAAGGCGCCTTTGGAACCCACTCTAGTGGGCACACAATGTCTAAGATGATTCTGAGGGCAGTATACTACTGGTCCACTATGGAAGCTGACTGTTATCAGCATTCTCGAACTTGTCATAAGTGTCAGATCTATGCTGAAAAAGTACATGTGCCTCAAGTTCCTCTAAACGTATTGACTACTCCCTGGCCATTCGCAATGTGGGGCATCGATATGATTGGAGATATTATACCTACAACTTCTAATTGGCACCGCTTCATCCTCGTCGCCATTGATTACTTCACAAAGTTGGTCGAGGCAACCTCATTTGCTTCTATTACCAAGAACATTGTGGCCCGATTCATCATACATAACCTTATTTGTCGGTATGGTATTCCAGAAAGGATCATTACGGATAATGGTACCAATCTTAATAATATTATGATCACCAAGATCTGTACGCAATTCAAGATTCAGCATCATAACTCTTCTCCGTACCGGCCGAAGATGAATGGCGCGGTAGAGGCGACTAATAAAAATATCAAGAAGATCATACAGAAGATGACGGTGACATACAAAGACTGGCATGAGATGTTACCATTTGCTCTTCATGGTTACGGTACCTCAATACGCACGTCAACAGGGGTAACTTCTTTCTCTCTGGTATATGGTATGGAAGTCATCCTACCCATTGAGGTCCAGATCCCTTCCTTAAGAATAATGAAGGATGCGGGTTTGAATGAAGACGAATGGGTTCAGACTCGACTTGACCAATTGAACCTGATTGATGAAAAAAGGCTCGCGGCTGTTTTTCATGGTCAGATGTACCAAAATCATATGATTAAAGCTTTTAACAAGAAGGTCAGACGTCAGGTATATCAGGATGGTGACCTAGTAATCAAGCGCATTATCCTGCCGCAAGGTGATCCCATGGGAAAATGGACCCCCACATACGAAGGGCCATTTGTGATCAAGAACATATTTTCTGGTGGAGCCATGATCTTAACCACTATGGACAGTGACGACCTACCGCACCCTGTAAACACAAACATAGTTAAAAGATAATACGTATGAACAAAGACCTGCTAGGTCAACTGGCCTAGGAAAAAATAAGGGCATCCCGGCGAACCAAAAGGGTTCAGGAAAAAATTAGGGATATGCATATGGAAAAATCTGTACACCCGACAAGTCGAAAACCTGAAAAGGCGGCTTGGGAAAAAAAGGGTATCCCGGTGGAATGAAAACCCAAAGGGGTAGTGTGATACGGTGGCAGGACCGACTGTTATACTGGTTTGCATTTTGTATTCGCAAATGTTGCGGCAAGCAAGAGTCTCCACCGACTTTTATTTCATCCAACAAAGGAAAAGGAAAAAGAACAGAAAAAATCTTTTTTCGAGATTTTTTGAGTACGGGGGTAGATTATAGAAAGGGAAGGTGTTAGCACCCTTTCTATCTGTGGTTTTTCACAGGCTCTTAGGTACTTGCTCATTTTGAAATTGCTTGTGTGTGTTTTGAAAAAAGTTTTTTTGTTTAACTTCGTGATAACCCTTGTATCTGTCCTCAAGAGTGTGACGAAGTTGTTTTTGAAAACTGTTTTGAAAAGTGTTTGTGAAAAAGTTTTTTTGTTTTGAGCAAGTACTTAAGAGATTCTACCTACTCGAAAAAAGACTGTTCATTCTCTTTTACTTTAGACAGTGCTATCCTACTATTAAGGAGTAGGAAGCCCCATCGTTGGAGTTTTAAGGGACATTCGAAGGGACAAAATGGTCACTGAAGGTAACATGTAAGGATACCTTAGCATTTTGAAGGGACTATCATCATAATATCATTTCTCGTAGGTAACTCGAGGGACAATGAGGGACTGTGATCTTTATGACGACTTTGAATTACGGGTCATTGCTAAGATATCCCTACGTTCGAGGGACATGACCATTATTTTTGAGGAAACCAAGTGAGGCAAACCCTAGGAGTGAGCATGTGCATGTGTGTTTTTTTCCAGTTAATTATCTTTGCACAATTAGGGTTATCTACCTTTTTAATCATTGATTTATCTTTCGCATACAATCATAATATCCATACATCTAGCAGTTTAAGAGGGGCGGAGATTAAAAAACGCGAGAAATTAAATAAATATCCTAAAGAATAAATATGCGCGAGAATAAAGTAAATATCCTAAAGAATCTACTTAAATAAAGAAAATATTTTTTGATTTTTTTATTGAGAAAATTAAATATTTGTGAATTAAATCTAATTTGTCTAATTAATTTTAATTATGAAAACAATCAAGTCAATATCATTAAATTAATTAATTTCCAAAAAAAACTAATTTTAATAAAAAAATCTAATTCTACATTTTTGTGGTTTTCTTGATTTTATGATTTAATAAAAAAAAGATTTTTGAAATAAACAAAACAAAAATAATTAAAATAAGAAATTAAAACAAAAGTGTAAAATGGGTCTGATATCAGAAGTAAACTGGGGGTGTGAAGCTGAATTGCTGAAGCTCAGAAGGATAGGCCCATCTGCCTTGCGCGTGATCCAGTGGTCCCTGCCCCTGGGGGTCCACCATGAGGATGGCTTGCTGGACATTGGATCTGAATCAGGGATGATCTAATGGGTGAGACTTGTGAGCGCATGGTGGATACGCTGAATCTGCAAGAAATTGTCAAGAAAAATATAAAAGCAGACGCCTGGGATCGAACCCAGGACGTTTGCCTCATAAACACGCTCCCTGACCAACTGCACTGGACTGCCCATTCGTATATATAATGAAACAAATAAAATATAAGGGAAATTAAATGCTATGCCCAGGAAAATGCGGGTGAATTCAAATGAGCCAGTGGGAGTCAGCCACATGATCGTCTCTTTCCTCAGAATTGTTGTTTTAGGTGCCAACCTTTTACCTATGGACAAAACTGTCACTAAAGGCTATAGTGATAGTTTTTATCCATAGCTACAAACCTGCAACAATTGAAAATTCAATACAAGCCAAATAAATTCTAACTAAGGGCATAGGACAGTCAAAAATCGTGCCCTGAGTTCAATGATGCCCATGATTTGGTCTAATTTTGCCTATATAGGGAAGCCCCAAAACGAGCTTGGAAACCCTAAGAATGACAACCTTCAATCCCTGCACTTAAAACTCAATTAAACCATTCAGATAGCATCAAAACCTTATAACCAACGTGAATGTATGATTAAATTTCATTGAAAACATGCGTACACATGTAATCGAGAATAAAAAAAACAGGAAGAACCAGTCTTGTACCTTGCGATTCTGGGTGTTTTATGGCTTGAAAATGATTGGGATAGCTTCACTACACACCCAGGAATTGATTTCTGGCTTCTAATCACCTTGAATGGTCCTGTGGAATGAAATCTGATCCTCACTTTTTTTACAAAAACTCAATTTTTGTTCTGACGATTTTCACCACTCAAACCTTGTTCTTTTGCCTTGGCTGCGTTGTGTATATGTAATATAGTATATTAGGTCAACAAAAACAACTTGAATCTTGAAATTTATTGAGAAAAGATCTTGATTAATCCTTGTATTATTTGTTTCCAAAATAAGCCAAATCATTCCATTCTTGCTCCAATCACCCTTGGTACGATTTGATTCTGATATGCCAGCATATATCATCCTCATTTAATGCCAAAATCATTCCAAAAGCAATTTACATGATTTATTTTGATTTTATTTTAATTTTAAATGAATAAAATTAAAATAAACCAAATAAGTAGTTTAATGATGCATGGAGTGGTTCATGGGTCATGGACCATGTTAGGAACATGATACAAGCATAATAAGTTGGGCCCATTTGAAGAAAAAAATGCATTTTGGGCATGGTTGTCTTTGTGCAAATTTCCAAAAATTGCCAACTTTGGAATTGCACATTTCTCTCAATTTTGATCCTAAGAGGGTGTTATTTGACTTTTTAGAAAGCTTAAGATGTACTCTAAACAACCCTTTTAGTTTCATCTCAATTGGATCTTCCATGTTCATGTAAGAAGCTTTGACCCAAAAGGTGTTTTTGTTGACTTTTTGAAATGACCTGTAATGTCTGAATTCATATCTTTTCATGAGTGCATTATTTGAACTTGAGGGATGAAGATGAGTTATAGGGAATTTCATCCTATTAAAAATGAGCTTTGGATGGGGAATTTCTGATAAAGTATGAGAAATTTATGCCTGGTCAAAGTTTGGTTGACTTTTCCTATAGAAACCCTAATTTAGCAACTTTTGAGTTTTGATGAATTTGGGGAATTCCTTGAGGAATCGTGATAAACCCTTGATAAAATGATGGATATTACTTCAAAATGTTGATGTTGACCAAAAATCTTTAAGTTTGATTGTATGTGGGTCACAGTTGACTTTTGAGCTAACACGGTTGATTTTCAGGCATTTGAGTAGTTGACTGAGCAAAATTCTTGTGAAAGGCATGATACTTGAAATTAATGTTATTGAGAACATATTAGGACCATGGAAAAATATTTGAGACCTTTGGAGTTCACCCATCTTGATGAAAATGGAAACCCTAGTTTGAGGTTCATTGTCTTAAGAGAGCATTTGCCTGATCAACCATTGCGCATCCCAAGGAAAGTTAAGGATTTCAATGAACATATGTTGAGTAAAATAAGAGGGCAAATTTTGGGCTACAACAGCTGCCCCTGTTCAATCTTCTTAAACCTGAGAATATAGATTGGCTGGTTTTCCTTTCGTGATTTGAAGGTAGAAGATGATTGAACACTAGAGTGCCTAGAAATTTGCGCTCGCATGAAGTAATACTGATTGGTGATATGCAATAGGCTTACTGATGCCATTTGGAAGTTGATAGAGAATTGTCGGAGATGGGCTTAAAGATGCCATCCAGAAAAGATATCGGTTGCATAAGAGATTCCTTTGTGAGAATTCCTGTACCTGCCATTGAGGAATGTGATACGATGGCAAAACCGACTGTTTTTACTGGTTTGCATTTTGCGTTTTTTTTATTCGCAAAATGTCGCGGTAAGCAAGAGTCTCCACCGACTTTTATTTCATCCAACCGGAAAGGAAAAAAGTACAGAAAAAAATCCTTTTTCGAGATTTTGAGTACGGGGGGTAGATTATAGAAAGGGAAGGTGTTAGCACCCTTTCTATCCATGGTTTTCCATGGGCTCTTAGGTACTTGCTCATTTTTAATTTGCTTGTGTTTGTATGCTTGTTTATGAAAAATATTTTACTTCGTGATAACCCTTGTATCAGTCCTCAAGGGTGTGATGAAGTTGTTTTGAACATTTGTTTTAAAAGTGTAAGTGTGAAAAGTTTTGATTTGGAATTGTTCACTATATAACCTAGAGTGAATTAGGTTAACAAACTTGGACTAAATCTTTGCATTTATCCAAGATTTGATTTGATTTGCAAGCTATATGATATGTTTCTATTTTGAGCCAAATCATGCCTTTCTTGTACCAATTGACCTTGATTCGATTTGATCTTGTTAACTCAGCATATCTTGATTGCCAATCTGTCAAAAAACAAGTCAAATCATATCTTTGTTAATTTTCATCATTTATTTGATTTAATTCACTTTTTAATTAATGAAAAATCAAAATAAATTGAAAAATGAAGCACATAATGGGTGAGTGAACATTTGAGTCATGGACCACATTATAATTGAGGTGCAAGCATAAAAAGTTGGGCCCATTTAGCAAAAAATGCAAATTTGAGCACATTTGAATTTTGGCAATTTTGCAAAAATGGTCAACTTGGCCAATGCATAATTCTCCCAATTTTGACCCTAGAGAGGTGTTCTTGGACTTTTTGGAAAGCTTATGATGTCCTGTAAACAAACCTTTTGGTATCATATCAATTGAGTCTTCCATGTTCATGTATGAAGCTTTGACCCAAAAGGTGTTTTTGTTGACTTTTCAAAAGGACCTATAATATCAAATTTCATATCTTTTTGTGAGTGAATGCTCTGGACTTGGGAGCTGAAGAAGAATTGTAGGGAACTGCATCCTATTCAAAATGATATTTTGATGCGTCATTTCTAATAAAGTATGAGAAAGTTATGCTTGGTCAAAGTTGAGTTGACTTTTCCTGTAAAACCCTAATTTAGCAACTTTTGGGTTTTGATGAATTATGAGCAATCCCTGAGGAATCATGATCAAATGATGGATAATACTTCAAAATGAGGATGTTGACCAAAAATATTGAGGTTTGACTGTATTTGGGCCACCATTGACTTTTGACCTAGTAAAGTTGATTTTCAGGCATTTGAGCAATTGACTGAGCAAACTTCTTCTGCAAGGCTTGAAACTTGACATGGATGATCTTGAGAACCTATTAGGACAATGGTGAGCATTTGAGTCCTTTGTGGTTCACACATCTTGATGAAGATGGAAACCCTAATTTGAGGTATACTGCCTTAGGAGAGAGTTTGTCTGGTCAATTCTTGAACTTCCTTGAGCAATTTGGGGACCTCACTTGCCATGTGTTGAGAAATATGGGAGGGCAAATTTTGGGGTACAACAGCTGCCCCTGTTCAATCTTCTTAAACCTGAAGATGTAGATTGGCTCGTTCGCCTTTCGTGATCTGAAGGTGGAAGATGATTGAACACTAGAGTGCCTGGAAATTTGCACTCGCATGAAGTGGTACTGATGAGAGCTATCAGGAATGGGCTTACATAAGCCATTTGGAAGTTGAGGATTGAAGATTGTCGGGGATGTGCTTAAAGATGCCATCCGAAGAGGTGTCGATCGCATAAGAGATTCCTTTGCGAGAACCCGTATACCTGTTGTTGAGGAGGACTTCGCTGGGGAATACTGGTCTCTGTCTTGGGAGAAATAGAGTTTTAGGAGCTTCAGTTGTCCGTTACTCTATTGAGGAATAACTCCGGTTTGGGGAAGGGGAAGTGAACTGCGTATCTGGTTGGCGTATATGCTGCACCGCGACTTACTAGAGAGATGCGAAACCAATCGTGTTTGATCGGGTCCCGATCTTACAGTGTTGTGGACTGCTGTCTGGGGATAAGTGAGGAAGAACCCGAATAGTAAGGTTATGAGAAAGAACCTGGATAGTAGGGATACTTCAAGATGAAAGCCTGTATAGTAGGGCTTGAGAAGGAACCCGGATAGTAGGGTTACTTCGACATGAAAGCCTGGATAGTAGGGCTGTAAGAAGGAACCTGGATAGTAGGGTTACTTAGATATGAAAGCCTGGATAGTAGGGCTTGAGAAGGAACCTAGATAGTAGGGTTACTTAGATATAAAAGCCTGGATAGTAGGGCTGCAATAAGAAACCTGGATGGTAGGGTTACTTCGTGAGGAGTTTGGGTAAAACTGCATCTGAACTGAGAAGGAACCTGGGTAAGGTTGCTTTGTGAGGAGTTTGGGTAAAACTGCATCTGAACTAAGAAGGAACCTAGGTAAGGTTGCTTTGTGAGGAGTTTGGGTAAAACTTCAGAAGGAACCTAGGTAAGGTTACTTTGTGATAAGTTTGGGTAAAACTTCAGAAGGAACTTGGGTAAGGTTACTTTGGGATAAGTTTGTGTAAAACTTCAAGAGGAACCTGGGTAAGGTTACTTTGAGATAAGTTCGTGTAAAACTTTGGTAGGAACCGGGGTAAGGTTACTTTGATTTGATAATGTAGATTAGTTGACCCGTTTGATTTCTGGAACTGAGTTTCCATTAGTTGTCTGTAGATGTAATCTGTATAACAGCTGGATTCGTCGAAACTGATCGTCTTTTCCTGAAAAGATATTAGGATTAGTTATATGCGATGCATGAAATGTAGGGTGAGATGATGTTCTCAAAATAAATGAGATTATGATGTATGCAATATGTATGCGCACGTCATGATACATGTTCATGAAATGTTGTCGGGGGTATGCTCGCGTCTGGGAAAATAAATCCCTGACGGTTGCTGGAGATTTACGAATATTCTACCGGGAAGAGATGTTGGAGAATAACTCTGCAGGGACCAGACTTTGGGGGAAGAGATACTCTGTTGGTAGACCTACCGATCTGGAGGAGTAAACAGCTGGGGATGAAATTCCGTTGCTGGTGATAATGAATTTTGTTGGAGATTGAATTTCTGCTTGTGAGAAAAATAAACTCTGCTTGGGGAAAAATTTACTGACTCACTCGCGATTGTGAACCTCAGCTGGGGAGAGTTATGTTCTGTTCGGGAAAGCTAACATCACTGTCTTTGGATACTTTTTACTCTGTGGGGAGTGTATGTACCACTACTCATGTTCTCAAGCTGGCTCTATCCCGGTACCTGATGGGCATAGTAACTGTAAGGTTTGGGCACTTCTTGTTTTCCCTGTTTTTTGGCATTATGAGTAATCGCCTTTTGTTTCTTGTGTAAATATTTATGAGCAGCCATTATTTTCAAATGCATATATCAAAAATGAATCATTGGACGTTCTTGAAAAACAAAACAGAAAAAGAAAAACAAATTGAAATTTCTTGTGAAAATGAATTGTATTGATTTTTACAATTGGCCCATAATATGCATTTCTGTATAAAGAGGCTGACGTCCTAGTAAGAGAACACCGCCGAAAGAAATTAAAATTTGTAAAAAAAAGAAAACATTTATGTGAAACAATCCCATCGGGTTCCAACTCTGCTATTTCCTTTATATCTTCAAGCGTCTCATCACCTTGCTGCTTGGCCGAAGGTTGATCAGATTGATTGGCGTTGTCCGAGCTTGATAGTTGATACCGAAGTCTGGTTGCGAGATGATCCAATGAGACATAGTGTTACGCTTCGATCCCTAATTTTTTCCTGAACCCCCCTTTCGGGTTTTCAGTCCACCAGGATACCCTTTTTTGCCCAAGTCTCCTTTTCAGGTTTTTGACTTGCCGGGTGTACAGTTTTTCATTTTCATCCCTTACTTTTTCCCAAACCCTTTTGGTTCACCGGGAAGCCCTTATTTTTTCCTAGGTCAATCAACCTAGAGGGTCTTTGATTATGCGTAGTATCTTTTCACTATGTCTACATTGACGGGGTGAGAAAGATCGTCACCATCCATGGTGGTTAGAATCATAGCTCCTCCTGAGAAAATATTCTTAACCATAAATGGCCCTTCGTATGTGGGGGTCCATTTTCCCCTGGGATCACCTTGCGGTAGTATGATGCGTTTGATCACTAGATCCCCGACTTCATATTCTTGACGTCTGACTTTCTTATTAAAAGCCTTTATCATTCGCTTTTGATACGTCTGACCATGACAAATAGCAGTAAGTCTCTTTTCATCGATTAGATTCAGCTGATCAAGTCGGGTTTGGATCCAGTCGTATTCGTTCAAACCCGCATCCTTCATAATCCTGAGAGAGGGTATCTGGACTTCGATGGGTAGGACTGCCTCCATGCCATACACCAAAGGGTAGGGTGTTGCCCCTGTCGATGTCCGTGCTGAGGTACGATACCCATGAAGAGCGAATGGTAACATCTCGTGCTAGTCTTTGTATGTCACTGTCATCTTCTACATAATTTTTTTGATGTTCTTGTTAGCTGCTTCAACAACCCCATTCATCTTCAGCCGGTAGGGAGAAGAGTTATGATGCTGAATCTTGAATTGTTTGCAGAGCTCAATGATCATTGTGTTATTGAGATTTGTACCTTTATCAGTAATAATTCTCTCCGGGACACCATATCGACAGATCAGATTGTGTCGGATGAACCACGCCACGACGTTCTTGGTTACTGTAGCAAAGGAAGCTACCTCAACCCACTTTGTAAAGTAATCAATGGCTACCAGAATGAAGTGATGCCCGTTAGACGCGGTAAGTCTGATTTTGCCAATCATATCAACACCCCACATCGCAAAAGGCCAGGGAGCCATCAAAACATTCAGGGGAACCGGAGGTACATGCACCTTATCAGCACAAACTTGGTACTTATGACAGGTTCGAGAGTGCTGATAACAATCGGCCTCTATAGTGGACCAGTAATATCCTGCCCGTAGGATTTTCCTCGCCATGGTATGTCCACTGGAATGAGTTCCGAAGGTACCTTCATGTAACTCTGCCATGATCCTTTCTGCCTCGCTCTTGTCTACACACCGCAGTAAGGTTGAATCATGGTTACGCTTATAGAGGATTCCATTACTAATGAAGAACTTCGCAGCGAACCTTCTCAGAAACTTCTTATCATTAACAAATTCCCCCTCGGGGTATTCTTGAGCCTCAAGATACCTCTTTACCTCGTGAAACCAGGTTTTATCTGCTACCTCTTCAGTCTCAATGTCACAGCAATGTGCGGGTTCGTCCAACCTCTCGATAGTGATCCGGGGATCTTCATTGTCCCACCTGACTTTGAACATAGAAGACATAGTAGCTAGCGCGTCCGCTAACTGATTCTCCTCTCTTGGGAAATGTTCAAAGGTTACCTCCTCAAAGTGTGGGAGCAATGTCAGTACATACTCTTTGTAAGGAATAAGATTCAGGTGCTTCGTATCCCATTCGCCTTTGATCTGACTTATTACCAGAGCGGAATCTCCGAATACACTCAAGAACTTAATCCTCAGGTTAATAGCAACTCGAAGACCCATGATACACGCTTAATACTCCACCATATTGTTGGTGCAGTTAAAACATAATCGGGCGGTGAACGGAGTATGACATCCCTCAGGAGATATAATTACAGCGCCAATGCCATTACCTAATGCGTTCGAGGCTCCATCAAAATACATAGATCATCAGAATCCCTCCTCGGGTCCTTCATCCGGTCCAGGTTCTTCGCAGTCGGTTACCAACATGATATTTTCATCCGGGAACTCGAAGTTCATGGACTGGTAGTCATCCACAGCCTGATGCGCCAAATGATCCGCCAATACACTCCCTTTGATTTCTTTTTGGGTTATGTATTGAATGTCGTACTCGGTTAAGATCATCTGCCATCTTTCTATTCTTCCAGATAAGGCGGGCTTCTCGAAAATATATTTGATCAGATCCATCTTTGATATCAACAAGGTAGTGTGAGTCAGCATATACTGTCTCAGTCGGCGAGCAGCCCATGCCAAAGCGCATTAAGTTTTCTTAAGCAATGAGTATCAGGTCTCACAGTCAGTAAAATTTTCGCTAAGGTAGTAAATTGCATGCTCTTTTTGACCAGACTCGTCATGCTGCCCCAACACACACCCCATTGAACTATCTAACACTTTCAGGTATAATATCAAAGGTCTTCCTTCAACTGGAGGCATCAGAATTGGTGGTTCTTGAAG
Source organism: Vicia faba (assembly GCA_948472305.1). Lineage (NCBI taxonomy): Eukaryota > Viridiplantae > Streptophyta > Magnoliopsida > Fabales > Fabaceae > Vicia > Vicia faba. Next base: position 27,508,674 of record OX451739.1, read on the forward strand.
GTATTCTTTGATTCTTTCAAAATCAGTCTGGAATTCATCATTCCACTTTAGCACTTGATCTTTCTTCAGTAGCTTGAAGATTGGCTCACAAGTAGCAGTCAGATGTGAAATGAACCTGGAAATGTAATTCAGGCGTCGCAAGAAACCTCTAACTTCTTTTTATGTGAGGGGAGCCGGCATCTCTTGTATGGCTTTTGCCTTTGCAGGGTCTACCTGAATACCTTTGTCACTGACAACAAAACCCAAAAGCTTACCAGACCTTACCCCGAAGGTACACTTGTTCGGATTCAACCTCAGCTTGTACATCTTTAACCTGTCAAACAGTTTCTGGAGATGATCAAGGTGCTCTTCCTCAGTCTGGGACCTGGCTATCATGTCATCAACATAAACCTCGATCTCATGGTGAATCATATGGTGGAACAAAGCGACCATGGCACGTTGATAAGTTGCCCCAGCATTCTTCAACCCAAAAGGCATTAACTTGTAACAGAAGGTGCCCTACTGTGTAACGAAGGTTGTCTTCTCCATGTCCTCAGGAGCCATCTTGATCTGGTTGTAGCCAGAAAAACCATCCATGAAGGAGAAGATCTTATGTCGTGCGGTGTTGTCGACTAGAACATCAATGTGAGGAAATGGGAGGTCATCCTTGGGGCTTGCCCTGTTCAGATCTCTGTAGTCCACACACATCTGTACCTTGCCGTCCTTCTTAGGTACCGGAACGACGTTGGCAACCCATTGCGGATAAGAAGTGACAGCTAAGAATCCTGCGTCGAACTGTTTCATAACCTCTGCCTTGATTTCCTCTGACATTTCAGGGCGCATACGGTGGATCTTCTGCTTTACCGAAGGGCAGTCTTCTTTAGTTGGCAGGCGATGTACCACAATATCAGTGTCCAAACCAGGCATGTCTTCATAGGACCAGGCAAAGATCTCAACATAGTCGTGTAGCATCTGTATTAAACCGGCCAACCATAAATTCTTCTTAACAGTCATAAGAGGAGTAAAAACTTCATCAATAGAGGTAACGAACAGATCAATATCAATGGCATTAACTCCACGGTTGTGCTTAGGCATGGGAGCAGTTATGACATTAGGATTCTCTGAAGCATCAAACTCAATCTCCTTGTCTTCAATTAGATCTTGTACTTTATTTCTAAGAGGCCAGCAGTCATTTGTATTGTGGCCAGGACTCTCAGAATGGTATGCACACCGAGCGTTTGGATTGTTCCGAGGAGATGTAGTGTTAGGATTCTTGGGAGCCTCTTTCAAGTTTGCCAAGTTGGATCTTAGAAGATGGGGTAGAACCTCAGTCAATGTCATGTTAATTCAAGTAAACTGCCTTTGCGGTCTTTCTACCCTTTGCTGATTGTTATGTTGTGGGGTAGTCGCGGGCCTAGATATCATCACAGCACCTATCGCTGGAGGGCGTTCAGCTCTGTTATGACCTCTTGGGATATAAATAGCACTGACTTCCTTCTTACATGCGAAGGACTTCTTCACTGAGCTCGAAGAGGTGTCTTTCTGGATCTTTCCACTCCGAATCCCAGCTTCTACCCTCTCTCCTGTTAATATCATCTCGGTGAAACTAGTTGAGGAGATATCAATCAAATGATTGAAGAATGGACCAGACAGCATCCTAAGAAACATGTCAACCAACTCCCTATCAGACAAAGGGGGTTGGACTCTCCCAGCCAAATCTCTCCACTTCTACGCGTAGTCCTTAAAACCTTCACCTGTACCCATGGACATACTTTAGAGTTAAGTACGAGTAGGGGAAAGGTCAGCGTTATATGGATACTTCTTATAAAAAGCAACAACCAAATTCTCCCAGTTATGGACATTGGTTCCTTCCAGTTGATAGAACCATTCAAGCTAAGTCCCAGACAGACTGTGTTGAAAGAAGTGAACCCACAAGTTCCTATCAGCAGTGTGAGGCTGAATCTTCCTCACATAGGAACAGAGATGAAGCTTGGGACAAGACACCCCATCATACTTCACAAAAACTGGAGCTTTAAACTTCTGTGGGATGACTACCCCTGACACCAATCCCAGCTCTTCAAAATCCAGTCCGGGTATTCTTTGGATCTCCATAGTGCTCAGCCGATCCTCTAACTATTTATATATATCCTTAGTGGGAGGATACTGCTCATCATTGTAGTCTGTGTCATTATCAGAGACTTCAGGGCTAGGGTCCTTCTCCCTTGTCTCTCTCTCTCTTGATTCTCCCCTTCTTTGGACGAGGAGGTCAGATCAACTGGTTGCTTTAATGGCCCCCTGAACCTTCTGCACAGATTCAAAACACCAGAGGTCTTCTTCTTCTTCTTCTTCTTCTTCTTCTTCTTCTTCTTCTTCTTCTTCTTTTCCTTCAGGATAAGGGCCTTCAAATCTTCCTTCCCTTTTGCCAAAGTTATGAATATTTGTTGAAATTGGGCATTTTGTGCCTGGAGATCTTTGATGCTTTGTTCAGAAGACATTTTTGCTGAAATAAACAGCGAAGAAGATGAGAAACTTGTAATGGTACCTATTTATGCAATGTCATGGATGGTATGCGGATGCAATGATTTCAAGGACTCTTAAAGGCTCAAATTTGTTTAACCAAACGAAACACACGTTAATTGTATTAATAAGTTCGGTTTGTTACAAAGAGTGCCCTTTAGGCTTACAATTAAACAAAACTTAAAGCAAAAGAAAACTAGGTCTCCCAGGAGCGCATCCTCTTTGGTGAAATGTAGGCGTTTATGTTCCTTTCTTCATGCAATAGCCTAGTGAGCTCCATGACCTTCTTCTCGCTGGCATAAAATTGAACTTCAAACGTATGCCGCTCCTCTTTAAGTTGAACCCAGGATATCTGTAACTCTTCATGATCAGTTGGCATGTCAGGATGATGAACAAGAGAAGAAGTGTCTCCGTCAACAACTGGTTCCACAATCATTGGTTTGACATTAGGGTAAGGCATCATAAGACTTTGGGCACGGGCTCGTACCCATCTGAGATAAGGTTCAAGAGGGATGGAGTTCTTGTGCCCCAGTGTTTTGTTATCAATTTTATGTACCATTCCCCAAGCTCTCATGAACCTTTTACGGTAACCCTGAGCATCGTTCTCATAGTTGAAGGCGATTCCTTGGATAAGCGTATCGTGAGGACCATCCCTTATCGCATAGCCAGACTGCTGTAGTGCCAAACAAGGGTTATAAGTGATTCCTCCCCTAATTCCTAAGAGAGGGACATTATGGAATTCACCACAGCGATCAATGATGGTAACATCTTCCGAGGACCATCAACACCAATGAATGTCTGAATGTGTAAGGGACATCAGCCTACAAGACCATTTTATACCCTACTCATTCTTCAAAATAGACCTGGGTAGGTGCGAAATAAACCACCTAGCCAATAGAGGAGTGCAACACATGAGGGTATCCCTTCTCTTTAGAGTGCGAGTATACATAGAGTGTAGAACATCCCCAAGTAATGTAGGCACATGATTATGAGACAGAAAAACCATAATAGTATTCAGATCTATGAGTTGGTTCGCATTAGGTAAAAGTACCATCCCGTAGATGAGGAGTGCCTGTACCTCTTCAAAAGCTTGTAAATCCAGGTTATCCCAAAAATAGTAAGCCTTCTCTAATAGAAATTTAACCGGGATTCCTTGGACACTTCCGCTTGTTTCCCAATTTGTCACTACATCAGACCGTTGTAAGGAAAGAGCTCGAGAAATCTCTTCAGGCTTTGGATGTTTTTCCATACGGTTGAAAGATAACTGATCAAGAATAGGTACCCCCAACAACTGAGAAAATTCCTCCATAGTAGGCACTAGTTGGTAATCCGGGAAGGTGAAGCAATGGTGCAAAGGATCAAAGAACTGAAATAACACTTTTAACAATTCTTCATCAGGTTTTGAAGTGACCAAGTTGAGTAACCGATCATGTTTTTCAGTGAAAGGAGAGCTTTCAGGGATCCTTAATGCCAAATCCTTTAGTTGGAGACGCACTTTCACAAGGTTAATCTAGATAATGTTCCTGCGGGCAGATGCCATGTCCTACAAAACAAAGCAAAGATGAGCCCTAGAAAGTCCTTGAAATGGTTAGTATGATATGTCATGTTTATGATGTCATGATTATGCTAAAAAAATCACATGTATAGCAAGCAACAAACAAGTCACACCAAGTCCTTAAGTTTAAGGCCTGCATGGATTTTAAGGTCATACCCTCTTTAAGCTGGATTAGTTCAACCTGTCCTATAAATAGTAACCAGGTTCTAAGGGATCTCAATATCACCGATCTTTCCCCCAAGCTTTGTTCAATAGGCGATTGACTCGCAACCAAACAAAACTCAAGAGTCAAACCTCAATGAGTGTAGCATCGAGTATCTGTCGACCTTGGGAATACACCAAATTCGGACATCTCGCTACGTCCCACTGGCCAAGTTGTGTAATTAAAGGTTCTAAGGTCAGTTGATGCTTTATGAAACCACGCGGTGGCCCCGTACTCTCCTTGATTGACTCAAGGGTTACCGGTACCAACCAAAGCATCACATCAATGTAGCTACTGCTTCAACCGTGTCGGAATACCCCACACAGTTCCCTCACAGTTTATTGCTACTTACCTAAAAGGTGTCCCTAGATCCAGGTGTAGGTTCTACATAACCCCAACAAAACCCTTGAATATAAAGCAGGCAAAGCAAAACAAGAAAGCAAGTTTAGAAATGACCTAGATCCTAAGGTATGCCCCACTTATTATAATCCCCAACAGAGTCGCCAGTTATGTGATACGGTGGTAGAACCGACTGTTATACTGGTTTGCATTTTGTATTCGCAAATGTTGCGGTAAGTAAGAGTCGCCACCGACTTTTATTTCATCCAACAAAGGAAAAGGTAAAAGAATAGAAAAAACCTTTTTTTTGAGATTTTTTGAGTACGGGGGGTAGATTATAGAAAGGGAAGGTGTTAGCATCCTTTCTATCTGTGGTTTTCCACGGGCTCTTAGGTACTTGCTCATTTTGAAATTACTTGTGTGTGTTTTGAAAAAAGTTTTTTTGTTCAACTTCGTGATAACCCTTGTATTTGTCCTCAAGAGTGTGATGAAGTTGTTTTTGAAAACTGTTTTGAAAATTGTTTGTGAAAAAGTTTTATTATTTTGAGCAAGTACTTAAGACATTCTACCTACTCGAAAAAAGACTGTTCATTCTCGTTTCCTTTAGACAGCGCTATCCTACTATTAAGGAGTAGGTAGCCCCATCGTTGGAGTTTTAAGGGACATTCCAAGGGACAAAATGGTCACTGAAGGCAACATGTAAGGATACCTTAGCATTTTGAAGGGACTATCATCATAAGATCATTTCTCATAGGCAACTCGAGGGACAATGAGGGACTATGATCTTTATGATGACTTTGAATTGCGGGTCATTGCTAAGATACCCCTACGTTCGAGGGACATGACCATTATTTCTGAGGCAACCATGTGAGGCAAACCCTAGGAGTGAGCATGTGCATGTGTGTTTTTTTCCAGTTAATTATCTTTGCACAATTAGGGTTATCTACCTTTTTAATCGTTGACTTATCTTTCTCATACAATCCCAATATCCATACATCTAGCAGTTTAATAGGGGCGGAGATTAAAAAGTGCGAGAAATTAAAGTCCTAACTATTACAAGGCTTCGGGGAGGTGGTTACATAACCAAACTTGGTGGAAATAGTAAATAATAAGCGGTAAAATAAACCCTAATTAAAAATTATTACAAACCTCGAAACAATTACAATAATTGGAATAAATAAATAAATAAATGCGCGCGAGAATAAAGTAAATATCCTAAAGAATCTATTTAAATAAAGAATTTTTTTTATTGAGAAAATTAAATATTTGTGAATTAAACCTAATTTATCTAATTAATTTTAATTATGAAAACAATCAAGTCAATATCATTAAATTAATTAATTTCCCAAAAAAACTAATTTTAATTTAAAAAAAACCTAATTCTACATTTTTGTGGTTTTCTTGATTTTATGATATAATAAAAAAATATTTTTGAAATAAACAAAACAAAAAAATTAAAACAATAAAAAAGAAAATAAGAAATTAAAAAAAAAAGGTGTAAAATGGGCCTGATATCAGAAGTAAACTGGGGGTGTAAAGCTGAATTGCTGAAGCCCAGAAGGATATGCCCATCTGCCTTGCACGTGATCCAGTGCTCCCTGTTCCTGGGGGTCCACCATGAGGATGGCTTGCTGGACATTGGATCTGAACCAGGGATGATCCAATGGGTTAGACTTGTGAGCACACGATGGATGCTTGGCTAGGAGATACGCTGAATCTGCAAGAAATTGTCAAGAAAAATATAAAAGCAAACGCCTAGGATCGAACCCAGGACGTTTACCTCATATACACGCTCCCTGACCAACTGCGTTGGACTGCTCATTCGTATATATAACGAAAAAAATAAAATATAAAGGAAATTAAATGCTATGCCCATGAAAACGCACGTGAATTCAAATGAGCCAGTGGGAGTCAGCCACGTGATTGTCTCTTTCCTCAGAACTGTTCTTTTAGGTGCCAACCTTTTACCTACAGACAAAACTATCACTAAAGGCTATAGTGACAGTTTTTATCCATAGCTACAAACCTGCAACATTTGAAAATGCAATACAAGCCAAATAAATTCTAACTAAGGGCATATGATAGTCAGAAATCGTGCCATGAGTTCAATGGTGCCCACAATTTGGTATAATTTTGCCTATATAGGGAAGCCCCAAAACGAGCTTGGAAACCTTAAGAATGGCAACCTTCAATCCCTACACTTAAAACTCAATTAAACCATTCAGATAACATCAAAACCTTATAACAAACGTGAATGTATGATTAAATTTCAATGAAAACATGCGCACACATGTAATCGAGAATTAAAAAAAACGGGAAGAACCAGTCCTGTACCTTGCGATTCTGGGCATTTTATGGCTTGAAAATGATTGGGATAGCTTCACTACACACCCAGGAATTGATTTCTGGCTTCTAATCACCTTGAATGGTCTTGTGGAATGAAATCTGATCCTCACTTTTTTTTGCAAAAACTCAATTTTTGTTCTGACGATTTTCACCACTCAAACCTTGTTCTTTTTCCTTGGTTGCATTGTGTATATGTAATAGAGTGTATTAGGTCAACAAAAACAACTTGAATCTTAAAATTTCTGGAGAAAAGATCTTGATTAATCCTTGCATTATGTGTTTCCAAAATAAGCCAAATCATGCCATTCTTGCTCCAATCACCCTTGGTACGACTTGATTCTGATATGCCAACATATATCATCCTCATTTAATGCCATAATCATTCCAAAAGCAATTTACATGATTTATTTTGATTTTATTTAATTTTATTTGAATTTTAAATGAATAAAATTACAACAAATCAAATAAAAAATTTAATGAGGCATGGAGTGGTTCATGGGTCGTGGAGCATGTTAGGAACAAGATACAAGCATAAGAAATTGGGCCCATTTGAAGAAAAAAAATGCATTTTCGGCATGGTTGACTTTGTGCAAATTTCCAAAAATAGTCAACTTTGAGAATGCACATTTCTATCAATTTTGATCCTAAGAGGGTGTTCTTGGACTTTTTAGAAAGCTTAATATGTCCTATAAACAATCCTTTTGGTTTCATCTCAATTGGATCTTCCATGTTCATGTAAGAAGCTTTGACCCAAAAGGTGTTTTTGTTGACTTTTTGAAATGACCTATAATGTCTGAATTCATATCTTTTCATGAGTGCATTTTTTAAACTTGAGGGCTGAAGATGAGTTGTAGGGAATTTCATCCTCTTCAAAATGAGCTTTGGATGTGGAATTTCTGATAAAGTACGAGAAAGTTATGCATGGTCAAAGTTTGGTTGACTTTTCCTATAGAAACCCTAATTTAGCAACTTTTGAGTTTTGATGAATTTGGGGAATTCCTTGATGAATCATGATCAAACCTTGATCAAATTATGGATATTACTTCAAAATATTGATGTTGACCAAAAATCTTGAAGTTTGACTGTATGTGGGTCACCGTTGACTTTTGACCTAACACAATTAATTTTCAGGCATTTGAGCAGTTGACTGAGAAAACTTCTTGTGCAAGGCATGAGACTTGACATGGATGTTCTTGAGAACATATTAGGACCATGGAAAAGATTTGAGACCTTTGGAGTTCACCCATCTTGATGAAAATGGAAACCCTAGTTTGAGGTTCATTGTCTTAGGAGAGCATTTGCCTAATCAATCCTTGGGAATCCCTGGGCAAGTTGAGGATTTCAATGAACATATGTTGAGTAAAATGAGAGGGAAAATTTTGGGGTACAACAGGCGGTCCAGGCAAAAGTTAGGGATAAAAAATAGTACAACTATGTCCCATTGGATCACCTTAGAGCCAATTTTCAGTATCAATTATCAACTCAAATGGTACTAATCAATCCAGTCAGCTTCAGATAAGAAACAAAGGGATGAGACGCTCAAGGATGTAAAGGCAATAGCAGAATGGGAACCCAATGGGATCATGTCGCATAGATGTTTTTCTTTGTGTACTATTTTTGTATAGTTTTCATTCTTACGACGGTATTCTCTTATTAGGATGTCATTCTCCTTGTACAAAGACGCCTATTATAGGCAAAACTTCTTCAAATCAATACAAAAACTATCTCTTTGAAAGTGCAAAACTAGTTGTTTTTTTTATTTTTCTGTTTTATTTACAAAAACGTCCAGTGATTATTTTTTAACATATGCCTTTGAATGTGATTACCATTTACAAATACACACATAAAAAATAGAAAGGCAGTTACTACGGGCTTTAAGAAACAGGACAATGTCTAAAGGCCATCTGCAAATCACCGCAAATACTTTCTCTAGTAGGTACAGAGGCGGAGACATCCTACTATAAAGTCACTACCATATCCTCAATTTACAACCTAATGATGTCGAAGTTTCTGATATCCCCGGCAGAGCAAGAATATCCAATTATTTCCCCGACATTCTCTAGCCTAGTTCACAAACTTCTTGGATTCCCCAACAGGGCTTCATAAAAATCCCCAAGCAAATTATGGAGTTTCCCTTCCCCAACAAAGTTTATTTCTCTAAACAACGAAAATCTGTCTCCCAACATTTCAACTTCAATAAAATTTGAGGACTTACATTCTTCATCCCCAACAATAATCAGGGATTTATTTTCCTAGTTCAACAGCACTACAATAGAACAACTGATACGTTCATACATTGAATTCATACATCATTTTACAAGCCCATACCATATGCAACATAAATGCATATATCACAATCTCATTTATTTTGAGAACATCATTACCCAATGCACTTCATGCATCATGATATTGCATACAGTTAATTCTTTACCTTTTTAGGAAAGATCAACAGACGAATATTATCAAAAGTTCCAGATTAATACCTGAAACAAGATAGGACAACTATCTATGAACAACCGATTGTAGATTAATACCTGAAACAAGACAAGACAACTATCTACGTATTAAATAGTAACTCCCGAAATAAGACGGGGGAACTATCTTTATTTCTCTCAGGTCAGAGATTAATTCCTAAAACAACCCAGGGAAACTATCTCTATGACCAACAAAAGCAAGTTCCAAATTAATACCTGAAACAAGATAGGACAACTATCTGTGAACAACTGATTGTAGATTAATACCTGAAACAAGACAGGACAACTATCTACAAGAGCAGATTGAAGATTAACTTCCAAAACAAGCTGGGGAAACTATCTTTATTTCTCAAATAGGTCAGAGATTAATTCCTGAAACAAGCCAGGGAAACTATCTCTACGGCCAATAAAAAACAAGTTCCAGATTGATACCTGAAAGAAGACAGGACAACTATCTGTGAACGACTGATTGTAGATTAATACCTGAAACAAGACAGGACAATTATCTACATGAGCAAATTGAAGATTAACTCCCGAAACAAGCTGGGGAAACTATCTTTCTTTCTCAAATAGGTCGGAGATTAATTCCTGAAATAAGGCAGGGCAACTATCTCTACGACCAACAAAAAACAAGTTCCAGATTAATACCTGAAACAAGACAGGACAACTATCTGTGAACGACTGATTATAGATTAATACCTGAAACAAGACAGGACAACTATCTACATGAGAAGATTGAAGATTAACTCCCGAAACAAGCCGGGGAAACTATCTTTCTTTCTCAAATAAGTCAGAGATTAACTCCTGAAGCAAGCCAGGGAAACTATCTCTACAACCAAGAAAAAGCGGGTTCCAGATTAATACCTGAAACAAGACAGGACAACTATTTGTGAACAACTGATTATAGATTAATTCCTGAAAAAAGTCAGGGCAACTATCTACACGACCAGCTGAAGCAATCTTACACGGATTCCTTTTCAAAATTTCCAAATGAAACTTTACACGGGCTCATCATGAAGCAATCTTACACGGGTTCCTTCTCATGATCTCCAAATGCAGCTTTACACGGGCTCATCCTGAAGAAATCTTACACGGGTTCCTTATCATGATCTCCATATGCAGCTTTACACGGGCTCATCCTGAAGCAATTTTACACGGATTCCTTCTTGCAATTTTTAGATGCAGTTTCACACGGACTCATCTTGAAGCAACCCTACATAGGCTCCTTCTCATATATCTCTAGATGAAGTTTAACACAGACTCATCCTGAAGCAGCCCTACACAGGTTCCTTCTAATATATTACCAGAAAACAACTAACTTTCATCTCTCCAGTCCAAAGATAACTCCTCAGTAGAGCCATTGACAACTAAAGCTACTAGACTCTATTCCCTAGAGTTTTCCTCAAGCAGGAGAACAACAGAAATCAACATTCTCTAGTGGAGTCCTCCTCAGACAACAGGAATAGGAACCCCCACAAATAGACCTCTTATGAAATCAGCATCTACTTTGGATGGCATATTTAAGCACATCTCCGACAACTCTCAGTCATCTTCTCCAAATGACATTTGTAAGTCCATTCCTGATATCATCAACCAACAGCGTTACTTCGTGCGAGTGTAAATTTATGGGAACTCTAGTTTTCAATCATCTTCCACCTTTAGATCATGAAAGGTATACAAGCCAATCTAAATCCTCAGGTTTAAGAAGATTGAATATGGGCAGCTGTTGTACCCCAAAATTGTCCCTCCCATTTTATTCAAGGCATACTTATTGAGGTCCTCAATTGCTCAAGAAGCTTCAAATGATTTCCATGGCACCCTAAATGCATTATCATAATGACACAGTTGAAAGAAAAAAAGAAGTGTACATAACAAGGTGTAGGTTGAAAGATGGAAATATGCCTAAGAGCTTTTGGCTCGAAGCAGCTTCGATAGCAGTATGCAGTCTAATTTGATGCCCATCGAAGCACTAGGATCGAAGGATTGATAGTTCAAAGGAAAGCGTGAGAAGGATTTTATGAAGTCTTCTATTGGAAGAACTAGTAAGGAGTTTCGAAGGGTTCGTTTTCAAACCACTGAAATGTAAGCCATTCGAATTATTAAAAGGAATACAGACTTCGACTGACACATTGTTTGAATTGTCGCTTCGAAAAGAAGAACATTTGTAATTCAAAGGCTTTTATCTTATCCAAAGAAATACGCGGACATCTGATGCTTCTAAGGACATGAAACCTTCAAACATGGCGTGATCGAAGGATAATCAGAGACGAATCAACCAAATATGAGTCATCCTAGAGTTTTTAGGATCAATGTGTTTCAGGCATGTACCTGAACAGACAAGGAAGGAAGTTGGTTGATCAAAGGTGCTCATAGGTTATCCTTCGATTGGTGCATACAAGTTATATTCACCAATCGAAGGTGAACTAGTGATCAGTAAAGATGGTCTTGTAAACGAAATCCAAAGGTGGGATTGGAGTCAAAACTGTGGTCGAAGGAGGTGAGAAGAACAAACCTCGACATAGTCACAACAATCAAAACTGTGTTTGAAGGAGGTGAGCAGAACAAACCTTCGACACAATCATAACTATCACAACTGTGTTCGAAAGAAAGAACAAAACAAAGCTTCGACAGGCCAAGATGAATAGGTGATGCTTCGATTGGTCTGATTGAAGGAAAGGAGATAGAAAGGAACAAGAGCTGAGTTCGATTGGGCAGATTGGATAGTTTTCAGATCAAGCAACTAAGACAGATAGTGACTCAATCGAAGAAGCCATGATGATGAGGCCTTGAACCATTTGAATTGAAACTAAGAGCCATCGAAGAACAAAGTTTGGGAGCATTCAAAAGAGTCAAGATGTGAAAAGTTGAAATGAACACCTATTGGGATGAAACCTGTCCAGGTTCACTCAAAGTCCAAAATGGTAGAAAATATCTCAAAATGGCAACTTCTTAAATTTGTCGATTTTGCTTTCAAAGCCATGGTTAATGGCTGATTCATGCCATTTTCGTTCACCACCACACCCCTATAAATACAAGACACACATTGTCTACAGAGACGGACATTTCCTAAAAAAGCCACACCAAATTCTCAAAAATCTTCACAAAGTTGTCAAAATCGAAACAAATTTTGTAGGCCTCCTCAATCCAAAACAAGCATTCCACTCACTCCCTGAAGGTTCCAGGAGGCATTTCTAAGCATTAGGCAGGTCCAACGCACACAGGAGCATCACTCACACAATCCCTCTGTTGATCCCATGCTTGTAGGTCTAACGTGCACAACATGCACCACGCGGTCAACACCAGTAGATCCCATCAATCTAGATCCAGTACCCTCAGCATGCAGTCCATCATGCACTTTCAACAACCCCCTCATTGGATCAAAAGACAACCCCCTCACTTTGGGTCCACGTTTTTAAACTTACACCACCCCTTGTTTACTTTTGCTGCCTGACCCATTTTACATGTTTGTTTTTTGTTCTTTCAGTTACTTTTTATTTAATTATAAAATCAGATAAAAATCACAAAAATTAGGTTATAGTTTTTTTTATTAATTATTAATTACCTAAACACTTTCTTAAAATTAAAATTAAGTAAACTTATATTTTATTCTCTTTTATTAAACAAAAAAACCAACAAAAATATTTTTGTCTTCTTAGGGTTTTAGACGTCCCCTTTGATTTGCACGACGTTTAATTACTTTTGCATTATTATTACCTTTTCTTATTATTGTATCTGCTTACTGAGATGTAATGGACTTAACTAGGACTTTACATTTACTGCTTTATTTCCCCCAAGTTTTGGACATGTAAATAATCCCCTCCCCGAAGCCTTGTAATATCTAGGATTTACAGTTCCCGCAATTTTAATTTCTGCAAATTATTAACTGTCTAGATGTATGCTAACTAGGATTGTATGGCAAGAATAAAACAAAACGCTAGCAAACCTAACATAAGATAAAAATAACTGAAAACAGTACACTCTCACATATACACCTCTAAGGTATCCCCCTCTGGTTTCCTTCGGAAAAATAGTCACAACTCTCGAAATGTGAGAGATTTTAGTGGCTACCCTCCGATTTAAAGATCATAAGTCCCTAGATGACCCTCTCGACGTTGCCTCGGTATGATCTTAGAACCCTAGGGTAGTTACTAAATTTTCTTACCCAGTTACCTTTGTGATTGTATAAATTTCCCTTCGAATGTCCCTCAAACATTCAACGACTAGGGCTACCTACTCACTAATAGTAAGATAGCACTGTCTAAAGGAAAAGAGGAAAAGAACAACCTTTCGAGTATAGTAGATAGTTCTTAGATGCTTGCTCAAACAATCTTTACACTTACACAAAACTTCTTTCAAAAACATTTTCAAACACTTTGTATACGATCTCTACCATTTTGAGGAACATTACGAAGTTCGCCACACTAAGGCGCTTTCAAAAATACTTTTCAAAACACACAAAGCACAAAGTATTTCAAAATGAGCTAAGCATCTAACAACCCATAGATAACTATGGATGGAAAGGGTGCTAACACCTTCCCTTTCCATAATCTACCCCCCTTACTCAAATAATCTCGAAAGGTATTTTTCTGTTCTTTTCACCCTTTCCTTTGTTGGATAAAAGAAAAGTCGGTGGCGACTCCTGCTTACCACAACATTTGCAAATACAAATGCAAAACCAGTATAATAGTTGGTTCTGCCACTGTATCACAATACTTATGATATGCATCGATATCAAGTAAATCCCTAACATATTTGAACATTGCAACTGGTGAAAAAGGTTTCATCATAGTCAACACCATAAATTTTATTATAAACCTTAGCAACCAGTCGTTCCTATATATACGTTGCCATCCATATAAGTCTTATTTTTAAGATCTGATTGTATTCTATAGGATTAACTTTTACATGTGGCTCTACCAAGGTTCAAACATGGTTTATGTACATGGAATCCATTTCATATTTCATGTCCTTTAGCCATTTCTTAGAATCTAGACCATTGATGGTGTCTTGGTAGGTCATGGGCTCCTCTTGATCCATAGGTAAAACATCACCTTGATCAGTTATGATATATCCATATCTCTCAGCTTGGTGACATATGATGTTTGGCCTACACTGTGTTAGAACAGAGTTTGGTTCTACATCCCTGTAAGAGTTTTGATGATAACAAACATATGATATATATAAAGAACAAACATGCTCTCTAATAAAGTATTTTAATATGCAGGGAAGTTCTGATCTAAGAAGCATAGAAGATGAGAAAAGATATGTTAGAACATAGTTTGGTTTTACATCCCTGGAAGTTCTGGTGTAAGAAGATGAGAGAGTTTCATTTTGAAGATCTGTTCAGACACAACATACTTAGAAGAAAATATGTGTAATATGCTAAATGAATAAGTTCTATGAATTCACCAACGTTGTGAAACAAGAACTCTAATATTCTGATATGTAAAGTTCTGGAAAGAAGTAAAGGAATCTCAACGGTAACATTCATCTTCTGATGTGAGCATGTTCTGAAGCGTTATAGTTTGTTCATGGAAAATGAAAAGTAACGATTGAATCAACACAGGATCTTCACTTTTGGAAATAACATTAACTACACTTCATCAACCTTCCAAAAGAATCTTCTTATGTCTCTCATGCATTGCCTATTTAAAGAATATGTGAAAAGATATCAAAAGAACAACTACGCACGAAAAAGAAAAACATAATTATCCAGTTCTACCTTGTGTTCTTCAATTGTGTAATACATCAGTGTTGTGATATTGTTTTATTTAGAAAACATATTTTTACACGCTTTCAATTATATTACTTTGTAATTCCTTGAGAAAATTGGGTTGTGGTTTAGACTCAAGAAGACATTAACAGTTGTCATTGTGGTTGTGTAATCAAGTTTTGATTAGTGGATTAAGACCTCGTTTGAGAGAGGCAAAATCACTTTGGCGGGTGGAATGAAGTAGTTTGAGTTAAAACAAACCAGGATAACCAATGTGTCTTTATTTTAAGTTTTAATCCCAATTCAACCCCCCTTCTTGTGTTTTCCCATTCTTCAATTGGTACCAGAGCGCCTGGTTCTGAGTGCAAACACTTAACCGTGTCAGAAAAAGATCCAAGCAAGAAAAACACTATGGTGGGACCAAGTTAGAACATCAGGAATGATTATCATGATGAGAAAGACAGAGTCAGCTGAAGACCCCCAATATTTTATGGTGAAAAGTTTGATTACTGGAAAGACATAATTAGAAGTTTCTTTTTAGCTCATGATGCTGATCTATGGGATATGGTGACTGATGGCTATATTCATCCTAGTGATGAAAACGGTCAGAAGATTGACAGAAAGAAAATTCCAGATCAACAAAAGAAAGAATTCATAAACCATCATAAAGCTGGAACAATTCTCTTGAGTTCTATCTTGTACACAGAGTATGAGAAGATCACAAACAGAGAATCAGCAAAACACATGTTTGACTCCTTGAGAATGACGCATGAAGGAATCACGCAAGTCAAAGAAACCAAAGATCTTGCTCCCATTCAGAAGTATAAAGCTTTCAAAATGGAAGAAGAAGAAACTATCGAGACAATGTTCTCACGATTTCAAACTCTGGTTGCAGATTTGAAAGTTCTGGACAAAGGGTAATCCACAGCAGATCATGTAAATAAGATCATAAGAAGTTTACTCAAGAAATGGAGACCCATGGTCACAACATTAAAACTAGCCAAAGATCTGGATAAAATTTCTCTTGAAGAACTTATCAGCTCCCTGAGAAGTCATGAGATAGAACTAAAAGAAGATGAGCCCCAGAAGCAAGGTAAGTCTATCGCTCTTAAATATAATAAAAAATATAAACCTAAAGTATTGCAGGAAAAATAAGAAAACTCGGGTGGATCCTTGTCAGAAGAAGAAGAACTATATCTTCTCTCTAGAAGAGTCAATCAGTTGTGGAAGCACGGTTAGAGGAAGTTCAGAACTCCTAGAAGAACAGGGAATCATTCTGAATCATCTTCTGGATACAGAAAATCAAGTAACAAAGACATTGTTTGCTACGAATGCAACGAAGCAGACCATTACAAAAGCGATTGTTCAAATCTACAGAAAGAAATGCCTAAAAAGAAGTTCTCCAAAGATAAGAAAAGAAAATTCTTATGGTAACGTGGGATGATTCAGAATCTTCTGACGCTGAAACAGAATCAGAAGATGAACGAGCCAATATAGCCCAAATGGCAAACTTATCAAATGACTCTGGATCATATGAATCAGAATCAGACTCAGAGGTAGAAGAGGTATTCTCTAAATTTTCTAGATCTCGATTAGAAGAAAGTCTGTCAGAAATTTTTGAGAGATATCATCAACTTCGATTCAAAAACAAGAACCTGAAAAAGGATCTAGTTTCTGACTCTGAAGAAACTAAGAAACTGAGAACAGAAAACTCTGAGCTTAAAGAAACAATTTCTAAACTCGAAAATAAATTATAAAAGGCTTAGAAATAAACTGTCTCAGAAGTTTCTAGTAACTCTGAGAAGATCATAAAAGAATATGTTCATAACTCTCAAAAATTTATTGCTAAAAACATAGATAGGAGCAAGATGGCTTCAATGATCTATGGAGTTAGCAGAAATGGTAGAAAAGGGATAGGATATAAGGGTAAAGTATCTCAACCTAAGAAATTTAAGGATATGGTCATAAAACACACACCCCTTTATTCTCACTTCACCTATGGACATACACATGATATAAAATATACTAGTAAGGCGCTTGCTGCTAAACCAAAATTCAAACAAAATTTTGGAAACTCTAACAATCATGGACCCAAAAAGATATGGGTACCAAAGGATAAAATCATCTTAGTTGCAGATATTTTTAACAGCAAGGTTGAAACGCCAGTTTTAACACTTGTACTTTGATGCTCTCTACACATGACGGGAAGAAAGCATATGTTCTAAAGCCTGGAATTTAAATTTGGAGGACACACGGGTCTCAGAGGCAATCAGAAAGGACATATTATTGGCTCTGGAACTATTGGTAACAATACTGAGGATGCAACATCAGAAGAATCTCAGTCAAATCCAGAAGAGGATGTCACAATCATTACAGAAACATTTGAAGATCCCATCCAGAAAAGACATCTCAGAAGATATGAAAAATTGTTTTGCTTTTACCCGTTGCTTCATCTTAATCTTCTATTTTTCTCGTGTTGTTACTACTTTTTGATTCTTGACAAAAAGGGGGAGAATGTAAGATATTTTGACCTCAAAACTCTGATCAGAACAATCTTCAGGGAAGTATTTTTTTTCTTCAATTTGAGTTTTCTACTCAAGGGGGGTCTTTAATTCTTTTTTGTTCTTTAAGTATTCTTTCAAAATATACAAGTTTTTATCATCATCAAAAAGGGGGAGATTGTTAAAACATATTTTGGTTCTACATCCCTGTAAGAGTTTTGATGATAACAAACACATGTTACATATAAAGAATAAACATGCTTTCTAATAAAGTATTTTAATATGCAAGGATGTTCTGATGTAAGAAGCATAGAAGATGAGAAAAGATCTGTTAGAACATAGTTTGGTTATACATCCCTGGAAGTTCTGATGTAAGAAGATGAGAGAGTTTCTTTTTGAAGATCTGTTCAGACACAACATACTTAAAAGCAAATCCGTGTAATACGTTAAATGAAGAAGTTCTATGAATGCACCAACCCTGTGAAAAAAGAACTCTAATATTCTGATATGTAAAGTTCTGGAAAGAAGTAAAGGAGTCTGAACAGTAACATTCATCTTCTGATGTGAGCATGTTCTGAAGCGTTACAGTTTATTCATGGGAAATCAAAAGTAACAGTTGAATCAACACAGGATCTTCACTTTTGGAAATAACATTAACTACACTTCATCAACCTTCCAAAAGCATCTTCTTATGTATCTCATGCATTGCCTATTCAAAGAAGACATGAAGAAGATATCAAAAGAACAACTGCGCACGAAAAAGAAAAACATGATTATCCAATTCTACCTTGTGCTCTTCAATTGTGTAATACATCAATGTTGTGATATTGTTTTATTTAGAAAACATATTTGTACACACTTTCAATTATATTACTTTGTAATTCCTTGAGAAAACCGGGTTGTGGTTTAGACTCAAGAAGACATTGACAGTTGTCATTGTGGTTGTGTAATCAAGTTTTGATTAGTGGATTAAGACCTCGTTTGAGAGAGGCGGAATCACCTTGGCGGGTGGACTAGAGTAGTTTGAGTTCAAATGAACCAGGATAACCAATGTGTCTTTAATTTTAAGTTTTAATCCAAATTCAACCCCCTTCTTGTGTTTTTCCATTTTTCACACTGGTCTTGTTCTACCTGAGAAGGTTTCTCTTCCCAAACTTCTTATGTTTTCTGCTCCAGTTCCTCCATATGTGTGATGCTACTTTGTGATTATTGAATTTATTCAACCTTTAATTTCCTCCCACCGAATCCTTTGGAAATAAAGTCCTTCTCCAAGAATACTCTAGTTCAAATGACAAATAGTTTCCGCTTATAAGGATTGTAGAAGTAATATACTTTTGTTTCTTTAGGATACCCCACAAAGAAGCATTTATCACATTTGAGCTCAAGCTTATTTGAAGATTTTTGTTTCACACAAACTTTGCAAACCCAAATCTACATGTAAGACATATACAGTATTATATCACTCCATATCTCATATAGTGTCTTGTTAACTATTTTGGATAGAATATGGTTCAGTGTGTAAGCTATTATCAATAGAGCATGTTCCCAAAATAAGTTTGGAAGATCACATGATTCATCTTGGATCATACCATGTCTAACAAGGTTTAGCATCTTCTCTCAGATAAATCATTCCATTGTGGTGTTCAAGTAGGAGTAAGTGGGGAAATAATAGTACACTCTTTCAAATTGTCATCAAATTCTAGGCTTAAATATTCACCACATCAATCTGATCAAAGTGTTTTAATATTATTGCCTAGTTAATTTTATATATAATTTTTTAATTCCTTGAACTTTTTAAAGGATTAATATTTGTTTTCATTCAATACACATAACCATATCTATTGTAATCATCAGTAAATATGATGAAGTATTGAAAAACCCATCTGGATGGTGTGTTCAATGGTCCACATACATCAGTATGTATGAGGGCCAAAAAATCACTAGCCCTTTCACCTTTTCCTATGGATGGAGATTTTTTCATCTTTCCAAGTAAATAAGATATGCATGTCTCACATTATTTACAGTTAATGGGCTTCGAATTCTGAGTCCATAATTTTCTTGATCCATAAGCTGAGTGATGCACCAATTGTGCAACAAAATATCCTAAAATCTTGAAACAAACAATACAAAGTTTCTTAATTGTCTCAAGACCCAATTTAGTAACTAATGTACAACTGGAGATACAAATCTTGTTCCAAATTAAATCTTCTTGACCTACAAAAATTATTGAGATATATCTAAAAGGAATATCACATAATCAAATCAAATTTGTCAAGATTTAAAACAACAGTGTCTGCTGTACCAGACCAAGATATCATGAAATCTGCTTCGACATCTGGTTGAAACACTCATAATAGAAAAATTGCTATGACAGTTGACAAGAATGTTGTAACATCTTGATCAACATCAGTAGAACCATGTTTTAGCAAAATTATGCCAACACCAAAACCATAGAACTAACAAAAAGATTCCAAGAGTCCATTTTTGTGGAGTTTAGAATCGTGCTTCTCATTTATGTGGCGTAAAAGAAAATTCCAAAAGTAATTTGAATTTAACTTGTTATTAATATTATAAATTGACATTTTAATATCAAGGACATGCAATTTTTTTCATTAATGCAATTGCAAGAAATTTTAACAAACATACATACTTAAGGGAACAACTAACATATAGAAGTGAGAAAATTGCCAAAAGGTGTGAACATAGTCATTAAATAAAATCATTTAAGGGTGTGGTTAATAGATGTCCTATAAAGTATGATAATACAAAGTAAAATTTGAACTCGCCCAAGAAATACTTGAGGGACTCGCTCTCTAAGGGGGTTTAACTTAAAGTCTCGCCTGAGGGACTCAACTTCAAATCTTGTCCGAGGGACTCAACTTAAAGTCTAACCCGAGGGAATCAACTTAAAGTCTCACTTGAGGGACTCAAATTAAAGTCTCTCCTGAGGGACTCAACTTAAAGTCTCATTTGGGGGATTCAACTTAAAGTCTTGCTTGAGAGACTCAACTTAAAGTCTCTTCTGAGGGAATTAACTTAAAGTATTTCATAAAAGAATCAACTTAAAGCCTCTCCAAAGGGACCCAACTTAAAATATCACATGCGAGACTCAACTTAAAGTCTTCTCTGAGGGACTCAACTTAAAGTTTTACCTGAGAGACTCGACTTAAAGTCTTTCCCAAGGGACTTAACTTAAAGTCTTTCCTAAGGAATTTAACTTAAAGTCTCACTTGATGGACTCAACATTAAATATTTCTTGAGAGAATCAAATTAAAGTCTCACCTGAGGGACTTAACTTAAATTCTTTCTTGAGGGACTCGGCTTGAACTCTCATCTAAGGAAATCGACTAAAAATCTCACTTGAGTGAATCAATTTAAAGTATTTCCAAAGGGCCTTATCTTAAAGTCTTTCCAGATGGACTCAAATTAAAGTTTCTTCTGAGGGATTCAACTTAAATTCTATCCTAAGGGACTCATATTAAAGTCTCGCTTGGGGGACTTAACTAAAATACTCACTTGAGGGACTCAACTTAAAGTCTCGCTTGAGGGACTCAACTTAAAGTCTCGCTTGAGGGACTAAAGTTAAAGTATCTCCCAAGGGTCTCAACTTAAAATATATCTCGAGGGACTCAATTTAAATTCTCTCTCGAGGGACTCAACTTAAAGTATCGATCCAAGATGGTCACTCCTAGTGTCAGGATTAAGGCAACTCTCATCACAGAATCTAGAAATCTCAAAACAACCAAATCACTTCGTCTTTTCCAAGTCATGATTGAGGAACTGTATACCAGCATAACTTTATTGGGCCCTAAGGAGGGACAATCTGAGAAGAAGAGAGAAATCCAAACACACTAGACTAGGTACTTATTAGTCCAATTAGGAACATATTCTCTCGACATACGAACCTAGTCACCCAATTGGGTACCTACTAGCCCAATTGGTTAACTAGTAGACCAATTGGACACCTATCAACCTAATTGGTTGCCTACTTGCACAATTGAGTACTTCGGGGCTCGACATAGGAACCTAGTCACCTAATTATGTACTTGCTAGCCCAATTAGGTACATGATATCAAATTGGACTTGGATCATTTGAATTAGTTCCATTCACACAGTGAACGTGAGTAGTAACGTGACTCAGATACCAACTGACTTAGGTTCAATCAAAGGGAAGAACATGATATCCTATTATTCTAGGTGATTAAGTCCTCTGATGGGCATGTTCCTTGGTCATGAAGCTAGGGAAATCCACCATATGGCTTTATAGTTTAGGCCCAAGGAGATTCTATAAATACTTCATTCCTAGAATGAGAGAGAGGTCCTCAATTTCCCATAAAACACACACATACAAATCTTTTCATCACTCTGTGTAAGGTAGTGTTAAATACTTCCAATGTATCCTAAACAAAACAAATAACCCTATAACACAGTGCTATCTCATTTTACTTTTTTAGCAAGTACAAGTAGGATCTCCTATATTCAAGTTATCCAAGATATGCATGATGGGTTATTATCCAAGATACAAGATGAAAAGACAGTCGAATTTACCATAACAATATGATTGCACCAAGGTTTAACCCTATTTAACCATAGCCCTTACATTTTTACTTTAATTTTAACGTATTCGTCGAACACATTCCAGAGCTTCCATTAAGATGTATGCTTTTCTAGATGATATAGTCCTACTTGGATATTTGAATAAAAATTTAAATGAGAGGTTGGAGACTTGGACACGAGCCTTAAAAACATATGGTTTTCTCCTAAATAGAAGTAAGAACAAGTATCTGGAATGTAGTTTCAACAAAAGGAGAAGCAATTTTAACCTAGAGATAAACTTTTGAGACCATATAATATCAAATGTCACGCTATTTAAATATCTTAGGTCTGTAGTATAAAATAATGACAAAATATAAATGGAGGAGGGCCTCAGGGTCTTTTTGTGACACAAAAAGTACTGCTGAAGCTTAAGAGAAAATTTTACCAAACAATAGTGTGACTTACGATGCTGTACAAGACAAATGTAGGGAATTAAGAACCAACACTAGAATAAATTAAGTATAACATAGATAAGGATGTTGTGTTGAATGTGTGGTAAGACTAGACGAGATAAGATAAAAAAATAAAAATATTAGCGATTGTTAAGGTATCGCATGTAATAAAAAAGATGGTGGAAAATAGGTTTAAGTGGTTTGTGTGTGTAAAAAGAAGACATATAAATTACTCCCTCCGGTCTTGAATATAACCAACAAAAAGTTTTATGGTCTTAAATATAAGCAAAAGTCATCTATAATTATTGTCATTATTCAAAATATAACCCTACTTTTTTCACATTCCTATGTTTTTAACAATTTCCAAGGCAAAAGGTAGGAGTAAAATTAGAAAAAGTGTAAGAATTAAATACATTTAAACATTTTTCTTAAAGGGTGCGTTTTTTTTTTTGTAAAATTTTTTATATATGAGACCGGAGGGAGTATGTTGTAAGGATACAAGGTGAATCCAATATAATGTGAAGCCTAACGCAAATATTAAAATGATAATTTTTTAATTCATCCACCATAATTAAAATATTTTATTTTTAAGAGACGTTCTAAGATATGATTACACCTAAATTTTATGGGATCGACTATGAAACTAATGTTAATGTGGACAATTAGATATTTATAATTTTTTATTAAAGTTGAATTATTTCTCAAATGAACAGTTTCAAAAATAAAACATGAATTTCACTTTCTACGGTGAGTCGTGTTGGCAACTCTTATAAAATGTTAGATAAATTAAAGTCTTTAATTTATTATTTGATTTTTTGAAATCTTTTATATAAGCAAGAGTAACAAAATTTCTAAATTAACGAATTGTACAAATACATAATATTTAATGGAACATTATGACTAATTTGCCCATGTAGACTTGGTTGTTGTTGTATTTTTCTACTTGTTCATTTAATCACTACAAAAACTTAAATTAGTTCTCAATAACAAGTCTTTGACGAGTCTAATTAATATTGAAATTTTGGTATTCAGATCTCAGATGTACTAAGAGATGTCTAGACACCTATCTCTGAACAAACACACAATGACATGGTAAACGATAAACTCGGTGCATAAAAGTAAAGAACACACAAGATTGTTAACCTAGTTTGATGTACAACAACACCTAATATGGGGGCTACCAAGCCATGTATGAAATCAACTAGATAGTATCAAGTTGAAGCTAAACATCCTCGTTTACGACTTCTCACTTAATCACTACCCTTACTTAACTTCTACCTAAGACTCACCTAGGTATGAGATCATTCTCAAATCACTTCCAATTATGAAACAGTGACTAAACAATTCTAAACACTTAGAAAATAATATAAGTCACTTCAAAGACACACAATCATTCACTACACTTTTATCAAGATGATAATCGAGAGGCACACAATTAACACACAAACCCTAATAAATTGAAACTGTAAGTTCCAAACTTGTACTAGGGTTGAAGTCTTCTTTTATAACCTTAAATGGACTGTATTTAGGCTTCATAAACGTAGATGGATATGAAAGAGGCATTGTGGAATTATCTCCTCAAAGATAGGACATCAATTATTAGTTTACTAAATTATCTCCATAATTAGAAACTAAGAATACTCTATGAATTCAGCTTGAATCTTTTTAATCTTCAAACGGTACTCCACATAGGTGTTAGAACATAATTTGGTTCTACATCCCAATAAGAGTTTTGATGATAACAAACACATGATATAAAGAACAAATATGCTCGCTAATAAAAGTATCTTTACATGTAGGAAGTTCTTATGTGAAAAAGATGTTCTGATGCAACTGAAAGTTCTGCCAGAACATCACCAGAAGTTTTGATTATGTGAGCACAGAAGTTGAGAGAACAATGAAAGATTCAGACGCATTAAATATGCTGACAAGCTTATATGAAGAAGTTCTATTTGAAATTCTGAATGCACCAGCGCTGTGAAACAGAATATCTGATACTCTGATGCACAAAGTTCTGATCAAGTTGTAAAGGACTCTCAATGGTAACATTCATCCTCTGATGTAAGAAGCTCTGAAGCGTTACAATTCTATCACTGCAAGATCATAAGTAACGGCTACAAACAGACAAGGATCTACTGATTTACAAAGCTCATTAACTCGTGTTATAGACTTACCAAAAGTATCTTCTTATGTCTCTATTGCAAGGCCTATATAAAGCAGACTAGAAGAAGATTTCAAGATGATGAACAACTGCGCTCAAAAATAAAAACTCACGTGAAAAGTTAGCAACACCGCTATCATTCTTCATCTTCAACGATTCAATATTAAATTGTGTAATACATCACAAGTTTGTGATACTGTTTATTAGAAACATCATTGTACACTTTTATTCAATTAATTGTTTAGTGAATTTCCTTGAGAAAACCGGGTTGTGGTTTTGGACTCAAGAAGACTTTAACAGTTGTTAAAGTAGAATTGTAATCAGGTTGATTAGTGAATTAAGTCCTCGTTGGAGAGAGGCGAAATCACCTTGGCGGGTGGACTGGAGTAGTTTGAGATCAAGTGAACCAGGATAAAAATCATTGTGTCTATTGCTTTTGATTTTTAAGATCAATTCAACCCCTCCCCCCCCTTCTTGTGTTTTTCCCTTCTTCAATTGGTATCAGAGCACCTGGATCTGGGTGCAAACACTTAACCATGTTAGATAAAGATCCAAGGGAGAAAAACACTATGATGGGAACAAGTCAGAACATCAGCAGCAGCCCTCCAATATTTGGCGGTGAAAATTTTGACTACTAGAAGGATATGATCAAAAGTTTCTTCCTAGCCTATGATGCTGATCTCTGGGATATGGTAACTGATGAATACATACATCCTATTGATGAAAACAGTCAGAAGATTGACATAAAAAGGATGACAGATCATCAAAAGCAAGACTTCAGAAATCATCACAAGGCCAAAACGATTCTCTTGAGTTCCATCTCATATTCAGAGTATGAGAAGATCACAAACAGAGAAACAACAAAGAACATGTTTGATTATCTGAGAATGACGCATGAAGGCAACATGCAAGTAAAAGAAACCAAAGCCATTGCGCTCATTCAGAAGTATGAAGCCTTCAGAATGGAAGAAGACGAAACCATTAAAACGATGTTCTCTAGATTCCAAACTCTGATGGCAGGGCTAAAGGTGCTGGATAAAGGGTACTCAACTGCTGATCATGTAAAGAAGATCATCAGAAGTTTACCAAAACAATGGAGACCAATGGTCACGAATCTCAAACTGGAAAAAGATCTGAACATAATATCTCTAGAAGAACTTGTCAGCTCCCTCAGAAGCCATGAGTTAGAGTTAGAAGATGATGAGCCTCAGAAGCAATGTAAGTCTCTCGCTCTGAAATCTAACAAATATGAAACCAAAATTTTGCAGGCAGAAGCAGAAGCAGAAAACTCTGGAGAATCCTCGTCAGAAGAAGACGAACTGTTTTTTCTATCCAGAAGAATCAATCAGCTGTGGAAGCACAGGTAGAAGAATTTCAGAAACTCCAGAAGAACAGGAAATGACTCTGAACAATCTTCTAGACACATAAAATCAAGTAACAGAATCATTACCTGCTATGAATGCAATAAACAAGGTCACTACAAAAGTGATTGTCTAAGGCTTTAGAAGGAGAAACATAAAAGGAAGTTCATTAAGGAGAAGAAGAAAAGTATTATGGCAACATGGGATGACTCTGAATCTTATGAAGACGGAACAAAATCAGAAGATGAACAAGCCAATATAGCTCAAACGGACAACTTATTAGATGTCTCTGAATCTTCTGAATCAGAATCAGGGTCAGAATCAGAATCAGACGCTAAAGAGGTATTTTCTGACTTTACTGTTAATTTTTCTAAAGTTGAACTAGCAGAAAGTATGAGTGAGATTCTGGAAAGGTATCAGCAGCTCAAAGTCAAATTCAAGAACCTGAAAAAGGATCTTTTATCTGACTCTGAAGAAATTGAGAGTCTTAGATTAAGAAATTCTGAGTTAAAAGAAAAGATTTCAAAACTAGAAAATGATTTACAAAACTCTCAGAAGGAAATAATCTCAGAGGCTCCGAGTAATGCTGATAAGATCATAAAGGAATATAATCTTAGCTTTCAGAAGTTCCTTGCTAAAAACATAGATAGAAGCAAGATGGCTTCAATGATCTATGGAGTTAGCAGAAATGGCAGAATAGGTATAGGATACAAAGGCAAAGTATCCCAACCTAAGAAAGTTAAGGATCTAGTTATTAAATGCACTCCTCTTAATTCTCAATTCACTACTGGGCAAACACATGATATAAAACATGCTGGTAAGGCGTTTTATACTAAACCAAAATTCAAAAAGAATTTTGGAAACTCTAACAGTCATGGACCCAGAAAGATATGGGTACCAAAAGAAAAAATCATCTATGTTGTAGATATTTTTAACAGCAAGGTTGAAACACCAGTATTAACACCTGGACTCTGGATTCTCTCTACTCATGGAGGAAAGAAAGCGTATGTTCCAAAACCTGGAATTTAAAAGATTCACAGACTTTAGAGGCAATCAGAAACAAAAGGTTACTGGCTCTGAATCTATTGGAAACTGGAATGGAAATACAGTATCAGAAGCTCTCTATAGAATCTCAAATGTATCTAGAAAAGGGCGTCACGGCTTTTCAAGCAACTTCTGTTAGAGCAAGCCAAACAGAGTCTTTACCATTTTTTGATTCTTGGTAAAAAGGGGGAGAATGAAGAATATTTTGACTCATAATCAGAAGATCCTCATGGAAGTATTTTATTTTCTCGTTAGCTGAGTATTCTACTCAGGGGGAGCCTTTTAAGTTTTTTTCTTTATATTCCATCAAAATATACTAGTTTTTGTCATCATCAAAATGGGGGAGATTGTTAGAACAAAATTTGGTTCTACATCCCAGTAAGAGTTTTGATGATAACAAACACATGATATAAAGAACAAATATGCTCGCTAATAAAAGCATCTTTACATGCAGGAAGTTCTGATGTGAAAAAGATGTACTGATGCAACTGGAAGTTCTGCCAGAACATCACTAGAAGTTCTGATTATGCGAGCACAAAAGTTGATAGAACAATGAAAGATTCAGACGCATCAAATATGCTGACAAGCTTATATGAAGAAGTTCTGTTTAAACTTCTGAATGCACCAGCGCTGTGAAACAGAATATCTGATACTCTGATGCGCAAAGTTTTGATCAAGCTGTAAAGGACTCTCAACGGTAACATTCATCCTCTGATGTAAGAAGCTTTGAAGCGTTACAATTCTATCACTGCAAGATCATAAGTAACGGGTACAAACAGACAAGGATCTACTGATTTGGAAACTCATTAACTCGTGTTATGGACTTACCAAAAGTATCTTCTTATGTCTCTATTGCAAGGCCTATATAAAGCAGACTAGAAGAAGATTTCAAGATGATAAACAACTGCGCTCAAAAAGTAAAACTCACGTGAAAAGTCAGCAACGCAGCTATCATTTTTCATCTTCAACGATTCAATATTAAACTGTGTAATACATCACAAGTTTTTGATACTGTTTATTAGAAACATCATTGTACACTTTTATTCAATTAACTGTTTAGTGAATTTCCTTGAGAAAACTGGGTTGTGGTTTTGGACTCAAGAAGACTTTAACAGTTGTTAAAGTAGAATTGTAATCAGGTTGATTAGTGAATTAAGTCCTCGTTGGAGAGAGGCGAAATCACCTTGGCGGGTGGACTGGAGTAGTTTGAGATCAAGCGAACCAGGATAAAAATCATCGTGTCTATTGCTTTTGATTTTTAAGTTTCAATTCAACCCCCCCTTCTTGTGTTTTTCACTTCTTCAATAGGATGACATAATATTTCCAATATATTTTACACCTATAACAAACCAAAACATCCAACAGTCCAGCTGTATAAAATCATGATGTCAAAAGAAATTGCATAGGACATCACATTTAATATGTTGCTCCAATTGATAGAACATCTTATTTTAACATGTCTATGCGAAGTTAGTTTTACCAAACATAATGCCAATCATAATAAAACAAAGAATTAAAGATCTCTCCCTATGGCTTATTTTGGCTAAAACAACTTAGTAATTCTTCCATACATAAATAATAATACAACTCAGGTTTGACAAGTAACTCAAACACACAAATAATCAGAGGCACGTCAGCAGAAGTCAGTACAACAAATATTAGAGCAACAATTAGTGGAAGCTACTTCAACACAACAAACAAGAGAATACCAAATTCTTAACATGTCAGGACATCATGTGTGATAAATATTCAAAATAGTCCAGTCCAGAACATAAAACCTGCTAAACATGCTAAATACCACTTTAGAGAATTTCACTTTCATTACTGCACAGTACACTCGGGATTAAGGAAGAAAGTTCCGAAGTCATTTGGTGTACACGAGGAAGAAGATAAACTACATCTTTAAGAACAACCAAACTACTACCCCTCAAAATCAAAACTAATTCTTGACACAGAGACTCGGGAGAATTAACCTGTAGCATCAAGAAACCAAAAATAATTCTAACATGAATAACCCAAGTTAGAAGGTCATGTGACAGAAGCAACATATATTATAAGATCATGTGGCATAATAAAAAAGACACACTAGACCAGACAAGATGTTAGAACATCTTAAACTACATTGTGTATACACCCACGACATAAGACTCATCAAATGAAGAAATAAAAAAACTCTTATGATAGAAGGTCATACTCCCCCTTAATTGTTGCATGGAAGGAGAAACAACACTCAGCTTCGTAAATTAGACTCAACGACACAATACTACTCTCCACCTTTTTAGACAAAATTGACAAAAGCTGAGTTTGAGCAAAAAAGCACACACAGAAAAAGAGAAAACTGAGGGGAAACTGATAACGTGAAATTATATCGTTTATTCGACTTGACTCACATGCATTTTTATTATTGTTTTTCGTTTATTTATGTCATTTTATGCCGGTATTTCTATTCCATTTCAGTTATTTCAGATACATGCTAAGAAAGAGCTCCCATACGAAAAAGAGTAAGAAACGGGCGAGAAATTGAAAAGACAGAGCAAAAGAAAAGAAAAAAAATCCAAACTTGGACCTGTGTCCCTCGCCACAACATGTGTAGCCCTCGCCACAGCTCTAATATTGCAGCCACATATTTTCTTTCTTGCAGCCTTCTCCATGCCCACCATCTCATCCACTCACCCCTTGATTTTCTCAACTTCTCCGACCATGATCTCCATTATGTCCACTACCTCTCACATGATAACTTTCAGCAATTCTCACTATATAAAGGACCTAGCATTGATTGTTTGAGGATCCAAGTTTGTGCGTGGAAGCGTTTTTCGTAGTTTTAGGCAGAAATCACTTTGTAAAAGTGGTAGTTTCTCACACCGGGGAACTACCACACCATTAGTATTAGGCCTACAATCTGTGTAATGCATGGATCAAATTTTTCCGTTTTAATAGAAGTTATTCCAATTTCATCTTTATTTCAAGTCTCGCAATTTATTCCCAACTTTTACAGGTTTCCTTTTATTTCTTTATTATTATTATTATTATTATTATTATTATTATTATTATTATTATTATTATTATTCTCGTTTATCATTGTTAATTTAATTACCATGTCGTTCTTAATTGCAATTTTTATGTTTAATTCTCTTTCAATTAACAATATGTCTAGCTAAATAGTTTTGAGTCCGGTATGTGAGGACCTTCGTTTCTGATGGGACACGGTAACAAAGTTAGCTTAATCATTTTTATGATAATCGTGTTTTTGGTTCTTGTTTTTAAACTTTATTTAAATAGCCTTGTCTCGAGAGTGAGAGGTTACTTAACATGATTTTTTCACGAGAGTGAGAAATTAATTAAGGTTCGAGTTGGCACTGCGAGATCGCAGGGGTCAAACCAGATAGTAAAAATAGGACATCAATCTTAAAGAAGGAGAGAGTGCTTTAAGTATCAATTCGAACTTGTTCAATTTTCAAAACACATTCCTTAATTAAAACGGGCGAGCGAGAGAAAAATATCATGGTTAAGCAATGTGGCTTTGTTTAAAACCACGAGATTGTGAGGTTCAGTCTTTAAATTGATATTTTTTACTAAACACATTTGTAACATCAGTATAAGCCAACGAGTTACAGAGTCCCCGAGGCACGCAGAATACACATTCCGGTCTCTCTTTTCTTATATATTTCCTTAATCTTATTTTATTTCAATTTTAGTTCTTAGTTTCCCATAAATTAATTATTCATTAGCATTTGCTTTACAAATCGACAATAGATTATAATAGGTTGATATTGGTCTTTGTGGGTTCAACAATCTTTTATATTACTTCGATATTTTCGTGCACTTGCTGACGCATCAAGTTTTTGGCGCCGTTGTTGCAGACTAACAGTCAATATTATTATTTCCGTTGTTGCACCGTATAGACTAAGGAACTCTAAACTTCATTACTATGTATCACCCAAAATTTTCTACAACTCTCATTCTCAGTATTTCGAGGAATCACAAGAATCCCATAAATCTGAACTCGAAATATTGATGGAAGATTTCAATGCTTCACTAACTCACTCTCACTAAAATTACCTCTACAACTACCAATCCCAACATTTTGAGGAGCCACAAGAATCCCATAAGTCCGATCTCGAAATATTACTGGAGGATTACAATGCGACACTAACTTATCCTTAACCAAATTTCCTCTACAATCACCGTGCCCAATATTTTGTGGAGTCGCAAGAATTCCAAAATTACACTCTCAACACATTAATGGAGGATCTCACTGCGACACTAACTCACTCTAGGATAGAATCTAGGATGATGGAACGCTTTGTGGAGACACATAATTTTATCGCTTGTCACTTTGAGGAACCACAAGAATCCAATAATTTTAACCTCGAAACATCAACGGAGGATTTCGATGCGATGCTGACTCACTCTAGGCTAGAATCTATGATAGAGCACTATATAGAGACACAAACCATACAAAATGAAGAGTTTAGAAAACAAAGTCTCCATAATAATGAAACCCTTAGGCAGCTGAATAATGCGGTTGAGTCCCTCGCGACTCACAACATGGCATTGGAGACTCAGATCTCCCTGCTTGCACAAAATCCTCTATGACCCTTACCTGGGGAGCATGTGGATGTTGTAAAAACCAGTATAGAAAAAAAAATCGATAATCCTAAGGAGAGTGATAATGAGGTTGAAGAGAGTAATAATGAGGTTGAGAAGAGT
This sequence comes from Vicia faba, assembly GCA_948472305.1. Taxonomy (NCBI): domain Eukaryota; kingdom Viridiplantae; phylum Streptophyta; class Magnoliopsida; order Fabales; family Fabaceae; genus Vicia; species Vicia faba. The sequence continues at coordinate 27,540,564 of OX451739.1, forward strand.
TTTGGTGAGAAAAGAGTAGAGATTGAGAAAAATACATCGATGCCATCCGAGAGAGAGGTTGTCGAAGAGGTAGAGAAGGAAACACCTATTGTTGTTCCTCATCCCTATACCCCGCTGATTCATTTCCCTCAAAGGTTTGTGGAAGCCAATATAGATTCCTAATCCAAAATGTATGTGGAGGTATTGAAAAATATCCACACCAATGCACCTTTGCCTGAGGTCCTGCATAAAAAGAGAAAATTTGAGGACTATGAAACTAGGGAAGTCGACAGTTTTAAGAGGGGAAGGTTAACCTTTGATGTGGTGGATGAAATAAATAAACCCAAACTTGAAAAGTTGATACTCAGGTTAGATCTTGAACCACCACCACAATTTCAAAAGAATGAACCACCCCACAGAAGAAAGAAAAGAAAAGGTGAGGCGAGGGATATATGAGATGGCTTGATAATTGGCTATGGAAACCAAATACGATTAAAAATTCGATCAAGGAGTCATTCTCGAGAGAATCACCATGAGTGTTAACACTATTGAGTCATTAAGCTACCGACGTTAAAAGAAGTGTTGTATGGGAGGCAACCCACGAGTTTCAATTTAATGTTTTTGCTTTTATTTGAGTTTGTAGAAAATAAAGATATCAATCGCTTGGCACTTATCAGTTGCATGTAGGCAGCTATCGAGGCAAGCATTAATCAGGTTCTTATTCCTTTTCCCACTTTTTACTGAAACATTGAGGACAATGTTTGGTTTAAGTGTGGGGAGGAACTTTACCGCTTTCCATTTATCGCTTCTTATTTTGATTTATTATTTTCTAGTTTATTGCATGTGTTTAGGATTTTATTTGTTTTCAGTATTTGGTCGAGTCATTGCATGTGAGTCGAGTATGTATGCTTGTTTTTCAGTTTATATTGAATTTCCCCAAAATTTTAAAATTTTAACCTGTAACAAAAAAAAAAATTCTTGGATACATGGCACACACACTCTGAAAGTATATAGCTTGTCACACTTTAGAATGTGTTAGATAGACTTGGGAAAGTTTTAATAAAACTGATACCGATATGACACCAAAAACCCCCTCATTATGTGATGGCGATTTGGGTACCCATTATGCCAAAACCTTAGGCTCTAGTTTTCAAAGCAGCTCTTAAGTAGTTTATATTAGCATTCAGAACCATCTTAAGCACAAACTACATAGGGAGTCGATGAATATAAGTGAATGATCCAAAAATTTTTAAAAAATTACTTTCCATAATAAATTTAAAATATGGAATGCACCTATTAAGTTAGGTGACCATCACCCGGTCACTTAATCCAACGCTTCTGGAACCTACAAAAATATAATAAAACAACTCGTTGTCAATTGGTTCAGAGGTGTCTGGTGTTGAACTTGGTAGGGCGGACTACGGTCTGATCCCCCGCTACCGTGATTACTAAAAAAAAGGGGTTACCAAACTTATGTACCAGAACCCCAAGAAAAGGTTCATAGTCGCTAACTGATTTCCCTACTATATGCGTGTATGGATAACAGGCTTAATGTGATTGCGTTTGAATGAAAAGAGTGAAAGAAAAATGAGAGATATAGTTTGAGATATAATGGCATGATTCGGATTGGTTTCCATAAAGAGGGAGCCTTTGAACATCATGTCGTTACGATATCCTTGGTATTTAATACTTAGTACCTATCAATCTAACATTAGCCTAGCAGCCGCATATGATTAGGAGTTGTGCCATGCCTTTATTTCAAATCGCTCTTGATAATTCCCTTTACTGTGTTGGTTGATTGCTTGAGGATAAGAAATGTTTTAAGTATGGGGGAATTTGATAACACGAAATTATATCGTTTATTCGACTTGACTCGCATGTATTTTTAGTATCATTTTTCGTTTATGTATGTCATTTTATACCGATGTTTCTATTCCATTTCAAGTATTTTAGGTGCATGCTAAGAAAGAGCTCTCATGCGAAAAAGAGTAAGAGACAGACGAGAAACTGAGAAGACAGGGCAAAAGAAAAGAAAAAAAAATCCAAACTTCGACCTGTGGCCCTCGCCACAGCTTGCCAAGAAGCGTGGCCCTCTCCACAACTCTAATATTGCAGCCACATATTTGTTTTCTTGCAGCCTTCTCCATGCCCACCATCTCACCCACTCACCCCATGATTTTCTCAACTTCTCCGACATGATCTCCATTATCTCCACTACCTTTCACATGATAACTTCTAGCATTTCCCACTATATAAAGGACCTAGCATTCATTGTTTGAGGATCCAAGTTTGTGCGTGAAAGCGGTGTTCATAGTTTTAGACAGAAATCGTTTTGTAAAAGTGATAGTTTCTCACATCGGGGAACTACCACACCATTAGTATTAGGCCTATATTTGTGTAATGCTTGAATCAAATATTGTCACTTTAATAGAAGTTATTTCAGTTTCATCTTTATTTCAAGTCTCACAATTTATTCCCAACTTTTACAGGTTTCCTTTTATTGCTTTATTATTATTATTATTATTATTATTATTATTATTATTATTATTATTATTATTATTATTATTATTATTATTATTATTATTAGGCAAAATACCCTTTTTAGTCCTTTAAGTTTACCCCAAGGTCCATTTTGGTCCTTTATCTAAAAAAAGTGTCAAACTGGTCCTATAATTCTTTCAAAAGGACCATAGGAGTCCTTTCCGTCCATTTTGGTCCATTTTGGTTCATTGGAGAAGCTGCAAAATGAGCTTGATGGAGCAAAGATGGAGATACATCATCTAAAGGAAAGGGAGGATGGGCTGAAACATAAGATAATGGAGTTACAAATTGAAATAAAGAAGGATGGGCTGAACCAAAAAGGACCAAAATGGACGGAAAGGACTCCTATGGTCCTTTTGAAAGAATTATAGGACCAGTTTGACACTTTTTTTAGATAAAGGACCAAAATGGACCCTGGGGTAAACTTAAAGGACTAAAAAGGGTATTTTGCCTCATTATTATTATTATTATTATTATTATTATTATTATTATTATTATTATTATTATTATTATTATTATTATTATTATTATTATTATTATTATTATTATTATTATTATTATTATTATTATTATTATTATTATTATTATTATTATTATTATTATTATTATTATTATTGTCATTTATCATTTCTAATTTAATTTACATGTTGTTCTTAATTTCAATTGTTATGTTTAATTCGCTTTCAATTAACAATGTGTCTAGCTAAATAATTTTGAGTCCGGTATGTGAGGATCATCGTTTCCTACGGGACTCAGTAATGAAGTTGGGTTAATTATTTGTATGAAAATCCTGTTTTTGGTTCTTGTTTTTAAACTTAATTTAAATATCCTTGTAACGAGAGTGAAGGGTTACTTAACATGGTTTTGTCACGAGAGTGAGAAATTAACTAAGGTTCGAGTCGGCATTGCGAGAGCGCGGGGTCGAACCAGATAGTAAAAACGGGACATCAATCTTAAATAGGGAGAGAGCGCTTTAAGTATCAATTAGGACTTGTTCAATTTTCAAAACACATTCCTTAATTAAAATGGGCGAGCGAGAGAAAAATCTCATGGTTAAGGAATGTGGCTTTGTTCAAAACCACGAGAGTGTGAGGTTTAGTCTTTAAATTGATATTTTCTACTAAACACAATTTTAACATCAGTATAAGCCAATGAGTTACAGAGTCCCTGGGGTATGTGGAATACATATTCCAGTCTCTCTTTTTTTATATATTTCCTTAATCTTATTTTATTTCAGTTTTAGTTCTTAGTTTCCCCTAAATCAATCATTCATTAGCCTTAGCTTTACAAAGTCGTGATAAATTATAGTAGGTTGATATTGGTCTATGTGGGTTCGTCAATCTTTTATATTACTTCGATATTTCCGTGCACTTGCAGACGCATCAGAAACCAAAAGAGAAACACAACACAACCTGAGATACAAGGACTAGTAAGGGGTACTTAAACACCAAGGAGGTTACTATAGATTGCAACAATTCCTTGTTTGTAAAACAACAATCGGTCAATGCAGGCGATTTCCAAGGAAGATAATGTCATTCTTGTTTTCAGTGTACCACTCATTTTAGGAGAGAGTCAAGGATCTGATCTATCTCTCTCTTTCCAAGTCTTGACTGTTGAAACGTTACAACATTGCGAATGACATATTTCATACCCTTGAAAACATGTTTTACATGTCCCTAGATGAAGAGACAATGTAGTCACACCGTCCTTAAAAGCATGTGCTCCTGCCCTTCACACCTCTTGTCATACTATGCATGTTTTCATCCTTAGGATTTATAGACTAGGCACTCCAAAATACAAAGTCATGACAATTTGTTGAGCATTGCATTCTATAAGAATCAACAACAATGAGATTACCTTAAACCTTAACTAAAGTCTTAAAGATAACTTTAACTGAACTAGGAGCCACGCAGAATAGTTATTCATAGGCACTTACTTCATCAAACTTGGCCAATAGTGTTACTCTAACATTTCACCAAAGAAACAGCCCCCAAAGTAAATAGCTTTACGAAAATAGACATAAGGACTATAGAGTTTTCAGATATAGCTCCTCCTGACTTCTGGAGACATGAAATGCTGAGATGTTTTCCTAACACCAGCTTGGACATTAGTATATTTCATAATGATCACCCCACTAGACTTACTTATGAGAGTTCTATCTATAAACACCCAACACACATGGATGACCAAAACAATTCACGATGAACCACATATAGTGATCAATCACTCTCCCTTGTTCTTAGACGATTATTTCTCCCCCTCAAGAGAAAATCCAAAAACAATAAACCAACATGGACTTCTCAAGTTCATACATCATAAAGGATGTCGTATCATTTAGTAAGACATCATTCACACACACATACCACCATCAGCAGTAGTAGTAGAGGCATAATATAGCCAAGGGAACAAGACAATCTTGATCATATTCAAGTGATCCTCCACCTCTTGTCTCTATCAAATATCCTCCTGCACTCCTTGAGTCTCTCACACTTTTTAGGAGTGTTATTACTGACCTTTCCTGTCATCAAATTCTTCTCCAAGTCATCCCTTTGTGGAGAGTTTTTGTTCCACCCTTTGACTGTTGTAACCACAACAACATGAAGGAAAGATAGAGAATTTGTTGCATTCCTCCATATTAGTAATTTCTATAATTCCTTAAGAACTCCAATACCATTTGATTTTTCTTTGATAGTGTTTTTCCAGGCAGATTTGGAAAAATCATTAGCAATTACACCAACATATTTCTTTCTACCAAAATTGTCAACCTACTTAGGTTCCATTAGCACCATATGAAGAGTTTCTAACCTCTTGGAATTAATTTGATGATGCAAATTTGGATGTGACATCTTAGTTTGCTTCCTTATTTCACATTCACCACATATTTTGCATTCCTCCATGTTTAGCCTTGGAATACCTATGGTTGCTTCCTTTTATTGGACTTTCCTCATACTTTTCAGGAGTAACTGGTAAAGTTTTTTATGCAGTAACTTCACCTCAACTTCTTTTCGCATCAAGCATGTGGAGGAGAAATTTGTTTCTTGAGGAGTCTACAAGTAACAATTATTATTTGATCTGACTCCCTTCATGATAACTTCATTCTTATCATTAGTTACCAGATATTCAGACGCATTAAAGTTGACTTTGAGACCTTGGTTTCACAGTTGACTAATACTTATCAAATTAGAAGTCAGTCCCTTAACAAAATAACACCTTATTAAAATCTGGAAGACCAGTGCAGCTCATCTTTCAAGCACCCTTTATTTCACCTTTTGAACCATCTCCAAAGGTGACATAACTATAGGAAAGTGGTTTAATGTTCACAAAAAATATCTTGACACCGATCATGTGTCTAGAACAACCACTATCAAAATACTAATCCTCTCTTATAGAAGATCTCAGAATGGTGCAAACTATGAGTCCACAAGTTTCATTCTTGGAAAGCCTCTTATACTTGGCTTTAACATCATCATGTATTCTTCTATGTTGTGTAACAGGATTCTGATAACCATACAATTTGTACCAGAAGGATTTTAAATGCCCAAACCTTCCACAATAATCACATCTCTATTGTTGATTCCTGCCTTCATTGTACTTCTTCTGATGTCTCTGTTGATGTTGAGACACGTGGTTCGACATCTTCTTCTCTTGTTTCTTCTTTGGAGGTACACACTTCACTTCAGATCTTTCTCCTTTGTTCTTTATAGCTTGATTATCATAACCAAGATCCTTAATCTTGACAACATTCTTCTCAATTAGAATTGTTATTTCATCCAGAGAGGTATAGTCATTATTTCGCGAGTGATTTTTCTGTTGTCCATGCTGACGTTGTAACATTTTATTTGACATCTTTTATTCCAGTTCTTTCTTTGAACGAAAAAACTTTACTTCAGCCCTTTTTCTTTTGTTCTTCACATATTGATTGACATAGCTGACCCCTTCAACATTTCCAGCATTCTTTCCAGACTTAATAATCTTATCAAGCACATCAAAACTGTTGTTAAGCATTCTTATATACTTGGTCATATTATCAAGTTGTGAATTGAGTACAAGAACTTCACCCTTCAGATCAGTGATGGTGGACATGTGCTCTACTTTTTTAGCTTCCAGACCATAGATGATAGATAGTTGCTCCACTTTTTCAGCCTCCAGTTGAGCAATAATATTATTTTTCTTTTCTTCTAACTAACCCACTTCTTTACTTTTGAGGCACAACTCCTTGCAAGAAACAAAAAGTTCTTCAAGAGATAACTCTTCACGATCTGAGTTCTCATCAAAGTCACAAATTCCAATCAAGGTTGTGATCTGTTTGGAACCTTTCTATTCATGATCACTTTCAAAATCTTCTTCTGACCATGACACATACATATCTTTCTTCTTCTTCTTGAGATAAGTGGGGCACACACTTCTTATGTGACCAAACCCTTCACATTCATAATACTGAACTCTTCTTCCTTGGATGGATTTGAAATTAGTTCCGCCTCTTGCTCCAAAATTTTGATTTTTGTTGATGTCGAATGACTTGTTCTTGACATTTCATCTTGATTTCCAGTCAAACTTCTTCAACAATTTGTTGAATTGTTTTCCAAGGAACACAATATCATTGGACATCCCTTCTTCTGTATCCAAGACACACTCATCTTTTGGATCATCCGTATGGAGACAAAAGCTATGCTCTTCTTCTTTTCAGATTTTTCACAGATCCCTAATTCAAAAGTTTGTAGGGGTCCCATAAGCTCATCAACCTTCATATTATTTATGTCTTGAGCTTCTCCAATGGTAGTCCCCTTCATGTCAAACCTCTTTGGAAGATATTTGAGAATATTTCTCAGTAGCTTGGCTTCTAACATCTTCTCCCCTAGGGCACATGAGGCATTGGCTATCTCAATAATATTCATGTGAAAGTCATGAATGCTCTCATCCTCCTTCATTCTTAAGTTTTCAAACTGAGTGGTAAGAAGTTGAAGTCTTAACATCTTCACCTTAGAGGTTCCTTCATGAGCAATCTTCAAATTCTCCCAAGCTTCTTTGGCAATAGTGCAATTAATTATTAGCCTGAAGTTATTCTTGTCCACTCAATTGAATAGGGCATTCAATGCTTTGGAGTTTCCCTCTAATGATTTTTCATCTTTATCATCCTAATATTCCTCAGCCTTCACAACATCAGTAGCTTTCCCATCCAGACCTACAACCATTGGTGGATCTCATCCCTTGACCATAACTTTCCAAGCCTTAATATCCACATATTTGATAAAGTCCACCATACGAACTTTCCAATACTCATAGTTGGTTCCATCAAGTATGGGTGGTCTGTTCATAAATCCTCCTTTCTTGTTCATTGTACCAGAAAGTATCATCCCTGAATCTCACTAGAGTCAGAGTAGGATGTCTGCTCTGATACCAATTGAAATTCTAGTATTCAGATTTTAGATGTCCTAAGAGATGTTAAGACACCTATCTCTGAACAAACACACAATGACCAGGTAAACGATAAACTCAGTGCAGAAAAGTAAAGAGCACACATGATTGTTAACCCAGTTCGGTGTACAATAACACCTACTCTGGGGCTATCAAGCCAAGAATGAACCCAACTAGATAGTATCAATTTGAAGCTAAACTCCCCCATTGACAACTTCTCACTTATTCACTACCCTTTCTTAATTTCTACCTAAAACTCACCTAAGTATGAGACCCTTCTCAAATCCCTTCCAATCACAGAACAGTGGCTGAAAAATTCTAAACACTTAAAAAATAACAGAAGTCATACTTCAAAGACACACAATCATTCACTACTTAAAAGCTTTAGAATGACTGACAAAACTTACAACTCAAAAACACAGTCGTACTCTTTTATCAAGATGATAATTGAGAGGCACATAATTAACACACAAACCCTAATTACATTGTAAGTTCCACACTTGTATAACCTTCAATTGACTGGCTTTGGGCTTCACAAACGCAGCTGGATATGAAAGAGGCGGTGCAGAATTATCTCCTCAGAGATAGGACATCAGTCATTAGTTTCATAAATTATCTTCATAATTAGAAACTAAGAATACTCATTGAATTCAACTTGAATCTTTTTAATCTTTAAATTGTACGCCACATAGGATGGCATAATATTTACAGAATATTCTGCACTTGTAACAAACTAAAACATTCAACAGTCCAATTGTATAAAATCACGATGTCGAAAGAAACTGCATAAGACATCGCATTCGACATATTACTCCCGTTGAGAGAATATCTTATTTCAACATATCTAAGCTCAGTTAATTTTACCAAACATAATGTCAATCACAACAAAATAAAACAGAAAATTAACAAATATAATTATATCAATATTCTAAGTCTTTTCTTTTTAAACCCCCGATATTTAAAAAAATGTTTCTTATGAATTTCGAGTTTAATCAAGAGATATGTAAAATGTTTTTAAATATCATTTTATTTATAATTTAAATTTAGATTCTCTTGAACTTGATCCATTTTTGTCTTCTTTTGTTCGTTGTCTTTTTTAATTGATTAAAAGATAACAATAAAGTTTGGCATGGTGAGCTCATTCGCATCTTTAGCTAGAAGGAAACCTTGTGATGGTGTTTCGCCCAACCATACTACCAAAGTTTCTACTTATCTTTAGCATAACAACTCAACATTACTAATATTAAAGTAAGACAGAAATTTCACATGTTGGATGTCTTTCTTGTCTCTATATTTTTTAGGTATAAATGACACTACTCATGAAATTCGAATCTACTTTACGTAACATTACTTGAATTTTTCACCGTTAATTCAATCTTTACTACCTTTTATATCCCCTTTCATGCATTCTCCTTTTGTTTGTGACCACAAAGAGCTTTTTTTCTATAATCACTTTTTATTATACTTATGAATAATCACATTCCATTAACATCCTAATACCCAAGAGTGGGAATATGTAGGGAACTTAACTTTGATCTAATTTTAAATTGTTTCAAGCTCATTTGGGATCAATCTAACATCATAAATCAATCCAACCTAATGAACTAGTATCAATGTTTTTATAAATTGGATACTTTACAAATGAAAACTAGTGACATTAAAATATGTAATTCAAATAATTACCATTAGTACAAATTGTAATTTTATCATTATTAATTAAAACTTTATATGTATACTGAATCAAAAAGTTTATTAAATTAAATGATAAAGATAAAAATATATTATCAATATTCACTCAATTAATTTGGTATATGAATTATAGTGTCATGTTTCAACAAATTTATATTTTGATGATTATAAATATTATGATTAAGGTAAAAGGTATTATAAAAAAGAAGAAGAAAAAATATTTATTTAAAATGGAGTTTTAGTTTGCATGTTAAGTTACTTCTAAAGAAGACTTTGGTATTTAATCTTCAATATGGTACAAGACTCCAATTCAATATAGTATATTACTATAATATTCAAAATATATTCTAAACATTTTACATAAGGATTATGATCATTTAAGAATAAAATATTGCATGTCCATCACTTAGAAAATAAGTTTTTATCACTTTCACTCAGTAGTAACCGGTTACAGGATTACAATAACCGGTTACAGGGCTTCGCATAAATAAAAATAAATTACTGATTCAGTGGTAACCGGTTACAGTTTTTAGGTAATGGGTTACAACCATGCAGATTTGAAAAATATATATGTTGTTGTGGCTGTGTAGGTTACAGTCCTACAGTAACTGGTTACCGCGTAAACATTTTTGAAAAATAATTCTGTTATGATGGATGTTGGATTGAAACTTTTGGGCATGAACTATTGCATTCTTTCATGCATTTAGAACCTTTTGAAAGGGTGCATTACATGTATAAATTTCCTTTTCATTTCTGATGCAAATTAAGACAACAACAACAACAATTACAACATACAATACAATATTTTGTATCTCATTTTCAAACAAGTGCATTGATTAATATTTTGATCTTGCATGAAACTTTTACTCTTATATTTTCAAATACATCATTAGAAAAGTTTTATCATATGCATTGAGTACTTGTGTAATATATTCATTGAATTGTTGTCTTGAAAGAGAAGAGATCAATACTTGGTATTGACATTGATTATAAACTTTCATATCTACTTCAAGAATTTGTTTCGAATCATTTTTCCAAAGTGATTGTGGTGTAACCTTGTTGTCCAGAATTGTTAGAAGCAAGAGAGTATTAAGGGAGGATTGTTCTCTTTTTACTTTGTATTGGTTATCTTGCTTTCAGGATTGTTGGAAACAAGTGTGTGCATTGAAGAGGATTGTTCTTCTTGCACTTACTGTTTAGATCTTAAAGGTTTTAAGAGCCTTTGATCTTCCTATAGATTAGATAGTAAGGAATCACCTTTGGTGTGATTAGGCTTGTACAATGATTCTAACTATAATGAGATCTCTTTCGTGTTGAAAGAGGACTGGAGTACTCGCAGACTATGAGGGGAACCAGGATATATCCGGTGTTATTTATTTTTCTGCATTTACCGCTTTCATATTCATACACAAACCAGAAAATAAAAACATCATCACATAAAAGAATAAAAATTTGCAATCCACTTTATTCATCCCCGTCTTAGGCATACTCAAAAACTAACAATTGGTATCAGAGCAGTTTATAGGTAACCTGTTTCTAAAGATCCAGAATGGCTTCCGCAAATCAAAATCCAGTTTTTAAAGAGGGTTGTAGTAATAACAAGTCTCCATTGTTTTGTTGTGAATAATTTGATTTTTGGAAAATTCGCATGAAGGCTCATTTAGAAGCACGAGGAGAAGAAATATAGAATATTGTCTAAAATAGTCCATTCGTTCCTATAAGTATTGTCCATGGTGTTGGAACGTCAAAGCCTAAAGGTTCATGGGATGAAGATGGTAAGAAAAAGGTCCTCTATGACAAAAAGACAATCAATCTTCTATAAAGTGCACTTAGTATGGACGAGTTCTTTCACATTTCAACATGTACATCGGCAAAGAAAATTTGGGATACTTTGGTTGAAACTCATGAAGGAACCGCTGAAGTTAAGAGGTCAAGATTGAATACTTTAAGTCAAGAGTATGAACTTTTTAGAATGCATCCCCGAGAGATAATTATCCTTGCAAAAGAGATTTATTCATCTAACGAACTATTTGATAACACTCGGTAAGACTTTTAGTAATGATGAATTAAATCTTAAAATGCTTAGATCATTGTCCAGGGAATGGCAACCAAAAGTGACGGTTATATCCGAAAATAAAAGACTTTCAAAAATGACATCCGTGGAATTATTCGACAAACTTCAAAAACATGAAATCGAACTTGGAAAGCTATAAAAACATGAGATTCAAGATGAGGATTCCAAAGGCATTGTGTTGAAAGTTAACTCAAGGAAAGAACTTGATGAAGATGATTCATAGGAATTCATGCATATTGTAAAAAGGCTCGGTAAGTTTTTCACCAATAATGATAAATCTTTCAACTTTGCAAAAAGCGAGAAACTTTTCAGAAAGAAAGAAGGTTCTTCGTCACTATACAATGTCAAATGCTATGAATATAGAAAAGGGAGACACACAAAGATGAAGTTCCCAAATATGTCCAAGAAAAATGCTTACAAGGGAAGAAAATTCTTAAAATCTAAAAAGGATTACATTGAAGAAAGTAATACAAGTACTTCATCTGCTTCAGAGAGTGGCGAATATACAAATCTTGCGTTTATGGCAATACAATATTCCGATGGTGAGGAGGGAGAAAAGGTTACTAATTTTTATCCTAAGAAAAGAGTTGCTAAAAAGAAAACTTTTATGTTACAAATAACTTTTTCCTACTTGTTTATATTGTGGTATTATTGGTCACACACATAATGCTTGTCATGCAAGAAATTTTAATGTTACTAGTGAGAATTATGTGTGGATCAAGAAAGGAACTAACCATGAAGGATCCAAATCACATTGGGTACCTAGAAAAACTTAACTTGTTTTGTAGGTTTGCTTGAAGACCATTTCAAAAATCTTTGATATCCTAATAAGTGGTTGATTCAATCATATGATAGGAGGTATAAGTAAATTTACAAATCTAATAGGCCAAGGGATGTGTCACATATGAGGACAACATCAAATAAAAGATTCTTGACAAGGAAAATATAAGCATTAACTTTCATATCCAATGAAAAGTACTTCATGTGGAAGGATTAAGAGAAAATCTTCTAAAGGATAAGTCAACTAATATCATGCTATTATTCTATTTGATTATGATATTATTTTATTTCTTTTTCCCTTCCTTTTTTCTAATGACAAAGGGGGAGAAGATATATGTGTATGCTTTGTCTCTATATCTTACAGAACCATTGATCAAGAGGGAGTTATAATTGATAGGGGGAACATATTGCATTTTCAAGTGATCCAAAGTGATTCACATAACAAGTGTTTGACATCATCAAAAGGGGGGAGAATGTAGAGTCATGCTTCAACAATTTTATGTTTTTAAAATTACAAACATCATGATCAGGGCAAAAGGCATTATAAAAAAGAAGAAGAAAAAATATCTACTCAAAATGGAGTTTTAGCTTGCATGTTAAGTTACTCCTAAAGAAGACTTTGGTATTTGATCTCCAATATGGTACAAGACTCCAATTCAATATAGTATGTTACTATAGTGCTCAAAATATACTCTAATCATTTTACATAAGTGTCATGATCATTTAAGAGTAAAACATTTCATGTCCATCACTTAGAAAATAAGTTTTTATCATTTTCACTCAGTGGTAATCGGTTACAGGGTTACAGTAACGGGTTACAGGGCTTCGTAGAAATAAAAATAAATTACTGGTTCAGTGGTAACCAATTACAGCTTTTGGGTAACCGGTTACAGCCATGCAGATTTGAAAAATATATACTTTGTTGTGTCTGTGTAACCGGTCATAGCTAGGGTAGTGATGTATAGGTGCAAGGCTGGAGTCTGAGTTGACCATGCTTGTGTCTAATTGTCTTGGCTGAGATTCCTCAATTGGCCCAATGTGATGACTAGTGGATAAAGAGGCTTTATGGTTTAGACCACTTGGTAATGCCTTATCAGTGGAATTTGGCATTGACCGAGTCTATTGAAAAAGAAGAGGCTCATGTTGAGGACTAGTTTCAATGTGAGTAAACTTAGGTAATGACTCAGAGGAAGAACCATTATATGCGAGACCTAACAATTGTAGTTGAGAATTAGCAGATGAAGGTACAAATAGAGAACTATTATGTTGATCATCAACTGAGACACTAATAACATGCTCGGTTTATTGAGTAAAGTGGGGAAATTGTGCTTCATTGGACATTACAACTTTTGAGATAAAAACTTTGTCATCTTGTCTATACATTTAGACCCTTGGGTGTTAGAGAAACTCCCAAATAAACACATTTGGTGCTTTCTGAAATCTAGCTTATGTGGATTGTATGGCCTCAAGTGAGGGTAGCATGAGAATCACAAGAACTTTAGACTCTTGTACTTTGGTTTCTTGTTGTGTAAGGAAAAGGATGGTGAAAAGTAATTTTGTATAGCTAATGTAGGAAGTATGTTGATTAGGTACACTGTAGTTGTAAAGTTATGATCTTATAAGTCAAGTGGTAATAAGCCATGTGATAGCAAGGTCAATCTCATTTCCACAATTTATCTATGCTTCCTTTCAATTGTCCCATTATGATAACATGTGTGTGGACATGTGAGTCTCTGCATTATGCCAAGCTCATGGAGATACCTTGTGAATGGCCTAAATTTACCACCAAAATCAGAATGTATAACCTTGATTTGAGAGTTGAATTGTGATGTGACATAGCTCTGAGAGCATCATTTTATGCTTCAAAGTGTATATTCAAGTGTACCTTGTGTACATACTGAAAATCCTTGAGTCGGCCTGCAAGTCGGGTATCAAAGTCGATCTATTGAAAAAATAATCGATGTGCCCCACAAAGACTGAGATGTAAGATCAGGCCACGCTAAAGAGGTCCATACTCGAAAGAATAGGTGTATAAGTCGGAGGAATTGAGGATATAGTAGGCTGGAGGGTCGGGATATTAGCTCGATTTGACAATTATAGTAGTTTGAAAGATTACATGAACATTATATGAGGTGTTATGCCTCATGATTATGACGGTGGGGGTTAAGACTTCATCATTTATGAGGGGGCGTGAGACTCCACCTCCTAAATGAAAATAGGTAACAGGGACAACAGTATAAAAGGGTATCCTCCTTTGAAGGGAAGACAAGCATTCATCACGTATCAGCAAGATACAATGGTCAAATACACTAAATTGTTGCAGCCTCATTGGATTAACTCTTGGGAGGTTATCCAAACATGTTTTACAGGTACATTTGGCACCCACCGTGAGGCCTAGGTAAAAATTTTCGAGGCCACACATCAATATGGATTTCTCGGGGACGTCAGGACCATCTCCCAGTAGTGAGGAGCCTCAGCCTGATATGGCACACTTGTTGGATGTGGTAGAAGCTCTTCGACAACAAAATGAAATCTTGCAAGATAGCGTCTAGACACTTCAGGCTCAAAGTCAACCAGATGGGGATATAGAGAAAGAACTGCTAGATTATCAACTGTTGTCTGAAGCTGTATGGGATGACCCAGTGCCTAAGAACTTCAAGCCACCACCATTGGAATCGTTCGATGGCAAAAGCGATCCCCAAGAGCACATCACCTCCATCAATAACTAGATGGTAATAGTCACTGCATATGACTCCATGAAATGCAAACTTATGGATGGAACATTCAAGAGTGTCGCCTTCCACTAGTATATGAGTTTTCTTAGATTCTCTGTCATTGGGTACAAGGACCTAACCCAGAAGATTGTCCAGCATTTCGCGACTAGAAAGCATACAAAGGTGCCCACCACTAGCTTATTTAATGTACGACAAGGTCCATATGAGTCTCTCCGTCAATACATAGCGCGCTCAATGAAGAGACCACCAAAGTCTTCCATCCAAATCAAGAGATGTTTATGGGAGCTTTTCATAACAATTTAAGGGCTGGTCATTTAACCGAGTCTCTTTCTCATAAGCCAACCTTGAACATGGATGAGGTGATGAATCGGGCGGAATGTTACATCAAGGATGTGTAAAGAAACATGGAGAAGCGGTCTCAGAATGCCAAAGAAAAACCTCACGCCAGATCATAAGGGTGGGCACCGAGAAAAGAACATCAAAGATTCCACACCTGATATTTCAATGTCGCGCGTCCGAATCGAAGACAGTTTGACAACTCCTATAAATTCTTCACGCCCCTCAACACTAGGTGTTCATACATTTTGTGAGAGGTTGACGACCTCGGATTAATAATGACACCGCCCTGGCCTAAAATGGTGGGCAGGGTGATGGGAAGATAAGACTGTCTTTTGTGTTCCTTCCATCGTATGAAGGGGAACCATATAGAGGATTTCCAACAGCTAAAGAAATAAATCAAGGCACTCACCCCAACATGGAAAATTACTATCATATATAAAAGGTGACGAGAGTTCAGTAAGAAAGAGAAGTACTTATCGAAAATAATCTAACCTAAAAACTCCGTCCACTAAGAAGGGTAAAAGCACAGAGGAAGTACGTGAAACCCGTATATCACGCCACACCCTGGATAATATCGTAGGAAGATTTTTCGGGGTGGTGAGTCCAACACGGCGAGTAAAAGGTACGTTAGGAAAGTAATACACGTTTCCCGAGAAATGTCATCTCTGACGACAGAAGAAAAACAGGTTTCAATCATCATCTCAAGGAAAGACTCAAAGGATGTGTTAGCTCATGAGAAAGACCCAATGGTGATAAAGATTCAAATACACGATCGGAGTGTTAAATCTGTGTTAATCGATCCCAGATGCTCTGTCAATGTGTTGTACTGAGATCCTTTCAAACGCATGGGTGTGGATGCAGTAGAGATGTTTCCTTTTAAGGGAACTCTGATCGGGTTCGTTAGGGAATAAGTGCGTGTCTTGGGGCACTTACCCATACTAATTGTATTTGGAAATGGGGACAATACTAAGTCCATCAAAGTAAGGTATCTTATTGTGAATGCAGCGTCTCCGTACAACATAATAATCGGTAGACCGACTTTCAATGCCTTAGAAGTTGCTTTATCCACTTTGTATCTTACCATGAAGTACCCTCTGCATGATGGGTGAATCAAAGTCATCAAAGGTGATTAGGGACTAGCTTGTATGTGCTACAAAGATAATTTAAAGCTAAAAAAGAGGGTGTTGAAGATCGGGCTAAGAAAATAGACTCGTTGAAGGTTAATCTGGTGGATATTGATCCCATGGAGGATCCAGCTCCCGATAGTCTGACACCTATGGGTGACTTGAAAAAGGTCTAGATCATGGTCGAGAAGTTTCAAACTAAACAGATCGGCTCCAGTTTGACCCATGAGGAAGAATAAGATATTATCCAAATATTATGAAGAAATGTGGATCTATTTGCATGGAAACCTTTCGACATGCCAAGAACCGATCCGCATATTGGATGTCACCAACTTTTCCATAGATCTGATGCTCAAGGTCGTAGCTCAATGCAAGTGCAAAAGTGGGAAGAAGAAAGGACAGGCTATATCAGAGGAAGTCTGAAAGTTATTGAATGCATGATTCGTCCGAGAAATCAAGTATCCCATATGGCTATCTAACATTGTCATGGTGAAGAGGAAGAAGACCAAGAAATGGCGTATGCGCATAGATTTCAATGATCTTAACAAAGCCTTCCCTAAAGATGCATATCCGCTGCCTCACATCGATAGGCTCATCGATGGTTTCTCGGGGTTCCGGTTACTATGTTTTATGGGCGCCTACTCAAGATACAATTAAATAAGAATGAACCTATTGGATGCACGCAAAACGGATTTCATGACAAATATGAGCAACTACTACCAAGAAGTGATGTCGTTCGATCTAAAAATGCAGGAGCTACCTACCAACGATTGATGGTTATGGTATTTGCTTCACAAATCAGAAGGAACTTGGAGGTTTCCGTAGATGATATGGTGATTAAGACTCCGTAAGGGATGGGCCATGTGGAAGATATTGAGGAGACATTTGGATCTATATGAAAATTCAACATGCGGCCCAACTCGGATAAATGCACCTTTGGGGTGCAGGCCAGCAAATTCCCGAGCTTTATGCTCACTCATAAGGGAATAGAAGCCAACATGGAAAAGTGGCAGGCGATCATTGACATGAAGAGCCCAACTTCAGTGAAAGAAGTATAACAATTGACATGGAGATTGGATGTTTTGTCATTGTTCCTGTCTTGTGTCGGACACAAGTCCATACACATCTTTGCAGCTATCAAGAAGTATGCCAAATTTGATTAGACAGAATAATGTGAAAAGGAATTCCAAAGCGTGAAGCACTTTTTTCAACACCACAAGTTTTGGTCCGACCAATTGCTAATTCACCTTTCATCCTATATTTTTCTGTCTATGAAAGGGAAATTAGTTATGTGTTGGTTCAGGATAGAGAAACAAGGGAAAAACCAGTATACTTTGTCAGCGAAGTCTTGAAGAGAATGGAGGTGCATTACCAAAAGATTGAAAAATTGGCCTTAGTTTTAGTGGTAACCACCAGGAAGTTGAGACATTATTTCCAGCGACACCCTATCAAAGTCAAGATAAACTACCCGGTATGACAGATACTGAAGAAGTCAGATTTGGCTGGGAGGATAGTATCATGGACCGTGGAGTTATTTGAGTACAAAATAATGTTTGAGGCTCGAAGAAGCATAAATTCTCAAATCCTAAAAAAATTTTGGGTAGAACCTAGTTCACCCTCGACAGAAGAAGTCTCAAAGTGTTGAATCTTTTTAGTGGATGGATCATCTAATCTCAAGGGTAGTGGAGTAGGTATATTGTTGGGAGAACTAGGAGACATAATTCTTGACTAGTCATTATTTTTCAATTTCAAGGCCAGTAACAACCACGCAGAATACGAAGCTGTTATCATCGACCTGAGGTTGGTTAAGGAAGTCGGTGTTACCCATATGTCAGTGTGCAAAAATACCCAACTAGTCGCAAGTTAGATCACATGTAGTTACCAGAAAAATGATCTGACCCTGTTGTTGTACCCCAAAATTTTCCCTCCCTTTTTTTTCTCAAGACACTCTTTCAAGGATTCTCAGACACTCAAGGCACTCAAGGGTTGACCAATCAACTCACCTGCTAAGCCCAAAGGTCTAAAATTAGGGTTTTGAGTTTCTCAAGGAAATTTGGATTGAAAAGGTCTCAAGTGGCTTCCATGGTTCTTCATAGGTCCTCGACAAGGTCCATGTCAAGTTTCAAGCCCTACATCAAAAGTTTTCTCAGTCAATGGCTCAAATGATTGAAAATCAACTATATTGATCAAAAGTCAACTGTGGTCAACATACAGTCAAACTTCAAGATTTTTGGTCAACATTAACATTTTGAAGTTATATTCATAATTTGATCAAGGGTTGATCATGATTTACCAAGGAAATCTCTTAAATCATCAAAGGTCCAAAATTGCCAAATTAGGGTTTCCTTAGGAGAAGTCATCTGAACTTTGACCAGATATAACTTTCACATACTTCATCAACTTTTACCCAACCAAAGACCATTGTGAATAAAATTCATTTCCCTACAACTTTATATTTATACTCAAGTCCAAAAAATGCTTCATTTGAAAGATATGACCTAAAACATTATAGGTCATTTTCAAAAGTCAACAAAAGACACTTTTTGTCATGGCAACTTACATTAAGATAAAGTCTTCAAAAGCGAAAGTTATCAAGATAGATATTGTAGGGGACATCTTAAACTTTCTAAAAAGTTAATGAATATCTTCAAAAGATGAAAATTGAGCCAGTTATGAGTTACACAAATTGGGAGATTTTGAAGAAATTCATGAAGTTCAAATTGGGCAATTTTGAATCTTTGCACCAATGGCCCTAATTTTTGAGACTCAAACATGTTCATGATATGTTAGAGTACCCCTAAAACCATTCCATCATTTTTCATGATTTTTATTTATTTTATGTGAATTTTTATTCATTTAAAAAAATTTTAAATCAAAACAAAAATGAGGCTAATGGGCTTAGGTGCATGTTTGGATTTGTGGGTCAAGATTGAAGCCCAAATATTCGTGTAGCCTAGAAGCAACCTGTCCAGGTTCATTTATATTTAAAAGGGTAATAAAACATGCAAAAGGAAAGTTTTTAAGTTGTTTAATTTTGGTTTTATTAGGGCCATCAAGTCTTGATCCTTTGCCATATTAATCAGCTCATGGTCTTTCTCTATATATACTACTGTTGTACCCCAAAATTTTCCCTCTCATATTTCTTAAAACGTTGCAAGAAAAATCTCCAAGTTGCTCAAGTTTGCTAAAGGGTGGGTCAGACAAATCATCTCCTAAGGCAGTCAACCCCAAATTAGGATTTTGTGTTGCATCAAGATCCTTGAGTACAAATAACCTCAAGTGGTCCTTAATGTCCTAATATGTTCTCAAGGTCATCCATGTCAAATTTCAAGCCTTGCAGAGGAAGTTTGCTCAGTCAATTGCTCAAAGGGTCCAAAAATCGACTATGTTAGGGCAAAAGTCAACTGTGACCTATAAACAGTCAAACCTCAAGATTTCTTGTCAACATTCTCATTTTTAAGGATATTTCATCATTTTATCAAGGGTTGATCATGATTCATCAAGAATTGCTCAAAATTCATCAAGACTCAAAAGTTGCTAAATTAGGAGTTATAAATTGCTCAAAAGTCAAAATTGCTCAAAAGTTGCTAATTTTTAAGAGGATGCAATTTCCTACAATCCATATTCATACCCCAAGATCAGAAAATGCATTCACAAGAAGTTATAAATTTGGACATTATAGGTCATTTTGGAAAAGTCAACAAAAACACCTTTTTTGCCAAAGCTTATAACTTGAGCATGGAATATCAAAATGAGATGAGACCAAAATGGTTGGTTATAGGACACCTCAATCTTTCTAAAAAGTCCAATAACACTTTGAAAAATTCAAAATTGAAGAAGTTATGCATTGTTGAAGTTGGACATTTTTGCAAAATTGTCAAAAGTCAACTATCCCCAAAACTTCAAATTTTGTCAAATGGGCCCATTCTTTTCCACTTGATTTGAACTTTCCACATTTCACACGTGTCCTAGCTTCATCCTTGTGTCCATTTATCTATTTTATTATTTTATTTGATTTTTTATTGAATTATTTCATTTTAAATCAAATTAAATCAAATAAAATCCCAAAACTTGATTACATGAGATCTTTTGTTATTTTCAGGACTTAATCATCATCATGGTCAACATCAAATTCGTATCTCACCATATCATGAACAAAAAAAAATGGATTTTTGACAAATTAGGCAAGCTTTCAAAAGTGAATCAAATCAAATATCTTATGCATTGATGGGGAAGATTCAAGGCATATTTGTTAACCTAATGCCTTCCACATTACATAAGGAAGCTTAAGGCACGATTACAAGGGCTAGAGGCTGCAAGAATACTGAAAGAAAAACTTGCAAAATTCACAAAAAAGTGTGAAACCAAAACCCCACTTGGAGGCGTTTTCAGAAGCAAAACTCAACACCAATCGATTGCTGGAGGTTCACTGAGTCAGAACCAATCCCTAGCAAGCCTCCATACACACTCAAACGCATTGTAAGTGATACACGGCCCCCCTCTGAATTTGATTTCGTGTTTCAAAATCCATGCATCATTACAAGAAATCAATGGTATATTTGTAATCACCAGATAATTTCCAAGCTTTCCATATTATTTGATTGTGTTTATCTGCTCTGTGGTGCAAAACGCCATTGTAGGGTTTTCTAGGTTTTTTTTAGGGGTTTTCATTACAGGTAAAATAAGACCTATTAATGGCCATGGACGTGACCGGGAGAGGAAGACGAAGGCAACCATGGTCTTGGATGGAGTTTATATGGCCTGAGATGAGTTTTTGGATTGGCCTACGCTTTTAGCTGCGAATTTAAATCCGCAGGTAATTTCTTTGCAGACCTGAGGACAGGGACGACAACGTGTCCCTATATGATTTCCCCTTTCAAATATTCACGCGTTTTTATTTTTTGTTCTGGCATATTAGCACGTTTTCTCATATTATCATTATTGCTTAATACATTAACAATTGAAGCGTGTTGGCCTAGTGGAAGCAAGCGTTGGCAGTCATGTACAGGACCTGGGTTCGAATCCCAGGTCCCCCATATGATTTATTATATTTTTCTTCAGGTAATCATGTGTTGACCCAAGCGTGTAGCCTACCATACTCCCTCACTCAATCAATGGACAGATGGCCCTAGGCCAGATCTGAGGGCCAAGAGATGAACGTTCACCATGCTACCAAGTCAACCAGCGCACAGGGGATCCAAAAAGTCCACCAGGCCAGCTTGTGATGGGCCTCAAATTGCTATTCAGACCTCCAAAAACCAGGCCCAAACACTCTCTTCTCTATATTTTATTTTTATTCTTGTTTTATTTAATTTAATTATTTTCATTATTTTCTAACCAATCAATTTTTTTCTTTTATAAAATTAAAACCAAAAAAATATTTTCTTTACTAAATTAAATTTCACTATTTTACTTTTTTTTAACAAATATTAATTTAATTAATTTAGTTTTAATTAGGATAACTTTAATATATTTGTAAATAATTAAAATCAATTAGAATTAATTAGGTTTTGACTAACATTATTTTATTTTATTTTATTTCTTTAAATATCAAAAACCCAAAAATATTTATTTTTATTAATTAATTAATTAATTTAATTTAATAATTAACTTAGTTTAATTTCTTTCTTAATTCAAAAATAACCAAAAAATCTTTTCTTTAATAATTAAAGGGTCAAAACCCTAGAACTCGCAGTCGACTTAATTTCCCGCACGCGATCCATTTTATATCATATTGTATTTGTTCCCGGAATGTAATAGCTTAATAGGACATTAAATATTTTTATTGCTTTATTTATTTTCCGCATTTAAATTTCAAAGGGTTGTTTTTGGCGATGTAAATACCCGACGCCTTGTAATTTAATTTTCGCAATTTATTTTCTGCAATTTATAATTGTTAGATGTTTGATAATAGGTATGCATGACAAGATTGAATGTTTTAACCTAAAATCAACATAGATCACCATTAACATGTACAAAGATAAAATTAACTGAAAATGACACACTCGCACATGCGCACTCTTAGGGTACACCCCACTTGGTTGCCTTCGTACGCGGTCATTGAGTATAGGTTGTTTTAGAGGTCGCCCTCTTGTCTAAAAGATCATAGTCGCCTCGAAACGGTTGCCTCGAATATTGTTGCCTCAAAACAAATGATCTAAGACATTAGGGTTACCGCTAAGGCATCCTAACATTGCTTTGGTGACCGTAAGTCCCTAAATTCGAATTGACCCTTAAACTCCAACGACGGTGCTACCTACTCATCAATAGTGGGATAGCATTGTCTAAAGGACATTAGCATAGAAAGATTCCTTTTTTCGAGTAGGTAGATGGTTCTTAGATACTTGCTCTTTCAAAACAAAAATAAACTGTTCACACTTACATTCCTTTTCAAACAAAGACTCTTTCAAACCCACAAGCACAAAGAAAGCAAATTTTGAAAACAATATGATGAAGTACCTAAGAGCCCGTGGATAACCACAGATAGAAAGGGTGCTAACACCTTCCCTTTCTATAATCTACCCCCCGAACCCGAGAAATATCTCAAAAAGGAATTTTTCTGTGCTTTTTTCCTTTCCTTGTTGGATAAAATAAAAGTCGGTGGCGACTCTTGCTTACCGCGACATTTTGCGAACACAAACGCAAAACGCAAACCAGCATTCCGAAAAAACAGTCAGTTCTTTTCCATCGTATCACAGAACTGACGACTCTGCTGGGGATGCTTAATAAGTGGGGTGTACCTTAGTAATAGTTCATATTGTTTTCAATTGCTTGATTTGTATGCTTTATCTTTGTGGGTTTGTATCGGAGTTACTATAGATCCTAACCCGGATCTGGGGATACCTTTTAAGTAAGTAGAAATAGACTGTGAGGGAACTGTATGGCGTAGACCGATACGGTTGAAGCAGTAGCTATGTTGATGTGGCACTTTAGTTTGTACCGATATCCCTTGTGGCGCAATGAGGAGAATATGGGCCTGCTAAGGGGTCATTAAGCACCAACTGACCTTAGAACCTTTAAATTGACCAACTTGGCCATAGAACAGTAGCAATATGCTACACTCATTGAGGCTAAACTCTCGCGATGGTTCCGGCCGCAAGAAAAGGTTGCTAAACTGGAATTATGATCGATTGAGGGTAGTCAGTGATATTGAGATCCTCTAGAACCCGGTTACTATTTTTAGGACAGGTTTAAACCAACTGAACTGAAAGAGGGTAGTACCTAGACTCCTTGCCAGCCTGAAATCTAAGGGCTCTCTGTGTGACTTGTGTGCCTTTACCATGTTTGCTATTTGTGGATACTTGTGGTGTTCTTTCTATCATGACATCATGACATCATGACATTGCATACATCTTGCATTGGACTAACCTATTTCAAAGACAGGAGGGATTCATCCTTGTTCTGTTTTGTAGGTCATGGCACCTATCCGTAGGAATACCATCCGGATCAACTTTGTCCAGGTTCCCACTATGCTCAAAGAATTGGTTGCAAAGATGTCTGATACTATCTCCTTCATCAGAAGACATGGGCATCTTCTTAGTTTGGTCACCTCCGAATTGGACGAGCAGATGATGAGTGTCCTAGTCCAGTTCTTTGATCCACTGTACCATTGCTTTACTTTTCAGGACTATCAGTTGGTCCCCACCTTGGAAGAGTTCTCTAATCTGCTCGGTATCTCTATTCTGGAGCAGACCCCGTTTACAGGTTGGGAGAAGATCCTTAGGCTAGAAGAGATTGCTTCAGCCCTTCATATGACAAAGGATGAGGTAATGGCTAATTGGGAAACTCGTAGTGGAGCAAAGGGCTTTTTGACTAAGTTCTTGGTTGGTAAGGCTAATCATTTCCGAGATAGTATAGACTTCAAGGCATTCGAAGATATTCTGGCTCTTATGATATATGGCTTGGTATTGTTTCCTAATTCTGACTCCTTTGTTGATGTGAATGCGGTAAAAATCTTCATCTCTGGTAATCATGTACCCACTCTCTTGGGTGACATTCTTCATCAGCTTTATGCCCGTACTGCACGGAGACGGGGAACCTTGATGTGTTGTGCTCCGTTATTGGCGATGTGGTTTATTTCTCACCTCCCCAAATCAGTTCTGAAGAACAAAGAAGGCATGGGCTGGACTTATAGGGTTATGTCTCTCTCTCACAATGACATCATTTGGACTACTAAGGGTATGGACGAGGTGGCCATTATTGATCATTGTGGGGAATACCCCAATGTTCCACTGATAGGAACCAATGGAGGAATTACTTACAATCCATGTTTGTCCTTACGTCAGTTTGGGCGAGCCAGAAGGGAAGGACCTCATGAGCTGCTAATGCATAGTATCATCTTTGATTTCCAAGGGGACAGTGACGAGCAACGCCGCAGATTCATAAGGGCTTGGGATAGAGTACACAGATCTGATCCACACGAGCTAGGTGCGAAGACTTCTCTACCAATGGAGCCATATCTCTGATGGGTTCGTATACGTGCCCAAAAGCTGGGGATGCCCTATGAAACCGTCTTGCCAATTATTGTTGAAGGTGCTGATGAGGAAGGGGTTCCTCCTACTATCTTACACCCTTACATGCCTACGGACATTGGGGCACTAAAAAGGTCTTGGATACAGCTGAGAGAAGAGCGGGATGCTTACCGAGAAAAGTTCAACGAGCAAGAGCAGAAGATTCAGAAGTTGACAAAACAGTTGGAGAACGAGCGGATCCTCAATGACTATGTCTGCACCGACAAGAAGTGACCATGGGAGCACTGATTGTCCTTTGATTATTTCCTTTTCAGTATTTCCTTTCTTGTAACGCCTTAAGGGCATTTTGTTGAACAATTAATTTCAAAGTTTACCTAATAAAAGTGTGTTTCATTTCTTGTTTACGAATTTGAATATCTCGATGTCTTTGAAACCATATCATACGCATTTCATTCCATGCACCTCATAACAGGTACCCTTACAGGTTTTCTCATCTTCTTCGTTGTTTATTTCAGCATCATGTCTTCTGAACCATCGACTGAACAAGCAATCAAGGCTCTGCAGGCTCAAAATGCCCAATTCCAAGAGTTGTTCATGAATCTAGCTAAGGGCCAGCAAGATCTGAAGACCCTTATTCTGAAAGAGAAGAAGAAGAAGAGGACAGTCCTGTTTAACACGGGTCACAGGTTCGGAAACAGGCTACGAGATGAAGTTGATTTGACCACCTCATCTGGATGGAAAGATAGTCAGGAAGAAAGGAGGGCTCCTAGCCCTGTGGTTTCAGACAACGAGATAGACTTCGACGAAGACCAGTATCCTCCGGTTGAGGATAGATACAAGCAACTGGAAGACCGGTTGAGTGCGATGGAAGTTCAGAAGGTGCCTGTTATGGACTTTGGAGATCTTGGTCTGTCATCTAGGGTGGTGATTCCCCACAAATTCAAAGCACCAGCCTTTGCTAAATACGACAGAATTTATTTCCTGAAACTGCACCTCCGATCGTATGTAAGGAAGATTCAGCCGTACACCGCTGATAAGAACCTATGGATCCAGTTCTTTCAAGACAGTCTCTCAGGGACTCAGCTTGAATGGTTTTACCAGTTAGAAGGAGCCAGTTTCCGCAGTTGGGAAGATTTGGCTGCTGCTTTCTACAGGTAGTACCAATACAATGCCGACCTCGCACCCACGCGTACCCAACTCTAGGGTATGTCTATGGGAACGGGCGAAGGTTTCAAAGATTATGCTCAGAAATGGAGGGATCTCGCTGGAAGAGTGCAACCACCCTTGGCTGATAGGGAGCTAGTTGATATGTTTCTGGGGACCTTGTTTGGTTCGTTCTTCAACCATCTGATCGGAAGTTCTTCATCTGGGTTTACAGAGCTAATTATGACTGGTGAAAGGATTGAGGCTGGTATTAAGTCTGGTAAGATACAAAAGGGTGCTTCATCGAGCACCGAGAAAAAGCCTTTTAAGAAGGAGTCCAATGTTGTTTACAGTTCGAAAAGCCAGAATAGACCTGAACGTCGCCAAGCTGTTAATGCGGTTGTTATTTCAAGACCTGTTGGGGCTCCTCAGCGCAACAATCAACAAAAGGCCGAGAGACCTCGTAGGCAATTCACCCATCTCAACATGACTTTATCTCAGATTCTGCCACAATTATTCAAAACCAATCTAGTAACTCCAAGGGAGGCTCCGCAGAATCCCAACACTGCATCGCCTAAGTACAATCCTAATGCCCGCTGTGCTTTTCACTCTGATAGCCCGGGACATGATACAGATGATTGTTGGGCTTTGAAGAACAAAATACAGGACTTAATTGATGCAAAGGAGATTGAGTTCGAGGCGCCCGAAAGACCTAATGTTGTGACTGCTCCTATGCCCAAGCATGGAGTGAATGCTGTAGAGGAAGACTCGTTTGTGGTTTCTGTGAAAGATATTGCTACTCCTTTGATAACTGTTAAGAAGAATCTTTTGTCAGCCGGTTTATTTTCGGGTTGTGACGAAGGTTGCCGTATGTGTTCTGCCCTACCAACCGGTTGCCATCTTTTGAAATCAGGTGTCCAACGCTTGATGGATAGTAAAGAAATTTTGTTTGAGAAGACTGTTGTTCCTTTAGTTCATACTGAAGAAGTTGATATTATCACCATTTTCGACGATTCTTCCAAGGCTTCCTCGAGAAAGCCTGTTAGAATTACATCTGTTCCAATAATCGATCCATTGATCATCACTGTTCCCGGGCCTATCCCCTACACATCTGATAAAGCTGTCCCTTGGCACTATGGGGCTGATGTTTATTTTCATGGAGTTAAACAAGAGTTGGATGCTGGTACTGACGTCAATAATATTATTGGACCTGCTAAAGTCACCCGCAGCGGGAGACTTTTCTCCCCTGATATCTCTCCACCAACTGCCCAGAAACCTGTTGTTATTACACCTGCCAGTGTACCTACTACTATCCCTGTTCAAGTTCCCATTCTTACCCCTGTTTCTGAGTCTTCTAATACTCGGGGCAAAGGGACCACTGATGATCCTGCCCAGACGGAGGCACCAAAGACGATTACTGTTGAAGCTTCCAGACAAGAGATGGAAGAGATTTTAAAGATCATCAAAAAGAGTGACTACAATGTAGTTGAACAGATGGGGCAAACCCCGTTCAAGATTTCTATGTTATCTCTGTTGCTATGCTTAGAAGCCCATGCCAAGGCTCTGATTTCCTTCTTGAAGACTGCGCACGTACTGCAAGAAACATCAGTTGATCAGTTTAAAGATTGTGTGGCTAGTCTGACTGCTGATAATGGGTTGGGTTTCTCTGACGCCGACTTGACTGCTAAAGGGAAGAATCACAATGATGCCCTGCATGTCTCCATTGAATATATGGGCACTACTCTTGCTCATGTATTAGTGGATACTGGTTCCTCATTGAACGTCTTGCCTAAGAAAGCTCTAGACCGGTTGGACTGTGAAGGGTTGGAGTTGAAACCAAGCAACATTATCGTCAGGGCCTTTGATGGGTCTAAGAGGATGGTGCATAGAGAAGTGGATATTTCGATTAAGGTTGGTTCTCAGGTTTTCGCCTCTACATTCTATGTGATGGACATTCGGCCATCTTATTCTTGTTTGCTGGGTCGTCCATGGATCCATAAAGCTGGGGCGGTGACGTCTACGCTCCACCAGAAGCTAAAGTACCCAGTGAAAGGGAAAATTGTGACAGTACAAGGAGAAAAGGAGTACATGGTCAGCCACCTCAACTCTTTCCGATATGTAGAAATGGATGGGGAGTTCATTGAGACCCCATTTCAGCATTTTGAAGAGGTTCCCCAGACACTGGCATCGACTGAGACTGTTTTTGAAGATTCTCATATGAAGATGGCTTCCTTCAAGGATGCCCGGACTGTTTTCGAGAAAGGTGCGTGTGCAAGTTGGGGCCAACTCCCTGATTTTGCACATAAGACTAACAAGTTTGGTTTGGGTTTCACTGCAGAAGCTCAAAGGGTTGTTCAGAGTGCACGGATCAGAAGACCTCCCTTGTTCATCAGCAATTCGGGAGTAAATGCTATCAGAGATGACGATGATGAAGAGTTTGACATTGACAGCTGGATATACCTAACTGCCGATGGTGGACTAGGCAACTGGACAGCAAAGGACTTCATCCCAATTTCTTTTGTTACCCAGTAATGAGACTTTTTATTTTGAATTTGTAACAGACAATGTTTTAAACTTTACGGCCCGGTGTCTTACCCGGGGCACCGTGGCTTCATTTATGAGGGCTTTATGTGTGTCATTTTCATATATCATTAATAAAAGCATTGGACGTTTCTTGCATTTCAAATTTTGCGCTCCTTGTTTTTCTTTTATTACATATTGCAAAACAGTTATTTAACACACACTCACATATACAGGTCTACATCCACTCTGGATCTCACTGGTAACGACTCTGCTACTGCCAGTTATGACTTCGAAAGTCCGATCAACTTAGCCGAAGACGAAGTTGAAAATGATTGTGAAGTGCCTGTAGAACTTGCAAGACTGTTACTTCAAGAAGAGAGGGCTATACAGCTGCATGAAGAGGCCGGTGGAAACGGTAAATCTGGGTACAGAAGAAGACAAGAAAGAGGTCAAGGTCGGGGCAAATCTGGAGCTTAGTGTGAAGCAACGGTTGATTCAAATGTTGTGTGACTACGTTGAGATCTTTGCCTGGTCTTATGAAGATATGCCTGGGTTGGATACCGATATTGTGGTTCACCGCCTGCCTACCAAGGAAGACTGTCCTCCAGTAAAATAGAAGGTTCGCCGAATGCGCCCAGAAATGTCTGAGAAAATCAAAGCTGAAGTAATGAAACAGTTTGACGCCGGTTTTCTAGCAGTTACTTCTTACCCGCAGTGAGTTGCCATTGTGGTTCCTGTGCCAAAGAAGGATGGTAAAGTTCGAATGTGTGTTGATTATAGGGATTTGAACAGGGCAAGCCCCAAGGATGATTTCCCTATACCTCATATCGATGTTCTAGTTGACAACACCGTACAGCATAAGGTATTCTCCTTTATGGATGGTTTCTCCGGTTATAATCAAATTAAGATGGCTCCCGAAGACATGGAGAAGACAACCTTTGTTACTCAATGGGGTACCTTTTGCTACAAGGTAATGCCTTTTGGATTGAAGAATGTTGGGGCAACGTATCAGCGCGCCATAGTTGCTTTGTTCCATGATATGATCCATCATGAGATTGAGGTATACGTCGACGCCATGATTTCAAGATCCCAGACGGAGGAAGAACATCTTGACCACCTTCAGAAGCTATTTGACAGGTTGAGGTTATACACGCTGAGGTTAAACCCGAACAAGTGCACCTTCAGAGTGAGATCTGGTAAGCTGCTGGGTTTTGTCGTAAGCGATAAAGGTATTCAAGTGGACCCTACAAAGATGAAGGCTATACAGGAAATGCCAGCTCCCCGAACAGAGAAAGAAGTCAGAGGCTTTCTGGGACGTTTGAACTACATTGCCTGATTCATCTCGCACCTGACTGCTACTTGTGAGCCAATCTTCATGTTACTGAAGAAAGATCAAGTAGTAAGATGGAATGATAAATGCCAGGCCGCTTTCGAAAGGATCAAAGAGTATCTCGTAGAGCCACCTATTCTGATGCCTCTAGTTGAAGGGAGACCTCTGATCTTATACTTGACAATACTCGACAACTCAATGGGGTGTGTGCTGGGGCAGCATGACGAGTCTGGCCAAAAAGAACATGCTATTTATTACCTTAGAAAAAAGTTTACCGACTGTGAGACCCGATACTCACTGCTCGAGAAAACTTGTTGCGCTTTGGCATGGGCTACTCGCCGGATGAGACAGTATATGTTGACTCACACTACTCTATTGATATAAAAAATGGATCCAATCAAGTATATCTTCGAAAAGCGTGCCTTGTCCGGAAGAATAGCAAGATGGCAGATAATCTTGACTGAGTATGACATCCAGTATACGACCCAAAAGGCAATCAAGGGAAGTGTGTTGGCAGATCATTTGGCACATCAGGAAGTGGATAATTACAAGTCTATGAACTTTGAATTCCCAGACGAGAATATCATGTTGGTAACTGATTGTGAGACACCTGGACCGGATGAAGGACCTGAGGAAGGATCCTGATGGTCTATGTACTTTGATGGAGCTTTGAACGCTTTGGGAAATGGCATTGGCTCCGTGATCATATCTCCTAAAGGCTCTCATACTCTGTTCATCGCCCGACTATGTTTCAACTGCACCAACAACATGGTATGAGGTGTGCATTATGGGTCTTCGAGCAGCAATTGACCTAAGGATTAAGTTCTTGAGTGTTTTCGGAGATTCGGCTCTCGTGATCAGTCAGATCAAAGGCGAGTGGGATACGAAACACCCTAATCTTATTCCCTACAAGGAGTATGTGTTGACATTGCTTCCCTATTTCGAGGAGATAACCTTTGAACACTTCCCAAGAGAGGAGAATCAGTTGGCGAATGCGCTAGCTACGATGTCTTCTAAGTTCAAAGTCAATTGGGACAACGAGTCCCCCGGATTATCATTGAAAGATTGGACGAACCTGCACATTGTTGTGACATTGATACTGAAGAGGTAGCAGATAAACCCTGGTTTCATGAGGTGAATATATACCTTGAGGCTCAGGAATACCCCGAGGGTGCATCTGTTAATGATAAGAAATTTCTGAGGAGGTTCACAGCGAAGTTCTTCATCAGTAATGGTATTATTTACAAGCGTAACCATGATTCGACCTTACTGCGTTATGTGGATAAGAATGAAGCAGAAAGGATCATGGAAGATTTACATGAAGGTACTTTCGGAACTTATTCCAGTGGACATACCATGGCAAAGAAAATCCTTCGGGCAGGATATTATTGGTCTACAATGGAAGGCGACTGTTATCAGCACTCTCGGACCTGTCACAAGTGCCAAGTCTACGGTGATAAAGTGCACATACCTCCAGTTCCTCTGAACGTCTTGACGGCACCTTGGCCTTTTGTAATGTGGGGCATTGATATGATCGGCGAGATCAGACCTACGACATCCAACGGGCATCGCTTCATCCTGGTAGCTATTGATTACTTCACAAAGTGGGTTGAAGCAGCTTCCTTTGCTACTGTAACCAGGAATGTTGTGGCACGGTTTATTCGGCATAATTTGATTTGTTGATACGGTGTACCAGAGAGGATCATTACAGACAATGGTACCAATCTCAATAATAAGATGATCACTGAGCTTTGCAAGCAGTTCAAGATACAGCATCACAACTCTTCTCCTTACCGGCCGAAGATGAATGGGGCTGTAGAAGCGGCTAATAAGAACATTAAGAAGATTGTGCAGAAGATGACAGTGACATACAAAGATTGGCACAAGATGTTACCATTTGCTCTTCATGGGTACCATACCTCAGCGCGGACGTCAACAGGGGAAACACCCTATTCTTTGGTTTACGGCATGGAAGCAGTCCTGCCCATTGAAGTTCAGATACCCTCTCTTCGGATCATGAAGGATGCAGGTCTGAGTAAAGATGACTGGATTCAGACCCAGCTTGATCAACTGAATTTAATCGACGAAAAGAGACTTACTTCTATTTGCCATGGTCAGACGTATCAAAAATGGATGATCAAGGCATTCAACAAGAAAGTCAGACGACAAGAGTATCAAGTTGGGGACCTGGTAATCAAGCGCATTATCCTACCTCAAGGTGATCCCAGGGGCAAATGGACTCCTACTTACGAAGGGCCATTTATGGTTAAGAACATTTTCTCAAGAGGAGCTATGATTCTAACCACCATGGATGGTGACGACCTTCCTCACCCCGTCAATGCAGACATAGTGAAAAAATACTACGCATAATCAAAGACCCGCTAGGTTGACTGGCCTAGGCAAAAATAAGGGCTTCCCGCAAACCAAAAGGGTTCGGGCAAAAATAAGGGATGAAAATGAAAAAATCTGTACATCCGGCAAGTCGAAAACCTGAAAAGGCGACTTGGGCAAAAAGGGGTATCCCGATGGACTGAAAACCCGAAAGGGAAGTCCAGGCAAAAATTAGGGATTAAAGCGTAACACTATGTCTCATTGGATCACCTTGCATCCAGACTTCAGTATCGACTATCAAGCTCGGACGACACTAATCAATCTGATCTACCTTCAACCAAGTAACAAAGTGATGAGATGCTCGAGGACATAAAGGCAATAGAAGAATTGGAACCCAGAGGGGTTGTTCACATAGGTGTTTTGTTTTTCATAATGTGTGTAAATTCTATCTGCTCAGCGGCGTTCTCTTACTAGGACGTTAGCCTCTTGTATAAAAACGCCTATTTACAGGCCAAACTTCAAAATCAATACAATTCATTTTCAAAGAAATTTCAAATGTTTATTTTTATCTGTGTTGATTTGCAAAGAACGTCCAATGTTCATTTTTTTGATATATGCATTTGACATTAATTGCTGCTCATGAATATTTACATGCGAAACAAAAGACGATTACGGGTAATATCAGAAACAGGGGCAATAAAAATTGTCAAAACTATACAGTTGCTCTGTCCACCAGATACAAAGGTAGATTCAGTTGAAGAATATGGCTAAGATACTTTTACTCCCCATAGAGTAAGACAATAATGATTGGCTCTCCCCAGCCGAGACTCGCAACTGTGAATGAATCGGTAATATTCTCCCCAAGCAGAGTATATCTACCCTCAACACTGAAAAGGCTTGATATCCCCGGCAGTCTTAATATTCCCCAACGGAATATAAGAATACTCCCCGGCAGGGTACAAGATATCCCCAGTGGAGTTAAAATTTTCCCAGCGCAGTCTGAAAAAGCTTCCCCAACGGAGTTGGGAGAATCATCCCTAGTAGACTCTGGAAGTTTATCCCCAGCGGAGTACAAAAATAAATCTCCCCAGCCGAGTTCAAAGGATCATTCCCAGCAGAACTCAAAGGATTATCCACATAAGAGTCTAAAAGGTTATTCCCAGAGAAGTCGCAACCAAAGATCATCCCCAGCGGATTTCTTTCCTTTCACAAACAGGAATTCTATCCCCAATAGGATTCAATATCACCAGCAACAATAATTCATCCCGACAGAATTTATCAGTGGAATCTTCAGCAGAACATCTCTTCCCCACAGAGTAATCTCCTCATTAGTTTATTCCCCCAACAGAGTCATCCTCTCCTGCAGGTTTATTCTCTTCGTTCGCCATCCCCAGCGGAAACGAAGAATCCAGCTCTATTCTTCAGCAGCTATCCGGGAGTTATTTTCCCCAGCTAGAAACATTACATTTACATACATCATGATACAGGCATATACACATCATACCACACAATCTCATTTATTTTGAGAGCATCATTGCTTGATATATATGATGCATTTCATACATCATGACATTTCATATGACTAACTCTTTACCTTTTCAGGGAAAAACGACTCAATAAACACCGTTGACTACTTATATGACCTGGTAGTCCCCTCAAAAACTACATCTATTGAGGGTTGTTTCAGCGGATTCCTCAGAAAGATGCTCTCACAAGACTTTCGTCTGGTTCAGTTAAATCGATTCTAAGATTTTTCTTATTCTTATCCAGTCAAAGTTAATCCAAGACCTTCTCTGGTTCAGTCAGATCGACGCTAAGATCTCCCTGATTCTTATTCCAGTTGAAGATATTCCAAGACTTTCGTCTGGTTCAGTTAAATCGATTCTAAGATTTTTCTGATTCTTATCCAGTCAAAGTTAATCCAAGACCTTCTCTGGTTCAGTTAGATCGACGCTAAGATCTCCCTGATTCTTATTCCAGTTGAAGATATTCCAAGACTTTCGTCTGGTTCAGTTAAATCGATTCTAAGATTTTTCTGATTCTTATCCAGTCAAATTTAATCTAAGACCTTCTCTGGTTCAGTCCGATCGATGCTAAGATCTCCCTAATTCTTATTCCAGTTGAAGATATTCCAAGACTTTCGTCTGGTTCAGTTAAATCGATTCTAAGATTTTTCTGATTCTTATCCAGTCAAAGTTAATCCAAGACCTTCTCTGGTTCAGTCAGATTGACGCTAAGATCTCCCTGATTCTTATTCCAGTCGAAGACCTCCTATCAACAATATCCAAATGGAATCTGTAAGCCCATTCCCGACATCACAAGGCTGATACCACTTCATGTGAGTGCAAATTTCTGGGCACTCTAGTGTTCAATCATCTTCCACCTTTAGATCATGAAAGGCACGAAAGCCCATCTATATCCTCAGGCTTAAGAAGATTGAACAGGGGCAGCTGTTGTACCCCAAAATTTTCCCTCTCATATTTCTTAAAACATTGCAAGAAAAATCTCCAAGTTGCTCAAGTTTGCTCAAGGGTGGGTCAGACAAATCATCTCCTAAGGCAGTCAACCCCAAATTAGGGTTTTGTGTTACATCAAGATCCTTGAGTCCAAATGACCTCAAATTCTCCTTAATTTCCTAATATGTTCTCAAGGTCATCCATGTCAAATTTCAAGCCTTGCAGAGGAAGTTTGCTCAGTCAATTGCTCAAAGGGTCCAAAAATCGACTATGCTAGGGCAAAAGTCAACTGTGACCTATAAACAGTCAAACCTTAAGATATTTTGTAAACATTCTCATTTTGAAGGATATTTCATCATTTGATCAAGGTTTGATCATGATTCATCAAGAATTGCTCAAAATTTATCAAGACTCAAAAGTTGCTAAATTAGGGTTTTGTAGGAAAAGTCAAACCAACTTTGACCAAGCATAACTTTCTCATACATTATGAGAAATGACCCATCAAAAGCTAATTTTTAAGAGGATGCAATTTCCTACAATCCATATTCATACCCCAAGATCAGAAAATGCATTCACAAGAAGTTATAAATTTGGACATTATAGGTCATTTTTGAAAGTCAACAAAAACACCTTTTTTCCCAAAGCTTATAACTTGAGAATGGAATATAAAAATGATATTAGACCACAAGGGTTGGTTAGAGGACATCTCAAGCTTTCTAAAAAGTCCAAGAACACTTCCAAAAGTTCAAAATTGAAGACGTTATGCATTGTTGAAGTTGGACGTTTTTGCAAAATTGCCAAAAGTAAACTATCCCCAAAACATCAAATTTTGTCAAATGGGCCCATTCTTTTCCACTTGATTTGAACTTGCCACATTGCACACGTGTCCTAGCTTCAGCCTTGTGTCCATTTATCAATTTTATTATTTTATTTGATTTTTTATTGAATTATTTCATTTTAAATCAAATAAAATCAAATAAAATCCCAAAACTTGATTACATGAGATCTTTTGCTATTTTCAGGACTTAATCATCATCATGGTCAGCATCAAATTCGTATCTCACCATATCATGAACAAAAAAATGGATTTTTGACAAATTAGGCAAGCTTTCAAAAGTGAATCAAATCAAATATCTTATGCATTGATGGGGAAGATTCAAGGCATATTTGTTAACCTAATGCCTTCCACATTACATAAGGAAGCTTAAGGCACGATTACAAGGGCTAGAGGCTGCAAGAATACTGAAAGAAAAACTTGCAAAATTCACAAAAAAGTGTGAAACCAAAATCCCACTTGGAGGCGTTTTCAGAAGCAAAACTCAACACCAATCGATTGTTGGAGGTTCACTGAGTCAGAACCAATCCCTAGCAAGCCTCCATACACACTCAAACGCATTTTAAGTGATACACGGCCCCCCTCTGAATTTGATTTCCTGTTTCAAAATCCATGCATCATTACAAGAAATCAATGGTATATTTATAATCACCAGATAATTTCCAAGCTTTCCATATTATTTGATTGTGTTTATCTGCTCTGTGGTGCAAAACGCCATTGTAAGGTTTTCTAGGTTTCTTTTAGGGGTTTTCATTACAGGTAAAATTAGACCTATTAATGGCCATGGACGTGACCGGGAGAGGAAGACGAAGGCAACCATGGTCTTGGATGGAGTTTATATGGCCTGAGATAAGTTTTTGGATTGGCCTACGCTTTTAGCTACGGATTTAAATCCGCAGGTAATTTATTTGCAGGCATGAGGATAGGGACGACAACATGTCCCCATCTGATTGCCCCTTTCAAATATTCGCGCGTTTTTATTTTTTGTTCTTGCATATTAGCATGTTTTCTCATATTATCATTATTGCTTAATACATTAACAATTGAAGCGCGTTGGCCTAGTGGAAGCAAGCGTCGGCAGTCATGTACAGGACCTGGGTTCGAATCCCAGGTCCCCCATATGCTTTATTATATTTTTCTTCAGCTAATCATGTGTTGACCCAAGCGTGTAGCCTAGCCTACCATACTCCCTCACTCAATTAATGGACAGATGGCCCTAAGTCTCATCATCATTTAATTCCCATTTAATGCTCACAACCACCTCCTGAGTCTTTATCCAAAGGATCTTCACCACGTGTACCTCTACTATCTTGGGATAGCAACTCTGCTTTTGCTTTTCCTTAATTCCTGCTGATAGCCACCATGCTTGCTTCAAAGACAAGGCAGCGCTTCAGCACATGAAGGTTATTTTCAAAGCTTTGGTCAGAACATGACCAAATCCCAAAACCTTGCTTATACAACTTGCTGCAGACCTATAACCAACAGCTAGGTCAGCCTACGCCTGCATCTCATGATTACACAAAACTAGCATACAAAAACTGTGATGAAAAAGCAAAGGAACAGGATGCCAAAACGGGTTCAAATCCTATTTGTTCCCCCCCCCCCCCCCCCCCCCCCCCAAAAAAAAATCACAACAAATTCATCTATAAATACTTGGCTCCATCACACGTTCAAGGGGGCTGGCTTTTGAAGAGAGAGATTGGCCAAAAGAGAGAAAAGGGAAGTTTTGAAACCTTCATAAAAATCCAGATTTCTCATACATAAAAAACAAACCTTTGTTCTTCCCTTTGAACAAAAGGACACAACCACTCTTTCGTCTCTCTTGCTGACTCATAACATCCAAAGGCAGCCACTCAAAGCTCTAAGCACGCTCTAGGTAAGTCTTTCTGACTTTACTTGCTTTTCATTCTGAACATCATTAGCATGTAAATATCATAGTATTAATGTTGTACATATCATTGCTTAAGTAGAAAAACTATGGTCAGAACTTCTAGAATAATGTTAGGCTCAGACTTAGGATTAGAACTTCTATGATTTATTGTGATGTGATCATTCTGATTTGCTGAACTGAATAAATTGTTGATGTGCTGATTAAGAGTTGAAATATTGTATAGAATTTCTAATGTTCACTCACAACTTTAGCACAACACTGAATTTCTGATGTTCACTCACTGTTGTAACACTTAGAACTTCTGATGACTCACATACTATTAACGCATCACATAACTTCTGAGTTCTTCCTACTATTTTGACACGCACAGAGTTTCTAAGGTTTTCTCACTGTCCTAACATTCAGAAGTTCAGCACATAGCAATCCAGGACTTCTATGTTTTTTCCTCTAACATGCCTTGCAGGACCTCAGAGTTTACCAGTCCAGAATTTCTGATCCCACGGATGTCTCCTGCTGAGTCACATTGCTCTTGGCTTCAGAACTTCTGATCCTAGTTGTTCTGCTTACAGCAACACGTTGTTTCCACCTTGCATTTATTTTCCCTTTTTTTCATTTTTTTATATATATATATTAACACAAAAAGACATAGAAAACCTAAAATAGTTTCCTTTTAATTTATTTCCTTAAAGACAAAAACATTTCTTAAACAAGTCCATTGCTTTCTTATATTATATACTTCAATATGGTTGTAATAATAACTTAGGATTTATTTTTTACTTGCAACCCCCATTCATAAATCTGTACCCCCATCCCCTAAATATTGTAATAGCGTAGGACTTTACATTTCTGCAAATTATCGCTTTCAAATGTAAATGCTAGTAATTAGGCGTGTATGGCGAGAGATAAAATCAACAAGTAGACCACCAAAAATCAAAGACAAATGCATACAATCAAACACACTCGCACACTTACACCCTTAGGGTAATCTCACTTGTTGCCTTACAAAAATGGCCATGGTATGCATGCTAGGTATCTTGGTAAAACAAAAACAAAACAAAAGATCATAGTCTCTCGATGACGCTATCTTGGTTGCCTATACACAAATGATCTAGTCCCTCAAAAAAACTTGCTAAGATACTTGGCAACATTGTTATCATGGTCATATGATGACCCACGCCCGTCCCGTTTAGCATCCAAACACAAGGTTGTTTACCAAATACAATGGTAAAACAACAACGTCAAAAGGTTAAAAATGTATAGGAAAGATCTTTGAGTAAAATAGGGTAGACAACTCTTAGTTACTTGATAAAAACTTGCAAAACATCCTTGCTATTTTCAAAAACAATCACATACACTTTCAAAACACTTTCCAAACATGAAATATTTTCAAAAGCTCAACACTTTGCATACATTCTTACAAACGGGAATCATTGCAAAGTTCGCCTAAACGATGGCACCATTTCAAAATACTTTCGAAACCACAAAAGCACAATTTTCAAACAAAAAGCAGGTGATCTAACGAGTAACTAAGAGCCCATGGAAAACCATGGATGAAAAGGGTGCTAATACCTTCCCTTTTCATAATCTACCCCCCGAACTCAAGAAAACGTCTCTAAAGGTCTTTCCTGTGCTTTTTCACCATTCCTTTTGGATAAAAGAAAAGTCGGTGGCGACTCTTGCTAAACCGCAACATTTGCGAACACAAACGCAAAACCTCAAGTCAGTTCTCCCACCGTATCACAAGTACCAATACAATGTTGACCCAGCACCAACTCGAGTGCGGATGCAGAATATGTCCATGGGCTCAAGAGAAGGGTTCAAGGAATATGCACAGAAATGGAGGGATTTAGCTGGTAGGGTAAAACCTACTCTGACTGGTGGGGAAATGGTAGACATGTTCATGGGCACTTTGACAGACCCATTCTGTAATATGTTGATCGGAAGCTCTTCGGAGGGTTTTACAGAAATGATCTTGATATGGGAAAGAATAGAAAATGGTACCAAGAGCAGGAAGATCCCGATGGCTGCATCTTCGAATGCTGTGAAGAAGACATTTGGAGGGGAAAAGGAGGTCAATGTTGTCTATGGTCATAAGAGCCGTAGCAAAATTAACCGACATGAGTCTATGGGAGTGGTTTTGATTTCCAATCCGGCACCTGCCCAACAACAACAGCAGGGTAACCACTAAAGGCCAGACTCTCCGAAAAGGAAATTCACCAAGATTAATATGCCTTAGTCTCAGGAACTATAACACTTGCTAGAAGCCGAACTCATTTCGCTGTGGGATCCTCCTTTAAATCCCAACACCGCCTCTCCTAAGTACAATCTGAATGCGAGGTGTGCTTATCATTCAAACATTCCTGGTCATGACATCAACAATTGCTAGACCCTGAAGAACAAAATTCGGGACATGATTGACAATAAGGAGATTGAGTTCGATCCTCCAGAGACTCCAAATGTGATTACAGAACGTATGCCCAAGCACGATAAAGGCATAAGTGTTGTTTAATATATTATATATGTTACTTTTGTGAATGATATGGTTACTCCGCTCTCTAGAATAAAGAAGAATTTGTTACAAGCTGGTTTATTTCTAGGTTATATTGAAGGTTGTTATTGTTGTGCAGTCGAACCCAATGGATGCGGGTCACTGAAAAAGGGTGTTCAATGCTTGATGAACGAACACATTATTCTGATTGAAATAGTTTCATCTACCAACAGTTTTTGCCAAGATTTGTTTATTATCTCTGGTACTCCTTTTAGGATCCCTTCCAAAGGTCCTATAAAGATTACCGCCAATCCAAAAGTTGTTCCTTTGGTTATTACAATGCTCGGGCCTATTCCATATTCCTCGGAGAAGGCTATTCCGTGACATTATGGGTCTGACGTCTATTACCATGGCGTTAAGCAAGAATTGTCTGATGATGAAAATGAGGAAGTTGGTCCCAATATTTTCAATATTGCGGGGACCAGTAAGATTACAAGAAGTGGAAGGATTTTCTCCCCGGAAATCTCTCCACCTGCTCAGGTTACATCTACCAAGACGGCTACTGAGGCTCGGGGTAAGGAGCCGATGATAGAGCTTGCCCGGACGGAGGCTCCAAAAGAAGCTTCTATCAAAGATACTTCTGGAGAAGATTTATAATAGGTTATAAAGATCATTCACCGAAGTGATTATAAAATTGTTGAACAACTGGGGCAGACCCCATCCAAAACATCTATGTTGTCACTACTGTTGTGTTCTGAGGCCCGTGCAAGGGCTTTAGTGAAATTCCTAAAAATTGCCCATGTGCCGCAAGAAATTTCGGCAAATCAATTGGGAAGCTACGTGACTAGTCTGACAACTGACAATGGTTTGGGTTTCTCCGATGCCGACTTGACTCTGGAGGGGAGAAATCACAATAGGGGCCTATATGTCTCCATTGAATGCAGGGGCACTACATTGGCCCATGTAGTGATTGACACAAGATCATCTCTGAATGTTCTGCCGAAGGGCACTCTCGATCGATTAGATGGTGAAAGGGTGGTGCTGAAGCCCAACAATATTATAGTTTGAGCCTTCGACGAATCGAAAAAAATGATACATGGAGAGGCGGACCTCCCGATCAAGGTGGGTTCACAGATTTTTGAGTCCACTTTCTATGACATGGACATCTGGCCGGCTTAATCTTGTTTATTGGGACGCCCTTGGATCCATGGGGCAAGTGCTGTCACTTCCACTTTGCACCAGAAACTGAAATGTCCGGTGAAAGGGAAAGTTGTTACTGTTTGTGGGCAGGAGGAATATATGGTCAGCCACCTCAACTCATTCTGATATGTCGAGATGGATGGAGAATTCATTGAAATTCCATGTCAAACCTTTAAAGTAATCTCTCATGTTGTTGTTGAAGTTGTTTCAACCATTCTGAAGATCACCAAAACTCCATACAAGATGGCCTCCTTGAAAGATGCCAAGGCCACTGTTGCACCCCAAAATTTTCCCTCTCATTTCTCAAGGAATCACCTTGGATCCTCAAGTTTGCTTCCATCCAATTCAAAGCCTTGAACTGTAATTTTTCAAGGAAATCATCCATAAGGGCAAAATGGTCATTTGCATACTGAAAAGTCAAATTTTGACTTTTGGATCAAAATCAAGCTTCAAGAATCATATTTCATCAAGACACGTTGAAATATGAAGTTTTGTTTCATCAAAATCCAAAAGGTCAAAATTCTAAATACTTAGAATTTTTTCTAAGTGTTTAAGAAAATGTGACAATTTCAGAACTTCTGACCAGGTTATCACCATGAGCACTCAGCAGATTCTGGATATTCTCAAGACAGAGTTTGGTCAGAACTTCTGGGCAAGCCATTCACAAAAGCTTCAGTCATAGTTTGCTAGGATAAATCAAAGAAGGTTAAGGAGCGTGCTGCAAGCTTTCTAGAAAGTCTGAAAGCTCCTTCAGAACATGCTAGAGCCATAAGATAAGAGGATCAGAAGATTGGATGCCACACTGAAGCAGAACTTCTGATCCAGAACAAAGCCTTGGTGTAGAGTTTCACGTTGTAGGATTTCTGGTTGTGATAAGTCTCATCATCATTTAATGCTCACAACCACCTTCTAAGTCTTTATCCAAAGGATTTCCACCACGTGTACCTCTAGTGTCTTGGGATAGCAACTTAGCTACTAAGCCCATGCTTTGCTTTTTGCTTTTCCTTAATTCCTACTGACAACCACCATGCTTGCTTCAAAGACAAGGCAGCGCTTCAACACATGAAGGCTATTTTCAACGCTTTGGTCAGAACATGACCGAATCCCAAAAACCTTGTTTATACAACTTACTGCAGACCTATGACCAACAGCTGGTTCAGCCTACGCCTGCATCTCATGATTACACCAAACTAGCATACGAAAACTGTGATGAAAAAGCAAAGGAATAGGATGCCAAAACGAGTTCAAATCCTATTTGTTTTTCCCCCCAAAGTCACAGCAAATTCATCTATAAATACTTGGCTCCATCACACGTTCAAGGGGCTGGCTTTGGAAAAGAAAGAACCATAAAAAAGAGAGAAAAGGAAGTTGTGAAACCTTCATAAAAATCCAGATTTCTCATACACAAAAACAAACCTTTGTTCTTCCCTTTGAACAAAAGGACACAACCACTTTTCCGTCTCTCTTGCTGACTCAGTACATCTAGAGGCAGACACTCAAAGCTCCAAGCACGCTCCAGGTAATTTTTTATGACTTTACTTGCTTTTCATTCTGAACATCATTAAAATGTAAATATCATAGTATTAACGTTGTACATATCATTGCATGAACTGGAAACTAGGGATCAGAACTTCTAGAATAATGTTAGGCTCAGACTTAGGATTAGAACTTCTATGAACTGTTGTGTTGTTATTCTTATGATTTGTTGTTTACCAAAAAGGAATGAGTTGTTGACGTGCTGATTAATATGAGAAAAGAGTTGAAATGTAATATAGAACTTCTGATTTTCACGTGCTGATAAAACACAGAACTTTTATGTTTGTTTCTCGCTATTAACACACACTAAACTTCTGATTCTTACATGCTGATAACACACTAAACTGCCAAGGTTCATTCATTGGTTCAACA
The DNA here is from genome assembly GCA_948472305.1 of Vicia faba. Classification (NCBI taxonomy): domain Eukaryota; kingdom Viridiplantae; phylum Streptophyta; class Magnoliopsida; order Fabales; family Fabaceae; genus Vicia; species Vicia faba. The sequence continues at coordinate 27,583,816 of OX451739.1, forward strand.
TAACACTGAACTTCTGACGACTCACTCACTGTTCAAACACATCACAAAACTTCTGAGTTCTCCTTACATGTAGAATACATTGAACTGTTGATGTTTGCTTACTGTTTTAGTGTAATACAGAACTTCTGACTTTTGGTTTACTAGCTGCATACCATCCAGAACCTCTGTGTTTTCCCTCTAACGTGTCTTGCAGGATTTCAGAGTATGCCAATCCAGAACTTCTGATGCCCACTAACGCTTCCTTCTAAGTCACCACATGACTGAGTTTAGAACTTCTGATCCTTGTTTTATTTCTTACAGCAATACGCTGTTTCCACCTTGCATTTATTTTCCTTTCCATTTTCTATATATTAACATAAAAACATAGAAATATTTTCCTTTTAATTCATTTCCTTAAGACAAAAAACATTCTTTTAAAACAAGTCCATTTCTTTCTTATGTTATGCACTTCAATATGGTTGTAATAATTAACTTAGGACTTATTTTTACTTGCAATCCCAATTCGTACATATGTACCCCCATCCCCTAAATATTGTAATAGCATAGAATTTCATTTTCCGCAATTTACTGTTTTCCTTATACTGTATAGTAATTAGGTGTGTATGGAAAGATAAAATCAATAAAATAGACAATCCTAATCAAGATTAAATGCATGCAATCAAACACAGTTGCGCACATGCACCCTTAGGGTAATTCCACTTGTTGCCTTATAAAAATGGTCATGTTATGCATGTGGGATGTCTTAGCGCAAACGAATACAAGATCATAGTCCCTCGACGATGCTATCAAAGTTGCCTTTCAAAATTATCTTAGTCCCTAAAGGAAAAGCGCTAAGTCATCTCACAATATTTCTATCATGGTCATACGATGACCCAATGCCCGTCCCTTCACATCCAACGATAGGGCTTCTTACCAAATCAATGGTGAGATAGAAACATCTAAAGGAGGAGGAAAAGCACATCTAAAACCTTTTGAGTAGGTAGGTTCGCTCACAGTTACTCGCTTGCTCACAACAAAAACATTTTATACACCTACACTTCCATTTTGAAACATTTTCATAACAAACACTTTGTATGCGTTCTTATAGAAACGAGAACCATTACGAAGTTCCATTTTCGAAATCAGTTTCAAAAACACACACCACAAAGCACATTCAAACAAAAGCAAGTGATCTAGCAAGTAACTAAGAGCCAATGGAAAACCATGGATGAAAAGGGTGCTAATACCTTCCCTTTTCATAATCTACCCCCCGAACTCAAAAACATCTCTAAAGGTCTTTCCTGTGCTTTTTTACCTTTCCTTTTGGATAAAAGAAAAGTCGGTGGCGACTCTTGCTAAACCGCATAATTGCGAACACAAGCGCAAAACCTCAAGTCAGTTCTCCCACCGTATCACAGAATTGGCGACTCTGTTGGGGATAATTTTAAAAGTGGGGTTACCTTACGGTTTTAGATCACCTTTACATGCTTACCTTGATTGATTTGATTGCTTTACTTTTTGGGTTTGTTTTAAATCCTACACCCGGATTTGGGGACACCTTTTAGGTAAGTAGCAATAAACTGTGAGGGAATTGTGTGGGGTATACCGACATGGTTGAAGTAGTAGCTACGTTAGTGTGACATATTTGTGGGTACCGGTAGCCTTTGAGTTAATCAAAGAGAATACGGGGCCGCTGAGTGATGTCATGAAGCACTAATGAACTCTTAGAACCTTACTTGACCATCTTGGCCTTTTTAGGGGTAGTGAGATGACCGACTTTGGTGCAGTCCGAAGTTGGTAGATACTCGATACTACACTCATTGAGGATTGTTTTCTTGGAATATTTTGGTCGCCAGTTAAGTGGCTAAACCAAAACAATGAACACAGGAAATAATCCAGTGATATTGAGCTCCTTAGAACCCGATTTCTATTTTAGGACAGGTTGAGCCAACTAACTTCAAGAGGGTACTTACCTACAAACCCCATGCAAGCCTAAACCTAAGGACTTGTCTGCTTTGTGTGAATGTGATTATTTGTATATACACTTTCTTACTTTTGCATATTTGTACATAACATCATAACATCATGCCATAGCATTTCCAATAACCATTTCAAGGATCTCGAGGGTCTTTGATGCAGGGTCACGTTGAACCAGACGTCTACCAAAGGGCAAGAGGATTCATTTCCCTCTAAACAAACGCCGTCAAAGATCAAGTACAACAACTTGAATCGAGGGCTATGACCCACTTGACATGGTGAGCTTGATTCTCGTGGAAAGACATCCACCGATACAAAGTTCTCCAATCAAAGATGTTGATCGAAGTTCAACCTCTAACATTTTCTTGTGTTTACCTCGCGAGATCCTTGAAAACATTCATCCATATATCATGCATCGTATCATGAAAGGTTTTCTCCCATACAGGTCTCCTTATCTTCCTACTGTTTATTTCAGTAAGGTGGATATGGAACAAACAGTGAAAGATCTCTAAGCTCAAAACGCTCAATTCCAACAAATGCTTCTGGCTATGGGTAAAGGGGAAGAGGATCTAAAAGCTCTCCTTCTCAAAGACAAGGAGAAGAAGTCTAAGAAGACAGTGGGCATCCTGAACTTGAGAAGAAGACCTAAAACCCTAGATCTTTCAACTCCATCCAACATGGGGGATGATCTTGAAGAAGATCACAATTTAGAGATTGATGATGTTGAAGCCGTCTACTCTGAGGAACAATATCCTCCCACTGATGACAAGTATAAGCAGTTGGAGGATCGCCTCAGTGCTATGGAGATTCAACAAATACCTGGCTTGGATTTAGGAGACATGGGTTTAGTTTCCGGATTAGTCATCCCGCCAAAGTTCAAAGTCCCTACCTTTGCCCTGTACGATGGAGTTTCTTGCCCTAAGATGCACTTAAAGTCTTATGTCCGAAAGATTCAACCATACACAACTGATCCAAAGCTTTGGATCCATTTCTTCCAAGAAAGCCTGGTAGGGACTCAACTTGAGTGGTTTTATCAATTGGAGAGTTCTCGCATTCACACCTGGGAGGATTTAGCTGCTGCTTTTTACAAACAGTATCAGTACAACGCTGATCTTGCACCAATTCATGTGCAATTGCAAAACATGACCATGGGTTCCGACGAGAACTTCAAGGGATACACTCAAAAATGGAGAGATCTGGCTGGTAGGGTACAACCTCCTTTAACTGACAGGGAGTTGATTGACATCTTCATGGGAACTTTGACAGGGCCTTTCTTCAATCACTTAATTGGAAGCTCCTCAGCTGGGTTCACCGAGCTAATACTAACCGGCGAAAGGGTCGAAGCTGGCATCAAAAGTGGAAAGATCCAAGGAGCTACACCCTCTGATGCTCAGAAAATTCCCTACAATGGGAAGAAAGAGTCCAATGCTGTGAATAGTCAAAAGATTCGCCTTGACCAACACGTAGGGGAAGTCCTGATCTCTAGTTCTGCGTCACACCGACAACAGCAAAAGGGAAATCAACGAAGGCCAGACGAGCCTAAAAGACAGTTCACCAACATCAACATGCCGCTGTCTCAAGCGCTGCAACACTTGTTGAGGATGAATCTGATTGGATTGATAGGACGTCATCCAAACCCCAAGACTTCTTCTCCTAACTACAATCCTAATGCGACGTGCGCATATCATTCTGGCAGTCCCGGGCATGATACTAATGATTGTTAGGCATTGAAGTACAAGATTCAGAATTTGATTGATGCCAAGGAGATTGAGTTTGGTCCTCTGGAGACTCTAGCATAATCACTGCTCCTTTGAAGAATCATTAAGAGCGCCTTTGTTTCATTTGAATTTTCAAGTTGTAATCTCTTTTGTTATTCAAACAATTATCTGTTAATGTCAAACTCTATTTCATTAATGCATTGCATATGTTTGTCTTGAATTCATCCATTCGTTTTCACTATACTTGAACTATGCTTTCTACTTTCTTTATGACATTTAACTCTGGCCAAAAGGTTGCGAGGCTTTAGAGGTAGGATGACGAAAACAATGCCATAATCTCATACAGTATGCTTTTGGACAGACCTTGCTGAAGATGTACAAGCGTTTCTTTCAAATCCTAAACACTGGAGTTATAAGGAAGATAATCCCTAGTCAACCCCTTCGAGCCAAAGAAGTAGAAGTTTTCTGTTTTAAACACAAATTGAAACCTTTAATCAAACCTGGGGCAGGGTAGTCTCTCAGTTAATTCAAAATATGCATTTAGCCGCAAACTCTCAGTTCGTAATACAACGAATGACATCAAAATTTCCTTTGGAAAAAAAAGACAATGATGGTTCCTTATCTCATGGGTAGTCATTATCTCTCAAAAAAAGAAAAGCCCACTGAGCCAAAACCTACAAAGGAGGCTTAAGAAAGCTGAGGCATCCCGCTGACTGTAAATCTCAAAACAAGAACAGTCAGGCAAAAATTAGGGATAACAAATCAAAAGAAAGAGGTCACTACAAATCCTCAACAACATGAAAATTTTTGCAAAAAATGACTGCCTTCTGACAAACTCAACCTGTCTGAACCATCAGCAAAACGTCATTCCAGACTCAATTGGAGTTCAAACGTACAATTAACCGAGCTTAGGACTGAAGAACATCACGAAGAACGGGTGGGTACAAATACACTTTGAGCCTTTATCCTTTGTTTCTTAAACCGTGAACCAAGCCACGTTACAACCCTTCAAAAGTCCTAATTGAAGCATGGGTTAGTTCGAAAGCATACTGTTACAAAAGGTATCCTGACTCCTGTAAGGCTTTACTCAAAATCCTGAGTTGAATTTTTCTTACAAAATTTCTTTACTTGCTAAAAATGCATTTTTCAAAACTTCAAAGACAAGCATAAACTTTGCATTACTTGAATATCACTGTTTGCATGTGGCTATTTGTTTGACAGCGAAGAAATTCACACAATGAATGTTTCGATGAACGAAAGCTCTCTCAGTGAACAAAATCACTTCAAGTGGGATGACACTTCCGTTGCAAAAAAAATCTCCTATCAACAAAAGGGGAACTTGGCATGGCATTGTTCGGTTAACCTGGGGCAGCCCAGTCAAGATTTCAAGAAATCTCTCAAGTGCAGAGTAGCCAGGAGCAAGTTTCCGTCACCGTCACTTGGGGCATTGAACGGCAATCCCAACAAAGAGTTACATACAATCCAAATTTCCTGGCAGTGTCACAAACATTTGATACTAGGGGCAGTGACGAATCTCTCCAAAATCCTTCTAAAACGAATTTCAAGAATCCTTGAGAAGTTCATCACCTCTCTAGCAGACCAACGGTCATGGGTTTATTTCCCCAACACTTGTCAAGGATTTATTCTCCAAAACAAAATTACATTCATAACATATGCAAATTGATCGGCAGTGGAAGATATTTCGGGTTTTGCGGTTTCGGATAAAATCTCTCAACGATTTATTCCGATTCACTTCCAAATTTTTTTTCACTATCAGAGACGGAGAATCCAACTCTTTTCTTCATCACCAGTTCAGGATTTATTTTCCCCAGCAAAAGGTTGTCTTGGAAAACATTACACATCCGTACATCAGGACATCATGCAATGCAATCTCATTTATTTTGAGAACGTCATTGTTTGAGATATGTCATGCCGCTAACCTTTACCTTTCAGGAAGGATGCAATCAATTTCTCACCAAAATTTGTATCGTGAAGCCTGGACGTTGACCAGATAACGGTACAAGACTGTGAAACTTGGACGTTGACCAGATAATAGTTAACCGTTAACAGAATGAAGATTCTCATCCTTAAAACCTCAGAAGATTGGTATACTCCCAAGATCCTGATACCGTTAACAGAATGAAGATTCTCATTCTCAAAGTGGCATACAACCTAAACTCCTGAACTTCTTCCAAACAGAAATAAGATTTTCCCAGAGTCCTGAGCTTACTCTCCAGCAATATAGCTATTCCCCACAGAGTTTTTACTCCCCAACAAAATCAAGATTCTCATCTTTGATTCTCCAGTGAAATTGCCAGAGCTTTCTTTACTCTCGACATAAATTTGTCAAAGTTTTTAATCCCCTGCAGATCGAAGATTCTCGTTCTTGGCTCCTCAGCACAAATTCCCCTAGCAGAATGAAGATTCTCATTCTCAATTCACCAGAGTTTTCAAATATTCCCCAGCGGAATTCTCCTCAAACAACAAAACAGGAATCCCCAGTAGATTGTCATACAACCCAAACTCCTGATTTCCCCAACAGTATAGCTTCTCCCTACAGAGGTTGTCAAAAAAGCTTGAAGACACACATACTCTTCAACAGCAGTCCAGGATCTAGCGACTCCCTGACATTTCTCAAGAATTTATTTTCCCAGATGAAAATACACTTCAATAAACATGTCGCATTTCATACATCATGACATCGCATATAACTAACATTTTACCGTTTTCAGAAAAAGGTCAACAACAGCCTTTTCAAGTTCCAGATTAACATCTATAACAAGCCAGGGCAACTATCTACTTGACCATCATAAAGCAGGTTCCTCCTTCCATTTCCAAGATGCAGTTTTACACGGACTCATCATCAGGCAACCCTACACCGGTTCCTTCTCTTTCCAAGATGAAGTTTCACACTGACTCATCATCAGGAAACCCTACACAGGTTCCTTCTCAATTCCAGATGAAGTTTTACACTGACTCATCATCAGGAAACCCTACACAGGTTCCTTCTCAATTCCAAATGCAGTTTTACACGGACTCATCATCAGGCAACCCTACACAGGTTCCTTCTCAATTCCATATGTAGTTTTACACGGACTCATCATCAGGCAACCCTACACCGGTTCCTTCTCTTTCCAAGATGAAGTTTCACACGGAATCATCATCAGGAAACCCTACACAGGTTCCTTCTCAATTCCAGATGAAGTTTTACACGGACTCATCATTAGGAAACCCTACACAGGTTCCTCCTTCCATTTCCAACATGCAGTTTTACACAGACTCATCATCAGGCAACCCTACACCGGTTCCTTCTCTTTCCAAGATAAAGTTTCACACAGAATCATCACCAAACAACCCAACATTCAAATACAGTCCAGATACGCTCCATACACGGACGCCATGCTGGCAATTATCCAGTTCCATCTTATAGATACAGTCCAGCGATCACCTCCAGATGGCATCTTTAAGCCCATCTCCAACAACTATCCATTACCTCTCCAAATGGCATCTTTAAGCCCATTCACATCCATCTTCGAGTGCAAATATCTGGGCACTCTAGTGTTCAATCATTTTCCACCTTCAAGTCACGAATGGCAGAATTACCAGTCTAACTCTTTAGGTGTAAGAAGATTGAACAGGGGCAGTTGTTTCACCCCAAAATTTTCCCTCTCATTTCTCAAGGAATCACCTTTGATCCTCAAGTTTGCTTCCATCCAATTCCAAGCCTTGAACTGTAATTTTTCAAGGAAATCATCCATAAGGGCAAAATGGTCATTTGCACACTGAAAAGTCAAATTTTGACTTTAGGATCAAAATCAAGCTTCAAGAATCATATTTCATCAAGACACATTGAAATATGAAGTTTTGTTTCATCAAAATCCAAAAGGTCAAAATTCTAAATACTTAGAATTTTTTCTAAGTGTTTAAGAAAATATGACAATTTCAGAACTTCTGACCAGGTTATCACCATGAGCACTCAGCAGATTCTGGATATTCTCAAGACAGAGTTTGGTCAGAACTTCTGGGCAAGCCATTCACAAAAGCTTCAGTCATAGTTTTCTAGGATAAATCAAAGAAGGTTAAGGAGCGTGCTGCAAGCTTTCTAGAAAGTCTGAAAGCTCCTTCAGAACATGCTAGAGCCAGAAGATAAGAGGATCAGAAGATTGGATGCCACGCTGAAGCAGAACTTCTGATCCAGAACAAAGCCTTGGTGTAGAGTTTCACGTTGCAGGATTTCTGGTTGTGATAAGTCTCATCATCATTTAATGCTCACAACCACCTTCTAAGTCTTTATCTAAAGGATTTCCACCACGTGTACCTCTACTGTCTTGGGATAGCAACTTATCTACTAAGCCCATGCTTTTCTTTTTGCTTTTCCTTAATTCCTGCTGACAACCACCATGCTTGCTTCAAAGACAAGGTAGCGCTTCAACACATGAAGGCTATTTTCAACGCTTTGGTCAGAACATGACCGAATCCCAAAAACCTTGTTTATACAACTTGCTGCAGACCTATGACCAACAGCTGGTTCAGCCTACACCTGCATTTCATGATTACACCAAACTAGCATACGAAAACTGTGATGAAAAAGAAAAGGAATAGGATGCCAAAACGAGTTCAAATCCTATTTGTTTTTTTCCCCCAAAGTCACAGCAAATTCATCTATAAATACTTGGCTCCATCACACGTTCAAGGGGCTGGCTTTGGAAAAGAAAGAACCATAAAAAAGAGAGAAAAGGAAGTTGTGAAACCTTCATAAAAATCCAGATTTCTCATACACAAAAACAAACCTTTGTTCTTCCCTTTGAACAAAAGGACACAACCACTTTTCCGTCTCTCTTGCTGACTCAGTACAACTAGAGGCAGCCACTCAAAGCTCCAAGCACGCTCCAGGTAAGTTTTTCTGACTTTACTTGCTTTTCATTTTGAACATCATTAACATGTAAATATCATAGTATTAACGTTATACATATCATTGCATGAACTGGAAACTAGGGATCAGAACTTCTAGAATAATGTTAGGCTCAGACTTAAGATTAGAACTTCTATGAACTGTTGTGTTGTTATTCTTATGATTTGTTGTTTACCAAAAAGGAATGAGTTGTTGACGTGCTGATTAATATGAGAAAAGAGTTGAAATGTAATATAGAACTTCTGATTTTCACGTGCTGATAAAACACAAAACTTTTATGTTTGTTTCTCGCTATTAACACACACTTAACTTCTGATTCTTACATGCTGATAACACACTGAACTGCCAAGGTTCATTCACTGGTTCAACATAACACTGAACTTCTGACGACTCACTCACTGTTCAAAAACATCACAAAACTTGAGTTCTCCTTACATGTCAAATACATTGAACTGTTGACGTCTGCTCACTGTTTTAGTGTAATACAAAACTTTTGACTTTTGGTTTACTAGCTGCATACCATCCAGAACCTCTGTGTTTTCCCTCTAACGTGTCTTGCAGGATTTCAGAGTATGCCAATCCAGAACTTCTGATGCCCACTGACGCTTCCTTCTGAGTCACCACACGACTGAGTTTAGAACTTCTGATCCTTGTTTTTTCTTACAGCAACACGCTGTTTCCACCTTGCATTTATTTTCCTTTCCATTTTTTATATATTAACATAAAAACATAGAAATATTTTCCTTTTAATTCATTTCCTTAAGACAAAAAACATTCTTTTAAAACAAGTCCATTTCTTTCTTATGTTATGCACTTCAATATGGTTGTAATAATTAACTTAGAACTTATTTTTACTTGCCATCCCCATTCGTACATATGTACCCCCATCCCCTAAATATTGTAATAGCGTAGAATTTCATTTTCCGCAATTTACTGTTTTCCTTATACTGTATAGTAATTAGGTGTGAATGGCAAGATAAAATCAATAAAATAGACAAACCTAATCAAGATTAAATGCATGCAATCAAACACAGTTGCACACATGCACCCTTAGGGTAATTCCACTTGTTGCCTTATAAAAATGGTCATGTTATGCATGTGGGATGTCTTAGCACAAACGAATACAAGATCATAGTCCCTCGATGACGCTATCAAAGTTGCCTTTCAAAATTATCTTAGTCCCTAAAGGAAAAGCGCTAAGTAATCTCACAATATTGCTATCATGGTCATACGATGACCCAATGCCCGTCCCTTCACATCCAACGATAGGGCTTCTTACCAAATCAATGGTGAGATAACAACATCTAAAGGAGGAGGAAAAGCACATCTAAAACCTTTTGAGTAGGTAGGTTCTCTCTCAGTTACTCGCTTGCTCACAACAAAAACATTTTATACACCTACACTTCCATTTTGAAACATTTTCAAAACAAACACTTTGTATGCGTTCTTATAGAAACGAGAACCATTACGAAGTTCCATTTTCGAAATCAGTTTCAAAAACACACACCACAAAGCACATTCAAACAAAAGCAAGTGATCTAGCAAGTAACTAAGAGCCCATGGAAAACCATGGATGAAAAGGGTGCTAATACCTTCCCTTTTCATAATCTACCCCCCGAACTCAAAAACATCTCTAAAGGTCTTTCCTGTGCTTTTTTACCTTTCCTTTTGGATAAAAGAAAAGTCGGTGGCGACTCTGGCTAAACTGCACAATTGCGAACACAAACGCAAAACCTCAAGTCAGTTCTCCCACCGTATCACAACCACTATTGAAGAAGGTGGTAATACTATTTGGGGTCATATTTAAGATATCCCTTTCAAATCTAACAAGTTTGGTCTGGGCTTTACTGCAGAAGGTCAAAGGGTTGTTCGTCGAGCTCATGCTGGGAGATATCCGTTTCACATCGGCAACAATGGGCTCAATGCTATAGAGGATACTGACAGTGATTGTGACTTCAGTAGTTGGATATTCCCAGTCGTGGGTGATGGATTGGAAAACTGGAAGGCAAAAGACATCTTTCCCATCTCCTTTAGTCAGGGGTAATAATCTATATTCCCGTCTTTTTATTTTCAAATGTTTTTGGCTATGTAATAAACAATGACTCTAAAACCTTGTGTATTACCCAGGGCACGATGGTTCTTTTGTTAAAGGGTTGATAAATCATAAACATTTGGTCATTCGATAAAAACATTGGACGTTTTGCATAAAAAATTTTTTTATCTATGTCTTTCTTTTATCTTATTGAATTTTCAAAATAGCTATGTGTTCTTACACACACCCACACACTACATTGCAGATCCTCATCCACTCTGGATCTCTTCAATAACGATTCTACTATTGCTTCATATGACTTCGAAAATCCGATCTACCAAGCCAATGATGAAGGTGAAGAAGATTGTGAAATACCTGGGGAACTTTCCAGAGTCTTGATACAGGAAGAGAAGACTATCCAACCATATGAAAATCCAGTCGAAGTGGTAAACCCGGGTACTGAGATAGACAAGAAAGAGGTAAAGATAGGTGTTGACTTAGAGAACAGTGTCAAGAGCAGGTTAATCTAGATGCTACATGAATATGTTGAAATCTTCGCCTAGTCATATGAAGACATGCCAGGGCTCGATACCGATATTTTGGTTCACCATCCGCCAATGAAAGAGGGTTGTACTCTGATAAAATATAAGGTTTTTCGCATGCATCATGAAATGTCAGAAAAGATCAAGGTTGAGGTTATGAAACAGTTAAACGCATGGTTCTTAGAAGTGACGTCATATCCTTAATGGGTGGCTAATGTTGTTCCAGTACCAAAGAAAGACGACAACATGCATATATGCGTAGACTACAAGGATCTGAATAGGGCGAGCCCCAAGGATGACTTCCCACTACCATATATCGATGTTTTGGTTGACAACATCACTCAGCATAAGGTATTCTCCTTCATGGATGGATTCCCAGGTTACAATCAAATCAATATGGCGCCTGAAGACATGGAGAAAACTACCTTCGTTACACAGTGGGGGAATTGTCTGTTACAAAGATATGCCTTTCGGGTAGAAGAACGCAGGGGCAACCTATCAGCGTGCCATGGTAGCCTTATTTCATGACATGATTCACCATGAAATAGAGGTTTATGTTGATGACATGATAGCACGGTCACAAACTGAAGAAGAGCATCTAGATCACCTGCACAAACTGTTTGAAAGACTGAGGAAGTACAAGCTAAGGCTAAACCCTAACAAGTGAACCATTGGGGTGAGATCTGGTAAACTCTTGGGTTTTGTCATTAGTGGTAAGGGTATTGAGGTTGATCCTGCAAAAGTTAAATCCATTCAAGAGATGTCATCTCCTCGTGTCGAGTAGGAAGTCAGAGGTTTCTTAGGACGGCTTAATTACATTGTCCATTTCATTTTGCATTTGACTACTACTTGTGAGCCAATCTTCAAGCTACTGAAAAAAGATCAAGTAGTAAAATGGAATGATGCCTGTCAAATAGCCTTCAATAAAATTAATCAGTACCTATAAGAACCTCCTATCCTGATTCCATCAGTTGAAGGACAACCTCTAATCATGTACTTAACAGTGCTAGAGAACTCAATAGGGTGTGTATTGGGGCAGCATGATGAGTCTGGTCGAAAAGAGAATGCAATATACTACCTTAGAAAAAAGTTTACCGACTGTGAAACAAGATATTCATTGCTCGAGAAAACATGTTACGCTTTGGCATGGGTTGCTCGCCGACTAAGACAGTATATGCTGGCCCATACTACCTTGTTGATCTCTAAAATGGATCCCATCAAGTACATATTCGAGAAGCCAGCTCTCTCCGGAAGAATAGCTCGATGGCAGATGGTCTTAACAGAATATGACATCCAGTACACCACTCAAAAGGCAATCAAAGGAATTGTATTGGCCAACGATTTGGCACATCAAGCGGTAGATGACTATCAGAGTATGAACTTTGAATTTCTGGACGAGAACACTATGTTAGTAACAAATTGTGAAGAACCTGGACCGTATGAAGGACCTGAGCCAGGATCCCGATGGACTATGGTTTTCGATGGAGCTTCCAATGCACTTGGCAACGAAATCGATGTTGTGATCATCTCTCCCGAAGGTTGCCATACGCCTTTCACTGCCAGACTATTCTTTGATTGCACCAACAATATGGTTGAATATGAAGCGTGCATCACGGGTCTTAGAGCTTCTATTGACCTAAGAATCAAGTTCTTAATCATGTATCGAGACTAAACCTTGGTAATCAGTTAGGTTAAGGGATATTGGGATACAAAACACTAGAATCTCATTCCTTATAAAGAGCATGTGTTAACCTTGATCCCGTATTTTGAGGAGATTACCTTTGAACACATACCAAGAGAAGAGAATCAGTTGGCGAATGCATTGGCTACCATGTCATCCATGTCCAAGGTCAGATGGGACAATGAGGCTCCCAGAATTACCATTGAAAGATTCGAAGAACGCGTACGCTGCTGTGAAAGTGACACTGATGGAGTAGAGGAGAAACCTCAGTTCCATGAGATGAAAAGGTACCTTGAGGCTCAAGAATACCCTGAGGGGGAATCCATCAATGATAAGAAATTCTTGCGAAGGTTCTCAGCTAAATTAATCTTAAGTAATGGAATTCTATACAAGCGCAATCATGATTCAACCCTGCTTCGTTGTATGGACAAGAAGGAAGTAGAAGAGATTATGCAATATATGTATGAAGGTGTCTTCGGTACTCACTCTAGTGGGCATACCATGGCTAAAAATATCTTAAGAGTTGGTTACTATTGTTCGACTATGGAAAATGAATGTCACCATCACTTGAGAACTTATCATAAGTGTCAAATTTATGTTGATAAAGTCTTTATGCCTATGGTGCCTTTGAATGTGATGACTGCTCCTTGGCCATTTGCAATATGGGGCATTGATATGATTGTAGAAATCAAGCCCACAGCTTCTAACGAACACCGCTCCATCCTTGTCGCCGTTGACTATTTTACAAAGTAGGTTGAAGCAGCTTCGTTCACCTCTTTCACAAAAAACGTGGTTTCCCGGTTCATCAAACATAACCTGATATGTCGGTATGGCATCACTGAGAGGATCATCACAGACAATGATACCAATCTCAACAATATTGTGATCACTAAACTCTACACACAGTTCAAGATCAAGCACCACAACTCTTCTATGTATCTTCCTAAGATGAATGGTGCAGTAGAAGCTGCCAATAAGAATATTAAGATCATACAGAAGATGGTTGTAACGTATAAATATTGGCACGAGATGTTAACTTTTGCTCTCCATGGCTACTTCACTTCGGCTAGAACATCAACTAGGTAAACCCCATTCTCTCTGGTCTATGCTATGGAAACTGTCCTACCTGTCGAAGTTTAGATTCCTTCTTTGAGAATCATGAAAGAAGTAGACTTAAGAGAAGATGAGTGGGTTTAAACCTGGTTGGATCAGTTAAATAAAATTGATGAGAAGGGGCTTGCGGATGTCTGTCACGGTCAGATGTATCAGAAACACATGATTAAGGCATTCAATAAGAAGATCAAGCATCGGGTATATCAGGCTGGTGACTTGGTAATAAAATGCATTATCCTCTCACAAGGTGATCCTAGGGAAAAATGGACTCCTACCTATGAAGGACCATTTGTAATCAATAAGATATTTTCTGGTGGAGCTATGATACTGACCACCATGGACGGTGAAGATTTCCCGCACCCTGTGAATGCAGACATAGTCAAAAGATATCTTGCCTAAAAATGACCCGCTAGGTTGACTGGCTTAGGCAAAAATAAGGGAATCCCGATGAAACGAAAGGGTTCGAGAAAAAATCAGGGATATAGATGAAAAGACTGTACACCTGACAAGTCGAAAACCTGAAAAGGCGGCTTGGGCAAAAAAGGCTATCCTATTAGACTAAAAACCCGAAAGGAGGTCCAGGCAAAAATTATGATTAAAGCGTATGACTATGTCCTCATTGGATCACCTACAGTGAGCTTTATTACCAAAGTCAAAGTTCAAAAGGTACAGATCAATTCACTCATATTCTTTCAACAACAAGGGATGAGATGCTTGAAGACGTAGGGGCAATAGCAGAGTTGGAACCTGACGAGATTATTCTCACATAGCTATATGTTTTCACTTTTTAAATCTTTTCTTCGATGACTTGCTCTTACCAGGATTTGCGTCTCTTTGTACAAAAGTCGCTTGTTTATTGACAAGTTATCAATGAAATACAATTTTAAATCCAAATTTTGTATTACTTTTTCTGTTTTGTTTGCAAAATGTCCAATGACTAAAATAGAATGAGCATATGCATATGAATACAATTGACTGTTAACAAATCCATAAAAAAAGGAATAAAGCGTTTATTCAAAACTCTATGAGTCGAGATAATGTTTGAGCCGTCCACGAATCCCTACAACTTCCATAAGATTATCCCCTTAGAGTAATCTTCACAAGATCATACATTCCCTGCAATTTCACGGACATATCACTTTGGCGGATAAAGGAGTATGATCTTCTTCTCGACAATGTCACCAACCTATGGAGTTTCGACCAGTACAGTTCATGGAAGTTCTCTTCCCCAGCTGAGTTTATTCCTCTGAGATTGCAAAACCCCCTGCAGGTCTCTACTCTCCAACAGAGTTTATTTCCTCAACAAAGGTGTTTCCTCAGCAAAGTATTGCTCCGCCGACAGGGTTTATTTCCCCATAAAATTATCATCTCCCCAGCTTGAGTATGTTACTTAGATGGACACGAGTCGCCGACAAAATTCCTCTCCCCAGTAAAGTTGACACTATCCCCAGAGAGTTGCTACTAAATCTAAAATTAGGCCAGATATCAGTTAATTTATCCTCCCCAGACAAGCCGGAAGGTTATCCATCTCTTCTATCCCCAGTCAAGGTATAAACTCCCCAGTAGAGCAATGAACAACCAATGTTCTTGAACTTTTCTCCCCTAGTAGGAATTAACATTCTCCAGTAGAGTTTCCTAAAGCAAAAAGCAGAAATCAATGTTCCCTAGCGGATTTTCCTCAAATAAGAAAGCAGGAGTCCCCAGCAGAAACAATCCCCAGAAGATCGAAGATACACATACTCTTCATCCCCAGCAATAGTCAGTGATTTATTTTCCCCAGACAAAAATGCTGCTCAAATTTACAAATGCATTTCCATAACATGTCACACTTAGACATGGTAATATAACACATACCCGTGGGTACCCGCCCGAACTTGCCCCGAATTTGACGGGGAAAACCCGCTTTGATTGGGTTTAGGTTCGGGTTTAGGTTTTCCCCAATTTCAAGATATGGGGACGGGGCGGGTAATGGGGAGTGTAGTACCCACCCCGAACCCGTCCCCGAACCCGCCCCATTTATTATTATTATTATTATTATTATTATTATTATTATTATTATTATTATTATTATTATTATTATTATTATTATTATTATTATTATTATTATTATATTGTAAAATATATGATTTAACAATATATGTCGCTACAGTATCACAATTATATGCTGCTACAATATCCCAATTTCTTAAATCTATCTATTGTTATAGTTTCTTGGTTTATTTGGTTTTCTAATTTAAAATACTAATTGTATGGTTGATAAATTAATACTTTTCTTAGTATTTTATTATTCAAAATATATATTTAAAATTCTTCGAGATTGTATTTTATATTTTTAATATAAGTTAATATATGTTAAGATTGGGGCAGGTTTTAGGTTCGGGGTTAATTTTGGGTTTGGGGAAGCTTTTGGGTTTGAGACATATTTTGGGTTCGGGGGCGGGGAGGGGATCCCCGAACCCATTCTGGACAAGTTTGGGATTCAATTATTCTTCCCCGACGGGGATTGGGGCAGGTAATGGAGATTTATATTGAATTCGGGTTTGGGTTTAGGGAATACAAAAACCGCCCCCGTCCCGCTGTCATGTCTAGTCACACTCATACATCATTTACCAAATATCATAGAATATGCATACAAAATGCATATATCACATTCTCATTTATTTTTAGAACATTATTATGCAATGCATTTCATACGTCATGATGTTGCATACAATTAACTCTTTACCCTTTCAGGAAAGACCAATCAACAAACATCATCAACTACTTATATGACCTGGCAGTCTTCTCAAAGGCTACATCTGAAGAAGGGCTATTTCAGCATTTTCCTCAAAAGGTCATTCTCAAAGAGACATATGTTGGTTCAGTTTAAATTGACCAATGATTTATCCTGACTCTTTTCTAGTAGACCTTTTTCTGGTTCAGTTTAAATCGCCCAAAGATTTATTCTGATTCTTATCCAGTTAAAGACAATAAAGACCTTTCTCTGGTTCACTTTAAATCGCTCAAAGATTTATTTTGATTCTTATCCAATTAAAGACAAGTACATACATATGCTGGTTCAGTTTAAATCGACCAATGATTTATCCTGATGCTTTTCTAGTAGTCCTTTCTCTGGTTCAGTTTAAATCACCCAAAGATATATTCTAATTCTTATCTAATTAAAGACAATCAAGACCTTTCTCTGGTTCAGTTTAAATCGCTCAAAGATTTATTCTAATTCTTATCCAATTAAAGTTAATTATAGACATCTACTGGTTTAGTTTAAATCGACCAATGATTTATCCTGATGCTTTTCCAGTAGGCCTTTCTCTGCTTCAGTTTAAATCAACCAAAGATTTATTCTGATTCTTATCCAGTTGAAGACAATCAAGACGTTTCTCTGGTTCAGCTTAAATCGCTCAAAGATTTATTCTGATTCTTATCCAGTTAAAGATAATTATAAACCTCAGTTGGTTCAATTTAAATTTACCAATGATTTATCCTTATGCTTTTCCAGTAGGGACCTTTCTCTGGTTCAGTTTAAATCACCCAAAGATTTATTCTGATTCTTATCTAGTTAAAGACAATTATAGACATCTGTTGGTTCAGTTTAAACCGACCAATGATTTATCTTGATGCTTTTCTAATAGACCTTTATCTGGTTTAGTTTAAATAAACCAAAGATTTATTCTGGTTCTTATCCAGTTGAAGATAATCAAGACCTTTCTCTAGTTCAGCTTAAATCGCTCAAAGATTTATTCTAATTCTTATCCAGTTGAAGATAATCAAGACCTTTCTCTGGTTTTTCTTAAAATCGCTCAAATATTTATTATGATTCTTATCCAGTTAAAGACAAGTACATACATATGTTGGTTCAGTTTAAATCGACCAATGATTAATCTTGATGCTTTTCCAGTAGACCTTTCTCTGATTCAGTTTAAATCAACCAAAGATTTATTCTGATTCTTATCTAGTTATAGGTAATCAAGACCTTTATTTGGTTCAGCTTAAATCACTCAAATATTTATTCTGATTCTTATCTATTTAAATTTAAGTACAGATATCTGCTGGTTCAGTTTAAATTGACTAATGATTTATCCTGATGCTTTTCCAGTAGACCTTTCTCTGGTTCAGTAAAAATCTACCAAAGATTTATTATGATACTTCTTCCAATTGAAGTCAACAGTTATTTTAGATGGCATCTCTAAGCCCATCTCCGACAACTCTCTTTCACCTCTGCAAATGGAATCTATAATCCCATTCCTGATACAATCAACCAACAATGTTACCTCTTACATAGGCGCGTGCAAATTTCTGGGCACTTATGTGTTCAATCATCTTCTACCTTCAAGTCACGAAAGGCAAACATGCCAATCTAACTCTCCAGGTTTAAGAAGATTTAACAGGGGAAGCTATTGTACCCCAAAATTTCCCCTCCCTTTTTTTTCTCAAGACACTCTTTCAAGGCTTCTTAGACACTCAAGGCACTCAAGAGCTGACCAGTCAACTCACCTCCTAAGCCCAAAGGTCTATAATTGAGGTTTTGAGTTTCTCAAGGAAATTTGGATTGCAAAGGTCTCAAGTGTCTTCCATGGTTCTTCATAGGTCCTCAACAAGGTCCATCTCAAGTTCCAACCCTTACATCAAAAGTTTGCTCAATCAATGGCTCAGATGATTGAAAATTAACTATATTGATTAAAAGTCAATTGTGGTCAACATATAATCAAACTTCAAGGTTTTTGGTCAAATTCAACACTTTTAAGTGATATTCGTCATTTGGTCAAGGATTGATCATGATTCTCTAAGTAAAGCTCTCAAATCATCAAAGGTCCAAAATTGCCAAATTAGGGTTTCCTTAGGAGAAGTCAAATGAATTTTGACTAGGCATAACTTTCACATACTTCATCAACTTTTCCCCAACCAAAGATCATTATGAAGAAAATTCAATTCCCTACAACTTTGTTTTTATGCTTAAGTCCAAAAAACGCTTCATTTGAAAGATATGACCTAAAACATTATAGGTCATTTTCTAAAGACACTTTTTGTCAGGGCAACTTACATTAGGATAAATTCTTCAAAAGCGAACATGATCAACATATAGATTGTAGGGGACATCTTAAGCTTTCTAAAACGTCCCAGAACATCTTAAAAATATGAAAAATGAGCAAGTTATCAGTTACACAAGTTGGGAGATTTTGAAGAAATTCATGAAGTTCAAATTGGGAAATTTTGAATCTTTGAACCAATGGGCCTAATTTTTTAGTCTCAAACGTGTTTATGATATGTTATAGGACCCTAAAACCATTCACTCATTTTTCATGATTTTTATTTATTTTATGTGAACTTTTATTCATTTAAAACAAATTAAATCAAAACAAAAATTAACCTAATGGGCTTAGGCGCATGTTTGGATTTGTGGGTCAAGATTGAAGCCCAAATATTCGTGTAGCCTAGCAGCAACCTGTCCAAGTTCATGCATATTCAAAAGGGCAAGAAAACATGCAAAAGGAATTTTTTTAAGTTGTTTGATTTTGGTTTTATTAGGGCCATCAAGTCTTGATCCTTTGCCATATTCATCAGCTCATGGTCTTTCTCTATATATACTACAAAGTATAGCATGCAAAGGACGACTGGATCCTTCCTCAAAGGAAACACCAAAGTTTCAAAAAAAAATTCAAAATCGAGACAAGCTCAAAACCCTACCCCTAAGCATTTTCAATCCAGTTCTTTGATTCAAACGTGTTCTTGAGGAGATAAGGAACCTTCCCCAACCCAGAAGTGCACCCAACTAGTCTCAGAACACGATATCTGATCATACCGGTTTTGGGTAAAAAATTATAAACCTTAGCTCTTAAATCATGCATTATTGATCGATTTCATGTATTCATGCTTGTTTATAATGAAGTTTAGGACATGTTTGACATAATGCATATGAGCTTTAAGGCTTAAATCGTAGGTTACCATTGTTAAGGCTTCAGAGCTGTTGAACGTAGATCTGAGTGATGCAACAGGTTTCAGGCTAAACCAATTATACCATTGAAATCGCGAGCCCCTAATTATGTGATAAGACTTGTTCTTTTCTATTGTTCCGTTAATTTTTGCAGTTTTGAGATATTGCATGGTCGAAGGGGGTGACCGCAGATTGATTTCGGCATCCCTGAGATTCATTGACTCCGGCGAGGGAATTCGTGGCATGTAGTAGTATCTTAATTGGTTCGTTCAAATATTCAGTGTCCCACTGGGACGCGCGTATGTGCTGATCTAAAATTAGCGTACCCTTCATATTATTTTGTTTTGTTTGGATTAACATAATGAATGAGAAGTTGGCCCAGTGGTAGAATGTATACTCTTAAGGCATACCCTTACTAGGTCCTGGGTTCGACCCAGGCTGCAAGCAATTTTCATTTTTTTCCTAATATTTGTTTCAAATTCAGTATGTGCAAGGGCTAATACGCGTGTGGTATACCCTCAATCAACACCATCAGATTATCAAATCATAAATCCAATGCTCCAAATTGATGGTGACCATGGTGCACTCTAAGGCACGCTCCCCACTGGATCACACAAGCTCCTGGGTTCAGTTATTTTGGGCCTAATGTTTTACTGTTTCTCACCCCTTATTTTCTTTTGCAGCGTGGCCCATAACCTTATTTTTATTATTTGTTTTTTTGTTTTTATTTATTTATTTCTTTTTCTTTTTAATTACTTTTTTAATAAAATCAAAAAATAAAAAAAAATAGATTAGAATTTTAGTTAAGTAAATTAATTTTCATAAATAAATTAATTTAACTACATTTATTTTTATTAATTTAAAATTAATCAAAGTTAGTTTTCACAATTAAATTATCTTTTTCCTAATTCAAATTAAAAAAAAAATCTTCTTTACATTTAGAATTTTTAGGGTTTTAGATATTACCTCTTTTCCATTCTCCGCGTGATTGTTTACTTTTTTCGTATTACTTTCATGAATAATTGTAACTGCTCAAAGGGATGTAATAGTTTAAACTAGGATTTTTTACATTTTTCTTTTCCCCCATTTTGGTTTGTATTTCCCCCATCTCGAAGGATGTAAGCGTAGTTTAATTTCCGCATTTTTATTTTTCCACACTTGTATATATTTAACTGCTAGATGCATGCTAATAAGTTTGCATGACAAGACTAAAAACAAATGGTAGAAAACCTAAACATCTAAGATAAGAATAACTGAAACACAACACACTTTGCACACGCGCACCTCTAAGGTATCTCCACTTGTTTCCTTCGGAAAATAAACAGTCACGTATCTCGAACGTGAGAAGTTTTAGTAAAGACCCTTTGGTAAAAAGATCATAGTCCCTCGATGACCCTTCGATGTTGCCTCGGTAAATGATCTTAGTACCTTAGGATAGTGCTAAAGCGTCTTATGAGTTTCCTTCGTGACTGTATAACGACCCTTGCATGTCCCTCAAAACATCCAATGATAGGGCTACCTACAAACCAATGGTGGGATAACACTATCTAAAGGAAAAGAGGAAAAGAACAAAGACCATTTGAGTAGGTAGACAACTCGTAGTTGCTTGCTCACAAAACAAACCAAAATTTCTCACACATACAGTCTCTTTTTTTAAATATTTTCAAAGACAAAAACACTTTGTATGCGTTCTCAACGATACGAGAATCACTACAAAGTCTGCCCCACTAAGGAGTCTTTTCAAAAATATTTTCAAAAATACACTTACACAAAAAATATTTTCAAAGTGACTGACCATTGGTAACAACCAGAGTCTGAGGTACCTCTTCAAAATTATGGCATGGAGTCTCGATGAACTCATCATCCATTTCCATATATCTGAAGGAATTCAGGTGACTGGCCATGTATTCTTCTTTGTCGTGTACAGTGACAATTTTCCCTTTGACCGGGTATTTCATCATCTGATGTAGAGTGGATGTGACAGTTCCAGCCCCATGTATCCAAGGGCGTCCCAATAAACAAGAATAAGATCGCCTGATATCCATTACATAGAACATAGAGCCGAAAGTCTGAGAACCAACCTTGATGGGGACGTCCAACTCCCCATGCACCATTCTCTTTGAACCGTCAAAAGCCCTCACTACAGTATTGTTGGGCTTCAAAGTCAAACCTTCACAGTCTAGTCTATCCAGAGCATTCTTAGGCATTACATTTAACGACGAACCAATATCTACAACGACATGGGCCAAAGTGGTACCCTTGCATTTGACAGAGACATGTAACGCATCATTATGCTTCCTCCCTCTAGGAGTCAAATCAGCATCAGAAAAGCCCAAACTGTTGCCAGCCATCAAACTAGCCACACAATCTTCAAATTAGTCATCAGAGGTTTCCCGGGGCACATGGGCAGTTTTCAGGAACTTCACCAGAGCCTTCGCATGAGCTTCGGAATACAACAGTAAGGCTAGCATAGAGATCTTTGAAGGGGTCTGCCCTAACTATTCGACCATGTTGTAATCGCCCTTCTTGATAATTTTCAAAATTTATTCCATTTCTTACTTGGGAGCCTCTAGGATGGATACCGAATGCGCCTTTTTCTGGACAGGCTTAACCAATATGTCTTTGCCCCGAGTCTCGGTCGACTCGATGATAAGGGTGTCAGCAGGAGTAATCACAGGGATTGTAGTAGTAGTACCAGCAAGAATGAAAGTAGGAATGATCACAGGACCAATAACAGCTTTCGGAGGAGAAATCTCAAGGGAGAATACTCTTCCACTTCTAGTTATTTTGTTGGTTCCCACAATATTGACAACGTCGGGATCTGCATTCTCAGAAACCTGGTCTTTAGCAGCCAGCTAATCTTGCTTGACGTCGTGGTAGTAGACGTCACCCCCATAAGTCCAAGGAACAGTTTTATCTGAGGAGTATGGGATTGGCCCTGGCCCAGTTATTATCAGTGGAGTAACCTTTGGAGTAGATGTAATCTTGACGGGTCTTTTGGTGGAGACCCTGGGAGGATTGGCAGAAATGGTTATTATTGAAACATCTCTGCAGGCAATAGTCAGGGAGGGATTCTTCTCAATCAAAATCTCTCTATCATCCATCAACCGTTGAACACCTGCCTTCAACAAATGACAACCAGTCGGTAGAGATAAACAGAAGTGGCAACCTTCGCCACAACCCGGAAATAAACCAGCCTTCAATAAGTTCCACTTATCGATCAAGAGAGGAGTAACAAGCTCTTCAACAATAGTAACAAATATATCATCTTCAATAGCGTTAACACCACGACCGTGCTTGGTCATAGGAGCGGTGATAACATTTGGACTTTCCGGGGCGTCAAACTCAATTTCCTTTGCCTCGATAAGGTCTTGTACCCTATTTTTCAAAGCCCAAATGCCGTTTGTATCATGACCTGGACTTTCCGAATGATAAGCACAGCGGACATTTGGATTGTAGCGGGGAGAGGTAGTGTTGGGATTCTTTTGCGCTTCCCGCAGGGTTACCAGATTAGATTTCAACAAATGAGGCAAAACTTGGGATAAAGTTATATTTATCTAGGTGAACTGTCTTACCGACCTTTTTGTTCTCTTCTGGTTATTCCTCTGTTGAGTGGTGCAGGCTTAGGGATCATGACAGCCCCTACCATTGGACGACGTTTAGTTCTGTCTTGATTCTTTTGATTGTACATGGCACTAACCTCTTTCTTCCCAGCAAATGGCTTCCTTACGGCACTGGAGGATGCTTCCTTTTGGATCTTACCACTTTTAATTCCAGCTTCCACTCGTTCCCCTATCAGAATTAATTTAGTGAAGCTGGCTGAAGAGCTTCCAATCAGGTAATTAAAGAATGGACAAAACAGGGTACCTAGAAACATGTCCACTAACTCCCTATCAGACAGGGGAGGATGGACTCTTCCTGCTAAGTCCATTCACTTCTGAGCATAGTCTTTGAAACCCTCACTCAAACCCATAGCCATACTTTGGAATTGAGTACGGGTGGGAGCAAGGTCTGCATTATACTGATATTGCTTATAGAAAGTAGCGGCCAGGTCTTCCCAATTATAAATGTTTGTCCTCTCCAGCTGATAGAACCAATCTAGCTGAGTTCTGGATAGGATATCCTGAAAGAAATGGACCCATAAGTCATTGTCAGCAGTGTGAGGTTGTATCATCCTCATATAAGATTGGATGTGTATCTTAGGACACGAAACCCCATCGTACTTAGAAAACACTAGCGCCTTGAACTTTGGCAGAATAACAATCCCACAGACCAAACCCAACTCTTCAAAGTCCAACCCAGGCACTTTCTGAATCTCCATTGCACTCAGACGCTCTTCCAACTGTTTGTAGTTTTCGTCAGCCGGAGGATACTGCTCTTCATTATAATTAATATCATTATTAGATTCCCCCGGACTAGGGTCTTCCTCTCTTTCCTCACCCTCTTGGTTCTCTCCTTCCTTGAATGAAGAGGTCAGATCAACCATTTGCTTCAACGGTCCCTTGAATATTTTTCCCAGATTTACCACACCCGCTGTCCTTCTTGGCTTCTTGGTCTTGTCTTTGACAATCAGGGTTTTTAGTTCCTCCTGCCCATTGGCTAGAGCCATGATCATCTGTTGGAATTGTTCGTTCCGAGTCTGTAAGTCCTTCACAGTTTGTTCGAGAGCCATGGCTGAAATAAACAGCAAAGAGGATGAGAAACTTATTTTGACACATGTTTATGCAATGATATGTATGATATGTGTATGCAATGATTTCAAGGATTTCGGGAAATTTAAATTTGCGAACCAAGACGAAACAAAGATTTTATTAGTAGTATTCAAAATACAATTGCCTTTTAGTCATTTCAATTGAAAGTTCAAAAAAACTTAAAACAAAACTAGGTTTCCCATGGGTGCTTTCTCTTCGCGCCGAGATAGACATTGAGGCTTCTTTCCTCATGAATTTGCTCCGTGAGCTCTAAACCTTCCTCTCATGGGCATAGAAATGGTCTATAAAGGTATCTCGCTCTTTCTTCAGCTGAATCCAGGATCTTTTTATTTCCTCAAGATCAGTGGGCATGTCAGGATGAAGAACTGTATAGGGAATATCCCCTTCAGTAATGGGCTCCACAATCAATGGTAAGATGGCTACATATGGCATCATAAGATTCTGAGCACGAGCTCATACCCATTGGAGATAAGGTTCCATAGGAATGGAAGTCTTCAGCCCCAAAGTCTTGATGTTAAATCTATTTACCATGCCCCGAGCTCGTATGAACCTCTGGCGATACCTTTGAACATCATCTTCATAGTTAAACACAATGCCCTGGATAAGCATCTCGTGAGGACCATCCCTTCTAGCGTAACCAAATTGTCGCAGAGCCAGAGAAGGATTATAGGTTATGCCTCCCCTAATTCCAAGTAGTGGGACATTATAGAATTCCATGCAGCGGTCAATAATAGAGACATCTCCCATAGATCGGGAATACCAGAGAATATCCGTGTGAGAAAGTGACATTATCCTTTGCGACCAGCCCAAACCTTCTTCATTATTCAGTATTGTCTTAGGGAGGTGAGAAATAAACCACCTCGAAAGCAATGGCACACAGCACATAAGAATCCCTCTTTTCTTCGTGGTACGAGTGTGGAAGGTATGCAAGATATCTCCCAGTAAAATGGGCACTGGGTTGCGAGAAAGGAAGACCTTGATAGCATTCACATCTATGAGCAAGTCCGAATTAGGGAACAATACTAACCCATAGATGAGAAGGGCCAAGACCTCCTCGAAATCCTGAAAGTCCAAATCATCCCGAAACAGTTGAGCCTTCTCTATTAGGAACTTGGTTAGAAAACCCTTAACTCCGCTACTTATTTCCCAGTTGGATACAACGTCAGACCGTTTCAGATGTAAAGCTGCTGCAATGACCTTCGACTTTGGAGCTTCTTCCAAGCCGGTGAAAGGAAATTGATGCAAAATAGGTATACCCAATATCTAAGATAACTCTTCCATGGTGGGCACCAACTGATAGTCTGGAAAGGTGAAGCAATGATGTTTAGAGTCAAAGAACTGAAAGAGCACGCTCATCATCTTCTCATCAAAACCTGAGGTAACTAGATTGAGGAGTCGACCATAGTTCTTGGTGAATGAAGAAGTCTCAGACACCCTGGATACTAGCTCTTTAAGTTGGAGAGGTATTCTCATAAAGCTGATTCAGATGGTATTTCTATGAACGGAAGCCATGACCTGCAAAACAGAACAAAGATAAATTCCCCTAATCCTTGAAATGGTTAGTGTAATGAATAATGAATTTTTATGATGCATGATGTCATGTTTAAGTAAATTAATCACACACAAGCAAAGCACACAAGACATTAGGTTTTGGCTTGCATGAGGTTTATAGGTAAATACCCTCTTGAAGTTTAGTTGTTTTCAAACTTGTCCTAGAAATACTAATCGGGTTCTAAGGAGTCTCAATATCACTGATCTTTCTTTATTGGTATTATTTCAGCTTATCAATCTTTTCTTGCGACCGAAACATCCCGAAATTCCGATCTTAATGAGTGTAGCATCGAGTATCAACCAATTCCCAGCTTTACACCAAGACCGGCTATCTCACTATTTTCTAATGGCCAAGTTTGTTCAACTAATGTTCTAAGGTTCGTTAGTGCTTCACGACACCATGCGGAGGCCCCGTATTCTCCTCGATTCAACACAAAGGATACCGGTACCAACCAAAGTTTCACACCAACATAGCCATCGCTTCAACCATATCGGTCTACGCCATACAGTTTCCATGATCTATTGTTGTTTACCTAAAAAGTGTCCCCAGATCCTGGTGTAGGATCTATAAAAGAATACCCCAACAAACCTTTAAAAGTAAATCAATCAAAGCAAACAAGGAAATAAATTAAAAATGATCTAGATCCTAAGGTAAACCCCACTTTATAGTTTGATCCCTAGCAGAGTCGCCAGTTATGTGATACGGTGGCAAAATCGACTGTTAATACCGGTTTCACATTTTTTGTTTGCAAATGTCGCGGTAAGCAAGAGTCACCATCGAATTTTCTTTTATCCAACAAAGGAAAGGGTGAAAAGAACAGAAAAAGACCTTTTTTCGAGATTTCTGAGTAAAGGGGGTAGATAATGGAAAGGGAAGGTGTTAGCACCCTTTCCATCAATGGTTTTCCATGGGCTCTTAGGTACTTTCTCATTTTTGAAATTGCTTGTGTTTGTGTGTTTGAAAAGCTTTGAAAAATGCCTTAGTGTAGCAATTCACTTTATGGTAACTCTTGTATCAGTCCTCAAGAGTGTGATAAAGAGTTTTAAACTTTTGTTTGAAAAGTGTTTGAAAGTGTGTAAAAAGGATTGTTTGAGCAAGTACCTAATAGTTATCTACCTACTCGAAAAAAGATTGTTCTTTTCCTCCTATCCTTTAGATCGTGTTATCCTACTATTAGTGAGTAGGTAACCCTAGTCGTTGGATGTTGAGGGACTATCGAAAGGGACGTTTATGGTCATTGGAGGCAACATGTAAGGATACCTTAGCATTTCGAAGGGACTATCATCATGAGATCATTTCTCGTAGGCAACTCGAGGGACATTTAGGGACTATGATCTTTATGATGATTTTAACCGAGGGTCTTTGCTAAGAGTATCCCTACGCTCAAGGGACATGACCATTTTTCCGAAGGCAACCAAGTGGGGTATACCCTGAGGGTGCACATGTGCAAAAGTGTGCTTTTTTCACATATTTTTATCCTTGATATTAGTGATCTATTGATTAATTACTCATACATGCCTAGGTTGCTAGCAATTTATATACATGTATAAAAACCATAAAAGCAAGAAATAGAGGCCCTAAGCTATTACAAGGCTTTAGTGTAGATACATAAGGAATTGACTGAAAATAAATGCGGAAATAAAACCCTAATTAAGCTATTACAAATTGGGCGCAGTTACATCAATAATAAAAATTAATTGTACGGTAAAAAATAAATACGCGTGAGAATAAAAAATTAAAATAAGTTTGAAACCCTAAAAAAACCTAATTTGATCATTGAAAATATTTTTCAGGATTTTTAGGAAAAAGATTTGAATTTTGACCTAATTTTTTCTAACTAATTTTAATTAATGAACAAATTAAAATTGATGAAATTAATTAATTTACAAAAATTAATTTATTGAAAAAAATACTAAATCCTATTTTTGTGATGTTAATTTTATGGTTTTATGGAAAAATTGATTTCCGCAGAATAAATAATTAATTTAAATGAACCAAAATTAAAAGGGAAAAAGAGTAGGCCTGAGGGGGTATGAACCCAAATTGGAGGGTGCATGTTGTATTCCTGCTCAAAGCCCAATCTAGTTGGCCTATAGTTGCGTGATATTTAGTATAGTTGTCCCAGGGGTGTCCACCATGGGGGCTTCATTGGAGGCGTTGGATTCAGGCATTGATTGATCCAAGGATGAGGACCTAGGGCCCTATGGTGTGCGCGCTTGGAAAGGAGGCATGGGATCTGCAATGAATTATTAAGAAAAATAACATGTAGGAGGCAGGGATCAAACCCATGACCTCGTACACATCGCACGTCGAAACTCTATCCCTTTGCCACTGATCCAATCATTCAATCGTTAACATAAACAAACAACATATATTATATGTGATGAAAAGTCAGTGGCTGTAATAAAAACGCGCCAGAATTCAAACGGGCCATTCAGGTTTTGACACGCAGTCATTTTCTTCTTGAGGTTCTCGTTTTAGCCTAAAGACTTTACCTACAGACATCACTATAACTATAAACCCGCATATCTCAAAAATCATGATTATGCAATAAAAATTCAAACCAAACATGCATGTCAATTGGATTTGGTCTCGTGAGTACAATGGTACTCATCGTTTGTCCTGATTTAGCCGGAAATAAAAGACCCTAAAATGAAGCTTCAAAACCTAGCAATGGCATTTAATCGAATATGCATCAAAACCTTTAATTAATCATACAGATATGTTCTAAACAATCATACAAACATGAATATGTATTTAAAAACCATTGATCATGCATATAATTTAAAAACCAGTTTCAAGAAAAGTGAAAATCGTGATACTTGTGTTAATCGTTCCTGGAGGTGTTGATGCGTAAGAGTGGTCCAGAAAGCTTCCAAATATGGCCAGGAATGGATTGTAGTTCTCGAAACGCCTTGAATCTCCCTCTAAAGAAAAAATCGATCAACCCTTTTTGTCAAGATTCTTAGCAGTCTTGTGTGTTCTACATTGCCAAAATTATTTTTCTTGATCAGGGTTCGTTGTGTATATATAGTAGATGGAATTAGGTTAACAAAATTGAACTGAATCTTGAAGATTGAGTGAAAAAGATCTGATTTGTATTGTATCTTTTGTTTCTAAAATGGCCAAATCTTTCTGTTCTTTGGTTTGCCAGCCTGTTTCAATCTACTTTCGATTATGGGATTTCTGGCTTGTTTTGGACTAAGTCCCAGCTTCATTCCTTTGAACGCCTTCCTTTCCAGCCTTACTTCAATTCGAACTAAACGGGACTTTCCTCATTAGAACCTTGTCCCCTTGATGGTCCTGACTTTGAATTATGCCAGCTTCTCTACTAAAACTCCTTCGATTGGATCACCCTTTGCTTCGATTTCCTACCATTTTTAAGAGAAGTCTCTAGTCGAATCAACTCTTGTGGCATTGTGACCCAACAAGTCAAGACTCTGGCCTTGACATATTTTCAGAGTTCCCTCTTGATGGCCTCTTTCGAATGGCCTGGAGGGAGTCCTTCAAAGGGTCCTTTTCCAAGTACCAATCGATGGGTATTTATTGGAATATCAAATGAAGAGTCATTTTCTTTGCCAATCAAAAGGCCTTGACACAATTCCCGTAGAAAGGCTTGTCATGAGGCCAATCGAAAGGCCCCTTTACAAATGCCAATCGAAGGACGCTTTGTAGGTGGTAATTGAAGAGCGCTATATAGGTGGAAATCGAAGGATGCTATATAGATGTTAATCGAAAATCATTTTGGAGATGCTAATCGAACAACACTGTGATACGGTTGGAGAACTGACTTGAGGTTTTGCGTTTGTGTTCGCAAATGTTTCGGTTTAGCAAGAGTCGCCACCGACTTTTTATTTTATCCAAAGGAAAGGTCAAAAAGCACAGGAAAGACCTTTGAGATGTTTTCTTGGGTTCGGGGGGTAGATTATGAAAAGGGAAGGTGCAAGCACCCTTTTCATCCATGGTTATCCATGGGCTCTTAGTTACTTGTTTAGATCACTTGCTTTTGCTTTTGAATTGTTTGAAATTGTGCTTTGTGTGTGGTTTTGAAAATGTTTTGAAAAGAGGCCATCGTTGTGGAAACCTTTGTAATGATTCTTGTTTGAATATATACAAAGGTGTTTGTCTTTTGAAAAGATATTTCAATGTTTGAAAGTTTGTTTTGGGAAATGTTTTGAAATTGTGTTGTGAGGTGTGTTTGAAAAATAGCAAGGATGTTTTTTCAAGTTTTGATCAAGTAACTAAGAGTTGTCTACCCTATCTACTCAAAGATTTTTCCTACACATTTTTAACCCTTTTGATAGTGTTGTTTTACCATTGCATTTGGTAAACAACCTTGTACTTGGATGTTAAACGGGACAGGCGTGGGTCATCGTATTGACCATGATAGCAATTGTGCTAAGTATCTTTAGCAATTTCTTTGAGGGACTAGATCATTTTGTATAGGCAACCAAGATAGCGTCATCGAGGGACTATGATCTTTTGTTTTGTTTTTGTTTTGCCAAAGTACTCAATATGCATAACATGGCCATTTTCAAGGCAACAAGTGGATGAAACCCTAGGGGTGCATGTGTGCATTGTGTTGTCAATTTACATGCTTTTTGTCTTTGTATTAGTCAAGCTATTTGTTTTGATTTTGGACATTCGCATACAAACCCTAATCTCTAACATGACATATTTGAAAGCATAAAATGCGTAAAATAAACCTACACTATTACAACATTTGATATGGGGAGGAGGGATACAATTTTTAATGGGGAGTATTTGCAAGAAATTTAAAATCCTAAATTATTACAACCAAATTGAATTCTTTGTATCAAATAAATAAGCAATATTTAAATAAACAATTTAAATATAAATATGCAAAATGTTATAAATATGTAAAAGATGTTTTTATTTATTTTTATGTATGCAAAGATATAACATTTAATGTAAAAAAAAGAAATAAAAGATTTTTTTTATTAAGGGTAAAAACCCTAATTTTCTTTGAGAAAGTATATATATATATATATATATATATATATATATATATATATATATATATATATATATATATATATATATATATATATATATATATATATATATATATATATATATATATATATATATATATATATATATATATATATATATATATATATATTAATTATATATATATATTAATTATTTATGTACAATAAAATAAAATAAAATATATACAAAATAAAAAATATTAGAAAAAATATTATTTAAGTATGAATAATAATAAGAAAAATATATATTTTTTTTATGTATTGTTTTCAAGTTTTCATTAAATAAAATAAAAGTATATACTAATTAATAATTATTTTCATGTTAGAAAAATAAAATAAAATACAAAAATAAATGTGAAAATTTATAAAAATATTTTTGGTATTTTTTATGTTTAGAAAATAATAAAATAAAATCAGAAATGAAAAAATAAATACAAAAATATAAAGAAATGGACCAGGGGGGTGCAATCAGTAAAGAGGGGGTGTAAAAAACAAAGCCAGAACCAAGCCCAGCCCACTGAACTTCATCTTCAACCTTTGTCAAACAAAACACGCGCGCCTGATTCAAATATGGAAAACCTGCATACGTGCTCTAATGCAAAAACACATAACACCAAAGTTATAGCATTTTTCAAGACGATTTCAACCATATAAAGAACTCAAACTAACTCTCAAAGACCAGAGAGAATATCTCTGGCCCTAATTTCTAACCTAACTTTTTCAGGAAGTTCATGAATCAAATTCTATTAACACGTTTAACTTAAATGAAATCTAAGCATATGTACAGCTTCATGGCTATGAGTACTACTTTTTTTATTCACAAACCTAAGCCTAATGATTCCTAAATAGAGAGATGGGAAGTTGACAAAAACCTATTTCAGATGAACTCGTGTATGGAAATGTGGAGCTTTTCGGTGAGACCTGAGGTGCTTGGGAGCTTGCCTGAACTTCCTCTGACCTTCCCCAATGCCTAGTTTGCTTTGGATTTGCTTGAACAAGCTTGTAGAACTCAACCTGCACAAGCTGAAAATAGAAATGGTGAAGCTTGCAAATGGATTTACAGTCAGTGTCTAATGGTTGGTGTTGTACCCCAAAATTTGCCCTCCCATATTCTTCAAGAAATTGCCAAGCCAAGTCACAAAACTCCCCAAGGGTTGCACAGCGCAAAAGTCTCCTATACAGTCAAGATTAGGGTTTTGTGTTCTGATCAAGATAGGAAGTTTTCAAAGGCCCAATCAAGTCTCATATGCCTACAAATATGGTCAAGCACCCTCATATCAAGTTTCAAGGCATTCAGCTCAAAATTGCACAGTCAAAACCCTAAATTGCACTACAGTCAACTGTAGGGGCAAAATGGTCATTTGACAGTCAAAAGTTCAAATTTTTGGTCAACATATCATTTTGAAGCCACAAACATCATTTGATCAATGCTTGATCATGATTCTCAAAATTTGGCTCAGAAAATCATCAAGATGCAAAAGTTACTATATTTGGACAGTTGAAAAAGTCAACTGAAATTGACCAGGGCATAACTTTCACATGGATTATCAGAAAAATTACATCCAAAGCTAATTTTGAAGAGAAAGACATTTCCTACAACTCATCTTCATACTTCAAATCCAAGAAATGCTCTCACAAAAAGTTATCAATTTCAACATTATAGGTCATTTTCAAAAGTCAACAAAAAGGGACTTTAAGTCAAAGGCCATAACTTGAGATTGGTAAATCAAAATGACATGGGACCAAAGGCATTGGTTAGAGGACTCAAAGACCTTTCCAAAATGTCCAAGAACTTGAGAAAAGCTTAAAAATTGAGCAAGTTATGCCTTGTGGAAATTGGGAAATTTTTGGATATTTTGAAAAGTCAACTTTGATCCAAATGACCTAAAAATGTTAATGGGCCCATTTTTCTTCCATGATTCATCATTCCAAGCATATGCACGACCACTTGGCCCAAAGGGAAGTATTTTCTCATTTTTATTTATTTATTTGAATTTTTATTCATATTAATTCATTTAAATCAAATTAAATATGTGAAAAATGTCTAACCTAATTTTTTCAATCTTTTTATACATGTTTTGAGCTCAATATTTCGTGCATATCCCAATATAGAAAGATTTGGATGGAATTGATCTTAATTGATACAAAGTAGCATGAAAAAGATATGAAAAAGATCTTGGAAAATCAATTTGCAAAACCATTGAATGAAAGAGATTTGATTGAATTTTTTAACCTAATTGCTTCACTACATATGCCTGATCAAAAACCTAATGAGAGGGGACTGAAAGCTGCGCTAGAGACCAATATACAAACTTGGAAATTTGGCTTAAAAACTCAATTCTGAAACCATTGTTAGGGGGCGAGTCAAGGCACGAAATTCATTCCAATAGCTTCCTTGAAGGCTCCTGATCATATTCCAATCATTAACATCCCTTCAAACCCCAAGAATTGGTAATATGAACCGGAACTGTATCAAACAAACTTCATGATCGCATATCCTATTCCATGCATTATTTGTGAATTTTATTTATTGATTCTTGTTCCTTGTGATGTTTTAAAGCTAACCATCATGTTTGATTGAATTTTTGCAAGCCATACGCGATTATGCCATAACTGTCTTCTAGGGTTTACAGAGCTTGAAATTGGGGTTTCTCAAACAAGGCAAAATTAAGACTCCAAACCACCACCATTCAATTTAGCATATTTGGACGAAGAGGACACAACAGTCGCGCTTAATTTATATGGCCTTATGGCCTATTCGTTATTTTTTCTAATGTGGCATTATAGAACGGTTCAAAAACCGTTGCGTTTGTTCTTTGTTTTACAGGAATGGTGAAGAAGATGATTACATGTCACACGCTGACTGGCTTATTCAAAATCTCGCGCGCGTTTCCAAGCGTTGATTCACTTTCTTTTTATAATATTTGTTAAATGTTATATATTAAATGTGATTCAAATGGCGTAGTGGCACAGGTGTTGAGTGGTGATGCTAGCGACCTGGGTTCGAGTCCCAGGTCTGTCATATTCTTCATATTATTTTTCAAACAAGGTTAACGTGCTGTTTCACTTGCTGAGGACCATGGTACGCTTCCAAACTAAGCGTGACACGTCTTTCTCAAGATCAATCCAAAGGCATAGAATTGATGAACACCCTAAAACCCCAGTCAACGTGCCGCATAATGCCTGGAAAAGTCAACAGATTTCAAGCTTATTGGGCCAGTTTCTTGGATCAAAACCTCCATATTGGGGCCTGAACCCCCCCTGGTTTGCAATTCTTTTTATCTTTTTATTTTATTTTTAATTGCTATTTTATTTTCCTGATTGTTTTAATCTAATTAATTATATTTTTTCACAAAAATACAAAAATACATAAAAATTCAGAAAAGACAAAAAAATGCAATAAATATTTTAGTTTAATATTTTCTTGTAAATAAATGCTTGGAATTTAATTAGTTTAAAATAGGTTTTAATATTAATTCTTTTCACAATAAAAATCTAAAAAAATGAAGAATTAGGTTTAATAAATTTTATTCCTTTTTAATTTTCCTTTTTACCCTAATATTATTTATTTATTTATTTTCATAATTAATTGTGCATAAAAATTAGGTTTAATTTAGGTTTCAATTTAATATTTTCACAATAAATTTAAAAGCTATTAGAATTAGGGTTTGCCTTTTAGTTTAATTTTAATTAATTCCTTTTTCATCAAATTCTAAAAAACACAAAAATACCAAAAACATTCTTTTAAATTTTAATTTTAATTCGTTATTAATTTAATTTTCTGCAAAAGGGTCCAACGCCCATGTTCTTAATTGTTTAATTTCGCATATTTATTTTATTTCGCTTGAATAATTATGTACCTCTCCCAAAGCTTTGTAACATTTACTTTTCGCACTTTTATTTGCTTTAGTTATTTTTCTGTCAAATCGGGTCCGGTTTAATTTTTGGCGATGTGGACCCGCGCCTTTTGTAATAGCTTAGATTTACTTTTCCTCGCAACTTTTAATTGTTAAGCAAAGCATGCAAGAATGAATGGCCTTAAATAAAATCAAGCGTAGAACACCAATTGACATGACAAGATAAATACAAATGAACATGACACACGAATCGCACACACCACCCCTAGGGTACGCCTCACTGTTGCCTTGCCTCGAAAGGTGATCGTCGAGTAGAGGATGTCTTAGTAAGTCCTCATGATCCGGGAACCTGGCATGAGGGTAGCTTCTAAGGTGTCTTCCCATTGCTCTGGTGATCACCATGTCCCGAACCTCGAATTGACCCGAACACCTCCAACGGTGGTGCTACCTACCTCTCAATGGTGGGATGGCACTACTTTAAAGGACATTTACACAGACGAATTCCTTAGGGTAGGTAGACGACTCTAGATACTTGCTCTAATTTCAAAACAAATCAAAAAATACTTTTCACACCGACACTTTTCAAAAAGCTTTCAAAGCAATTTTTTCAAACACTCTGACACAAGAGTCGATCTGAAACTTTCAAAGAAACTTTTTAAACCCACTCACATTGAAAAGCAAACAAACCTTTTGAAAACACATTGAGCAAGTATCTAAGAGCCCATGGATAACCATGGATAGAAAGGGTGCTAACACCTTCCCTTTCTATAACCTACCTCCCGAACCGAGAGCAATCTCTTTAAGGAATTTTTCTGTGCTTTTGTCCTTTCCATTTGGAGAAAATAAAAGACGGTGGCGACTCTTGCTTCCGCGACATTTCGCGAACCAGCGTTAAACAGTCAGTTCCAGATCCACCGATCACAGAACTGGCGACTCTGCTGGGGATCAATAACTTAAAGTGAGGTGTACCTTAGGGTTAGTTCATAACTGTGTTTTCAATTGTCTTCTATGCTTGCTTTACTATTGTGGATTGTATCGGAGTTACATAGATCCTAACCCGGATCTGGGGATACCCTGTTTAGGTAGCATAAGCTGTGAGGGACCTGTCCGGCGTATACCGACATGGGTGAAGCAGTGGCTACGTTGGTGTGGCGCCTTGGTCTGTACCGATATCCCTCGTGTTGAAACGGGGAGAATATGGGTCTTCCAAGGAGTCATTAAGCACCAACAGACCTTAGAACCTTAAATGACACAACTTGGCCATTAGAACAGTAGCAGTATGCTACGCCCATTGAGGCTAAACTCTCGTGATGGTTCTGGCCGCAAGAAAAGATTGCGAGGCTGGAGTTATGACCGATTGAGGGTAGTCAATGATATTGGGATCCTCTAAGAACCCGGTTACTTTGATAGGACAGGTTGAACCCACCAACTTCAAGAGGGTAATACCCAGACCTCATGCTGGCCTAAATTCTAAGGGCTCTCTCTTGTGTGACTTGTGTGCCTTCGTATTTGACTACTTGCATGCTTGTTATCTGACACATGAACTATTTGCAGGTCTTGTTTACAGTCCTCAATTGGGACTCATAACAGGGTTATTAGGTCTTGCAGGTTTTGTTTATAGTCCTTAATTGGGACTCATAACAAAGTATACTGAGTTTCCTACAGGTTTTAGTTTGTAGTCCTTAATCGGGACTCATAACAGGGTTACCCACATTACCCCATGCATATCATGACATCATACCATTGCATACATCCTAACCCATTTCAAGGATCTCAAGGGCTTGTGATGCAGGTCATGATGAATCAAACACCCAACAAGGGACAAAGGGGATTTATTTTCCTCTAGCCAAGGGTGTCAGGGGCTATGACCCACTGGATATGGTGAGCCTTTGACCCTTGAAGAAGGATTTTCTACAACAGGAAGTTTCTTCAATCAAGTTGCCGGTTTCCAACTCTAACAAGTTTCTCTGTTTACCCCGCGAGATCCTTGAAATCATTGCATACATATCATACATCTCATTGCATTGCAGGTATCCCTTTGACAGGTTGCTTACCCTTCTTCGCTGTTTATTTCAGCCGATCGTCATGAATCCTGAATCATCAGCTGAGCAGTCCATCAAGGCCCTCCAGGCTCAGAACGCCTAGTTCCAAGGGTTGATCATGAACTTGACCCAGGGGAAACAAGATCTGAAAGCTCTCCTCTTGAAGAAGGAAAAGAAGAAGAAGAGGACTATTTTGTTCAGCCCTAGACGCAGATCTGGGAATACACCGCAGACTGAAACTGAGAGGACTACCCCATCTGTGAGGGAAAGCAGTCACCATGAGAGAGAGGTGCCTAGTCCAGTGGTCTCCGACAACGAGACAGATTTCAACGACGAACAATACCCTCCGGCTGAGGACAAGTACAAGCAGTTGGAAGACCGTTTGAAGGCTATGGAAATACAACAAGTACCTGGGCTGGATTTCGGAGATCTGGGTTTGTCTACTGGTGTGATCATCCCTCGGAAGTTCAAGGCACCATCATTCACTAAATATGACGGGGCGTCTTGTCCCAAGATACATCTCAGGTCTTATGTTCGGAAAATCCAACCATACTCAGCAGATAAGAACTTGTGGATCCACTTCTTCCAGGAAAGTCTTTCAGGGACTCACCTCGAATGGTTCTATCAACTGGATGGGACCAAAGTTCGTAACTGGGAGGAGTTGGCAACTGCTTTCTATAAGCAGTACCAGTACAATGCCGACCTTGCTCCCACACGTACCCAACTCCAGGGTATGTCGTTGGGGTCAAGTGAAGGTTTCAAGGAGTACGCACAAAGATGGAGAGACCTTGCTGGAAGGGTGCACCCTCCGTTAACTGACCGGGAACTCGTTGATATGTTCTTGGGGACCCTATCAGGGCCGTTCTTCAATCACCTCATTGGTAATTCATCTGTTGGATTTACCGACCTCATCCTGACCGGCGAAAGAATTGAAGCTGGTATCAAGAGTGGGAAAATTCAAGAGGCCACACCTTCTGATATTCATAAAAAGCCTTACACGGGAAAGAAGGAATCTAATGCTGCATACAGTCAAAAGAGTCGCCGTGATCAACATGCAGGGGCAGTCATGATCTCTGGTTCTGCACCACGCCGTCAACCACAAAGGGGAAACCAACAAAAGCCGGACGGGCCTAAAAGGCAATTCACCAACATTAACATGCCATGGTCACAAGCATTGCAGCACATGTTAAAGATGAACTTGATTGCGGTGATTAATCCTCCTGCAAATCCTAAGACTTCCTCTCCTAGCTACAATCCAGAAGCCAGATGTGCTTATCATTCCGATAGCCCGGGGCACGATACTGAGGACTGTTGGGCACTGAAGTACAAAATTCAGAACATGATCGATGCCAAAGAGATCGAGTTCGAGCCTGCCGAGACTCCCAACGTGATCACTGCTCCATTGCCAAAACATGGCTAGGATCGAGAGATTTTTGTTCATTTGAATTCAAGTTGTATTTTTCTTTTCTTGTTCAGATAAACAATTATCATGTTAAACTCTTTTATTTCATGAATGCATTACACATGTCTGTCTTGATTTAATTATGTTTACTATGCTTAAAACTGCTTTCATATTTTTGCGATGGTCAACTCTTAATTGAAAATTCTAAACCTCTTGAGGGAGGATGACGAAAACGATACCACAATGTACAGTATGCTTTTGAACAAACCCCGCTGATGAGGTACAGGCATTGTTTCAATCCCTAAACACTGGAGTTATAAGGATGATAATCCCTCGTCAACCCATCAGAGCCAAAGAAGTAAGAGTTTTTTATTTTCGAAAATCAAAACCCTTAATCATAACCTGGGGCAGGGTAGTTCTCTCAGTTGATCCAAGTGCACAATGAACGGCACCAAATGAGTTTTTCAAAAACAAAAGACAGTGATGGTTTCGAACAATCATAAGGACAGGCAGTCATTATAAAAAAAAAATCATAAATGAAAAGCCCAAAAAGCACAAGACTTACCAATCTGGGGCATCCCGCTGACTGTAATTCCAAAAAAGAAACAGTTCAGGCAAAAAAAGAAAGGGATAACAAAAATCAAGCAAGAGGTCTCACAACCAAAGCAAAAATGACTGCCTATTCAAAAGAAATCATCAACATCTGACCCATTATTGGAACATCAAAGCAAAGACTCAAGCAAGGTCTAACGCATGATCAACTGAGTTTAGGTTTGGAGAACATCACGAAGAGCGGGTGGGTACAAATAATTTGAGCCTTTATCCTTTGTTTCTTAAACCGTGAACCAGGCCACGTTATAACCCTCAAAAGTCCTAGCTGAAGCATGGGTTAGTTCGAAAGCATACTGTTACGAAGGTATCCTGACTCCTGAAGGTTTGCTGTAAAATATTGAGTTGACATCGCACTGTATTACAAAAAATGCATTTTCAAAATTCAAGACAGACATAGACTTTTGCATTCTTAAAATAACCTTGTTTGCATATGACTATTTGTTTGAACAACAGGGAAATTCGCACGATGAACACCTTGTGAACAGAAGTACCTCCAATCAAGGGGCACAGTAGGAGCATTGCCCATTATCTGGGGCATGGCAAAATACTTCCAACAGGGGCAACTCCCTACGTTCTGAGAGCATGGACATAGTCAAAAAAAAATACTACGCAAAATCCAAGACCCGCTAGGTTGACACACCTAGGCAAAAATAAGGGCTTCTCGGCGAACCAAAAGGGTTCGGGCAAAAATAAGGGATGAAAACGGAAAAATCTGTACACCCGGCAAGTCGAAAACCTGAAAAGGCGGCTTGGGCAAAAATGGGTATCCCGATGGACTGAAAACCCGAAAGGGCGGTCCAGGCAAAAGTTAGGGATCAAAGCGTACGACTATGTTCCGGTATCTCATCACTTGTCTACCCGAAGATTTGTCAATCACCCACACAGGTATCCTCTTCCCTCACCTCCGAAGCAGGGGCAATAATGAGTTATCCAGGCGATCCAATTGCTCTGTCAACCAAAACACTAAGGTCAATATAAAGATGATTACCATTTACCTTTACAAATCCCAGATCAGCATTAAAAATCAGGCAACCTAACCCCGGTTCCTCCAGAAATCTTACATGGATTTATCCCAAGTAACCTAACCCCGGTTCCTCCAGAAGTCTCACAAGGACCTATCTCAAGATGACCTAACCCCGGTTCATCAAGAAGTTTTTACACGAA
The DNA here is from genome assembly GCA_948472305.1 of Vicia faba. Classification (NCBI taxonomy): domain Eukaryota; kingdom Viridiplantae; phylum Streptophyta; class Magnoliopsida; order Fabales; family Fabaceae; genus Vicia; species Vicia faba. Next base: position 27,624,055 of record OX451739.1, read on the forward strand.
CTTATCCAAGTAACCTAACCCCGGTTCCTCCAGAAGTCTTACATGGGCCTATCTCAAAGATGACCTAACCCCGGTTCATCAAGAAGTTTTTACACAAACTCATCCCGAAGCAACCTAACCCCGGTTCATCAAGAAGTTTTTACACAAACTTATCCAAGTAACCTAACCCCGGTTCCTCCAGAAGTCTTACATGGACCTATCTCAAAGATGACCTAACCCCGGTTCATCAAGAAGTTTTTACACAAACTTATCCAAGTAACCTAACCCCGGTTCCTCCAGAAGTCTTACATGGATCTATCTCAAGATGACCTAACCCCGGTTCATCAAGAAGTTTTTACACAAACTTATCCTGCCGTAACCTAACCCCGGTTCCTCCAAGAGTCTCACATGGACCTATCTCAAGATGACCTTACCTCGGTTTGTCAAGAAGTTTTACCCGAACTTATCATGCGGCAATCTAACCCCGGTTCCCCCCCCAGAAGTCTTACATGGATTTAGCTCAAGATAACCTCACCTCGGTTCATCACGAAGTTTTACATGAACTTACCTCACCAAGCAACCCTACATCGGTTCCCTCTCTTCAAGATGCAGTTTTACATGGACTCGTCACCCGGACACCCTACACAGGTTCTCCCTTTCCAAAAACGAAGTTTTACACGAACTCATCATCAAAGTAACCCTACCCAGGTTCCTTCTCCATTTCAGATGCGGTTTTACACGAGCTCATCAGCAGGCAACCCTACACAGGTTCCCTCTTTCAACTTACAAAATTACAGTTCAAAACCTCCCCAGGAGAGTCCAACCCAGTTTTCCCCAAGAAAATTGGAATTCATGTCCCCAAACAGCAAGCGTATCCCCAGTAGATTCTGGAAGCTTATCCCTCGCAGAGCACGAACGCGTCCCCCGGCTTTATTCAAAGAGTTATTTCCTTAACAGGATATAACTGGGTTATCCTCAGCCAAAAGCCACGGAAAGAGCGTCCTCGACGAAGTCTCCTTACCTCAGCGAAGTCCATCAACACTTCCAACAACAAGGATATCCTCAGCAAGCTATCAACAATTCAGCAACGCATCTCTATCCCCACAGAGTATTGCTTCCCAGCATGGTCGCTAGAGTATCTTTTCTCCCCGCAGAATCTTCCATTTGCCAAGTTTATTCCGCAACGGAGTCATCTTCTCCTACCGGTATTCTTGCAGTTATCATCCCCAGCGGAAGCAAAATCTATTCTCCAGCATCAGCCCAGGATATGACTTCCCGGCACCCGTCAAGGATTTACTTTCCTAGACGAAAACATTCATAAAACATCACATACATACATCATTATAGCATGCATAACGCATCATATCATACAAATCTCATTTATGTTGAGAACATCATTGCTTGGTCCATATCATGCATTGCATAGGACTGACCTTTACCTTTCAGGAAAGACACAGTTAAAATGCTCAAACATATTTCAAAGCCTTCTCTAATCCAGCTAAATCGACTCCCAACAGATTTTCCTGATAAAGACTCAGTAGAAGTTATCCCAGATGGTTCCCTCTCCGACGGTGTGTGAGGTGGTAAGTCCTTTTAAGATGTTTCCCTCTCCGACGATGAGTGTGAGGTGATAGTCTCCTATGGTTCCCTCTCCGACGGTGTGTGAGGTGGTAAGTCCTTTTCAGATGTTTCCCTCTCCGACGATGAGTGTGAGGTGATAGTCTCCTATGGTTCCCTCTCCGACGGTGTGTGAGGTGGTAAGTCCTTTTAAGATGTTTCCCTCTCCGACGATGAGTGTGAGGTGATAGTCTCCTATGGTTCCCTCTCCGACAGTGTGTGAGGTGGTAAGTCCTTTTCAGATGTTTCCCTCTCCGACAATGAGTGTGAGGTGATAGTCTCTTATGGTTCCCTCTCCGACGGTGTGTGAGGTGGTAAGTCCTTTTCAGAGGTTTCCCTCTCCGACGTTGAGTGAGGTGATCATTCCTTTCAGATTATAATTGCCTATGGTTCTCTTCCCAATACTGCGAAGATAATAATTCCCATCAAGATTTTTCTCAACGAGCGTTGTTGAAGTTAAAATCAACCAAAGTTCTCTTACCATTCATGCCAAGGCAGTAACCATCCCTGGTTCATTCATCGCCGTTTGAAGCTCCAAACTCAGCTCCTATAACCAGTCAGGGCACATCTATACCAAGCATCTAAAATCAGCTCCTGCAACGTGTCAGGTACTCATTTTTCTGTTTTGCAGGTATGCAGGTTCTCGCTAAGGAATCTCCTACGCGATCAACATCCAGATGGCATCTATAAGCCCATCATCCTATCCAGCAATCTCTAAATGGCATCTATAAGCCCATTCCCCCATCACACTGCTAACATGTGAGCGCAAATTTCTGGGCACTCTAGTGTCCAATCATCTTCTACCCTCGGATTACGAAAGGCACGTCAGCCAATCTGCATCCTCAGGTCTAAGAAGATTGAACAGGGGCAACTGTTGTACCCCAAAATTTGCCCTCCCATATTCTTCAAGAAATTGCCAAGCCAAGTCACAAAACTCCCCAAGGGTTGCACAGCGCAAAAGTCTCCTATACAGTCAAGATTAGGGTTTTGTGTTCTGATCAAGATAGGAAGTTTTCAAAGGCCCAATCAAGTCTCATATGCCTACAAATATGGTCAAGCACCCTCATATCAAGTTTCAAGGCATTCAGCTCAAAATTGCACAGTCAAAACCCTAAATTGCACTACAGTCAACTGTAGGGGCAAAATGGTCATTTGACAGTCAAAAGTTCAAATTTTTGGTCAACATATCATTTTGAAGCCACAAACATCATTTGATCAATGCTTGATCATGATTCTCAAAATTTGGCTCAGAAAATCATCAAGATGCAAAAGTTACTATATTTGGACAGTTGAAAAAGTCAACTGAAATTGACCAGGGCATAACTTTCACATGGATTATCAGAAAAATTACATCCAAAGCTCATTTTGAAGAGAAAGACATTTCCTACAACTCATCTTCATACTTCAAATCCAATAAATGCTCTCACAAAAAGTTATCAATTTCAACATTATAGGTCATTTTCAAAAGTCAACAAAAAGGGACTTTAAGTCAAAGGCCATAACTTGAGATTGGTAAATCAAAATGACATGGGACCAAAGGCATTGGTTAGAGGACTCAAAGACCTTTCCAAAATGTCCAAGAACTTGAGAAAAGCTTAAAAATTGAGCAAGTTATGCCTTGTGGAAATTGGGAAATTTTTGGATATTTTGAAAAGTCAACTTTGATCCAAATGACCTAAAAATGTTAATGGGCCCATTTTTCTTCCATGATTCATCATTCCAAGCATATGCACGACCACTTGGCCCAAAGGGAAGTATTTTATCATTTTTATTTATTTATTTGAATTTTTATTCATATTAATTCATTTAAATCAAATTAAATATGTGAAAAATGTCTAACCTAATTTTTTCAATCTTTTTATACATGTTTTGAGCTCAATATTTCGTGCATATCCCAATATAGAAAGATTTGGATGGAATTGATCTTAATTGATACAAAGTAGCATGAAAAAGATATGAAAAAGATCTTGGAAAATCAATTTGCAAAACCATTGAATGAAAGAGATTTGATTGAATTTTTTAACCTAATTGCTTCACTACATATGCCTGATCAAAAACCTAATGAGAGGGGACTGAAAGCTGCGCTAGAGACCAATATACAAACTTGGAAATTTGGCTTAAAAACTCAATTCTGAAACCATTGTTAGGGGGCGAGTCAAGGCACGAAATTCATTCCAATAGCTTCCTTGAAGGCTCCTGATCATATTCCAATCATTAACATCCCTTCAAACCCCAAGAATTGGTAATATGAACCGGAACTGTATCAAACAAACTTCATGATCGCATATCCTATTCCATGCATTATTTGTGAATTTTATTTATTGATTCTTGTTCCTTGTGATGTTTTAAAGCTAACCATCATGTTTGATTGAATTTTTGCAAGCCATACGCGATTATGCCATAACTGTCTTCTAGGGTTTACAGAGCTTGAAATTGGGGTTTCTCAAACAAGGCAAAATTAAGACTCCAAACCACCACCATTCAATTTAGCATATTTGGACGAAGAGGACACAACATTCGCGCTTAATTTATATGGCCTTATGGCCTATTCGTTATTTTTTCTAATGTGGCATTATAGAACGGTTCAAAAACCGTTGCGTTTGTTCTTTGTTTTACAGGAATGGTGAAGAAGATGATTACATGTCACACGCTGACTGGCTTATTCAAAATCTCGCACGCGTTTCCAAGCGTTGATTCACTTTCTTTTTATAATATTTGTTAAATGTTATATATTAAATGTGATTCAAATGGCGTAGTGGCACAGGTGTTGAGTGGTGATGCTAGCGACCTGGGTTCGAGTCCCAGGTCTGTCATATTCTTCATATTATTTTTCAAACAAGGTTAACGTGCTGTTTCACTTGCTGAGGACCATGGTACGCTTCCAAACTAAGCGTGACACGTCTTTCTCAAGATCAATCCAAAGGCATAGAATTGATGAACACCCTAAAACCCCAGTCAACGTGCCGCATAATGCCTGGAAAAGTCAACAGATTTCAAGCTTATTGGGCCAGTTTCTTGGATCAAAACCTCCATATTGGGGCCTGAACCCCCCCTGGTTTGCAATTCTTTTTATCTTTTTATTTTATTTTTAATTGCTATTTTATTTTCCTGATTGTTTTAATCTAATTAATTATATTTTTTCACAAAAATACAAAAATACATAAAAATTCAGAAAAGACAAAAAAATGCAATAAATATTTTAGTTTAATATTTTCTTGTAAATAAATGCTTGGAATTTATTAGTTTAAAATAGGTTTTAATATTAATTCTTTTCACAATAAAAATCTAAAAAAATGAAGAATTAGGTTTAATAAATTTTATTCCTTTTTAATTTTCCTTTTTACTCTAATATTATTTATTTATTTATTTTCATAATTAATTGTGCATAAAAATTAGGTTTAATTTAGGTTTCAATTTAATATTTTCACAATAAATTTAAAAGCTATTAGAATTAGGGTTTGCCTTTTAGTTTAATTTTAATTAATTCCTTTTTCATCAAATTCTAAAAAACACAAAAATACCAAAAACATTCTTTTAAATTTTAATTTTAATTCGTTATTAATTTAATTTTCTGCAAAAGGGTCCAACGCCCATGTTCTTAATTGTTTAATTTCGCATATTTATTTTATTTCGCTTGAATAATTATGTACCTCTCCCAAAGCTTTGTAACATTTACTTTTCGCACTTTTATTTGCTTTAGTTATTTTTCTGTCAAATCGGGTCCGGTTTAATTTTTGGCGATGTGGACCCGCGCCTTTTGTAATAGCTTAGATTTACTTTTCCTCGCAACTTTTAATTGTTAAGCAAAGCATGCAAGAATGAATGGCCTTAAATAAAATCAAGCGTAGAACACCAATTGACATGACAAGATAAATACAAATGAACATGACACACGAATCGCACACACCACCCCTAGGGTACGCCTCACTGTTGCCTTGCCTCGAAAGGTGATCGTCGAGTAGAGGATGTCTTAGTAAGTCCTCATGATCCGGGAACCTGGCATGAGGGTAGCTTCTAAGGTGTCTTCCCATTGCTCTGGTGATCACCATGTCCCGAACCTCGAATTGACCCGAACACCTCCAACGGTGGTGCTACCTACCTCTCAATGGTGGGATGGCACTACTTTAAAGGACATTTACACAGACGAATTCCTTAGGGTAGGTAGACGACTCTAGATACTTGCTCTAATTTCAAAACAAATCAAAAAATACTTTTCACACCGACACTTTTCAAAAAGCTTTCAAAGCAATTTTTTCAAACACTCTGACACAAGAGTCGATCTGAAACTTTCAAAGAAACTTTTTAAACCCACTCACATTGAAAAGCAAACAAACCTTTTGAAAACACATTGAGCAAGTATCTAAGAGCCCATGGATAACCATGGATAGAAAGGGTGCTAACACCTTCCCTTTCTATAACCTACCTCCCGAACCGAGAGCAATCTCTTTAAGGAATTTTTCTGTGCTTTTGTCCTTTCCATTTGGAGAAAATAAAAGACGGTGGCGACTCTTGCTTCCGCGACATTTCGCGAACCAGCGTTAAACAGTCAGTTCCAGATCCACCGATCACAGTTGGGATAGCTTGGATATATTATATGGAATGTGTTTGAATAGGTTTGAGGCAAAACTCACGAGTGGTTTGTGTGATGGATGTGAATCTGCAGGGGGTGCCCTGTTTTGCAAGAAGAATGTGATTTGGTGTTTTGGAAGGCTTAAGGGTTCAACAATTGTGTGATGGATGTGGCTCTTTTGCAAGTTTACTTGTATTTTAAGCAAAAGTATCAAGTGGTACAAGACAGGCCTGTACAGGCTATCTTTTAGCTTGCCCCTTGTGATCTTGGCCCCTCAAGTTTGTGGATATTGTTTGCTGTCCAAGATTTGGTTCAAGGCTCAAGAATGCAATTTGACATAAAGCAAAATTTGACAAAAATGGCAATGTTGCCTTTTTTCCATTTCTGGATTAATCTCTTGTGTAATCCTCCCATGATCAGAACAAAGCCTCAAACCAATGGATTTTCATTTAATTATTGAGTATGGAAGGGTTTAGGGACCTGTAATCAAGTACAAACAATGCTGGATGGAAGTTGCAACTTGTAGCAATAAGAAACATGCCATGGATCAAAGTGAGTTTTTGCCAAATTTAAACCTTCGATTCTCCCTAACCACAAATGATTTTGGAGTGTTCTTGGATATTTTGGAAAGCTTGTAACATGCTCTACAATCCATATTTGAAATAAATTTTGAGATTCCAAGTGGAACTATGTGAAAAAAGGTCATGAAGATAGGTCAAAATCCTTCCTAAACTAGGGCAAAATTTTACTAAGTTAAAAGTTTCATGGACCCTTGTTCCAAAAATCATAAATTGAGATCCAAGCTTCTTTTGAGAAAACTTTGTGAATCAAAGTTGTAGATTTTGTGGAGGACTACAACTTTCATGTTGGAAGTTTTGTTTTAATCCAATTGCATGTTTCTTGATGAACAAGTTTCATGTTTTGACTCATCTTGATGAAAAATGACCCTTGGCACTTGATTTTGACCAAAAAGTCAAAGTTTGACTTTTCAGTGTACAGTTGATTCTTGATCAGTTGACTGGAAAATTCATCTATCAATCCAATACAATTGAGATCTTTTGAACCTTGTGAATAGGTCAAGATGATGCCATTGAGTCCTTGAATCCATGATTGAACCCAATTTGCCATTGGCTAGGTGAAAAATCAGAAATTACCCTTATACAGTCAAAACTCTAAAAATGACCATTTTGCCCTTTTGATGATCTAATCAAATTTCTTGAGGAGTTATGGTCCAAACTTGATCAAATGGTTTATATGAGCCTATAATGTTGATGTGGATAAAAAATTGTGAGGTTTGATTGTAAATTTGCCATAGTTGACTTTTTCCCCAATACAGCTGATTTCTAGGTCAACTGTCCAATTGACTGGGCAAAAATTTGATTCAAGGCTTGAAACCTGGTAGAGGAAATCTTATTGTTCCAACATGAAGTATTAAAGTCACTTTGAGCATTGAAAGTCCAAAAATCCATGTGCAAACTCAAACCCTAATTTAGGTCATCAGTGCCAAGAGATGTCTTGAGCAGAGCAAAACCCTAATCTTGTCTGGAGTTCAAAGAGTCTTGTGAGGGGAAATCTTGATAAAATGAGAGGCCAAATTTTGGGGTACAATAAGCACTTAGTAGGTGCCAATCGAAAGGCACATTGTAGTTGCCAATCGAAGAGCCTCATTAACAGGCCAATCGAAGGGGACTTGGAAACAGGCCAATCGAAGGAAACTTAGAAACATTATTTGAAAAATTTCCTTGTTTCATGCCAAGGTTTGTGACCACCTATGCAAGAGGAAAATCTTGGAAAAATATGAGAGGGAAAATTTTGGGGTACAACAGATGCCCCTGTTCAATCTTCTTAAACCTGAGGATGTAGATTGGCGGGTCTGCCTTTCATGATCGAAAGGTGGAAGATAATTGAATACTAAAGTGCCCAGAAATTTGCACTCGTCTGAGATGATACTCGACTGCATAGAAAGTATTGGGAATAGGCTTATATATGACATTTGGAAAAGATGACGGTAGATCGTCGGAGATGGGCTTAAAGATGCCATCCAGAGAATATTACGGAGAGTCATTAGAGATGGGCTTAAAGATGCCATCCAGAACAACGTTTATTTCATGAGATATCCCTTTGTGGGAATTCATGCTCTTGCTGTTTAGAGAGGACTCCGCTGAGGAATATTGGTCTCTGTCTTGGAATATACATTTTTATGACCTTCAGTTGTCTGTTACTCTACTGGGGAGTCATCACTTGATTGAAGAGATGGAAGTGAATTGTTATCTGGTCGGGATCCAGGCTTTACAGTGACTTGCTGAGGATAATAAGGTTGATTGTTATCTAGTCGTACTCCAGGCTTCACAGCGACTTACTGGGGGATGAGATTAAACTGCTATCTGGTCAGGATCTATTGTACCCCAAAATTTGCCCTCCCATATTCTTCAAGGTTTGTCAAGAGTTATCCTCAAATGGTTCAAGACTTCTCAAGGGTTGCACAGTCCTAACATCTCCTAAGCCAGTCAAAAGCTAGGGTTTTGGTTCTTGCAAAGAATTTGAGATTTTCAATGGTCCAATCAAGTCTCATATGCCTAGATACATTGTCAAGCACCTACATGTCAAGTCTCAAGTCTCACAGCATCAAATTGCACAGTCAAAAGCCCTATTTGGTTCACAATCAACTGCAGGGGCAAAATGGTTATTTGGCAGTCAAAAGTCAAAATTTCTGGTCAACATCTTATTTTGATCTCACAATCATCATTTGATCAAGTCTTGATCATGATTCCACAAGCATGGCTCAAAAATCATCAAGATGCAAAAGTTTCTATTTTTGGACAATAGAAAAGTCAACTGTAACTTGACCAAGGCATAACTTTTTCATGGTTCATCAGAAAAATCCCATCCAATGCTCATTTTAAAGGGATGACATTTCCTACAACTCATCTTCACATTCCAAGTCCAAGAAATTCTCTCACAAAAAGTTATCAATTTCTACATTATAGGTCAATTTCAAAAGTCAACAAAAATGCACTTTAAGTCAAAGACAATAACTTGAGATCGGTAAATCCAAATGACATGGGACCAAAGGCATTGGTTAGAGGACTTCAAGACCTTTCCAAAATGTCCAAGAACATGTTCATATTATCAAAATTGAGCAAGATATGCATTGGAGAAGTTGGGAAATTTTTGTGAATTTGCAAAAGTCAACTTTGCTCAAAACACATCATTTTTGCTAATGGGCCTCAAATTCCTTCTTGAATCTTTACCCAAAGCATATGCATGACCCATCAAGCCTAATTGAGTTTATTTTCTAATTTTTATTAATTAATTGGATTTTTTATTAATATTAATTCATTTAATTGATTTTAAATATAGGAAATTCAAAGATATGGTTTTCAAATCTTTTTGTGAAGCAAATAAACTCAGGGTAAGCTGGCAAATTCGTGTATCAATCAAGGACATCAAAATCTCCATGTTTGGCAAGTTTTGTCAATCAAAAAGATTGGAAAATATTTGATTTTCAATCAAATATTGAAATCATAGTGCCATGGATCTTTGACCAAGATTGTACCCTAATTCCATTCTACTACATATGCTGAACCTAACCCTAATGCCTGGAACGTGAAAATTCTGCAAGAAAGGCCATAACCAATTCCAAAAAATATCAAAGAAACTTGAAAACTAAATTCTACTTTCCACGCCAATTCAAAGCCTTTTATTGTTTCCAATACATTGTTGGAGGTGTAAGGAACCTATTGCAATCAAATTCGCGTGCCAAAGCTCAAGAAAACGCTCTACACAGACCTACGGTTTGAACAATTTTTCTAAAATCATATACTTTGATTCATGCATATTTAACATCTCTTGTTGATTGTTTTGTGTTCATAAGGACTGTACGAAGCTTTTGGTATAAGATAATTGGATTAAGATGCCCTGAAACAGAAATCACCATTGATGAAACTTAGGGTTTCGAAGATTTCAAATTAGGGCTTTACAGCCCAGGAAAAATTAAGCTTGGAAAGACCTATGGTTGAATTCTTCAAGGCCAGACGAATCAAACCCCATGCTCGCGAACAATTTCTATTTAACGTACACCTAATTGCTATTAATCGTGCTTGCAGGTCGTGGGGGTTAAAAACCCCCGCTAATTGTTTTTGTTTTACAGGGAATCTGGGGAAGACGAAGGACGTGTTGGCTTGTGATTGGAGCGTTCAAACGAACGCGCGCTTTTTTCTCTTTACAACATAATTATTGTTTTCATATATTAATTCCATTATCCATTATATTTACAAATGCGCGCAAACGGTGGAGTGGTGGATGTGCTGTCTATTGATCATTGGGACCTGGGTTCGATTCCCAGGTCCCCCAAAACAATTATTTGCTATTTTCTGATGCATGTTCATGTGCAGCTTTCCAGGGGTGGTGCACCATGTGCCTCCAGCGCTCAGTCTGCCAAGTGGCCACTAACAGCAATCCAATGGCCAAAGATGGATGGACACCATGCTCCTGGTCAAAGCCAGCGTGGACAAGTCCAGAAAGTCAACAAAGGCTTGAGCCTAATGGGCCAATTTGCTTCTTCACACCTCCAAAAGGGCCCAACACCCCTGGTTTTCTTTATTCTTTTTTCTTTTCTATTTCAATTTCTATTTAATTATTTTATTAATTATAGTTATTATTATTATTATTTAATTAACTCACAAATAATTATTTTCACAATAACTTCAGAAAATTAAATATTTTTATTGTTTTCACCTTAATTTAATTATTTTATAAATAAATTCTAATTAATTAATTTAGTTGTTTAATTAGGTTAATTGTAATCTTTTTCATAATAAATAAAACAAATTTAGAATTAGGGTTTTCTTTTGATAATTTTAATTTCTTTTTATTTTTATTTTCATTAAAACATAAAAAACACAAAAATACTTTTTTTTTCTTTTAATCAATTAATTAATTAGTAAATTAGGTTTAATTTTAATTAATTGCAAAAAAGGACAAATTACCTTCTTTTCTCAAAAAGGGTCAAAACTCTAAGACGTTCCCGATTTAATTTCTTTCGCGCTTTAATTCCCTTTGCTTATATATTGATGTAACTGTTTCCGAGGATGTAATAGTTAATTAGGTCTTTTACCGCTTTCTTTACTTTTCTCGCATTTATTTTCCAAACGGGTTTTGTTTTTGGCGATGTATATACCCGCGCCTTGTAATACCGTAGATCTACCTTTCCGCACTTTATTTCCCGCAAACTATTAAACTGTTAACGATGCATGACAAGACTTGTATGACAAATAAAATCAATCCGTAGCTCACAAAGATGCATGTTCAAAGATAATATGAATCGAAACAACACACATGCACATGCCACTCCTAGGGTACGCCTCACTTGGTTGCCTCGACGTGGTCGTCAAGTATAGGGTGTTTTAGAGGTCGCCCTCCTGTCTAAAGATCTAGTTGCCTCGAAACGGTTGCCTCGGATTAAAAGGATCTAGGACATTAGGGTTACCGCTAAGGCATCCTACTATTGCTTTGGTGATCACACATGTCCCTCATAATTGAATTGACCCGAATAACTCCAACGATGGTGCTACCTACTTCTCAATAGTGGGATAGTACTGTCTAAAGGACTCTTACACAGCTTAATTCCTTAGAGTAGGTAGATTTCTCCTGGGTACTTGCTCTTTAAAAAACAAAAACAACTTTTCGCACCTACACTTTCAAAAAGTTTTCAAACAAATACTTCATACACTCTTGAGGACTGATACAAGAGTTACCTAGAAGTTTTTCAAACTGAACTTTTTCAAAACCCACAAACACTTGAAATGAAAACAATCTTTTGAAAACATAGTGAGCAAGTACCTAAGAGCCCGTGGATAACCACTGATAGAAAGGGTGCTAACACCTTCCCTTTCTATAATCTACCTCCCAAACCGAGAAACATCTCGAAAAGGAATTTTGTTGTGCTTTTGTCCTTTCCTTGTTGGAGAACATAAAAGACGGCGGCGACTCTTTCTTACCGCGACATTTCGCGAACCAGCATTCCAAAACAGTCAGTTCTATTTCCACCGATCACAGAACTGGCGACTCTGCTGGGGAGATCTTATAAGTTAGGTGTACCTTAGGATTAGACCACTCTTGTTTTCAATTGCTTGCCTTGTTTGCTTTAATATTGTGGGTTTGTCTTGGAGTTTCATAGGTCCTAACCCGGATCTGGGGGATACCTTTTAGAAGTAGCAACAAACTGTGAGGGAACTGTGTGGGGTATACCGACACGGTTGAAGCAGTTGCTACATTGATGTGGCACTTTGGTGAGTACCGGTAACCCTTGAGTCAAGTCAAGGAGAGTACGGGGCCGCCACGTGGTGTCGTGAAGCATCAACTGACCTTAGGAACCTTACTTGACCATCCTGGCCTCTTTAGGGGTAGTGAGATGACCGACTTTGGTGCAGTCCGAAGTTGGTAGATACTCGATACTACACTCATTAAGGGTTGTTTTCTTGGAATATTTTGATCGCCAGTTCAGTGGCTAAATCAAAACAATGAACATAGAAAACAACCCAATGATATTGAGCTCCTTAGAACCCGGTTACTTTTGATAGGACAGGTTTGAGCCCACCAACTTCAAGAGGGTAATACCTAAACTTCATGCTGGCCTAAACTCTAAGGGCTCTCTATGTGACTTGTGTGCCTTCAAACTTGAATTACTTGCATGTACTTGATATCTGACAACACGGGTTCCTTGCAGGTTTTGTTTACAGTCCTTAATCTGGACTCATAACAGGGTTCACTTACATCACTCCACGCATAGCATAACATCATACCATCATACCATTGCATACATCCTACATAAAGACTAATCCATTTCAAGGATCTCAAGGGTTTGTGATGCAGGTCATGATGAACCAACATGTCTTGCAAGGGGCAAAGGGGATTTATTTTCCCCTAGCCAAGGTTGATAACTTGAGTCAGGGGCTATGACCCACTCGATATGGTGAGCCTTGACTCTTGAAGAAGGATTCTCAACAACACGAAGTTCCTTCAATCAAGCTACGAAATTCAAATTCTAACAAATTTTCTTGTTTACCCCAAGAGATCCTTGAAAACATTGCATACATATATCATACATATCATTGCATAACAGGTACCCTTGTTACAGGTCACTTACCATCTTCGCTGTTTATTTCAGCAATGGCTTCCCAACAAGACAACCAGGATCTTCATGCTCAAGAGACTCAGTTCAGGGAGATCCTCCTAAATCTATCCAAGGGGCAGAAAGAGCTGAGAACACTCCTCACGGGGACTTTGGTCAGGAACAGTCCAGAAGACGATAAGGACGAACGGCTGAAACATCTGCAAGCTGAGGTGGATACAATGAGAACCTAGATGCTGGGGCAGATGGCTCTCATTCAAGACTTAGATCAAAGACAAAAATAGCTCAGGGTTCTCGTCAACCAACTGCTTCAGGATAACCAACTGGGGAAAACATCTAAGGTTGAAGATCCAGTCATCATTAAATTCCCTTTGAGACAAGAAGACAAGGGAAAAGCTCCTCAACTTGCGTCAGGGTCACAAATTCAGCATCAACCTCACCAGCTTCAGCAAGACAGTATGAAGCAATTATTCAGGGTTGGAGACCAAACCGGTAATCAGCCTCCAAGAAGTCAAAGGTTTGGTTCAATGAATAGGCCTCTCCAAGCTACTGCTACTTCACAGGTCCAACAACGACCTCGCCAAGAACAACGGGTTGATCAGAGCAAGCCAGACAAGCCTAGGAGGAAATTCACCCAGCTCATAATGTCGCTGTTTCAAGCCTTACAATGCCTGTTGAGATTGAATCTGATCATATTAAGGGACCCTCTTAAGAATCCCAACACTTCCTCTTCCAGGTATAACCCGAGTGTGAGATGTGCCTACCATTCTGACAGTCCTGGACACGACACCAACGACTGTTAGACTCTGCAGAACAAGATCCAGGACCTGATTGATGAAGGAGCAGTGGAATTCACCCCAGATGGTCAGGTCGAGTTCTTCTACTATCCCTAGACGAGAAGACCTTTGTTCATTGGAAGTTTCAAGTTGTATTTTTCTTTGCTTGTTCAAATATTTGTTCATGTCAAACTTTATTACTTTATCAATGCATCGCATATGTCTGCTTTGAATCAATATATTCGCATTCGCTATATTCAAACTGCTTTCATTTTTGTGATGATCAATTCTCGATTAAAAATTCTAAGCCTTTAGAGGGAGGATGACGAAAACGATACTACAATCTTCATAATATGCTTTTGAACCGACCCCGCTGATGAGGTACAGGCATTGTTTCAATTCCTAAACACTGGATTTATAAGGAAGATAATCCCTCGTAAACCCCTTTGAGCCAAAGAAGTTGGAGTTTTTCTTTTCAAAAATTAAAAACCCTTAATCATAACCTGGGGCAGGGTAGTTTTCTCAATTGATCCAGGTGCATAATGAATGACATCAAAGGAGTCCTTCCAAAACAAAAAGACAGTGATGGTTCCGAATAATCGTAAGGACACGCAGTCATTATCTCTCAAAATAAAAGCCCAATAAGTCAAAACCTATGAAGGAGACTTACAAAAACTGGGGCATCCCGCTGACTGTAATTACAAAAGAAACAGTTCAGGCAAAAGACAGGGATAATAAAATCGAAAAGAAAGAGGTCCTACAAACCCTCAACAAAAAAGAAATGACTGCCTGTTCAAAATAAATTGTCAACATCCGAACCATCACCGGAATATCAGAGCAAAGACTCAAACAAAATCTAATGCGCGATTAGCTGAGTTTAGGATCGAAGAACATCACGAAGAACGGGTGGGTACAAATAAAGTTTGAGCCTTTATCCTTTGTTTCTTAAACCGTGAACCAGGCCACGTTATAACCCTTAAAAGTCCTAGCTGAAGCATGGGTTAGTTTGAAAGCATACTGTTACAAAGGTATCCTGACTCCTGTAGGGCTCACTGATAAATCCTGAGTTGACATCACATTTTACAAAAATTCACTTGTTTTATTAAAAACTGCATTTTTAAAGAACCTCAAGACAGACATAAGCTTTGCATTATTAAAATAACATTGTTTGCATATGACTATTTGTTCAACAGCAGAGAAATTCGCACGACGAATATCTAGTGAACAAAAACCTTCTCAATGAAAAGAGTCACTTCAAGTGGAAAGAACACTTCCAATCAAGGGGCACGCCATGATCATTGTCCGTCATCTGGGGCAGTCAAGTCAAGATTCAAGGAATCTCTCAAAATGCCAAATAGCAAGGGGAAAATCTCCATCAGAATCAATAGGGGCATTGGACATGAATTCTAGCAACGAATCTTGCATGATCAACGAAGATCTTCTGGTAACGTGGCAACACTACTGACAGTGACAACTCCCTACATCCTGAGAGTATGGACATAGTCGAAAAAATACTACGCATAATCAAAGACCTGCTAGGTTGACACACCTAGGCAAAAATAAGGGCTTCCCGGCGAACCAAAAGGGTTCGGGAAAAAATAAGGGATGAAAATGAAAAAATTTGTACACCCGGCAAGTCGAAAACCTGAAAAGGCGGCTTGGGAAAAAATGGGTATCCCGATAGACTGAAAACCCGAAAGGGCGGTCCAGGCAAAAGTTAGGGATCACAGCGTACGACTATGTCCCGGCATCTCGTCACTTGCCTACCAGAAGAAGATTTGTCAATCGGCAATTATCAGGCTCCTCATAGGCCTTCTTCTCCCACAGAAGCTGGGACAATAAGAATTGTCTAAGCAATCTAGTCGCTCTGTCCGCCGAGGTACCAAGGTAAGTTCAGCTGAAGAACGTAACCAAGATACCTCCACTCCCCACAGAGTAAAACAGGTTTCAGCGATACTCTCCCCCGAGCAGAGCTGGTCTCCCATCAGCCCTGAAAAGGCACAATATCCCTAGCAAGTCAGCAACACTCTCCCCAAGCAGAGTTAGTCTACTATCAGCCTTAAGGAAGTTGGGTACCCCCAGTAAATCTTATCATTCCCCAGCGGAGTATAGATATTCCTCAGCAAGCATCCCCGGCAGTCTTAATATAAGATTGTTCCTCGGCAGAATACAGACACCCCAGTGGAGCCACTTCCCCAGTGCAGTCTCCAAAGTTTCCCTAGGAAAGTGGAATCAATCTCCCCAGTAGATTCTGGAAGCTTATCCCCAGTAGATTCTGGAAGCTTATCCCCCGCAGAGTGCAAAAGCGTCTCCCCGGCTTTATTCAGAAGGTTATCCCCCACCAGAGCCTATAACTGGGTTATCCTCAGCTAATTACCACGGAAGGATCGTCCTCGGCGAAATTCTTCCTATCCCCCAGCGGAGTTCACCAAATCTTCCAACATAACTTATCAACGGAATCCCCAGCGGAGTTACCATTAAAACCTCAGCAACACATCTCTTCCTACAGAATAATTCCCCACTGAGTAATCTCTTCACCAGGTTTATTCTCCAACGGAGTCATCTTCTCCTACCGGTTTATTCTTACAATCATCATCCCCAGCGGAAATGAAGAACTCTACTCTTCAAACATCAGCCCAGGATTCAACGAACTTCCCGACATTCGTCAAGGATTTACTTTCCCAGACGAAATACAATCATAAACATTTCATATTTTATACATCATGCTTACGTACATAATAAAGTGCATAGGACACTATCTCATTTTGAACATTCATAAACATTTCACATTTCATACATCCTGCTTACATACATGATAAAGTGCATACATGCATTTCATACATCATGACATTGCATACAACTAATGTTTCGCCTTTTCAGGAAAAGGTCAATCAAAAGATGATTACTATCAACTGTCGCAGTTCCAGATTCGATTCCTGTATCTAGCCAGGGCATATCTGTGAGTAATTGATTGTAGATTCGATACCTGTATCCATCCAGGGCATATCTGCAAGAAGAGTTTAGAGATTCGATTCCTGTATCCAGCCAGGGCATATCTGTAGACGACTAGTTCCAGATTTGATACCTGTGTCTAGCCAGGGCATATCTGTGAGTAATTGATTATAGATTCGATACCTGTATCTAGCCAGGGCATATCTGCATGAAGAGTTTAGAGATTCGATACCTGTATCTAGCCAGGGCATATCTGTAGACGACCGATTCCAGATTCGATACCTGTATCCAGCCAGGGCATATCTGTGAGTGATTGATTGTAGATTCGATACCTGTATCCAGCCAGGGCATGTCTGCATGAAGAGTTTAGAGATTCGATACCTGTATCCAGCCAGGGCATATCTGTAGACGACCGATTCCAGATTAGATACCTGTATCTAGCCAGGGCATATCTGTGAGTAATTGATTGTAGATTCGATACCTGTATCTAGCCAGGGCATATCTGCATGAAGAGTTTAGAGATTCGATACCTGTATCCAGCCAGGGCATATCTGTAGACGACCAATTCCAGATTCGATACCTGTATCCAGCCAGGGCATATCTATGAGTGATTGATTGTAGATTCGATACCTGTATCTAGCCAGGGCATGTCTACATGAAGAGTTTAGAGATTCTATACCTGTATCCAGCCAGGGCATATCTGTAGACGACCAATTCCAGATTCGATACTTGTATCTAGCCAGGGCATATCTGTGAGCGATTGATTGTAGATTCGATACCTGTATCTAGCTAGGGCATATCTGCATGAAGAGTTTGAAGATCAACACCTGTAACAGGCCAGGAAACCATCTTTCTTTCTCAAGTACGCAAGTTCTCTCTAAGGAATCTCTTACGCGATCGACACCCCCGATGGCATCTTTAAGCCCATCTCCACCACTATCCATTACATTTCCAAATGGCATCTATAACCCCATTCCCGACAAGGTTCTGTCACACTTCCAGATGGCATCTATAAGCCCATCCTCCTATCCATCATCTTTCCAAATGGCATCTGTAAGCCCATTCCCGACATCACATTGCTGATATTCTACTATGCGAGTGCAAATTTCTGGGCACTCTAGTGTTCAATCATCTTCCACCTTTGGATCACGAAAGGCACGCAAGCCAATCTACATCCTCAGGTCTAAGAAGATTGAACAGGGGCAACTGTTGTACCCCAAAATTTTCCCTCCCATATTCTTCAAGGTTTGTCAAGAGTCATCCTCAAATGGTTCAAGACTTCTCAAGGGTTGCACAGTCCTAACATCTCCTAAGCCAGTCAAAAGCTAGGGTTTTGGTTCTTGCAAAGAATTTGAGATTTTCAATGGTACAATCAAGTCTCATATGCCTAGATACATTGTCAAGCACCTACGTGTCAAGTCTCAAGTCTCACAGCATCAAATTGCACAGTCAAAAGCCCTATTTGGTTCACAATCAACTGCAGGGGCAAAATGGTCATTTGGCAGTCAAAAGTCAAAATTTTTGGTCAACATCTTATTTTGAGCTCAAAATCATCATTTGATCAAGTCTTGATCATGATTCCACAAGCATGGCTCAAAAATCATCAAGATGCAAAAGTTTATATTTTTGGACAGCAGAAAAGTCAACTGTAAGTTGACCAAGGCATAACTTTTTCATGGTTCATCAGAAAAATCCCATCCAATGCTCATTTTAAAGGGGATGACATTTCCTACAACTCATATTCACATTCCAAGTCCAAGAAATTCTCTCACAAAAAGTTATCAATTTCTACATTATAGGTCAATTTCAAAAGTCAACAAAAATGCACTTTAAGTCAAAGACAATAACTTGAGATCGGTAAGTCAAAATGACATGGGACCAAAGGCATTGGTTAGATGACTTCAAGACCTTTCCAAAATGTCCAAGAACATGTTCATATTATCAAAATTGAGCAAGATATGCATTGGAGAAGTTGGGAAATTTTTGTGAATTTGCAAAAGTCAACTTTGCTCAAAACACATCATTTTTGCTAATGGGCCTCAAATTCCTTCTTGAATCTTTACCCAAAGCATATGCACCACCCATCAAGCCTATTTGAGTTTATTTTCTTATTTTTATTAATTAATTGGATTTTTTATTAATATTAATTCATTTAATTGATTTTAAATATAGGAAATTCAAAGATATGGTTTTCAAATCTTTTTGTGAAGCAAATAAACTCAGGGCAAGCTGGCAAATTCGTGTATCAATCAAGGACATCAAAATCTCCATGTTTGGCAAGTTTTGTCAATCAAAAAGATTGGAAAATATTTGATTTTCAATCAAATATTGAAATCATAGTGCCATGGATCTTTGACCAAGATTGTACCCTAATTCCATTCTACTACATATGCTGAACCTAACCCTAATGCCTGGAACGTGAAAATTCTGCAAGAAAGGCCATAACCAATTCCAAAAAATATCAAAGAAACTTGAAAACTGAATTCTACTTTCCACGCCAATTCAAAGCCTTTTATTGTTTCCAATACATTGCTGGAGGTGTAAGGAACCTATTGCAATCAAATTCGCGTGCCAAAGCTCAAGAAAACGCTCTACACAGACCCACGGTTTGAACAATTTTTCCAAAATCATATACTTTGATTCATGCATATTTAACATCTCTTGTTGATTGTTTTGTGTTCATAAGGACTGTACGAAGCTTTTGGTATAAGATAATTGGATTAAGATGCCCTGAAACAGAAATCACCATTGATGAAACTTAGGGTTTCGAAGCTTTCAAATTAGGGCTTTACAGCCCAGGAAAAATTAAGCTTGGAAAGACCTATGGTTGAATTCTTCAAGGCCAGACGAATCAAACCCCATGCTCGCGAACAATTTCTATTTAACGTACGCCTAATCGCTATTAATCGTGCTTGCAGGTCGTGGGGGTTAAAAACCCCCGCTAATTGTTTTTGTTTTACAGGGAATCTGGGGAAGACGAAGGACGTGTTGGCTTGTGATTGGAGCGTTCAAACGAACGCGCGCTTTTTTCTCTTTCCAGCATAATTATTGTTTTCATATATTAATTCCATTATCCATTATATTTACAAATGCGCGCAAACGGTGGAGTGGTGGATGTGCTGTCTATTGATCATTGGGACCTGGGTTCGATTCCCAGGTCCCCCAAAACAATTATTTGCTATTTTCTGATGCATGTTCATGTGCAGCTTTCCAGGGGTGGTGCACCATGTGCCTCCAGCGATAGAAAGGGACCTGGATAACCACAGATAGAAAGGGTGCTAACACCTTCCGTTTCTATAATCTACCTCCCGAACCGAGAAACATCTCGAAAAGGAATTTTGCTGTGCTTTTGTCCTTTCCTTGTTGGAGAACATAAAAGACGGTGGCGACTCTTGCTTACCGCGACATTTCGCGAACCAGCATTCTAAAACAGTCAGTTCTATTTCCACCGATCACAGGATCCATGCTTCACAGTGTCTTGAATTGTTGATTGACTATTATCCGGTCAGTTTTCAGGCTTCATAGCTTCTTAGTATCGATTTGACTGGACCAGAGAAAGGTCTTGGATTTTTTTCAGTTGGGATAGAAATCTTAGTATCGATTTGACTAAACCAGAGAAAGGTCTCGGATTAACTTTGACTGGCATAATAATCAGGAGAATCTTAGTGTCGATTCAACTGATCCAAACGAAAGTCTTGATATATCTTCCACTGGAATGGTAATCAGAGAGATCTTAGTGTCGACCTGTCTGACCCAGGGAAAATCTTGGGTTAACTTTGACTGGCATAGTGATCAAGAGAATCTTAGTAGCGATTCAACTGACCCAGACAAAAGTCTTTGAATATCTTCAACTGGAATAGTAATCAGAGAGATCTTAGTGTCGACATGTCTGACCCAGTGAAAATCTTAGGTTAACTTTAACTGGCATAGTAATCAGAAGAATCTTAGTAGCGATTCAACTGACCCAGACGAAAGTCTTTGTACATTTTCCACTGGAATGGTAATCAGAGATATCTTAGTGTCGACCTGTCTGACCCAGGGAAAATATTAGGTTAACTTTGACTGGCATAGTAATCAGGAGAATATTAGTAGCGATTCAACTGACCCAGATGAAAGTCTTGGTACATTTCCACTGGAATGGTAATCAGAGAGATCTTAGTGTCGACCTGTCTGACCCAAGGAAAATCTTAGGTTAACTTTGTCTGGCATAGTAATCAAGAGAATCTTAGTAGTGATTCAACTGACCCAAACGAAAGTCTTGGTACATCTTCCACTGGAATGGTAATCAGAGAGATCTTAGTGTCGCCCTATCTGACCCAGGGAAAATCTTGGGTTAACTTTGACTGGCATAGTAATCAGGAGAATCTTAGTAGCAATTCAACTGACCTAGACGAAAGTCTTGGTACATCTTCGACTGGAATGGTAATTAGAGAGATATTAGTGTCAACCTGTCTGAACCAGGGAAAATCTTGTGGGGATATCTTTCTGAGGAAAGTCCTGGAATAGCCCTTCATTAGACGTATCTTGTTGATTTAATCTTTTCCCTGAAAGGTAAAGAGTTAGTCGTATGCAATGTCACGATGTATGAAATGCATTGTGATGATGTTCTCAAAATAAATGAGATTGTGCCGTATGCAATATGTATATGCATGCCATTATGTATGAATATGGGATGCTATTGCGGTGATTTTAGTTGGGGAAAATAAATCCCGGACTGCTACTGAAGAGCATTAGGAAGCTAAATTATGTATTTCCACTGGGGATGTTAAATGGAGATAACTATGCTAGGGATTTACCCCTTTCTGTTTGCAAATATTCTTTCGGGGAGAGACTCTTCCTGAGAATAAATCTACGGGGAATATCTCTATTTGTGAGAGGAGATGCCTTGCTGGAAGATTTTGCCTATTCGGAGAAATAAACTCCGCTGGGGGATGAACTTCCATAGCTGGAGGAATAAACTCTGTTGAGGATCGAGTTTCATATTCAGAGAAACAAACTCTGCTCGGGAGGAGGTTGCGCAGTCAGAGAAATAAACTCAGCTCGGGAGAAAGCTTTATAAACAGCTTGCGATTATAAAACTCAGCCATGGAATATAGATATCGACTTTTTGAAGGAACTTGGATGGGGAAAGTAACTCATGTTTAGGGAAGCAGGGATCAAAAAATTTGGTTTCCTCTACTCTGTGGGGAACATAGACGTCACGGGGGTGCATGTAATGGTGACTGTCTCTGCCCCTGTACCTGATGGAAGGAGTAATTGTCGGAATTACAAATTGTTTTTTAGATTTTGCCCCGTTCCTTAAGTCATGACCAACTGTCTTTCCGTTTCTTATGCAAATATTTATGAATAGGAATCATATTTAAATCCATATGTCAAGAGTAAATCATTGGACGTTTTTTCAAAACAAAACAGAAAAAAGAAAAAAAAACAAATGGTTATGTAAAAATGACTTGTATTAAATTCTGAAGTCTGCCTATAACAGGCGTTGTGTACAAAGAGGCTGACGTTCTAGTAGGAGAACGTCGTCGTGAGAGTGAAGACTATACAAAATAGTGTACAAAGAGAAGAAAAACAACTATGTGTAATAATCCCATTGAGTTTAAATTCTGCTATTGTCGCTATGTCTTCGAGCATCTCATCACTTTTTACTTGTCCGAAGCTGACTGGATTGATCGGTGCCATTTAAGCTTGATAGTTAATACTGAAGTCTGGTCGCAAGGCGATCTAATGGGACATAATGATACGCTTCAAATCCATAACTTTTGCCTGGACTGCCCTTTCGGGTTTTCAGTCCACGGGATACCTTTTTTTTGCCAAAGCCGCCTTTTCAGGTTTTCGACTTACCAGGTGTACATATATTTTTTTGTTTTCATCCCTGATTTTTGCCCGAACCCTTTTGGTTCACCGGGATGCCCTTATTTTTGCCTAGGCCAGTCAACCTAGCAGGTCTTATTCATGCGTAGTATCTTTTCACTATGTCCGTATTAACAGGGTGAGGAATGTCGTCACCATCCATGGTGGTTAGAATCATGGCTCCACCAGAAAATATGCTTTTGATCACAAATGGCCATTTGTATGTGGGAGTCCATTTTCCCCCGGGATCACCTTGCGACAGTATGATGCGCTTGATCACTAGATCCCCGACTTGATACACTTGGCGTCTGACCTTTTTGTTGAATGCCTTGATCATCCGTTTTTTGATACATTTGACCATGACAGACAGTAGTAAGTATTTTCTCATCAATCAGATTCAGTTGATCAAGTCGAGTCTGGATCCAATCATCTTCGTTCAAACCCGCCTCCTTCATGATTCTCGGAGAAGGGATCTGGACCTCAATAGGCAGGATAGCCTCCATACCATATACCAAAGAGTAGGGTGTTGCCCCTGTAGATGTTTGCGCAGAGGTGCGATAACCATGAAGAGCAAATGGTAACATCTCATGCCAGTCTTTGTATGTCACTGTCATCTTCAGTATGATTTTCTTAATGTTTTTGTTAGCAGCCTCCACAAAGCCATTCATCTTCGGCGGGTAAGGGGATGAATTATGGTGCTGGATCTTGAACTGTTTGCAGAGTTCGATGATCATCGTATTGTTGATATTCGTACCATTGTCAGTGATGATTCTCTCTGGCACACCGTACTGACAAATCGGGTTATGCTTGATAAACCGTGCCATAACATTCTTGGTAACACTAGAAAAAGAGGAAGTTTCAACCTACTTCGTGAAATAATCGATGACCACCAGGATGAAGCGATGCCCATTGGAAGAGGTGGGTCTAATTTCTCCGATCATGTCAATGCCCCACATTGCAAAGGGCCAAGGAGCCGTCAAGACGTTCAAAGGGATCGGAGGTACATGCACCTTATCAGCATAGATCTGGAATTTGTGATAAGTTCAGGAATGCTGATAGCAATCTGCTTCCATAGTGGACTAATAGTATCCTGCCCATAGGATCTTTTTAGCCATGGAATGTCCACTTGAATGGGTTCCAAAGGTACCTTCATGTATATCTGTCATAGTCCTCTCTACTTCGCTCTTGTCTATGCACCGAAGTAAAGTAGAGTCATGGTTGCGCTTGTAGAGGATTCCATTACTGAGGAAGAACTTTGCGGCGAACCTTCTCAAAAACTTCTTATCATTAAAAGATGACCACTCGGAATATTCTTGAGCCTCGAGATACCTCTTCACTTCATAGAACCAAGGTTTGTCTGCTACTTCTTCAGTGTCAATCTCATAGCAGTATGCTGGTTCATCCAACCTCTCGATGGTAATTCAGGGAGCCTCGTTATCCCACTTCATTTTGAACATATATGACATGGTAGCTAGTGCGTCCGCTAACTGATTCTCTTCTCGTGGAAAATGTTCAAAGGTGACCTCTTCAAATTGTGGAAGCAATGACAACACATGTTCTTTGTACGGGATGAGATTTGGGTGCTTCGTATCCCACTCTCCTTTAATCTGACTTATTACCAGAGCTGAATCCTGGAAAATGCTCAAGAACTTGATCCTCAGGTCAATAGCAAATTTGAGACCCATGATGCACGCTTCATACTCCGCCATGTTTTTGGTACAGTTGAAACATAATCTGGCAGTGAAAGGAGTATTACAACCTTCAGGAGATATAATTACAGCACCAATGCCATTGCCGAGGGCATTTGAGGCTCCATCAAAAACCATAATCCATCGGGATCCTTCTTTAGGTCCTTCGTCTGGTCCAAGTTCTTCATAGTCAGTCACTACTATAATATTCTCGTCCGAAAACTCAAAATTCATTGACTGGTAGTCATCCACGGCCTGATGAGCCAAATGATCAGGTAGTACACTTCCCTTGATTGCTTTTTGGGTCGTGTATTGGATGTCATATTCAGTCAAGATCATTTTCCATCTTGCTATTCTTCTGGAGAGTGCGGGCTTCTCGAAGATGTACTTGATTAGATCCATCTTAGATATCACCAAAGTAGTGTGGGTCAACATATATTGTCTCAGTTGGCGAGCAGCCCATGCCAAAATGCAGCAAGTTTTCTCGAGCAGTGAGTATCTTGTTTCAAAGTTGGTAAACTTTTTGCTATGGTAGTATATTGCGTGCTCTTTTCGACCAGACTCGTCATGCTGCCCCAGCACACACCCCACTGAATTATCTAGCACTGTTAAGTACATTATCAAAGGTCTTCCTTCAATCGGAGGCATCAGAATTGGTGGTTCTTGAAGGTATTCTTTGATTCTTTCAAAGGTATTCTGGAATTCGTCATTCCATTTTACCACATGATCTTTCTTCAGGAGCTTGAAGATTGGCTCACAAGTAGCAGTTAAATGGGAAATGAACCTGGCAATGTAACGTAGTCATCCCAAAAAGCCTCTGACCTCCTTCTCAGTGCGTGGAGCCGATATCTCTTGTATGGCCTTCACATTTTCAGGGTCTACCTGAATGCCCTTGTCACTGACAATGAAACCTAGCAGTTTACCAGACCTTACCCCGAAGGTGCACTTGTTTGGATTCAACCTCAGCTTGTATGTCTTCAACCTATCAAATAGCTTTTCTAAATGAACAAGGTGCTCTTCCTCAGTTTGAGACCTGACTATCATGTCATCCACATATACCTCTATCTCATGGTGAATCATGTCATGAAATAAGGCGACCATGGATCGCTGATAGGTTGCCCCGACATTCTTTAATCCAAACGGCATCACTTGGTAGCATAAAGTGCCCCATTGCGTGACGAAGGTTGTCTTCTCCATGTCTTCGGGTGCCATCTTGATCTGATTGTAACCATAGAAACCATCCATGAAGGAAAAGATCTTGTGATGTGCAGTGTTATTAATCATAACGTCAATGTGGGGGAGCATAAAGTCATCCTTGGGGCTCGCCCTGTTCAAATATCTGTAGTCCACACACATCCATGGATCAAAGTGAGTTTTTGCCAAATTCAAACCTTCGATCTCCCTAACCACAAATGATTTTGGAGATTTCTTGGACATTTTGGAAAGCTTGTAACATTCTCTGCAATCCATCTTTGAAATGAATTTTGAGATTCCAAGTGGAACTATGTGAAAAATGGTCATGAAGATAGGTCAAAATCCTGCCTAAGCTAGGGTAAAATTTTACTAAGTTAAAAGTTTCATGGACCCTTGTTCCAAAAATCATAACTTGAGATCCAAGCTTCTTTTGAGAAAACTTTTTGAATTAAAGTTGTATATTTTGTAGAGGACTACAACTTTCATGTTGGAAGTTTTGTTTGAATCTAATTTCATCATGGTGAAAATGTTGGGCAAAGTTGGGAAAAAATAAGAAAATTTCATAACTTAGAAAAATTCTAAGTTATGAAATTTTTCAATCTTAAACCCTAATTTGCAAAATTAGGTTTCTTGATGAACAAGTTTCATTTTTTGACTCATCTTGATGAAAAATGACCCTTGGCACTTGATTTTGACCAAAAAGTCAAAGTTTGACTTTTCAGTGTATAGTTGATTCTTGATCAGTTGACTAGAAAATTCATCTGTCAATCCAATGCAATTGAGATCTTTTGAACCTTGTGAATAGGTCAAGATGATGCCATTGAGTCCTTGAATCCATGCTTGAACCCAATTTTCCACTGGCTAGGTGAAAAATCAGAAATTGCTCTTATACAGTCAAAACTCTAAAAATGACCATTTTGCCCTTTTGATGATCTGATCAAATTTTTTTAGGATTTGTGATCCAAACTTGATCAAATGGTTTATATTAGCCTATAATGTTGATTTGGATCAAAAATTGTGAGGTTTGACTATAAATTGGCCACAATTGACTTTTTCCCCAATACAATTGATTTCTAGGTCAACTGTCCAATTGACTGGGCAAAAATTTGATTCAAGGCTTGAAACTTGGTAGAGGCAATCTTATAGGTCCAACATGAAGTATGAAATTCACTTTGAGCATTGAAAGTCCAAAAATCCCTGTGCAAACTCAAACCCTAATTTAGGTCATCAGTGCAAGGAGATGTCTTGAGTAGAGCAAAACCCTAATCCTGTCTGGAGTTCAAAGATTCTTGTGAGGGGAAATCTTGATAAAATGAGAGGGAAAATTTTGGGGTACAACAGATGCCCCTGTTCAATCTTCTTGAACCTGAAGAGTTAGATTGGCGAGTTTGCCTTTCGTGACTCGAAGGTAAAAGATGATTGGACACTAGAGTGCCCATAAATTTGCACTCGTCAAAATGTAGCCGAGGGAATAGGCTTAAAGATGCCATTTGGAGATGGTAGAATCTTGATGGAGATGGGCTTAAAGATGCCATCCAAGACTGTTTGTTGAAAATCAGGAGAATGAACACCAGAATGGTATCCGTATCTGGAACGTATCTGAGTTGTATCTGGAGATTGGGTTCGTGTGAGCAAAAGAATGGCGTCCGTGTCTGGAGCGTATCCGAGCTGTAACTGTATTTGATTCTTGAATGAATATCAGAATGACTGCCATGTCTGGAGTGTATCTGTATTGTATTTGGATTCTGAATGGGCGACAGAAAAAAATCTGTGTATGGAGCATCTCTGGGCTGGGGATAAATTCCGAATGAGTGACATAATGGCAATTGTGTCTGGTGCGTATCTGGACTGTATCTGAAATTGAGACATGTATGAGTAGCAGAATGACTTCTGTGTCTGGAGTGTATCTGAACTGTAACTGGGATCTGAATAAGTGACAGAATGACTTTCGTGTCTGGAGTGTATCTGAACTTGACGTTAATAGTTGAATCTGAATGAGAAATAGAATGGCTTATGTGTCTGGAGCGTGTCTAATCTGTATCTGATTGCTGAAGTCTGAATGAGTAGTAGAATGATCGTCGTGTTTGGGGTGTATCCATACTGTATCTGAATAATAGATCCGAATGAGTAACAGAATGACTTCCATGTCTTGGAGTGTATCCGTACTGTATCTGAAATCTTTGAATATTTGTTAAAGATAGCTTTTAATCTCATCCTGAAAAGGGTAAAATGTTAGTTAAAACACAAAGTTATGTTGCATGACATGTATGATGCAATAAAATGTGCTTTATCAATGTTTATGATATATGAATGTAATGGATGCGCGTGTAAGCTGATTAGCTATCTTGCTGAGGAAAATATATCCTTGATAGCTGGAGATAATGAAATCTTTGACTGCTACCAGGGAAAATAAATCCTTGACCGCTATTGGAGATTCAAAATCTTTGATTGTTGAGAATGAGAAATCTTTGGACCACTGTTGGGGATAGGAAATCCTTGGTGACTTGTGGGGATTAACAAGAACTTTGACAACTTCTGTGGGGATGTGAGAATCCTTCATGACTTTCCTGGGGAATAAGGAAAACTCTAACGATCTCTACTGGGGAATTGAAACCTGGGAGGCTTCAACTGGAGAAATGAGACCGATAATCTTCGATCTGCTGGGAAACAACTCTGTAGGGAGAATGTTTATTTTGTGGAAGAGTTTTCAAGAGCTGGAGTTGTATGCCAACACTCTGAGGAATTATCCGAAGCTGTTGTCTGGTTTCTAAGATAACTTGTAAGGGAATCTTCTGATTTCAAGACAAATCTCTGGGGAATTGGAGGAAACTGATGGTCTTCCACCGGGGTTTAAGGGTTGAAGTTTTGGACTTAGTTAGGGAAGAAAGTTTTATCTTCACTGAGGGTTTACAGTTCAAAGTTTTCTGGCTCCGCTGGGGATTGGGAGTTTGGAAGCTTAGTTCTGATGGGGATTTTGAAACTTAACTCCACTGGGGATATGTATTTCAAGGCTATAGCTCGGCTGAGGATTTCTCCTGGAATAGCCCAAAGACGTTTTCCCATACTTTCAATCTGTCAGTAATTATTCTTTCTCATTTCGTTTTATTTGTAAGCAGTGATTATATTCAAATGCATATGCTCATTTAATAGATCATTGGACGTTTTCAAATAAAACACAAGTGTAAAGAAAAATAAATGGCAAATAGTTTTCTGCACTTTGAAGTATCTTTGTATTAACTTTGTGTAATTATTTTGTACAAAGGAGACAAACATCCTAGTAAGAGAATGTTGTCATAAAATTGAGAAAAAATTATACAAAGAAAGATGGCTATGTGTGACAATTCCATGGGGTTCCCATTCTGCTATAGCCTTCATAACTCTAAGTGTCTTGTCCATTCGTTGCTTCGTCCGCTGATGATTGGATTGATCAGAAGCTTGGAGTTTGTCCGTGAAGAGATTATCTTTAAAGTGATCCGACGAGACATAGTCATATGCTTTATTTCCCTAACTTTTGCCTGGACCGCCCTTTCGGGTTTTCAGTCCACCGGGAAACCCTTTTTTGCCCAAGTCTCCCTTTTGGGTTTTCAACTTGCCGGGTGTACATATTTTTTTTATTTATCCCTAATTTTTGCTTGAACCTCCCTTTCGGGTTTTCGATTCACTAGGACGCCCATTTTTTCCCAAGTCGCCCTTTCGGGTTTTCAACTTGTCGGGTCGTTTATGCGTAGTATCTTTTAACTATATCTGCGTTCGCAGGGTGCGGCAGGTCATCACCGTCCATGGTGGTCAGGATCATTGCCCCACCAGAAAAGATGTTTTTGATCACAAATGGTCCTTCGTAAGTAGGAGTCCATTTTCCCCTGGGATCACTTTGCGGCAAGATGATTCGCTTGATTACAAGGTCCCCGACTCGATATACATGTCTCTTGACTTTCTTGTTGAAGGCCTTGATCATACGTTTTTGATACGCCTGACCATGGCAAACAGCGGTAAGTCGCTTTTTGTCAATCAAGTTAAGTTGATCAAGCCGGGTTTGAATCCAATCGTCTTCATTCAAACCATCATCTTTCATAATTCTCAAGGAGGGAATCTGAACTTCGATAGGTAAAACAGCTTCCATATCGTATACCAAAGAAAAGGGTGTTGCCCCAGTTGAAGTGTGTGTCGTGGTACGGTACCCGTGCAAAGAAAACGGTAACATATCGTGCCAGTCCTTGTAGGTGAATGTCATCTTTTGAATGATCTTCTTGATATTTTTGTTCGCGGCTTCGACAACACCGTTCATCTTAGGCTGATAGGGAGATGAATTGTGATGTTGAATCTTGAACTGCTCGCACAGAGCGGTGATCATAGTATTGTTTAAATTTGTACTGTTGTCAGTGATGATCCTGTCGGGGATACCATACTGGCATATGAGGTTCTGCTTGATGAAGCGGGCAACCACATTCTTTGTAACGGAGGCGAAGGAAGTTGCCTCAACCCACTTGGTAAAGTAATCAATAGCCACCAAGATGAAACGATGTCCATTGGATGTTGTAGGCTTGATCTCTCCAATCATGTCAATTCCCCACATCGCGAATGGCCAAGGAGCTGTTAAGACATTGAGAGGAACTGGAGGAATATGTACCTTGTCAGCATAGATTTGGCATTTGTGACAAATACGGGAATGTTGATGACAATCAGCTTCCATGGTAGACCAGTAGTAGCCTGCCCGTAGAATCTTCTTAGCCATCGTATGACCGCTTGAGTGGGTGCCGAAGGTGCCATTATGTAGTTCAGCCATGATCTGCTCAGCTTACACCTTGTCCACACAACGGAGTAGGACACAATCCAGATTGCACTTATATAAGATACCATTGCTCAGAAAGAATTTGGCCGCGAACCTCCTTAAGAACTTTGTATCATTGACTAAAGCTCCTTCAGGGTATTCTTATACTTCGAGATACCTTTTGTCGTCATGAAACCAAGGTCGGTCCACTACTTCTTCGGTATTAATCTCGTGACAATGTGCAGGTTCGTCCATTCATTCAATGGTGATTTGAGGAGCCTCATTATCCCAATTAAGTTTAAACATGGATGACATTGTAGCTAGCGCATCTGCCAACTGATTTCCTTCTCACGGGAAGTGCTCAAAGGTAATCTGCTCGAAATGTGGTAACAATGTCAGGACATGTTCTTTGTAAGGGATGAGGTTTGGATGTTTAGTATCCTACTCTCCTTTGATTTGACTGATAACCAAATCTGAGTCCCCAAATACAATCAAATATCTGATTCCTAAGTCAATAGCAGCCTTGAGACCAAATATACAAGCTTTATACTCGGCCATGTTGTTGGTACAGCTGAAACAGAGTCTAGCGGTGAAAGGTGTATGGCAACCTTCTGGAGAGATGATTACCGTGCCGATACCATTCCCGAGTGCGTTGGAGGCACCATCAAAGTACAGAGTCCATCGGGATCCTTGTTCAGGTCTGTCATACGGTCTGTTTTCTTCAATGTTTCTCAAAGTCATGATATCCTCGTCGGGGAAGTCGAACCTCATAGATTGATAATCTTAGACAACTTGATGGGCCAGATGATCGGCTAGCACACTCCCCTTTATAGATTTTTGGGTCGTGTACTGTATATCATATTCGGTGAGGATCATCTGCCATCTAGCGATTCTTCCAGATAAAGCAGGCTTCTCGAAGATGTACTTTATCGGATCCATCTTAGAGATCAATAAAATGGTATGTGTCAACATATACTGCCTTAGCCGGCGAGCAGCCCATACCAAAGCGCAGCAAGTTTTCTCTAGCAGTGAGTAGCGAGTCTCACAGTCGGTAAACTTTTTGCTAAGGTAATAA
This sequence comes from Vicia faba, assembly GCA_948472305.1. NCBI lineage: Eukaryota > Viridiplantae > Streptophyta > Magnoliopsida > Fabales > Fabaceae > Vicia > Vicia faba. The sequence continues at coordinate 27,655,659 of OX451739.1, forward strand.
ATGGCATGCTCTTTTCGGCCAGACTCATCATGTTGGCCCAATATGCACCCCATTGAATTCTCCAGGACAATCAGATACATGATTAAAGGTTTTCCTTCGACGGGTGGCATCAAGATAGGAGGTTCCAGCAAATACTCCTTGATTTTATCGAAAGCAACTTGACATTCATTATTCCATTTAACCACCTGATCTTTCTTCAACAGCTTGAAGATTGGTTCACAGGTAGATGTTAGGTGACAGATGAACCTTGAAATGTAGTTTAGGCGTCCCAAGAAACCTCTGACCTCTTTTTCAGTGCGAGGGGCAGGCATTTCTTGTATAGCTTTGACTTTGGCAGGTCAACCTCGATGCCTTTATTACTGACGATGAATCCCAAAAGTTTGTCGGACCTGACTCCGAAAATGCACTTGTTAGGGTTCAGTCTGAGCTTGTACTCTTTCAATCTGACAAACAGCTTTTGTAGATGGTCGAGGTGTTCTTCTTCTGTCTGTGAACGGGCTATCATGTCATCTACGTAGACTTCAATCTCATGATGTATCATGTCATGAAACAAAGCCACCATGGCTCACTGATAGGTTGCCCCGACATTCTTCAGTCCGAATGGTATCACTTTATAGCAGAAGGTACCCCACTGTGTAACAAAAGTAGTCTTCTCCATGTCTTCAGGGGCCATTTTGATCTGGTTGTACCCTGAAAATCCATCCATGAAAGAGAATACCTTGTGTTGAGTTGTGTTGTCAACCAAGTTGTCAATGTGTGGTAGTGGAAAGTCATCTTTAGGGCTAGCCCTGTTTAAGTCTCTGTAATCCATGCACATTCTCACTTTTCCGTCCTTCTTAGGCCCGGGCACAATGTTAGCAACCCATTGTGGATAGGAAGTAACAGCAAGAAAGCCAGCATTGAACTGCTTCGTCACTTCAGCTTTGATCTTTTCAGACATGTCGGGCCTCATGCGGCGAACTTTCTGTTTAATTGGTGGGCAGTCTTCTCTCGTAGGGAGACGGTGAACCACAATATCTGTATCCAGTCCGATCATGTCTTCATAGGACCAGGCGAAGATCTCAACATATTCATTCAACAGCTAAACTAAGCGCTCTTTGACACTTGGCTCCAGGTTGGCACCCACTTTAACCTCTTTTCTGTCTTCGGCAGTACCCAAGTTGATAGTCTCTAACAACTCCTCGTGAGGTAGAATATCCCTTTCTTCCTGTTGCAAAAGTCTGGCCAACTCTCCAAGCACTTCACAGTCTTCATCACCTTCGTACTCGACATGATTGACCAGATATTCAGAGTCACTGAAGGCCATAGCAGAATTGTTACCCATGGAATCCGGAGTGGATGGGTACCTGCATTTTGTGAGTGTGGGTGTGTGTAAGGGATTTCCATCTTTAAACAAATAAAAATGAAAAAATAAAGAAGATGAACACAAAAGTTTATATATGAAAACATCCATGATTCATTAAAAATGGCATATGAAAATGAAGAATCAAAACCCTTACAAATGGACCTAGATGCCCCGGGTAAGGCATAAGGCAAAAAGTGTACGAATTATTTAAAAATTATTACAGACCAACAGAAAATGTTCAAAAGATAAATTACTGGTTGATGAAAGTAATGGGAACGAAGTCTTTCGCCTCCCAGTTGTTCAGTCCTCCTTCAATGGTTGGAAAGATCCAGTCTTCAAAATTGCTTTCTTCTTCATCATCCTCTAAAGCATGAACTCCATGATGAGTGATTTGTAATGGCGGTCCTCCAGCCCGGGAGCGACGCACTGTCTTCTGACTAGCAGCAGTGAAACCCAAGCCGAACTTATCTGTCTTGTAAGGAAAATCTGGCAGTTGACCCCATATTGTGCTTCCTCCTTCCTTGATCACAGCCTCCACATCTTTAAGGGATGACATCCAGGACACATGTTTGGTAATGATGGGCACAGAAGTCATTGTCTTTGCTACCGCAACTTCAGGAGAAACCTCTTCAAAGTGCTGAAAGGGGGTCTCGATGAATTCACCGTCTAATTCAACATAGCGGAATGAATTCAGATGGCTTATCATATACTCCTCCTCGCCACGAACTGTCATAATTTTCCCCTGGACAGGGTACTTAAGCTTTTGATGCAGGGTAGATGTAACAGCTCCAGCATAATGAATCTATGGTCTTCCTAACAGACAAGAGTAGGAGGGACGGATATCCATGACATAAAATATGGAGTTGAAAGTTTCCGTACCCACTTTAATTGGGATATCCACCTCTCTGTGGACCATCCTCTTAGAACCGTCAAAGGCTCTTACATGATGTTGTTGGGCTTCAAAATTAAACCTTCACAGTCCAATCTGTCCAAAGCTTTCTTAGGCAAGACATTTAAAGACGACCCGGTATCAACCAGAACGTGAGCAAGAGTGGTCCCTCTGCACTCCACCGAGACATGCAGCGCATCATTATGCTTGCTTCCCTTAGATGTTAGATCGGCATCAGAGAAGCCAAGACCATTGTCGGCTGTAAGGCTGGCTACACACTCTTGAAACTGATCCGCAGAATTTTCTTGAGGCACGTGCACCGTCTTCAGGAATTTGATCAAGGCTTTGGCATGAGCCTCAGAACAGAGCAATAGGGCCAGAATAGAGATTTTTGAAGGGGTTTTCCCCAGTTGTTCTACGACATCATAGTCGCTTTTCTTAATTATCTTTAAAATCTCCTCCATTTCCTGACGGACGCTTCTTGGATCCCCTTACCTTTATCAGCAATAACAGCAGAGGGTACAGCAGAGGGAGTTATGATTTCTTCAATTACTAGAGTTCGTACAGATGCGTTGTCGGGCCCCGGAGTAACCTTAGGAGCACTTGAGGGTCCGAAGACTGCCCTTGGAGGAGCAATCTCCGAAGAGAAGATTCTTCTGCTGCGGGTGATCTTACTTGTCCCCGCAATATTTCCTACGTCAGGAGTTTCTTCATCGGAGCTTTCTTCAACTGATTCGATCTGCTTAACACCGTGGTAGAAGATCTCTCCTTCATAATTCCACGGTATTGTCTTGTTGGACTTGTATGGGATAGGCCCCGGCATTATTATCTTCAGAGGTACAAACTTTGAATCGGGTGTAATCTTAACAGGTCTTTTGGAGACCTTGGAAAGATTGTCGAAAATGGTGATTATAGCAACATCATTGATTGGAGTATCAGAAGTAACAGGAATAACAGGAGTTTTCTTGAAGAGGATTTCTTGATTATCCATCAGGCATTGGATGCCTGACTTCAATAGCGGACAGTCGGATTGCAAGGTCGAACAAAGGTAACAATCTTTTTCACAGCCAGGGAAAATCCCGACTTTCAACAGATTCATCTTTATCTTGGAAACGGAGTCATTAAGTCATCAACAGTAGTAACATAAAGATATTCTACAATAGCATGGACATTGTGACCATGTTTTGGCATAGGAGCGGATATCACATTAGGTTTTTAGGGGGCATCAAAATCCACCTCCTTGGTATCTATTAAATCCTGGATCTTATTTTTGAGGGCCTAACAGTTGTTGGTGTCGTGCCCCACACTGTCCGAATAATATGCACATTTTGCATTTGAGTGATAGTAGGGAGAAGAGGTATTTGGGTTTTTCGGCGCCTCTTTCAATTTTGTAAGGTTTAACTTTAACAGATGAGGGAGAACCTGAGCAGGTGTCATATTGATCCAGGTGAATTGTCGTGCAGGCCTTTCCACCCTGGTTTGGTTAGCTCTGGGTTAACTCTTCGAGGTTGATCGGCTGCGGAGTTCTGAATCATCACAGCCCCCACCGCTGGTCGGCACTCCATTCTTCCTTGATTTCTCTGGGAGTAAACAGTTGATACCTATTTCTTGGCTGGAAAGGTCTTCTTGATAGCAGCGGAAGCAGATGCATCCTTCTGAATTTTACCGCTTTTAATGCCAACTTCGACTCTTTCACCAGTCAGAATTAACTCGGCGAACCCTGCAGATGAGCTCCCGATCAAGTGATTAAAGAATGGATCTGACAGGGTCCCTAAAAACATATCAACAAGCTCTCTTTCAGACAATGGTGGCTGCACCCTTCCAGCCAAATCCCGCCACTTATGGGCATACTCCTTAAATCCTTCATTAGAGACCATACCCATACTCTGTAATTGAGTACGAGTAGGTGCTAAATCTGCATTATATTGATATTGTCGATAGAAAGCAGCAGCCAAATCCTCCCAGTTATGTACATCAGATCTCTCAAGCTGATAGAACTAATCCAATTGCATACCTGACAAACTATCTTGAAAAAAGTGGACTGACAGATCCTTATCAGAAGAGTGAGGTTGGATCTTTCTGACGTAAGACCGCAGATGCATCTTCGGACAAGACAAACCATCGTATTTAGAAAATGTAGGCACCTTGAATTTAGGGGGAATGACAATCCCAGCAACCAACCCTAGTTCTTCGAAATACAGCCCAGGTACTCTTTGTACCTCCATGACTGCCATCCGATCTTCCAGATTCTTATACTTGTCATTTGCAGGAGGGTACTGCTGCTCAGAGTAATCTTCATCCTCTTCTTCTTCTTCTTCAGCCTCAGACTCGGAGGGCACTGCAGCTCCTTTTCCTTTGCAAACCCCCTTCATCAGACGTCGAGGGGAAATACAGGACCCTTCTAGGTTGGTTCTCAAATCTTCTTCCCAAAGTAGCTACACCCACTCTTTTTTTCTTTTTCTCCTTTTCTTTTTCCTTTTCCTTCTCTAACAGTGCTTTAAGGTCCTCTTGACCCTTTGCCAAGGTCATGAGGAGTTGTTGGAACTACGAATTATGTGCTTGCAGATCTTTGACCGTCTGCTCTATATCCATCTTGCTGAAATAAACAGCAGAGAGATAAGGAAACCTGGTGTGAAGACCTGTTTATGCATATGATGAATGATATGTATTCATGTAATGCATTCAAGGATTCAGAAATTCAAAGTTGTTGCAAACAAAAAAACACACGTCATATTAAGAAGAATTTTGTTAGTACATAAATGCCCCATGGGCAAAATACAAAATTCTAATGTAAAAAGACGTTGCGCATCCTCTTTGGCGCAATGTAGGTGTTAAGAGCCTGCACTTCGTGGAGTCAACGAGTAAGTTCCAAAACCTTCTTCTCACTGGCATAGAAGCTGGCTTTAAAAGTATTATGTTCTTCCTTGAGCTGTATCCAACTCTTTTGCAAATCTTCCAATGATGTTGGCATGTCAGGATGTAGGAGGGTGTATGGAACCTCTCCTTCCATAACAAGCTCTTTGATCATAGGCAGAATGTAGGGGTAAGGCATCATAAGACTCTGGGCGTGGGTTCGTACCCACTTGAGGTAAGGCTCAAGGGGGATGGAATTCTTGTGTCCCAGTGTCTTACTGTCCACTTTGTTGGGCATCTTCCAAGCTCGGATAAACCTTTGTCGAAGTCCTTGAGCGTCATTGTCGAAGTCAAAAACTAAGTCTGGAATCAGCATGTCATGAGGGCCATCCCTTCGGGCATACCCAAATTGTCTCAGAGCTAAGAAGGGGTTGTAGGTAATGCCTCCCCTAATGCCAAGTAGTGGGACATTAGGGAATTCTCCACAACGATGAATGATGATGACATTTTCTCTGGACCGAGAACACCAATGAACATCAGAATGTGTAAGAGTCATCAATCGTTGTGACCACCTCAAGCCTTGCTCATTCTTCAAGACTGGCTGGGGAAGGTGAGTAATAAACCACCTTTCTAGAAGAGGAGTGCAGCACATGAGAACACCTTTTTTCCTCATTGTTCGTGTGTAAAATGAGTGTAGGATGTCCCCAAGCAATGTAGGCACAGGATTCCGAGATATGAAAATCTTGACAGCATTCACATCTATAAGTTGATCAGGGTTTGGGAACAAGACCAACCCATATATGAGAAGTTCTACAATCTTTAAAAGCTTGCAGATCTAGAGAATTCCAGCAGTCTTGTGCCTTCTAAAACAGAAACTTTTCCAAGAAACCCTTGACACCACTTCTGGTTTCCCAATGACCTTTGATATCAGATGGTTGCAAGTGTAAGGCTTGAGCAACATCTTCAGGCTTTGGTTCTCTTTCCATACTGTTGTAGGGTAGTTGATGGAGAATAGGAATCCTCAGGAGTTGAAAACATTCCTCCAAAGTAGGCACTAGTTTGTAATCAGGAAATGTAAAGCAATGGTGTAGGGGGTCAAAGAACTGGAAGAGAACTTTCACCATGTCTTCTTTAATGTTGGAGTCGACCAAGTTGAGAAGTCTACCATGTCTTTCACTGAAGGGAGAATTCTCTGGAATCTTGGAAACAAGCTCCTTGAGTAGAGGAGGGATTCTCACAAGGTTGACCTGGATCGTTTTCCTGCGAAGAGATTCCATTACCTACAAAACAAGAACAAAGATGAAGATCCAAACCCTTGAAATGGTTAGTGGATGCATATGATGCTTTATGATGTTCATGATGTATGCAAAAGTATATGTACAAGCAAATCACACAAGATCCTAATTTCAGGCTTGCATGGGGTTTCATAGGTAAGTAACCTCTTGAAGTTAGTTAGCTCAACCTGTCCTACAAATAGTAACCGGGTTCTAAGGAGCTCAATATCACTGGATTATTTTCTGTGTTCATTGTTTCAGTTTAGCCACTTAACTGGAAACCAAAATATTCCAAGAAAATAACCCTCAATGAGTGTAGTATCGAGTATCTACCAACTTCGGACTGCACCAAAGCCGGTCATCTCACTACCCCTAAAAAGGCCAAGATGGTCAAGTAAAGGTTCTAAAAGTTAATTAGTGCTTCATGACATCACTCAGCGGCCCCGTATTCTCTTTGATTGACTCAAAGGCTACTGGTACCCACAAATATGTCGCACTAATATAGCTATTGCTTCAACCATGTCGGTATACCCCACACAGTTTCCACAACGTATTGCTATTTACCTATGAATGTTTCCCAAATCCGGGTAGAGGATTTCAAACCCAAACAATAGAACCAAATGTAAATAAATCAAAGCATACAAAGTAAGCATGTAAAGGTGATCTAAACCCTAATGTAACCCCACTTTTAGATTACTCCCCAGCAGAGTCGCCAGTTCTGTGATACGGTGGGAGAACTGACTTGAGGTTTTGCGTTTGTGTTCGCAAATGTTTCATTTTAGCAAGAGTCTCCACTGACTTTTTATTTTATCCAAAGGAAAGGTCAAAAAGCACAGGAAAGACCTTTGAGTTGTTTTCTTGGGTTCGGGGGGTAGATTATGAAAAGGGAAGGTGCAAGCACTCTTTTCATCCATGGTTATCCATGGGCTCTTAGTTACTTGTTTAAATCACTTGCTTTTGATTTTCAATTGTTTGAAATGGTGCTTTATGTGTGGTTTTGAAAATGTTTCGAAAAGAGGTCATCATTGTGGCAACCTTTGTAGTGATTCTTGTTTGAATATATACAAAGGTGTTTGTCTTTTGAAAAGATATTTCAATGTTTGAAAGTTTGTTTTGGGAAATGTTTTGAAATTGTGTTGTGAGGTGTGTTTGAAAAATGGCAAGGATGTTTTTGCAAGTTTTGATCAAGTAACTAAGAGTTGTCTACCCTATCTACTCAAAGATTTTTTCTACACATTTTTAACCCTTTTGATAGTGTTGTTTTACCATTGCATTTGGTAAACAACCTTGTACTTGGATGTTAAACGGGACAAGCGCGGGTCATCGTATTGACCATGATAGTAATTGTGCTAAGTATCTTTAGCAATTTCTTTGAGGGACTAGATCATTTTGTATAGGCAACCAAGATAGCGTCATCGAGGGACTATGATCTTTTGTTTTGTTTTTGTTTTTCCAAAGTACTCAACATGCATAACATGGCCATTTTCAAGGCAACAAGTGGATGAAACCCTAGGGGTGCATGTGTGCATTGTGTTGTCAATTTACATGCTTTTTGTCTTTGTATTAGTCAAGCTATTTGTTTTGATTTTGGACATTCGCATACAAACCCTAATCTCTAACATGACATATTTGAAAGCATAAAATACATAAAATAAACCTACACTATTACAACATTTGATATGGGAAGGGGGATACAATTTTGAATGGGGAGTATTTGCAAGAAATTTAAAACCCTAAATTATTACAACCAAATTGAATTCTTTGTATCAAATAAATAAGCAATATTTAAATAAACAATTTAAATATAAATATGCAAAATATCATAAATATGTAAAAGATGTTTTTATTTATTTTTATGTATGTAAAGATATAACATTTAATGTAAAAAAAAAGAAATAAAAGATTTTTTTATTAAGGGTAAAAACCCTAATTTTCTTTGAGAAAGTATATAATATATGTAAAAGATGTTTTTATTAATTATTTATGTACAATAAAATAAAATAAAATATATACAAAATAAAAATATATTAGAAAAAATATTATTTAAGTATGAATAATAATAATAAAAATATAATGTTTTTTATGTATTGTTTTCAAGTTTTCATTAAATTAAATAAAAGTATATACTAATTAATAATTATTTTCATGTTAGAAAAATAAAATAAAATACAAAAATAAATGTGAAAATTTATAAAAATATTTTTGGTATTTTTTATGTTTAGAAAATAATAAAATAAAATCAGAAATGAAAAAATAAATACAAAAATATAAAGAAATGGGTCAGGGGGTGCAATCAGTAAAGAGGGGGGTGTCAAAAAAAAAGCCAGAACCAAGCCCAGCCCACTGAACTTCATCTTCAACCTTTGTCAAATAAAACACGCGCGCCTGATTCAAATATGGAAAACCTGCATACGTGCTCTAATGCAAAAACTCATAACACCAAAGTTATAGCATATTTCAAGACGATTTCAACCATATAAAGAACTCAAACTAACTCTCAAACACCAGAGAGAATTTCTCTGGCCCTAATTTCTAACCTAACTTTTTTCAGGAAGTTCATGAATCATCTCTTAACACGTTTAACTTAAATGAAATCTAAGCATATGTACAGCTTCAGGGCTATGAGTACTACATTTTTTTATTCACAAACCTAAGCCTAATGATTCCTAAATAGAGAGATAGGAAGTTGACAAAAACCTGTTTCAGATGAACTCGTGTATGGAAATGTGGAGCTTTTCAATGAGACTTGAGGTGCTTGGGAGCTTGCCTGAACTTCCTCTGACCTTCCCCAATGCCTAGTTTGCTTTGGATTTGCTTGAACAAGCTTGTAGAACTCAACCTACACAAGCTGAAAACAGAAATGGTGAAGCTTGCAAATGGAGTTACAGTCAGTGTCTAATGGTTGGGATAACTTGGATAGGTTATATGGAATGCTTTTGAACAGGTTTGAGGCAAAACGCACAAGTGGTTTGTGTGATGGATGTGAATCTGCAAGGAGTGCCCTGTTTTGCAAGAAGAATGTGATTTGGTGTTTTGGAAGGCTTAAGGGTTCAACAATTCGTGTTTCTGGCTCAAGGCAATGCACAAAACTTGTCTCCAATGCTTTCAAGGGTTGGTTATATCAGATATGCAAGTTGTGACTCTTTTGCAAGTTTACTTGTATTTTAAGCAAAAGTATCAAGTGGTACAAGACAGGCCTGTACAGGCTATCTTTTAGCTTTCCCCTTGTGATCTTGGCCCCTCAAGTTTGTGGATATTGTTTGTTGTCCAAGATTTGGTTCAAGGCTCAAGAATGCAATTTGACATAAAGTAAAATTTGACAAAAATGGCAATGTTGCCTTTTTGCCATTTTTGGATTAATCTCTTGTGTAATCCTCCCATGATCAGAACAAAGCCTCAAAACAATAGATTTGCATTTAATTATTTAGTATGGAAGGGTTTAGGGACCTGTAATCAAGTACAAAAAATGCTGGATGGAAGTTACAACATGTAGCAATATGAAACATGCCATGGATCAAAGTGAGTTTTTGCCAAATTCAAACCTTCGATTCTCCCTAACCACAAATGATTTTGGAGAGTTCTTGGAAACTTTGGAAAGCTTGTAACATGCTCTACAATCCATATTTGAAATTCATTTTGATATTCCAAGTGGAACTATGTGAAAAATGGTCATGAAGATAGGTCAAAATTCTGCCTAAACTAGGGCAAAATTTTACTAAGTTAAAAGTTTCATGGACCCTTGTTCCAAAAATCAGAACTTGAGATCCAAGCTTCTTTTGAGAAAACTTTATGAATAAAAGTTGTATATTTTGTGGAGGACTACAACTTTCATGTTGGAAGTTTTGTTTGAATCCAATTGTATCATAGTGAAAATGTTGGGCAAAGTTGGGAAAAAATAAGAAAATTTCATAACTTAGAAAAATTCTAAGTTATGATATTTTTCAATCTTAAACCCTAATTTGCAAAATTAGGTTTCTTGATGAACAAGTTTCATGTTTTGACTCATCTTGATGAAAAATGACCCTTGGCACTTGATTTTGACCAAAAAGTCAAAGTTTGACTTTTCAGTGTACAGTTGATTCTTGATCAGTTGACTGGAAAATTCATTTGTCAATCCAATGCAATTGAGATCTTTTGAACCTTGTGAATAGGTCAAGATGATGACATTGAGTCCTTGAATCCATGCTTGAACCCAATTTGCCATTGGCTAGGTGAAAAATCAAAAATTGCCCTCATACTGTCAAAACTCTAAAAATGACCATTTTGCCCTTTTGATGATCTGATCAAATTTCTTATGGAGTTATGGTACAAACTTGATCAAATGGTTTATATGAGCCTATAATGTTGATGTGGATCAAAAATTGTGAGGTTTGACTGTAAATTGGCCACAATTGACTTTTTCCCCAATACAGCTGATTTCTAGGTCAACTGTCCAATTGACTGGGCAAAAATTTGATTCAAGGCTTGAAACTTGGTATAGGCAATCTTATAGGTCCAACATGAAGCATGAAAGTCACTTTGAGCATTGAAAGTCCAAAAATCCCTGTGCAAACTCAAACCCTAATTTAGGTCATCAGTGCAAGGAGATGTCTTGAGCAGAGCAAAACCTTAATCCTGTCTGGAGTTCAAAGAGTCTTGTGAGGGGAAATCTTGATAAAATGAGAGGGAAAATTTTGGGGTACAACAAGCACTTAGTAGGTGCCAATCGAAAGGCACATTGTAGTTTCCAATCGAAGAGCCTCATTAACAGGCCAATCAAAGGGGACTTAGAAATAGGCCAATCGAAGGAAACTTAGAAACATTATTTGAAAAATTTCCTTGTTTCAGGCCAAGGTTTGTGACCACCTATGCAAGAGGAAAATCTTGGAAAAATATGAGAAGGAAAATTTTGGGGTACAACAGATGCCCTTGTTCAATCTTCTTAAACCTGAGGATGTAGATTGGCGGGTCTGCCTTTCATGATCGGAAGGTGGAAGATGATTGAATACTAAAGTGCCCAGAAATTTGCACTCGTCTGAGATGATACTCGACTACATAGATAGTATTGGGAATGGGCTTATAGATTCCATTTGGAAAAGATGATGGTAGATCGTTGGAGATGGGCTTAAAGATGCCATCCAGAGAATATTACTGATTCATCAGAGATGGGCTTAAAGATGCCATCCAGAACAATGTTTATTTCATGAGATATCAATTTGTGGGAATTCATGCTCTTGCTGTTTAGAGAGGACTCCGCTGAGGAATATTGGTCTCTGTCTTGGAACATAGATTTTTATGACCTTCAGTTGTCTGTTACTCTACTGGGGAGTCATCACTTCATTGAAGAGATGGAAGTGAACTGTTATCTGGTCGGGATCCAGGATTTACAGTGACTTGCTGAGGATAATAAGGTTGATTGTTATCTAGTCGTACTCCAGGCTTCACAGCCACTTACAGGGGGATGAGATTAAACTGCTATCTGGTCAGGATCCATGTTTCACAGTGTCTTGAATTGTTGATTGACTATTATCCGGTCAGTTTTCAGGCTTCATAGCTTCTTAGTATCGATTTGACTAGACCAGAGAAAGGTCTTGGATTTTTTTCAGCTGGGATAGAAATCTTAGTATCAATTTGACTAAACCAGAGAAAGGTCTCGGATTAAGTTTGATTGGCATAGTAATCAGGAGAATCTTAGTGTCGATTCAACTGATCCAGACGAAAGTCTTGATATATCTTCCACTGGAATGGTAATCAGAGAGATCTTAGTGTCGACATGTCTGACCCAGGGAAAATCTTGGGTTAACTTTGACTGGCATAGTAATCAAGATAATCTTAGTAGCGATTCAACTGACCTAGACAAAAGTCTTTGAATATCTTCAACTGGAATAGTAATCAGAGAGATCTTAGTGTCGACCTGTCTGACCCAGTGAAAATCTTAGGTTAACTTTGACTGGCATAGTAATCAGAAGAATCTTAGTAGCGATTCAACTGACCCAGACGAAAGTCTTTGTACATCTTCCACTGGAATGGTAATCAGAGAGAGCTTAGTGTCGACCTGTCTGACCCAGGGAAAATATTAGGTTAACTTTGACTAGCATAGTAATCAGGAGAATATTATAGCGATTCAATTGACCCAGACGAAAGTCTTGGTACATTTCCACTGGAATGGTAATCAGAGAGATCTTAGTGTCGACCTGTCTGACCCAAGGAAAATTATAGGTTAACTTTGACTGGCATAGTAATCAAGAGAATCTTAGTAGAGATTCAACTGACCCAGACGAAATTCTTGGTACATCTTCCACTGGATTGGTAATCAGAGAGATCTTAGTGTCTCCCTGTCTGACCCAGGGAAAATCTTGGGTTAACTTTGACTGGCATAGTAATCAGGAGAATCTTAGTAGCAATTCAACTGACCCAGATGAAAGTCTTGGTACATCTTCCACTGGAATGGTACTTAGAGAGATATTAGTGTCAACCTGTCTGACCCAGGGAAAATATTGTGGGGATATCTTTCTGAGGAAAGTCCTGGAATCGCCCTTCATTAGACGTAGCTTGTTGATTTAATCTTTTCCCTGAAAGGTAAAGAGTTAGTCGTATGCAATTTCACGATGTATGAAATGCATTGTGATGATGTTCTCAAAATAAATGAGATTGTGTCGTATGCAATATGTATGTGCATGCCATTATGTATGAATATTGGATGCTATTGCGGTGATTTTAGTTGGGGAAAATAAATTCTGGAATGCTACTGAAGAGCATTAGGAAGCTAAATTCTTCATTTCCACTGGGGATGGTAAATGGAGATAACTATGCTAGGGATTTACCCCTTTATGTTTGCAAATATTCTTTCGGGGAGAGACTCTTCCTAAGAATAACTCTGCGGGGGAATATCTCTATTTGCGAGAGGAGATGCCTTGCTGGAAGATTTTGCCGATTCAGAGAAATAAACTCCGCTGGGGGATGAACTTCCATAGCTGGAGGAATAAACTCTGTTGAGGATCGAGTTCCGTATTCAGAGAAACAAACTCTGCTTGGGAGGAGGTTCCGCAGTCATAGAAATAAACTCAGCTCGGGAGAAAGCTTTATAAACCGCTTGCGATTATAAAACTCAGCCAGGGAATATAGATATCGGCTTTCTGAAGGAACTTGGCTGGGGAAAGTAACTGATGTTTGGGGAAGCAGGGATCAAAAACTTTGGTTTCCTCTACTCTGTGGGGAACATAAACGTCACGGGGGCGCATGTAATGGTGATTGTCTCTGCCCCTGTACCTGATGGAAGGAGTAATTGTCGGAATTACAAATTGTTTTTTAGATTTTGCCCCGTTCCTTAAGTCATGAGCAAGTGTCTTTCCGTTTCTTATGCAAATATTTATGAATAGGAATCATATTCAAATGCATATGTCAAGAGTAAATCATTGGACGTTTTTGCAAAACAAAACAGAAAAAAGAAAAAAAAACAAATGGTTCTGTAAAAATGACTTGTATTAAATTCTGAAGTCTGCCTATAACAGGCGTTGTGTACAAAGAGGCTGACGTTCTAGTAGGAGAACGTCGCCGTGAGAGTGAAGACTATACAAAATAGTGTACAAAGAGAAGAAAAACAACTATGTGTAATAATCCCATTGAGTTTCAATTCTGCTATTTCCGCTATGTCTTCGAGCATCTCATCACTTTTTTACTTGTCCGAAGCTGACTGGATTGATCGGTGCCATTTAAGCTTGATAGTTGATACTGAAGTCTGGTCGCAAGGCGATCCAATGGGACATAATGATACGCTTCAAATCCCTAACTTTTGCCTGGACCTCCCTTTCGGGTTTTCAGTCCACGGGATACCTTTTTTTTGCCCAAGCCGCCTTTTCAGGTTTTTGACTTACCAGGTGTACAAATATTTTTTTGTTTTCATCCTTGATTTTTTGCCCGAACCCTTTTGGTTCACCGGGATGCCCTTATTTTTGCCTAGTCCAGTCAACCTAGCAGGTCTTATTCATGCGTAGTATCTTTTCACTATGTCCTCATTAACAGGGTGAGGAAGGTCGTCACCATCCTTGGTGGTTAGAATCATGGCTCCACCAGAAAATATGCTTTTGATCACAAATGGCCATTTGTATGTGGGAGTCCATTTTCCCCCGGGATCACCTTGCGGCAGTATGATGCGCTTGATCACTAGATCCCCGACTTGATACACTTAGCATCTGACCTTTTTGTTGAATGCCTTGATCATTCGTTTTTGATACATTTGACCATGACAGACAGTAGTAAGTCTTTTCTCATCAATCAGATTTAGTTGATCAAGTCGAGTCTGGATCCAATCATCTTCGTTCAAACCCGCATCCTTCATGATTCTCGGAGAAGGGATCTGGACCTCAATAGGCAGGATAGCCTTCATACCATATACCAAAGAGTAGGGTGTTGCCCCTGTAGATGTTCGCGCGGAGGTGTGATAACCATGAAGAGCAAATGGTAACATCTCATTCCAGTCTTTGTATGTCACTGTCATCTTCAGTATGATTTTCTTAATGTTTTTGTTAGCAGCCTCCACAAAGCCATTCATCTTCGGCGGGTAAGGGGATGAATTATGGTGCTGGATCTTGAACTGTTTACAGAGTTCGGTGATCATCGTATTGTTGAGATTCGTACCATTGTCAATGATGATTCTCTCCGGCACACCGTACCGACAAATCAGGTTATGCTTTTTAAACCGCGCCATAAAATTCTTGGTAACACTAGCAAAAGAGGAAGTTTCAACCCACTTCGTGAAATAATCGATGACCACCAGGATGAAGCGATGCCCATTGGAAGCGGTGGGTCTAATTTCTCCGATCATGTCAATGACCCACATTGCAAAGGGCCAAGGAGCCGTCAAGATGTTCAGAGGGACCGGAGGTACATGCACCTTATCACTATAGGAATCATATTCAAATGCATATGTCAAGAGTAAATCATTGGACGTTTTTGCAAAACAAAACATAAAAAAGAAAAAAAAAACAAATGGTTCTGTAAAAATGACTTATATTAAATTCTGAAGTCTGCCTATAACAGGTGTTGTGTACAAAGAGGCTGACGTTCTAGTAGGAGAACGTCGCCGTGAGAGTGAAGACTATACAAAATAGTGTACAAATAGAAGAAAAATAACTATGTGTAATAATCCCATTGAGTTTCAATTCTGCTATTGCCGCTATGTCTTCGAGCATCTCATCACTTTTTTACTTGTCCGAAGCTGACAAGATTGATCGATTCCATTTAAGCTTGATAGTTGATACTGAAGTCTGGTCGCAAGGCGATCCAATGGGACATAATGATACGCTTCAAATCCCTAACTTTTTCCTGGACCGCCCTTTCGGGTTTTCAGTCCACGGGATACCTTTTTTTTGCCCAAGCCGCCTTTTCAGGTTTTTGAATTACCAGGTGTACAGATATTTTTTTGTTTTCATCCCTGATTTTTTGCCCGAACCCTTTTGGTTCACCGGGATGCCCTTATTTTTGCCTAGTTCAGTCAACCTAGCAGGTCTTATTCATGCGTAGTATCTTTTCACTATGTCCGCATTAACAGAGTGAGGAAGGTCGTCACCATCCATGGTGGTTAGAATCATGGCTCCACCAGAAAATATGCTTTTGATCACAAATGGCCATTTGTATGTGGGAGTCCATTTTCCCTCGGGATCACCTTGCGGCAGTATGATGCGCTTGATCACTAGATCCCCGACTTTATACACTTAACATCTGACCTTTTTGTTGAATGCCTTGATCATCCGTTTTTGATACATTTGACCATGACAGACAGTAGTAAGTCTTTTCTCATCAATCAGATTTAGTTGATCAAGTCGAGTCTGGATCGAATCATCTTCGTTCAAACCCGCATCCTTCATGATTCTCGGAGAAGGGATCTGGACCTAAATAGGCATGATAGCCTCCATACCATATACCAAAGAGTAGGGTGTTGCCCCTGTAGATGTTCGCGCGGAGGTGTGATAACCATGAAGAGCAAATGGTAACATCTCATTCCAGTCTTTGTATGTCACTGTCATCTTCAGTATGATTTTCTTAATGTTTTTGTTAGCAGCCTCCACAAAGCCATTCATCTTCGGCGGGTAAGGGGATGAATTATGGTGCTGGATCTTGAACTGTTTACAGAGTTCGGTGATCATCGTATTGTTGAGATTCGTACCATTGTCAGTGATGATTCTCTATGGAACACCGTACCGACAAATCAGGTTATGCTTTTTAAATCGCACCATAACATTCTTGGTAACACTACCAAAAGAGGAAGTTTCAACCCACTTCATGAAATAATCGATGACCACCAGGATGAAGCGATGCCCATTGGAAGCGGTGGGTCTAATTTCTCCGATCATGTCAATGCCCCACATTGCAAAGGGCCAAGGAGCCGTCAAGACGTTCAGAGGGACCGGAAGCACATGCACCTTATCAGCATAGATCTGGAATTTGTGATAAGTTCGGGAATGCTGATAGCAGTCTGGTTCCATAGTGGACCAATAGTATCCTGCCCATAGGATCTTTTTAGCCATGGTATGTCCACTCGAATGGGGTCCGAAGGTACCTTCATGTATATCTGTCATAATCCTCTCTACTTCGCTCTTATCTACGCACTGAAGTAAAGTAGAGTCATGGTTGCGCTTGTAGAGGATTCCATTACTGAGGAAGAACTTTGCGGCGAACCTTCTCAGAAACTTCTTATCATTAAAAGATGACCACTCGGGATATTCTTGAGCCTCGAGATACCTCTTCACTTCATAGAACCAAGGTTTGTCTGCTACTTCTTCAGTGTCCATCTCATAGCAGTATGCTGGTTCATCCAACCTCTCGATAGTAATTCGGGGAGCCTCGTTATCCCACTTTATTTTGAACATATATGACATGGTAGCTAGCGTGTTTGCTAACTGATTCTCTTCTCGTGGAAAATGTTCAAAGGTGACCTCTTCAAAGTGTGGAAGCAATGACACCACATGTTCTTTGTACGGGGATGAGATTTAGGTGCTTCGTATGCCACTCTCCTTTGATCTGACTTATTACCAAAGCTGAATCCTCGAAAATGCTCAAGAACTTGATCCTCAGGTCAATAGCAGATTTGAGACCCACGATGCACGCTTCATACTCCGCCATGTTTTTGGTACAGTTGAAACATAATCTGGCAGTGAAAGGAGTATGATAGCCTTCAGGAGATATAATTACAGCACCAATGCCATTGCCGAGTGCATTTGAGGCTCCATCAAAAACCATAATCCATCGGGATCCTTCTTTAGGTTCTTCATCTGGTCCAGGTTCTTCATAGTCAGTCACTAGTATAATATTCTCGTCCGGAAACTCAAAATTCATGGATTGGTAGTCATCCACGACCTGATGAGCCAAATGATCAGGTAGTACACTTCCCTTGATTGCTTTTTGGGTCGTGTATTGGATGTCATATTCAGTCAAGATCATTTGCCATCTTGCTATTCTTCTGGAAAGTGCGGGCTTCTCGAAGATGTACTTGATTGGATCCATCTTAGATATCAGCAAAGTAGTGTGGGTCAACATATACTGTCTTAGTTGGCGAGCAGCCCATGCCAAAGTGCAGCAAGTTTTCTCGAGCAGTGAGTATCTTGTTTCACAGTTGGTAAACTTTTTGCTATGGTAGTATATTGTGTGCTCTTTTCGACCAGACTCGTCATGCTGCCCCAGCACACACCCCACTGAATTATCTAGCACTGTTAAGTACATTATCAAAGGTCTTCCTTCAATCGGAGGCATCAGAATTGGTGGTTCTTGAAGGTATTATTTGATTCTTTCGAAGGCAGTCTGGAATTCATCATTCCATTTTACCACTTGATCTTTCTTCAGGAGCTTGAAGATTGGCTCACAAGTAGCAGTTAAATGGGAAATGAACCTGGCAATGTAATTTAGTCATCCCAAAAAGACCTCCTTCTCAGTGCGTGGAGCCGGTATCTCTTGTATGGCCTTCACATTTTCAGGGTCTACCTGAATGCCCTTGTCACTGACAATGAAACCTAGAAGTTTACCAGACCTTACCCCAAAGATGCACTTGTTTGGATTCAACCTCAACTTGTATGTCTTCAACCTATAAAATAGCTTTTGTAAATGATCAAGGTGCTCTTCCTCAGTTTGAGACCTGGCTATCATGTCATCCACATATACCTCTATCTCATGGTGAATCATGTCATGAAATAAGGCGACCATGGCTCGCTGATAGGTTGCCCCGGCATTCTTTAATCCAAACGGCATCACTTGGTAGCAGAAAGTGCCCCATTGCGTGACGAAGGTTGTCTTCTCCATGTCTTCGGGTGCCATCTTGATCTGATTGTAACCAGAGAAACCATCCATGAAGGAAAAGATCTTGTGATGCGCAGTGTTATCAATCAGAATGTCAATGTGGGGGAGCAGAAAGTCATCCTTGGGGCTCGCCCTGTTCAAATATCTGTAGTCCACACACATTTGTACCTTGCCGTCTTTTTTAGGCACCGGAACTACGTTGGCCACCCATTGGGGATAAGAGGTTATGGCTAAGAAACCAGCGTTGAACTGCTTTATAACCTCTGCTTTGATCTTCTATGACATTTCAGGGCGCATGCAATAGACCTTCTGCTTTACCGGAAGTCAATCTTCTTTAGTTGGAAGACAGTGAACCACAATATCTGTATCCAGCCCTGGCATGTCTTTATATGACCAGGCGAAGATCTCAACATAATCATGTAACATTTGTATCAACCGCTGTTTGACATTAAACCCCAGATTTGCGCTAATCTTGACCTCTTTTCTGTCTACCTCTGTGCCCAAGTTTATTGTCTCAACCGGCTCTTCATGAGGCCGTATAGCCCTATCTTCCTGTTGTAACAGTCTAGCAAGTTCTCTAGGTACCTCACAATCTTCCTCATCTTCGTCCTCGGCTTGGTTGATCATATTTTCAAAGTTATAACTGGCAATAGAAAAACTGTTATCAATGGGATCTAGAGTGGATATGGATCTGTAGTGTGATACATGAGTGTGTGTAAGAGCATAGCTGTATAGACACAGTAAAAGTAGAAGGAAAAAAACAGAGAGCGCAAAATTTGTATGCATAAACGTCCAATGCTTTATTGATGCCATATGAAAGTGAAACATGATAACCCTCACAAATAAACCGATGTGTCCCAGGGAAGACACATGGCCATAGATTTATATTGTTTATTACATATCCAAAAAAAAGAAAGACAATTACTTTTGAACAAAAGTAATCGGTACAAAATCCTTTTATGTTCATTTACTGAGTCCACCATTGGTAGTAGGGAAGATCCAGCTATCCATGTCATTGTCACTGTCACCGTCTTCTAAAGCATTGACCCTATTTTTGTTGATGCGTAGGGGAGGTCTTCCAGCACGAGCATGTCAAACAGCTCTTTGAGCCTCTGAAGAGAAACCCAAACCAGATTTATCAGACTTGTACAGAATATCAGGGAGCTGACCCCAGATGGTAGACCGACCTTCTTTGACAACCGCTTTTGCATCCTTCAGAGAAGCCATCTTCAAGGGAGGCCTGGTGATCTTTGGCACATTGGTAACAACCAGAGTCTGAGTTACCTCTTTGAAATTCTGGCATAGATTCTCTATGAACTCACCATCCATTTCCACATATTTGAAGGAATTCAGGTGACTGACCATGTATTCTTCTTCGTCGTGTACAGTGACAATTTTCTCTTTGACCGGGTATTTCATCATCTGATGTAGAGTGGATGTGACATCTCCATCCCGATGTATCCAAGGGAGTCCCAACAAACAAGAATAAGATAACCTGATATCCATGACATAGAACATAGAGCCAAAAGTATGAGAACCAACCTTGATGGGGATGTCCAATTCCCCGTGCACCATTCTCTTTGAACCGTCAAAAACCCTTCACTACAATATTGTTGGGCTTTAAAGTCAAACCTTCACAGTCTAGTCTATCCAAAGCATTCTTAGGAAGCACATTTAACGACGAACTAGTATCTACAAGGAAATGGGCCAAGGTGGTGCCCTTGCATTCAACAAAGACATGTAACGCATCATTATGCTTCCTCCCTCGAGGAGTCAAATCAGGATCAGAAAAGCCCAAATTGTTGTCAACCGTCAAACTAGACACACAATCTTCAAAGTGGTCAGCAGAGGTTTCCCGGGGCACATGGGCAGTTTTCAGGAACTTCACTAGAGCCTTTGCATGAGCTTCGGAACACAACAGTAAGGCTAGCATAGATATCTTTGAAGGGGTCTGCCCCAGCTGTTCGACCACGTTGTAGTCGCTCTTCTTGATAATTTTCAAAATTTTCTTCCATTTCTTGCTTGGAAGCCTCTGGGATGGATACCGAATGCGCATTTATTTGGATAGGCTCAACCAGTATGTCTTTGCCCCGAGTCTCAGTCGACTCAGTGATAGGGCTATCAGCAGGAGTAATCACAGGGATTGTAGTAGTAGTATCAGCAGGAATGAAAGTATGAATGATCACAGGACCAATAACAACTTTCGGAGGAGAAATCTCATGGGATAACACTCTTCCACTTCTGGTTATTTTGTTGGTTCCGACAATATTGACAATGTCAGGATCAGCATTCTTAAAAACCTGGCCTTCAGCAGCCAGCCAATCTTGCTTGACACAGTGGTAGTAGACGTCACCCCCATAGTTCCAAGGAACAGTTTTGTCTGAGGAGTATGGGATTGGCCCTGGCCTAGTAATTATCAGCGGAGTAACCTTCGTAGTAGATGTAATCCTGACGGGTCTTTTTATGGAGACCCTGGGAGGATTAGCGGAAATGGTTATTATTGAAACATATCTGCAAGCAATAGTCGGGACGGGATTCTTCTTAATCAAAATCTCTCTATCATCTATTATGCATTGAACACTTGCCTTCAACAAATGACAATCAGTCGGTAGAGATAAACAGAAGTGGCAACCTTCACGACAGCCCGAAAATAAACCGTCCTTCAATAAGTTCCACTTAACGGTCAAGAGAGGAGTAATAAGCTCTTTAACAGTAGTAACAAATATATCATCTTCAATAGCGTTAACACCACGACCGTGCTTGGGCATAGGAGCAGTGATAACATTTGGACTTTCGGGGGCGTCAAACTCAATTTCCTTTGCCTCAATAAGGTCTTGTACCCTGTTTTTCAAAGCCCAAATGTCATTTGTATCATGACCTGGACTTTCTGAATGATAAGCACAACGGGCATTTGGATTATAGTGGGGAGAGGTAGTGTTGGGATTCTTTGGAGCTTCCCGCAGGGTTACCAGATTAGATTTCAACAAATGAGGCAAAACTTTGGATAAATTCATATTTGTTCGGGTGAATTGTCTTACCGGCCTTTCTGTTCTCTGCTGATTATTCCAATGTTGAGTGGGTGCAGGATTAGGGATCATGACGACCCCTACCGTTGGATAGTGTTCAGTTTTGTCTTGATTCTTTTGATTGTACACGACACTAACCTCTTTCTTCCCAACAAATAGCTTCTTTACGGCACTGGAGGATGCTTCTTTTTGGATCTTACCACTTTTAATTCCAGCTTCCACTCGTTCCCATGTCAGAATTAATTCAGTGAAGCCGGATGAAGAACTTCCAATTAGGTGATTAAAGAACGGACCAGACAGGGTTCCCAGAAACATGTCCACTAACTCCCTATTAGACAAGGGAGGTTGGACTCTTCCTGCTAAGTCCCTCCACTTTTAAGCCTAGTCTTTGAAACCTTCGCTCGAACCCATAGCCATAATTTGGAGTTGGGTACGGGTGGGAGAAAGCTCTGCATTGTACTGATATTGCTTATAGAAAGCAACGGTCAGGTCTTCCCAATTATGAATGTTAGCCCTCTCCATCTGATAGAACCAATCTAGCTGAGTTCCAGATAGACTATCCTGAAAGAAATGGACCCACAAGTCTCTGTCAGTAGTGTGAGATTGTATCTTCCTCACATAAGATCGGAGGTGCATCTTGGTACATGAAACCCCATCGTACTTAGCAAACACTGGCACCTTGAACTTTGGCGGAATAATAATCCCAGACACCGAATACAGCTCTTCAAAGTCTAGCCCAGTCACTTTCTGAATCTCCATTGCACTCAGACGCTCTTTCAACTATTTGTACTTTTCGTCAGCCGGAGGATACTGCTATTCATTGTAATCAGTATCATTATCAGATTCCCCCGGACTAGGGTCTTCCTCTCTTGTCTCACCCTCTTGTTTCTCTCCTTCCTTGGATGAAGAGGTCAGATCAACCATTTGCTTCAACGGTCCCTTGAATCTTCTTCCCATATTTACCACACCCGTTGTCCTTCTTGGCTTCTTGGTCTTATCTTTAACAACCAGGGTTTTTAGTTCCTCGTGCCCTTTTGCTAGAGCCATGATCATCTGTTGGAATTGTTCGTTCTGAGTCTGTAAGTCCTTCACAGTTTGTTCGAGAGCCATGGCTGAAATAAACAGCGAAGAGGATGAGAAACCTGTTTTGACACCTGTTTATGCAATGATATGTATGATATGTGTATGCAATGATTTCAAGGATTTATGGAAATTTAAATTTGCGAACCAAGACGAAACAAATATTTTATTAGTAGAATTCAAAATACAATTTCCTTTTTCGGCGTTTCAATTGAAAGTTCAAAAAAACTTAAAACAAAATCAGGTTTCCCATGGGCGCTTTCTCTTTGCGCCGAGATAGACATTGAGGCTTCTTTCCTCATGAATTTTCTTCTTGAGCTCTAAAACCTTCCTCTCATGGGCATAGAAATGGTCTCTAAAGGTATCCTACTCTTTCTTCAGCTGAATCCAGGATCTTTGTAGTTCCTCAAGATCAGTGGGCTTGTCAGGATGAAGAACCGTATAGGGAATATTCCCTTCAGTAATGGGCTCCACAATCACTGGTAAGATGGCTACATATGGCATCATAAGATTCTGAGCACGAGCTCGTACCCATTAGAGATAAGGTTCCATAGGAATGGAAGTCTTCGGCCCCAAAGTCTTGACGTCAAATCTGTTTACCATGCCCTAAGCTCGTATGAACCTCTGGCGATACCTTTGAACATCATCTTCATAGTTAAACATAATGCCTTGGATAAGCATCTTGTGAGGACCATCCCTTCGAGCGTAACCAAATTGTCGTAGATCCAAAGAAGGATTATAGTTTATGCCTCCTCTAATGCCATGTAGTGGGACATTAGGGAATTCCCCGCAGCGGTCAATAATAGAGACATCTCCCATAGATTGGGAATACCAGAGAATATCTGTGTGAGAAAGTGACATTATCCTTTGTGACCAGCCCAAACCTTCTTCATTCTTCAGTACTGTCTTAGGGAGGTGACAAATAAACCACCTCAAAAGCAATGGCACAGAGCACATAAGAATCCCTATTATATTTGTGATACGAGTGTGGAAGGTATGCAAGACATCTCTGAGTAAAGTGGGCACCGGGTTGTAAGAAAGGAAGACCTTGATATCACTCACATCTATGAGCAAGTCCGGATTAGGGAACAGTACTAACCCATAGATGAGAAGGGCCAAGACCTCCTCGAAAGCCTGAAAGTCCAAATCATCCCAAAACAGCTGAGCCTTCTCTGTTAGGAACTTGGTTAGAAAACCCTTAACTCCGCTTCTTATTTCCCAGTTGGATACAACATCGGACCATTTCAGATGTAAAGCTGATGCAATGACCTCCGACTTTGGAGCTTCTTCCAAGCCGGTGAAAGGCAACTGATCCAAAATAGGTATACCTAATATCTGAGAGAACTCTTCCATGGTGGGCATTGACTGATAGTCTGGAAAGGTGAAGCAATGATGTTTAGGGTCAAAGAACTGAAAGAGCACACTCATCATCTTCTCATCAAAACCTGAGGTAACCAGATTGAGGAGTCGACCATAGTTCTTGGTGAATGAATAAGTCTCAGAAACCCTCGATACTAGCTCTTTGAGTTGGAGAGGTATTCTCACAAAGCTGATTCAGATGGTATTTCTATGAACGGATGTCATGATCTGCAAAACAGAACAAAGATAAATTCCCCTAATCCTTGAAATGGTTAGTGTAATGAAGAATGAATGTTTATAATTCATGATGTCATGTTTAAGCAAATTAATCACACACAAGCAAAGCACACAAGACCTTAGGTTTTGGCTTGCATGGGGTTTATAGGTAAATACCCTCTTGAAGTTTAGTTGGTTTCAAACATGTCCTAGAAATAGTAATCGAGTTCTAAGGAGTCTATATCACTAATCTTTCTTTATCGGTATTATTTCAGCTTAGCAATCTTTCCTTACGATCAAAACATCCCGAAAGTCCAATCTCAATGAGTGTAACATCGAGTATCAACCAATTCCCAGTTTACACCGAGACCGGCTATCTCACTATTTTATAATGGCCAAGTTTGTTCAACTAATGTTCTAAGGTTCATTAGTGCTTCACGACACCACGCGGCGGCCCCGTATTCTCCTCGATTCAACACAAGGGATACCGGTACCAACCAAAGTTTCACACCAACACAGCCATTGCTTCAACCATATCGGTCCATGTCGTACAGTTTCCACGATCTATTATTGTTTACCTAAAAAGTATCCCCAGATCCGGGTGTAGGATCTATACAAGAATACCCCAATAAACCTTTAAAAGTGAAGCAATCAAAGAAAACAAGGACAACAATTAAAAATGATCTAGATCCTAAGGTAAACCCCACTTTATAGTTTTATCCCCGGCAGAGTCGCCAGTTCTGTGATACAGTGGCAGAACCGACTGTTAATACTGGTTTTGCATTTTTTGTATGCAAATGTCGCGGTAAGCAAGAGTCACCACCGACTTTTCTTTTATCCAACAAAGGAAAGGGTGAAAAGAACAGAAAAAGACCTTTTTTCGATATTTCTAAGTAAGGGGGGTAGATTATGGAAATGGAAGGTGTTAGCACCATTTTCATCCATGGTTTTCCATGGACTCTTAGGTACTTGATCATTTTTGAAATTGCTTGTGTTTGTGTGTTTGAAAAGCTTTGAAAAATTCCTTAGTGTGGCGATTCACTTTTTGGTAACTCTTGTATCAGTCCTCAAGAGTGTGATAAAGCGTTTAAAACTTTTGTTTGAAAAGTGTTTGAAAGTGTGTAAAAGGATTGTTTGAGCAAGTACCTAACAGTTATCTACCTACTCGAAAAAAGACGGTTCTTTTCCTCCTATCCCTTAGACCTTGTTATCCTACTATTAATGAGTAGGTAACCCTAGTCGTTAGATGTTGAGGGACTATCGAAAGGAACGTTTATGGTCATTGAAGACAACATGTAAGAATACCTTAGCATTTCGAAGGGACTATCATCCTGAGATCATTTCTCGTAGGCAACTCAAGGGACATTTAGGGACTATGATATTTATGATGATTTTAACCGAGGGTTTTTGCTAAGAGTATCCCTACGCTCGAGGGACATGGCCATTTTTCCGAAGTCAACCAAGTGGGGCATACCCTGAGGGTGCACGTGTGCAAAAGTGTGCTTTTTTCAAATATTTTTATCCTTGATATTAGTGATCTTTTGATTAATTACTCATACATGCCTAGGTTGCTAGCAATTTATATACAGGTATAAAAACCATAAAAGCAAGAAATAGAGGCCCTAAGCTGTTACAAGGCTTTGGTGTGGATACATAAGGAATTTATTGAAAATAGAATGCGGAAATAAAACCCTAATTAAGCTATTACAAACTGGGCACAGTTACATCAATAGTAAAAATTAATCGTACGGTAAAAAATAAATACACGTGAGAATAAAAAGTTAAAATAAATTTGAAACCCGAAAAAAACTTAATTTGATCATTGAAAATATTTTTCAGGATTTTTATGAAAAATATTTGAAGTTTGACCTAATTTTTTCTAACTAATTTTAATTAATGAACAAATTAAAATTGATGAAATTAATTAATTTACAAAAATTAATTTATTGAAAAATACTAAATCCTATTTTTGTGATGTTGATTTTATGGTTTTATGGAAAAATTGATTTAGGCAGAATAAATAATTAATTTAAATGAACCAAAATTAAAAGGGAAAAAGAGTAGGCCTGAGGGGGTATGAACCCAAATTGGAGGGTGCATGATGTATTCCTACTCAAAGCCCAATCCAGTTGGCCCATAGTTGCATGTGATTCAGTGTGGTTGTCCCAGGGGTGTCCACCATGGGGGCTTCATTGGAGGCATTGGATCCAGGCTTTGATTGATCCAAGGATGAGGATCTGGGGGCCTATGGTGTGCGCGCTTGGAAAGGAGGCGTGTGATCCGCAATGAATTGTTAAGAAAAATAACATGTAGGAGGCAGGGATCGAACCCCTGACCTCCTACACACGCGCACTTTGAAACTCTATCCCTTTGCCACTGAGCCAATCATTCAATCGTTAACATAAACAAACAACATATATTATATGTGATGAAAAGTCAGTGGCTGTAATAAAAACGCGCCAGAATTCAAACGGGTCATTCAGGTTTTGACACGCAGTCATCTTCTTCGTTGAGACTGTCGTTTTAGCCTAAAGGCTTTACCTACAGACAACACTGTAACTATAAACCTGCATATCTTAAAAATCATGATTACGTAATATAAATTCAAACCAAACATGCAGATCAATTGGATTTGGTCTCGTGAGTACAATGGTACTCATCGTTTGTCCTGATTTTTCCTGAAATAAAAGACCGTAAAACGAAGCTTCAAACTCTAGCAATGGCATTTAATCGAATATGCATCAAAGCCTTTAATTAATCATGCAGATATATTCTAAACAACTATACAAACATGAATATGTATTTAAAAACCATTGATCATGCATATATTTCAAAAACCAGTTTCAAGAAATATGCAAACTGTGATGCTTGTGTTGATCGTTCCTGGAGGTGTTGATGCGCGAGAGTGGTCTAGAAAGCTTCCAAATATGCCCAGGAATGGATTGCAGTCCTCAAAACGCCTTGAATCTCCCTCTAAAGTAAAAATTGATCAACCCTTTTATCAGAATTCTGAGCAGTCTTGTGTGTTCTACACAACCAAAATTCTTTTTCTTGATCAGGGTTCGTTGTGTATAAGTAGTAGAAGGAATTAGGTTAACAAAATTGAACTGAATCTTGAAGATTGAGTGAAAAAGATCTGATTTTTATTTTATCTTTTGTTTCTAAAATGGCCAAATCTTTGTGTTCTTTGGTTTGCCAGCATGTTTCAATCTTCTTTCGATTATGGGCTTTCTGGTTTGTTTTGGACCAAGTCCAAGCTTCATTCCTTCGAATACCTTCCTTGCCAACCTTACTTCAATTAAAGCTCCCCTTGATGGTCCTGAATTCTACTTGTGCCAACTTCGGTACTAAAGCTCCTTCGATTGGATCACCCTTTGCTTTGAGTTCCTGCCTTTTTGAAGAGAAGTCTCTAGTCGAATCAGCTCTTGTGGCATTGTGACCCAACAAGGCAAGACTCTGGCCTGGACATATTTTCAGAGTGCCCTCTTGATGGCCTCTTTCGAATGGCCTGGAGGGAATCCTTTGAAGGGTCCTTGTCCAAGTTCCAATCGAAGGTTATTTATTGGAATATCAAATAAAGAGTCATTTGCTATGCCAATCAAAAGGCCTTGACACAATGCCCGTTGAAAGGCTTGTCATGAGGCCAATCGAAATGCCCCTTTACTGATGCCAATCGAAGGACGCTTTGTAGATGGTAATCGAAGAGCGCTATATAGGTGGCAATCGAAGGACGTTATATAGATGGTAATCAAAGAGAATTTTGGAGATTCTAATCGAACAACACTTAGTAGGTTCCAGTCGAAAGGCACTTTGTAGTTGCCAATCGAAGAGCCTCATTAACAGGCCAATCTAATGGGACTTAGAAACAGGCCAATTGAAGGAAACTTAGAAACATTATTTGAAAAATTTCCTTGTCTTCAGGCCAAAGTTTGTGACCACCTATGCAAGAGGGAAATCTTGGAAAAATATGAGAGGGAAAATTTTGGGGTACAACACCCCCTTACTCAGAAAATATTCTCGAAAGGTCTTTCCTATTCTTTTCACACTTTCCTTTATTGGATAAAAGAAAAGTCGATGGAGACTCTTACTAACCGCAACATTTGCGATCAAATGCAAAACCAGTAAAGTTAGTTCTCCCACCGTATTGCACCTATTAAAGTATTTGCAATGAACATTTTAGTTGGCTAAAGGATTCACAGAATTTTAAGTCTTACACATTATTCAGGAAGACAATGTTTGAGCTGACTTATTAGCCTACCTAGCGAGTACTAAAAGGCCGGGGCTTAACAAGACAGTTATTTAGGAAGTGCTGGAACCAACAAACATAGAAACCAAGGAAGTCATGGTCTTGGAAAACACTTGAGGTTGGATGTTTCCCCTCATCCAATACCTCACCTATGACAGGTTTCCCGACAATGAGATAGAAGCTCGGAGCATCAAAATAACATATGTGAGGTATCTCATGGTTGCAGATAAGTTCTATAAAATGGGAAGATCCTTGCCAATGATGAGATGTGTTATATGGTGGCAGAACTGACTGTTAATACTGGTTTTGCATTTGTGTTCGCAAATGTCGCGGTAAGCAAGAGTCGCCACCGTCTTTTATTTTATCCAACAAAGGAAAAGGGAAAAAGAGTAGAAATACCTTTTTCGAGATATTTCCGAGTACGGGGGGTAAATTATAGAAATGGAAGGTGTTAGCACCCTTTCTATCCATGGTTTTCCATGGGCTCTTAGGTACTTGCTCATTTTTAAATTGCTTTTGTGTGTGTTTTGAAAAGCTTTAAAAATTCCTTAGTGCGGCGTTTCACTTTATGGTAACCCTTGTATCAGTCCTCAAGAGTGTGATAAAGCGTTTTTGAAAACTTTGTTTGAAAAATGTTTGAAAGCGTAAGTGTGAAAAGTTTATTGTTTTGAGAAAGTACTTAAGAACAGTCTACCTACTCGAAAAAAAGGATATTATTTTCTTCCTTTCCTTTAGATAGTGCTATCCTACTATTAGTGAGTAGGTAGCCCTATCGTCGAATATTGAGGGACAATCGAAGGGACGTTTTACAATCACGAAGGCAACTTGTGGAGACGCTTTAGCAATTTTCTTTTAGGGAGCAAATCATTTACCGAAAGGAAACTGTAGGGTCATCGAGGGACTATGATATTTTTTGATTTATGGGTCTTTACTAAAGCGTTCCTGCCTCATGACTGTTTTATTTAAAGGCAACCAAAGTGGGAGATACCTTAGAGGTGCGCATGTCCAAGTGTTTGATTTCAGTTTATTTAATCTTTGCACATTTAGGGTGATCTACCATTTTAATCATTTAATCTTTCCATTCAATCCTATGATCATTCATCTAACAATTAATAGTAGCAAAAAAATAAAATGGGAGAATCTTAAACCTAGTTATTACAAGCCTTTGAGGAGAGGGTTACATAACTAAACTTGGGGGAAAGCGATAAATAAAAACAATAAATGAAAACCTAATTCATAACTATTACAAACCATTAACAGTTACATTAATTGGAAAATAAAATGAAAATAAATAAGCGCGCGAAAAAATTAAGACGGGAATAAAGTCTAAGTCCTAAAAAAAACTTATCAATTAAAGAGAAAATAACAATAAAGTCCTAAATTTAATTAATCTTTTTTCATAAAATTAATTTTAATTATAAACCTAATTCCATTTATTGATTTTTTTGATTTTTTAATTATTTAAAAAAATGAATTTAAGACAATTAAAATAAAATAACAATAAAGAAATAAAGACGAAAAAATAATGAATGGGCCTGGTACTGTTTGGCCAACTGGGAGGTGTGAATTGGAATTTTTGCAAGGCCCAAAGGCGCTGGCCCAATAGCCAATGTGCATTCCAGTGTGATCATCCTTCAGGGAGTGCACCATGGATCTTTAATTCTGGAGCATTGGATGTGCTTTGAGATGATCCAAAGGATCTGAGGACGTATGATGGTCCTTCTGGGTCATAGCGCATTTGATCCTGCAAGATTTAATAAGAAAACACAAAACTGCGTGGACCTGGGATCGAACCCAGGTCCTTCCCTTCACAAGCATGTCTCCTACCAACTGAGTTGGACAGTTATTCATGACTATAATGAAACAAATAAAACATAATGTACACTAAGTGTTGTGCCCAAAAAACGCGCGTGAATTCAAACTTTCCCATGGGAGATTGACACCTAATCTTCTTCCTCCTGCAATCGTCGCTTTAGATACCAGGCTTTTACCTACGGACAGATTCGTCACTATAGGCTATAGTGAAAATTGTTGTCCATAGCTACAAACCTGCAAAACTAAAAAATGCAGCACAAGCAAGATAAATCCTAACCAAGGTCATAAATCTATTGCATTCATTCCCTTGAGCACAAAGATGCCCTCAATTTTACTTCTACATGAAGTTCCCAATTTGGGACCTTGAAGCCCTAACAATGGCTTCGTACGATTCTTGCGTCTATACTCAAATTAAAGCATTCAAATACCTTGTATACATGATAACAAACATAAATATAAAATTGGAACATGTTTATGATGCCGGAATTAAAGGAATCAAAATCAAAAAGATATGCAACGTGACTGTTAGAGGCACGATTCTTGATGTTTCAAGCTTTGGAAATGCTTGCAATGGCTTCAGAGGCTCTCCAGGAGTATGTTTTGATACTTGTTTGGGACTGAAACAAGATGGAAATGGAAATTCAAGTTTGACAAATTTAGTGTTTTTTTGAAAATTGGACATGGGTTCTCTAGGTCATGTATCTCTCTTTGATTCTTGCCATAAGCTTGTTTATATAGAGGATGATGAGAGGACACGAAAATGCCATGTTTGTAACAGATATGGACAAGCTTTTGAATGCCATAAATGTCCATTTGTAACTTTGGCCAAAGTTAAGGGATTTTTTCCATTTTCAAATTTGAATGTACCTAGACTGAACTGGCCTTACTGCACACGAAAATTGGGCCCATATACTTTGCAATAATCTTGATTTATTTGATTTTTAATTAAATAAAATTAATATAAAATGCAAACAAAATAAAGACTATGCCAAAATGGTCCTAGGGGTCCTCTATTGTCTTAGAAATATGTTTGAAGTTCAAGAATTTAAGCCATTGCCTTAAAATTTCAAATTGCCCAATGCATATTTCTTGAAAATTCCCAAATTTTCCCAACTTGGGCAAGCCATAACTTGATCAATTATTATCTCATGATGATGATCTTGTACTTTTTGTAAATCCCAAGATGTCTACTTCAATCCCTCTTTCGATCAATTTGTATTTTGAAGATGTTATCTGGATGTTAAAGGTCTTGGAAAAAAAGTGGCTTTTATTGACTTTCTAAATATGACATGTAATGTATGAACTTGTATCTTTCAAATGGTGAATTTCTTGGACTTTTGGGATAAAGAGAAGTTGTAGTAAATTGGATTCTATTCAAAATGAGCTTTGGTTGGAAAGTTTCTGATAAATTATGAGAAAGTTATGCTTGGTCAAAGTTTACTTGACTTTTCCTATAGAAACCCTAATTTGCTATTTTTGACTTTTGATGAATTAGAAGCATTTCTTGAGGAATCATGATCAACCATTGATCAAATGATGGATATCACTTCAAAATGTTGATGTTGACCAAAAATCTTGAAGTTTGACTATATATAGGTCACAATTGACTTTTTACCTAGCATAGTTGATTTTCCAATACTTGAGCAATTGTCTGAGCAAACTTATTGAGAAAAGCATGAAACTTGGCATGGATGACCTTGAGGACATATTAGGAACATGGGAAGCATTTGAGACCATTGGATCTCAAACATCTTGATGAAAAGTAAAACCCTAGTTGGGGGTTCATTGCCTTGGTAGGAGAATTGTCTGGTCAATCCTTGGTCAACCTTGAGCAATTGAGAACCTATAGGGGTATGTCTTATATGATAATGGGAGGGCAAATTTTGGGGTACAACAGCTGCCCCTATTCAATCTTCTTAAACCTGAGGATGTAGATTGGCTGGTCTGCCTTTCGTGATCTGAAGGTGGAAGATGATTGAACACTAGAGTGCCCAGAAATTTGCACTCGCATGAAGTGAATGCCGATCGATAATATTGAGAATGGGCTTACAGATGCCATTTGGAAGGAGATTGAGAATCGTCGGAGATGGGCTTAAAGATGCCATCCAGAAAAGATATTGGTTGCATAAGAGATTCCTTTGCGAGAATTCCTGTATCTGCCGGTTAGGAGGACTTCGTCAGGGAATGTTGATTTATGTCCTGGGAAATAAAGTCCAGGAGCTTCGGTTGTCCATTACTCTACTTGGGAATTAACTCTTGATTTATGAGACAAAAGTGATTCGTTATCTGGTCGAGTACAGTTTTACAGCGACTTACTAGGGAATATGAAATCGATCGTATATGGTCGGGTCCAGGTTTTACAGTGTTGTAAAATATTGTCCCGAGATAAAAGAGAAGGAATCTGTATAGGGCTTTCTCGGGACAAGTCCATGTAAAACGGCATCAGGTAATTCATGAAAAAGGAGCCTGGATAGTAGGGCTATGAGAAGGAACCTGGGTAGTAGGATTACTTCAAAATAAAGCCTGGGTAGTAGGGATGCTTCGAAATAAGGCCTGGGTGGTAGGGCTGTGAGAAAGAACCTGGGTAGTAGGGTTACTTCGAAATAAAGACTGGGTAGTTGGGCTGTGAGAAGGAACCCGGGTAGTAGGGTTACTTTGAAATAAATCCTGGGTAGTAGGGTTGTTTCAGAATAAAGCCTGGGTGGTAGGGTTTGAGAAGGAACTTGGATAGTAGGGTTACTTCGAAATAAAGCCTGGGTAGTAGGGCTGTGAGATGGAACCTGGGTAGTATGGTTTCTTCAAATAAAGCCTGGGTAGTAGGGCTGCTTCGGAATAAGGCTTGGGTGGTAGGACTGTGAGAAGGAACCTGGGTAGTAGGGTTACTTCGAAATAAAGCCTGGGTAGTGGGGTTGTGAGAAGGAACCTGGGTAGTAGGGTTACTTCGAAATAAAGCCTGGGTAGTAGGGCTGCTTCGGAATAAAGCCTGGGTGGTAGGGCTGTGAGAAGGAACTTGGGTAGTAGGGTTACTTCTAAATAAAGCCTGGGTAGTAGGGCTGCTTCGGAATAAAGCCTGGGTGGTAGGGCTGTGAGAAGGAACCTGGGTAGTGGGATTACTTTGAAATAAAGCCTGGGTAGTAGGGATGTGAGAAGGAACCTGGGTAGTAGGGTTACTTTGAAATAAAGCCTGGGTAGTAGGGCTGCTTCGGAATAAAGCCTGGGTGGTAGGGTTGTGAGAAGGAACCTGGGTAGTAGGGTTACTTCGAAATAAAGCCTGGGTAGTAGGGCTATAAGAAGGAACCTGGGTAGTAGGGTTACTTCGAAATAAAGCCTGGGTAGTAGGGCTACCTCATTTGATCACGTAGATTAGTTCACCCGTTTGGTTTTAGGAACTGATTTTCCATTAGTTATATGCATATATAACATGTATAGTTTCATGGATTTAACCTTCAATTGTTGGAATTATTGATGATAACCATCTTTCCTGAAAAGGTACAAGATTAATTATATGCGATGCATGAAATTCATTGTGTGATGATGTTCTCAAAATAAATGAGATTATGATGTATGCAATATGTATGCACATGTCATGATGTATGAACATGAAATGCTATTGTGACATATCTGAGTCTGGGAAAATAAATCCCTGACTGCTACTGGAGAGTACTGGAAATTGAATTCCTGACCGTTGTAGGAAGAGTGGTTCTTCTACTTCCACTGGGGATGATGAGTAGAGATGATTTGTCGAGGATTTCCTCTTTCTGTTTGAAAAAAACTCGGCTGGGATTTTTTTTGTCTTCTGTTTAAGAATGAATCTGTGGGGAGACAAGTACTTCTGCTTGCGAATATTCCACTGGGGAGAAGATGCTCTATTTGGGGAGTGCTCCACTGAGGGAGAAGAATTCTTCTTTTGGAATATTCCATAGTGAGAAAAGAATTATGTTGGAGACTTTACTGGGGAATATTCAGTAGCTAGGGAAAAGGAACTCTGTTGAGGATGATCTTCTGCTGCCAGAGAAAATAAACTCTAATGGGGATGAAGATTTGAAAGCTTCCAGAGATTATAAAGCTCTGTGGGGAATGAGAGGTCAAACTTTGGTCGTTTTACTCTGCAGGGATGAGGCTTCATAAACTGCTGGGGACAAAAATATACTCAGCTGGAAAACATGGCTTTCAAATCTCAGAGGAATTCAGCTAGAGAAGGTAATTCCTGCTTGGGGGAAAAAACTGTAGAGACTAGGACTGGCTTTCAGACATTGCTTCGTTCTTTAAGCCATTAGCAATTGTCTTTCTATTCTTTATGTAAATATTTGCAAATAGTAATCATATTCAATATGCATATTCCACAAATAATCACTGGACGTTTTTGCAAAACAAAACAGAAAAATAGAAAACAAGTACTTTTGAACTTTCAAAAACTGATTTGTATTGATTTTTGAAGTTTGCCTATAAAACGCGCTTATGTACAAGGAGACAGACATTCTAGTAAGGAAATGTCGTCACAAGAATAATTTATACAAAGTTATATAGAAATAGAAAACAGCTATGTATAATGATCCCCATTGAGTTTCAATTCTGCTATTGCTTTTATGCCTTCGAGCGTCTCATCACTTTGCTACTTGTCTGAAGTTGACTGGTTTGGTCGGTACCGCTTGAGTTTCATAGTCTGATACTGAAGTCCGATTGCAAGGTGATCCAACGGGACATAGTTATACGTCTTAAATACATAATTTTTGCCTGGACCACCCTTTCAGGTTTTCAGTCCACCAGGATACCCTTTTTTGCCCAAGCCGCCTTTTCAGGTTTTCGACTCGCCGGGTGTACAGATTTTTTTGTTTTTATCCCTTATTTTTTACCCGAACTTGGTTCGCCGGGATTCCCCTATTTTTGCCTAGGCCAGTCGACCTAGAAGGTCTTTATTTATGCGTAGTATCTTTTCACTATGTCCGTATTCACAGGGTAGGGAAGGTCGTCACCATCCATGGTGGTTAGAATCATGGCTCCACCCGAAAATATGTTCTTGATTATAAATGGCCCTTCGTATGTGGGAGTCCATTTTCCCCCGGGATCACCTTTTGGCAGGATGATGCGCTTGATTACTAGATCACCCACTTGATATATCTGACGTCTGACCTTTTTGTTGAAAGCCTTGATCATCCGTTTTTGGTACATCTGACCATGACAGATAGCAGTAAGCCTTTTTTCATCAATCAGATTCAGTTGATCAAGTCGAGTCTGGATCCAATCGTCTTCGTTTAAACCTGCATCCTTCATGATACTTAAAGAAGGGATCTGGACCTCAATAGGTAGAACAACCTCCATACCATATACCAGAGAATAAGGTGTTTCCCCTGTTGACGTACGCGCTGAGGTGCGGTAACCATGAAGAGAAAATGGTAACATCTCATGCCAGTCTTTGTATGTCACCATCATTTTCTGTATGATTTTCTTAATGTTCTTATTTGCAGCTTGAACAGCGTCATTCATCTTCGGCCGGTAAGAGGAAGAATTATGATGTTGGATCTTGAATTGTTTACAGAGTTCGGTGATCATTGTATTGTTGAGATTTGTACCATTATCTGTGATGATTCTCTCTGGCACACCATATCGACAAATCAGGTTATGCTTGATAAACCGCACCACAACATTCTTGGTAACCGTAGCAAAAGAGGCAGCCTTAACCCACTTTGTGAAGTAATCAATGGCCACTAGGATGAAGTGATGCCCATTGGAAGTGGTAGGTCTAATTTCTCTGATCATGTCAATGCCCCACATTGCAAAGGGCTAGGGAGACGTCAAGACATTCAAAGGAACTAGAGGTACATGTACTTTATCAGCGTAGATCTGGCATTTATGATAAGCTCGAGAATTCTGATAACAGTCGGCTTCCTTATTAGACCAATAGTATCCTTCCCATAGGATTTTTTTAGCCATGATATGTCCACTAGAATGGGTGCCAAAGGTACCTTCATGTAATTCTGCCATAATCCTCCATGCTTCGCTCTTGTCTATGCACCGAAGTAAAGTAGAGTCATGGTTGTGCTTATAGAGGATTCCATTACTGAGGAAGAACTTTGCGGAGAACCTTCTCAAAAACGTTTTATCATTGATAGACACCCCCTCGGGATATTCTTGAGCCTCGAGATACTTCTTTACTTCATGAAACCAAGGTTTGTCTCCTACTTCTTCAGTGTCAATCTCATAGCAATATACTGGTTCATCCAACCTCTCAATAGTGATCCGAGGAGCCTCGTTATCCCATCTAACCTTAAACATGGACGACATAGTAGCTAGCGCGTCCGCTAACTGATTCTCTTCTCGTGGGAAATGTTCAAAGGTGGCCTCTTCAAAGTGTGGAAGCAATGTTAGCACATGTTCTTTGTAAGGGATGAGATTCGGGTGCTTCGTGTCCCACTCGCCTTTGATTTGACTTATTACCAAAGCTGAATCCCTGAATACACTCAAGAATTTTATCTTTGGGTCAATAGCAACTCTGAGACCCGTGATGCATGCTTCATACTCCGCCATGTTATTAGTACAGTTGAAACATAGTCTAGCAGTGAAATGAGTATGACAGCCTTCTGGAGAGATGATCATAGCACCAACACCATTGTCAAGCGTGTTAGAAGCCCCATAAAAAACCATAGTCCATTGGGATCCTTTATCAAGTCCTTCATCCGGTCTGGGTTCTTCATAATCAGTTACTAACATAATATTCTCATTTGGGAAATCAAAGTTCATGGATTGGTAGTCGTCCACAGCCTGATGAGCCAAATGATCAGCCAATACACTTCCCTTTATTTCTTTCTGGGTTGTGTATTTAATTGCGTATTCAGTTA
Organism: Vicia faba; assembly: GCA_948472305.1. Taxonomy (NCBI): domain Eukaryota; kingdom Viridiplantae; phylum Streptophyta; class Magnoliopsida; order Fabales; family Fabaceae; genus Vicia; species Vicia faba. The sequence goes on from OX451739.1 coordinate 27,692,865, forward strand.
GGATCATTTTCCATCTTGCTATTCTTCCGGATAGAGCGGGTTTCTCAAAGATGTATTTTATTAGATCCATCTTAGATATCAACAAAGTAGTGTAGGTCAACATATACTATCTCAATCGGGGAGTTGCTCATGCCAAAGCGCAGCAAGTCATCTCGAGCAGTGAATATCGTGTTTCACAGTCGGTAAACTTTTTGCCAAGGTAGTATATTGCATGCTCTTTTCGACGAGACTCGTCATGCTGCCCCAGCACACACCCCATTGAATTATCCAATACTGTTAAGTACATTATCAAAGGTCTTCCTTCAACCGGAGGCCTTAGAATTGGAGCTCATGAAGGTAATCCTTGATTCTTTCAAAGGCATCTTGGCATTCGTCATTCCACTTTACCATTTGATCTTTCTTTAGAAGCTTGAAGATTGGCTCACAAGTAGCAGTCAGATGTGAAATGAACCTGGCAATGTAGTTCAAACGTCCCAAGAAACCCCTAACTTCCTTCTCACTATGAGGAGTGGGCATCTCTTGTATAGCTTTTACCTTTCCAGGGTCTACTTGAATACCCTTGTCACTGACAATGAAACCTAGGAGTTTACCAGACCTTACCCCAAAGGTGCACTTGTTCGAATTCAGTCTCAACTTGTACGTCTTCAACCTATCAAACAGCTTTTGCAAATGATCGAGGTGCTCATCTTTATTTTGAGATCTGGCTATCATGTCGTCAACATATACCTCTATCTCGCCATGTATCATGTTGTGGAACAAAGCTACCATAGCTCGCTGATAGGTTACCCCGGCATTCTTCAACCCATATGGCATTCCCTTATAACAGAAAGTGCCCCACTGCGTGATAAAGGTTGTCTTCTCCATGTCTTCAGGAGCCATCTTGATCTGATTGTACCCATAGAAACCGTCCATGAAGGGAAAGATCTTGTGTTGTGCGGTGTTTTCAACAAGAACTTCAATATTGGGAAACGGGAAGTCATCCTTGGGACTTGCCCTGTTCAAGTCTTTGTAGTCCACACACATACGTACCTTTCTGTCCTTCTTAGGTACCAGAACGACATTGGCAACCCATTATGGATAGGAGGTGACAAATAAGAATCCGATATTGAACTGTTTCATTACATCAGCCTTGATCTTTTCTGACATCTTAGGGCGCATACGACGGACCTTCTATTTAACCGGAGGACAATCTTCTTTGGTTGGCAGACGATGTACCACAATATCCGTGTCTAAACCAGGCATGTCTTCATATGACTAGGAGAAGATCTCGACATAATCATGTAACATCTGTATCAACCGTTGTTTGACATTAAGCTCCAAATTTGCACCTATCTTGACTTCTTTCATGTCTTCCTCTATACCCAAGTTTATTGTCTCAACAGGCTCTTCATGAGGCTGTATGGCCCTTTCTTCCTGTTGTAATAGTCTAGCAAGTTCTTTGGGTACCTCACAATCTTCCTCGCCTTCGCCCTCGGCTTGGTTGATCAGACTTTCAAAGTCATAACTGGCAATAGCAGATCCGTTATCGATGGGATCTAGAGTGGATATAGATCTGCAGTTGATACGTGAGTGTGTGTAAGAGCATAGCTTTATAGATAAAGTAAAAGGCAGAAAAGAAAAACAGAGAGCGCAAGATTTGTATGCAAAAACATCCAATGTTTTATTGATGACATATGATAATGACATATAATAACCATCACAAATAAACCGCTGTGCCTCGGGTAAGACACGAGGCCATAGAGTTTATATTGTTTATTACAAATCCGAAAAAAGAGCAAGACAATTACTGCTGAACAAAAGTAATCGGCATAAAATATTTGGCCGTCCAGTTACTAGGTCCACCGTTGGTAGTAGGGTAGATCCAGTTGTCAACATCATAATCCTCATCATTGTCTTCTATAGCATTGACCCCATGATTGCTAATGCGTAGGGGCGTTCCTCCAGCCCGAGCACGTCGAACAGCCCTTTGAGCTCCTGAAGTAAAGCCCAAACCAAATTTGTCAGTTTTGTAAGGGAAATCAGGGAGATGTCCCCAAATGGTACACCCACATTCTTCAACTACTGCTCTGGCGTCCTTGAGAGAAGCCATCTTCAAGGTAGGTTTGGTGATCTTTGGCACACTAGTAATAGTCTCGGTTGATTCCATAGTCTGGGGAACCTCTTCAAAATTTTGAGAAGGGGTCTCTATGAACTCACCGTCCATTTCCACATACCTGAAAGAGTTCAGATGGCTTCCCATGTACTCCTCTTCACCGTGCACGGTGATAATCTTTCCCTTCACTGGATACTTTATCATTTGGTGCAGCGTAGAAGTAATGGCTCCAGCTTCATGGATCCAAGGACGGCCCAACAAACAAGAGTAAGATGGCCTGATATCCATCACGTAAAAGGTGGATTCAATGGTCTGGGAACCCACTTTGACATGGATGTCCACCTCCCTGTGCACCATTCTTTTTGAACCGTCAAAAGCCCTCACCACAATATTACTGGGCTTTAAGGTCAAACCTTCACAATCTAGCCTATCAAGAGCCTTCTTGGGCAGAACATTCAGTGATGATCCCGTGTCCACTAGCACATGGGCCATGGTAGTGCCTCTGCATTCAATCGAGACATGCAGAGCATCGTTATGCTTTCTCCCCTTGGGTGTCAAATCAACATCAGAAAAACCCAACCCATTATCAGCAGTTAGACTGGCCACACAATCCTTGAATTGGTCAGCGGAGGTTTCTTGCGACACATGCGCGGTCTTGAGAAATGTAACCAAAGCCTTTGCATAGGCCTTAGAACACAATAGTAGAGCCTGCATTGATATCTTCGAAGGGGTCTGCCCCAACTGTTTGACCATATTGTAGTCGCTCTTCTTGATTATCTTTAAAATCTCCTCCATTTCTTGTTTAGAGGATTCCAAAATAACTTCTCTAGGTGCCTCCGTCCGGGCAGGCTCACCTACAACTTCTTTGCCTCGAGTCCCAGATGACTCATCGGCAGGGGTAACAACTAGAGTAAGGATGGGAGTAGTAGCAGGAGTACTAGCCAGAACAACAGATGGAATAACGACATGCTTAGAAATAGTCTTCGGGGAGATCTCGGGAGAGAAAACCCTTCCACTTCGAGTAATTTTGCTGGTCCTCACCATGTTACTGATATCGGGATCAGCCTCTTCATTTTTTTCGTCTTTAATGGTTAACAAATCCTGCTTGACACCATGGTAGTAAACGTCAGCACCATAATTCCAAGGAACAGCTTTGTCCGAGGAGTATGGTACAGGGCCAGGAAAAGTGATTATTAATGGAGAAATTCTTGGAGCAGATGTAATCCTAACAAGTCTTTTGGAGGAGACCTTGGAAGGATTGGCAGAAATGGTTATGATAACAACATCTTCATGTAGAACAGTTGGAACCGGAGTCTTATCGAACAAAATCTCTTTGTTATCCATCAGGTGTTGAACACATGCCTTCAGCAAATAACAACCAGAAGGCAGAGATAAACACATGTGGCAACCTTCGCCGCAACCCAGAAATAAACCGGCTAGCAACAAATTATTCTTGACGGTCATGAGAGGAGTAGAAACTTCATCAATAGAAGTAACAAATAGATCAGTATCAACGGCATTAACACCACGGTTGTGCTTGGGCATGGGAGCAGTTATGACATTAGGCATCTCAGGAGCATCAAACTCAATCTCCTTTGCCTCTATCAGATCTTGTATCTTATTCTTCAGAGCCCAACAGTCATTTGTATCGTGGCCTGGACTCTCAGAATGGTAAGCACACCGAGCGTTTGGATTGTAACGAGTAGATGTGGTGTTGGGATTCTTGGGAGCCTCCCTTAAGGTTGCCAAATTAGATTTTAAAAAATTGGGTAAAACCTCAGACAACGTCATATTTATCCGGGTGAACTGCCTTTGAGGTCTTTCTACCCTTGGCTGATTGTTTCGTTGTTGAGTAGCCACAAGCCTAAGTATCATCACAGCCCCTATGGTTGGACAGTGCTCGGTTCTATTCTGACTTCTTGGATTGTAAATAGCACTGACCTCCTTCTTACCCATGAATGGCCTTTTCACTGTACTTGAAGAGGTGTCTTTCTGGATCTTGCCACTTTGGATCCCAGCTTCTACCCTTTCTCCAGTCAATATCAGCTTAGTAAAACCAGCTGAGGAGCTACCAATCAAGTGATTAAAGAACGTACCAGATAGCGTACCAAGAAACATGTCTACCAACTCCCTATCAGACAAAGGGGGTTGGACTCTCCCTGCCAAATCTCTCCACTTCTGAGCGTAGTTCTTAAAACCTTCGCTTGCACCCATAGACATACTCTGGAGTTGAGCACGGGAAGGAGTAAGGTCAGTGTTATATTGATACTGCTTATAAAAAGTAGCAGCCAGATCTTCCCAGTTGCGGACATTGATTCCCTCCAGCTGATAGAACCACTCAAGCTGAGTCCCAGACAGACTGTCTTAAAAGAAATGGACCCACAAGTTCCTATCAGCATTGTGAGGCTGAATCTTCCTCACATAAGAACGGAGATGAAGCTTGGGACAAGAAACCCCATCATACTTGGTGAACACCGGCACCTTGAACTTCTGCGGGATAACAACCCTAGAAACTAGACCCAGTTCCTCAAAATCCAAACCCGGTACCTTCCGGACCTCCATTGCATTCAAATGATCCTCCAGTTGTTCCTATTTTTCATCAGCAGGAGGATATTGTTCCTCATCATAGTCAGATTCATCATCAAATTCTTTTGGACTGGAGTCTTCCTCTCTTGTTTCCTCCTCTTGATTGTCCCCCCTTTGGAGAAATTTGCCAGCTCTGACACTCATTTAACCGGTCCATTGAACCTTATGCCCAAATTCATGACACCAGCGGTCTTCTTCGCCTTCTTCTTTCTATCTTTCAGAATAAGGGCCTTCAGATCTTCCTGCCCTTTAGCAAAAGCTACGAACATTTGCTGAAATTGGGCATTTTGTGCTTGGAGATCCTTGATACTTTGTTCAGAATCCATTATTGTTGAAATAAACAGCGTAGAAGATGAGAATCCTACTTTGAAACCTGTTTATGCAATGTCATGGATTATATGCGTATGCAATGATTTCAAAGATTCTTAAAGACTCAAATTTGCTTAAACCAAATAAACACACGTTAATTGTATTAATAAGTTTGAATTATTACAAAGAGTTCCTTTAGTCTTACAATCAAACAAAATAAAACTTAAAGCAAAAAAGAAAATTAGGTTTCCCATAAGCGCATCCTCTTTGGTGCAATGTAGGCATTTATATTCCTCTCTTCATGAAGTAGCCTAGTGAGTCCCAGGAATTTCTTCTTGTTGGCGTAGAATTGAGCTTCAAACGTATCTCGCTTCTCCTTAATTTGAACCCATGATTTTTGTAACTCCTCATGATCAGTTGGCATGTCAGGATAAAGAACAAGATAAGGAGTGTCTTCTTCAGCAACCGGTTCTATAATCATAGGTAGGATGGCGGGGTAAGGCATCATAAGACTTTGAACACGGGCTCATACCCATTTGAGATAAGGCTCAAGAGGGATGGAATTCTTGTGCCCAAGTGTCTTGCTATCAACTCTATGTACCATGCCCCAAGCTCGCATATACCTTTTATGGTAACCCTGAGCTTCATTCTCATAGTCGAAGATGATTCCTTGGATAAGTGTATCATGAGGACCATCCCTTCTCGCATATCCAAAATGTCGCAGTGCCAAACAAGGATTGTAAGTGATTTCTCCCCTAATGCCTAAGAGAGGGACATTAGGAAATTCTCCGCATCAATCAATGATGGTAACATTCTCCGAGGATCAAGGACACCAATTGAAATTCTGGAAGCAGATACTCAATGTCACAGTGAATGTTATGACACCGTATCTGACTTTCTATAAGACAGTAAATAAAAACAGTAAAGAACACAGTCAATTGTTTACCCAGTTCAGTGTGAAACAACACCTACTCTGGGGGCTACCAAGCCAGGGAGGAAATCCACTATAAGAGATATTAATTCAAGAATAAACCAACCAGTTTATCTCCTTCACTTAAGACCTACCCAATGCAACTTCAATCTAAGTTCAACTTAAACCTGAGTTCCTACTCACTCCCCCTCAATCACAGCAGTGATACTTAAAACAATTGACTAATTAAATAATGAAGACACTCTTCAGAACATACACTTGATTATGCTTCACAGCTTTTTAATCAAGTAACACAAACACTCTTGCTTCACAGCTTTGAGTGGTACATAAACCTAACTTGACTTTGCTTCAAAGCTTTAGTCAAGAGACACAAAACACTCTTGCTTCAAAGCTTTTGAGTGATACAAAAACCCTTACAATCAAAACCTATTCCAAGTCACTTATCACAATGATACTTGCTTAGATTACAGTAGTTAAAACTATACAGCTCCTAATTGATCTTCAGTCGAAGAGTTACTCTACAACCAGCATTCCTGTTGAATATATATGCAGATGTTTCTTCAGTTAGGGTTTCCACAAAAAGCTAGGGTTAATTAGGTTTAACCTTAAGACTTGGTCACAAGACTTTATCAACCAGATTAGGGTTGAGCTAGGTTAACCCAAGGGCCACGTGAGATTCTGTTCTGGAAGGAATGAGCCATCTTCCTGAAAAAACTCAGAATTAACCAAACTGCATATCTGTTAGATCAGTACAGGATGTCTTAACATTTGTTATGACATCAGAATTCCTGTTTACTGATTTTGGTAGAAGGCAATAAATGTGATCATTGCAAAGTGCTCAGATACACACTCATAAACAGTAGCTACTGTATGCCATACTTTTTCTGCATAAAGTACCTAATAAACCAGAATGTTATGACATCAGTCATGACATTCACACACCTGGTTTTACCAAAAATACATGCCAATAACTAAACACTTACAAACTCCCCCTTTGGCAGATTTTTGGCTAAAACCCCTAAGCAATCAGAGAATAGAGGGCAGCAAAATGAATATGACTGCAGAAAAATTATGATGTCTACCAAGTAATTAACACAAAATATCTCCCCCTCTTTAGCCATAAATAGGCCAAAGATACATGTACTTATATGTTATACAGTCATCCAAAATAAGTAATAAAAACAACAAATAAAATCTGAAAACACTTGCATCAACAGGAACCAGCATCAGGCTTGCCAACTCCACCAAACTTTAAGCATTGTCATCTTCAGAGGAGCTACTTTCTTCAGCATTGAGCTGATCTTCAGCAGCACCCTCTTCCCTTCTGTTTCCTTCAGTCTCCTCCTGTTCTAATCTGGCAATTAGGTTTTCTAGAGTCTTTTTCCTTGTCTCCAGCTCTTTGCAGGTCTCTTTCAATACAGCTATAACATCAGATGTCTTGGACTGAGTTTTTACAGATGATGTCTCAGCTGATGTTATGACAATGTCAGGAACATGAGATCCCTGAAATAGCTTGTAGTGTAACCCAAGAGCAGGAGCTCTTTTGCAAGCAGTATCTCTTTCCACCAGGATATCAGGGTACTGAGCAAGGATAATTCCACATAGGATGGAGGGAAAGGCAATAGGGCCTTTAACAGCATAGCTACCAGCATGTTTTAAAGTTTGATCAAAAATATACCTGCCATAGTCAAATTCAGTCTTGGATCCAACAGCATAAATGAATCTCCCCAATCCTGTGGAGATGGTTGATTTATGGTTGGTAGGGACCCAGTTGGCTACACCAATCTTGTGCAGGATGGCAAATTTCATGCTTAGTTTGCTGGCATTCAGCTTGCCTTTTAAGGGCCAGCACTTGACTTGTCTTGCTGTGATGGTTTGGCATACTTCATTGTCAGTGACTTCTAGTTCAGGGTAAGCCTCATTTGATCTTCCAAGAAATTTGTTAATTTCAGATGGAGAGAAATTAACCCTTCTTCCTCTCACATAGACACATTCAAAGTCAGCTGACCTTCCATCAGCACATTCATCAGACAAATTCACTATGAATTCCTTGACCAGATTTTCATAGCATTTGGTAAATTTTACCAGAGTCTTCATTAGTCCAGCAGCTTTGATCAGGTCCATGATTTCCTTGCAATCCGTGGCACCATTTTTTAGTTCTCTTTCCAAGGCTATTCTCTTCAAGCAAACATACTTCCATCTGTTGGCATTTTCAGGGTGGTGAAATGAAATGTTGTCAGTGGGGACTTCAGGAACTCTAGCCATTTTGCTGGAAGGGAGGTTCCTTCTGAGAGGAATGTCTTCAGCATCAATTTCAAATTCTGATTCCTCATCAGAATCAGAAGGCTCAGGTTCTTTTCTCTTCTTTGTTATTGGTTATCTCGCAGGCTTTGAGAGACTCCTAGTATGCACTTGGGCTTTCACCTTCCCTTTGGACAGTCCAGTCTTCACAGTTTCTACACCAGTCTTGCCTTCAGACATGGTTTTCTTATCAGTAGGTTTCTCTTTGGTCAGACATTTTGCAGCATCCTGATTACCCTTTTTGTTCATCATTCTCCTAGCTATGCTAGGGTTGATATTTGCAATTAGGTCATTGTCTGAGTACTCCTCATCCACATCAATAACAGGTGGTTCAACATTTTTCTCTGAAGGGTTCTGAATATCATCAAGGTTTTCAGATGATTTCTGAATGTTGTCATTTGGTGTCTCAACATTTTCAGAGACATCTGGATTTGCTTCAACATTTGGGCTTGCTGATTCTTGATTTAATGGAACAGAAATCCCCGGTACAGAGTGGTTCTCACTCAGTATTCTTGTAACAAGCCTAGCTATTGCTTGATGTACATAAGCTGATCCTTCCCTATTTGGTACAAAAGATGAAGGTTGAGAGGGATTACCGGACGAAGTAGCTTGAGACCTTCCTGCATGCCTTGTTCTCAGCTTTTTGACCTTGGAGGGGTTAGTTGCCATTTCTCTAAGAGGAGTAATCTCCAGGACTTCAGAATCCATGCATGAGGTGATTGTCCGAGAATCTTGATCAGATGATGAAGATGAAATGGTCGTCTTGGATGAGGATGATGTTTGAGACATTTTGATTAACTTAGAAAACCAGTAGTAACTATAGAGAAAACTTTGATTGAGAGAAAGGGATTTGTTGCAAAGACGAGAGAGGAAGGAGGCAAATGAGTGTCTATTCAACTTCTTACAAAATTTGAAAGAATTGGGAAAACATATGATTAACCCACTCAAAATAGACTTAACAAAAACAACTCCTTCAACCCTTGTTTTAAGCAAAATTAATTGCTACAATTTCTCATGTTGGCAAATACCCAACTTGCCCCTCAAGTTTTCAAATTGATTTGCATCAAGTGCCTTGGTATACATGTCAGCCAGTTGTAGCTCAGTGGCAACATGTTCCAAATTAATTGTTTTCTCCTCTACAAGGTCTCTGATTAAGTGATGTCTAATGTCAATGTGCTTGGTCCTGCTATGCTGAATAGGGTTCTTGGAAATGTTAATTGTACTCAGATTGTCACAGTACAATGGCATAACATCTTGTGTGACATTATACTCAGTGAGCATCTGTGTCATCCAGATAATTTGAGAACAGCTACTACCATCTGCAATGTATTCAGCTTCAGCACAAAAATGAAAAGGAGGTCTTTTGGCATGTATTATAGCTCTGGAAGATTCCTGTATGGTCCTATTTTTCCTCTTTTCAACTCCATTTTGTTGAGAAGTTGTAGGAGAAGGGAATTCATGACTAATTCCTTCTGAGGAACAGAACTCATTAAACTTACTGTTTTCAAATTCCTTGTCATGATCACTTCTGATTCTGACAATACACCCTTCTTTTTCTCTTTGAATTCTTTTGCACAGTTCTTTAAAAACTTCAAACACATCAGATTTTTCTCTAATGAAGTTAATCCAGGTGAATCTGGAAAAGTCATCCACCACAACATAGGCATATCTCTTTCCACCAAGACTTTCAACTTGCATTGGTCCCATCAGATCCATATGTAGAAGTTCCAGAACCTTAGAGGTGGTAAGATGTCTTGACTTTGAATGTGACATCCTAGTCTGCTTACCAACCTGACATTCACCACAAACTCTCCCTTCATCAATTTGCAGTCTTGGAATCCCTCTGACTGCCTCCATGGAGATAATCCTTTTCATTCCTCTTAGATGAAGATGGCCAAGTTTTTGGTGCCACAGTTTCACCTCTTTTTCTTCTTTGGCAATAGAACACACAGTGGAGTAATTAGTGTTCTCAGGCTCCCACAAGTAACAGTTGTCTTTAGATCTGACTCCTTTCATTACAACTTCTTGTTTTTCATTAATTACAAGACATTCAGATTTTGAGAAGTTGACCTTGAATCCTAGATCACATAATTGACTGATACTAATGAGATTAGCAGTCAGGCCTTTTACCAATAGTACTTCATTCAGATTTGGAACTCCAGGGCAGTCCAAATTACCAACTCCTTTGATTTCACCTCTAGCACCATCTCCAAAGGTCACATAACTAGTGGTGTGAGGTTTAACATTATTGAGGAGGTTCTTGATTCCAGTCATGTGCTTAGAACACCCACTGTCAAAGTACCAGTCTTCCTTTGCAGAGACTCTCAGGGAAGTGTGGGCTATCAGGGCAGTATCCTTTTTCTTCCATTGAGGAGTATGTGGTACCCTGTTAGACTTAGGTTTGACACCTGGGTTCTGATTAGGGTATCCATACAATCTGAAGCAGAAAGGCTTTATGTGACCAAACCTCCCACAATGATGACATCTCCATCTTTGGTACTTTTTCTTCATATTTCTCTGTTCTCGATGTTGAGTGTTATGTTGTGACATCTGCTTTGACATTTGTTTATCAAACCTGATCTTCTTATCTGCACCAGATTTCTTTGCTGCCACAAATCCTAGACCATACTTGTTTCCCACATTTTGTCCAACATGAAGGATTTCTTCCAATTTGTCAGTTCCATTTGTCAGCATCTTGACAGATTTGGTCATCTGGTTCAGTTTTGAGTTCAGCATTTGAACTTCCCCTTCTAGATGACTTATAGTTTCAAGGTCTGCCCTTTTTTCAGCCTCCAACTTTATGATGATTTTTGTTTGTCTCTCATTTTGCACACAGACTTCAGCACTTCTGATACACAATTTCTTGTAAGTATCAGCCAGTTCTTCAAATGTCACTTCCTCATCACTAGTGTCACTTTCAGAGGTACAAACACCAGTTAGTGCAGTAACTAGTTTGGCAGATTCTTCTTCAGAATTGCTTTCTGAATCACAGTCAGACCAGGTAGCAGTCATTCCTTTCTTTTGTTTCTTAAGAAAGGTAGGACATTCAGCTCGAATATGCCCATATCCTTCACAACCATGGCATTGAATTCCTCTGCCTTGATTTCCCTTCTCTTCAGACCTTGGTCTTCTGCTGGAGTCATAAGGTCTGTTAATGTCAGAGGGGATGTTCTCAACATTTGACCTTGACTTTGGATCCATTCTCTTGATGAGTTTGTTGAATTGTCTTCCAAGCATGGCTATAGCTTCTGAAATATTTTATTCTTCATCCTCCTTGTTTTTATCTTCAGAGTTGGATACAAGTGCTATGCTCTTGTTTTTCTTGTCAACATTGTCACTGATCCCCATCTCAAAAGTCTAAAGAGACCCAATGAGTTCATCCACCTTTAACTTACTGATATCCTGGGCTTCCTCTATAGCAGTTACCTTCATTGCAAATCGTTTAGGCAGGGATCTGAGAATCTTTCTCACCAGTTTTTCTTCAGACATCTTTTCTCCCAATGCTCCTGAGGTGTTGGCAATCTCCAAGATGTTCATGTGAAACTCATGAATGGTTTCATCTTCCTTCATCCTTAGGTTCTCAAACTTGGTAGTCAGCATCTGAAGCCTTGACATTTTTACTTTGGATGTGCCCTCATGGGTAATTTTGAGAGTGTCCCACACTTCCTTGGCCAGTTCACATTGATGTACTAGTCTGAATATGTTTCTATCAATTCCATTGAACAAGGCATTTAAAGCTTTGGAATTACCCAGGGCTAACTCATCTTCTTCTTTGCTCCATTCTTCCTCGGGCTTCAGACTGATTGTCCCATCCTTCTCAGTTATGGTGGGATGGTTCCATCCTTTGTCAGCAGCTCTCTAAGCCTTTTTGTCCAGTGATTTTAAGAAGGCAATCATACGAGGTTTCCAGTAGTCATAATTTGTTCCATCCAAAATGGGTGGTCTATTTCCAAAAACTCCTTCTTTGTCCATAGTGCCAGAAAGTGATATCCCTAGATCTCACCCAGTAATACAGGCAGGGTGCCTGCTCAGATGGCAATTGAAATTCTGGCAGCAGATACTCAATGTCACAGTGAATGTTATGACACCGTATCTGACTTTCTATAAGACAGTAAATAAAAACAGTAAAGAACACAGTCAATTGTTTACCCAGTTCAGTGTGAAACAACACCTACTCTGGGGGCTACCAAGCCAGGGAGGAAATCCACTATAAGAGATATTCATTCAGGAATAAACCAACCAGTTTATCTCCTTCACTTAAGACCTACCCAATGCAACTTCAATCTAAGTTCAACTTAAACCTGAGTTCCTACTCACTCCCCCTCAATCACAGCAGTGATACTTAAAACAATTGACTAATTAAATAATGAAGACACTCTTCAGAACATACATTTGATTATGCTTCACAGCTTTTTAATCAAGTAACACAAACACTCTTGCTTCACAGCTTTGAGTGGTACATAAACCTAACTTGACTTTGCTTCAAAGATTTAGTCAAGAGACACAAAACACTCTTGCTTCAAAGCTTTTGAGTGATACAAAAACCCTTACAATCAAAACCTATTCCAAGTCACTTATCACAATGATACTTGCTTGGATTACAGTAGTTAAAACTATACAGCTCCTAATTGATCTTCAGTCGAAGAGTTACTCTACAACCAGCATTCCTGTTGAATATATATGCAGATGTTTCTTCAGTTAGGGTTTCCACAAAAAGCTAGGGTTAATTAGGTTTAACCTTAAGACTTGGTCACAAGACTTTATCAACCAGATTAGGGTTGAGCTAGGTTAACCCAAGGGCCACGTGAGATTCTGTTCTGGAAGGAATGAGCCATCTTCTTGAAAAAATTCAGAATTAACCAAACTACATATCTGTTAGATCAGTACAGGATGTCTTAACATTTGTTATGACATCAGAATTCCTGTTTACTGATTTTGGTAGAAGGCAATAAATGTGATCATTGCAAAGTGCTCAGATACACACTCATAAACAGTAGCTACTGTATGCCATACTTTTTCTTCATAAAGTACCTAATAAACCAGAATGTTATGACATCAGTCATGACATTCACACACCTGGTTTTACCAAAAATACATGCCAATAACTAAACACTTACACCAATGAATACCTGAATGTGTAAGAGTCATTAGCCTATGAGACCATCTCAAACCCTGTTCATTCTTCAAGGCGGATCGGGGTAGGTGCGAAATAAACCACTTAGCCAAAAGAGGAGTGCAACACAGAAGGGTCCATCTTTTCTTTATAGTGCGAGTATGCAGAGAATGTAGGATATCTCCAAGCATAGTAGGTACCGGATTGCGTGACAGGAAAACCCTAACCGCATTCACGTCTATGAGCTGGTCCAGATTAGGAAACAGTACCAACCCATAGATGAGAATGGCTAACACATCTTCAAAAGCTTGTAAGTCCAGGGTATCCCAAAAATGATGAGCTTTCTCAAACAAGAACTTAGCCAAAAAACCCTTGACACCTCTCCTGGTTTCCCAATTTGCTACTACGTCAGACCGTTGTAAGGATAGAGCTTTAGCAATATCTTCATATTTAGGGTCTCTTTCCATACCATTGAAAGGCACCTTGTTAAGGATAGGCACCCTCAGTAACAGAGAAAACTCCTTCATAGTAGGCACTAACTGGTAATCCGGAAAAGTGAAGCAGTGATGTAGAGAGTCAAAGAATTGAAAGAGCACTTTTAACATCTCTTCATCAGGGTTTGAGGTGACCAAGCTGAGAAGTCAACCATGTCTTTCAGTTAAGGGAGATCTTTCAGGAACCCTTGATACTAACTCCTTAAGCTAAGGAGGTACCTTTACCAGACTGACTTGGATAGTGAATATGCGGGCGAGGGCCATGTCATACAAAACAAGACAAAAATAAACCCTAAGAATCCTTGAAATGGTTAGTATGATATGTTATGTTATGATGTCATGATTATGCTCAGACATAGAAGATATAGCAAACACAAGCAAATCACACAAAGACCTTAGGTTTAAGGCTTGCATGGGTTTTAAGGTAATACCATCTTGAAGTTGGATTGGTTCAACTTGTCCTAAATATAGTAACCGGGTTCTAAGGGATCTCAATATCATTGATCTTTCCCCCTAAATTACGTTATGATAGACAAATGACTTGCCACCAAACAAAACTCAAGAGTCAAACCTCAATGAGTGTAGCATCGAGTATCAACCGACTTTGGGTTTACACCAAAGACTGCTATCTCACTACGTCCTAAAAAGACAAGTTGGTCAATTAAGTTGCTAAGGTCAGTTGACGCTTTATGATACCACACAGCGGCCCTGTATTCTCCTTGATTACTCAAGGGTTACCGGTACACACTAAATTATCGCATCAACGTAGCTACTGCTTTAACCGTGTCGGTATACCCCGCGCAGCTCCCTCACAATTTATTGCTACTTACCTAAAAGGAATTCCCCGATCAGGGTTTAGGATCCAAACAACCCCAACAGATACCCTTAAAAGTAAATCAAACAAGACAAGCCAAAGAAGCAATTAAATGACCTAGATCCTAAGGTAAACCACACTTTATAAATCATGATCCCCAGTAGAGTCACCAGTTCTGTGATATGGTGGCAGAACTGACTGTTAATATTGGTTTTGCATTTATGTTCGTAAATGTCGCGGTAAGGAAGAGTCGCCACTGTATTTTATTTTATCCAACAAAGGAAAAGGTAAAAAGAATAGAAAAAACCTTTTTCGATATGTTTCCGAGTACGGGGGGTAGATTATAGAAAAGGGAGGTGTTAGCACCCTTTCTATCCATGGTTTTCCATGGGCTCTTAGGTACTTGCTCATTTTTAAATTACTTTTGTGTGTGTTTTGAAAAGCTTTGAAAATGCCTTAGTGCGGCGTTTCACTTTATGGTAACCCTTGTATCAGTCCTCAAGAGTGTGATAAAGCATTTTTGAAAACTTTGTTTGAAAAATGTTTGAAAGTTTAAGTGTGAAAAATTGATTGTTTTGAGAAAGTACTTAAGAACAGTCTACCTACTCGAAAAAAGGATATTCTTTTCTTCCTTTCCTTTAGATAATGTTATCCTACTATTAGTGAGTAGGTAGCCCTATTGCCGAATGTTGAGGGATAATCGAAGGGACGTTTTACAATCACGAAGGCAACTTGTGGAGACGCTTTAGCAATTTTCTTTTAGGGACCAAATCATTTACCGAAAGGCAACTATAGGGTCATCGAGGGACTATGATCTTTTTTTATTTATGGGTCTTTACTAAAGCGTTCCTGCCTCATGACTGTTTTATTTAAAGGCAACTAAAGTGGGAGATACCTTAGAGGTGCGCATGTGCAAGTGTTTGATTTCGGTTTATTTAATCTTTGCACATTTAGGTTGATCTACTGTTTTTATCATTTAATCTTTCCATTCAATCCTATGATCATTCATCTAATAGTTAATAGTAGCGAAAAAATAAAATGAGAGAATCTTAAACCTAGCTATTACAAGGCTTTGGGGAGAGGGTTACATAACCAAACTTGGGGGAAAGCGGTAAATAAAAACAGTAAATGAAAACCCAATTCACAACTATAACAAACCATTAACAGTTACATTAATTGGAAAATAAAATGAAAATAAATAAGCGCGCGAAAAAATTAAGACGGGAATAAAGTCTAAATCCTAAAAAAAAAAAACTTATCAATTAAAGAGAAAATATTTTTGTCATTTTTTTATGTTAAAAAATATTTGAAAACTTAACCTAAATCTAATTAATTTTTATTTAATAAAAATCATCAAGTTATACTAATCAAATTAATTGATTTTGTTTTCCAGAAAATTAATTTTAATTATAAAACCTAATTCTATTTATTGATTTTTTTATTTTTTAATTATTTATAAAAAATGAATTTAAGATAATTAAAATAAAATAACAATAAAGAAATAAAGACCAAATAATAATGAATGGGCCTGGTACTGTTTGGCCAACTGGGAGGTGTGAATTGGAATTTTTGCAAGGCCCAAAGGCACTGGCCCAATTGCCAGCGTGCATTCCAGTGTGATCAGCCTTCAAGGAGTGCACCATGGATCTTCAATTCTGGAGCATTGGATCTGCTTTGAGATGACCCAAAGGGTGGGATCTGAGGACGTATGGTGGTCCTTTTGGGTCATAGCGCATTGGATCCTGCAAGATTTAATAAGAAAATACAAAATTGCATGGACCTGGGATCAAACCCAGGTTCTTCCCTTCACAAGCGTGTCTCCTACCAACTGAGCTGGACAGTTATTCATGACTATAATGAATCAAATAAAACATAACGTACACTAAGTGTTGTGCCCAGAAAATGCGTGTGAATTCAAACTTTCCAATGGGAGATTGACACCTAATCTTCTTCCTCCTGGAACCATCACTTATGAGACCATACTTTTACCTATGGACAGATTCGTCGTTATAGGCTATAGTGATAGTTTTTGTCCATAGCTACAAACCTGCAAAACTCAAAAATGCAGCACAAGCAAGATAAATCCTAACCAAGGGCATAGATCTATTGCATTCATTCCCCTTAACACAAAGATGCCCTCGATTTGACCCAATTTTACGTCTACATGAAGTTCCCAATTTGGGACCTTGAAGCCCCAACAATGGCTTCGTACGATTCCTACGTCTATACTCAAATTAAAGCATTCAAATACCTTGTTTACATGATAACAAACATAAATATAGAATTGAAACATGTTTATGATGCCATAATTAAAGGAATCGAAATCAAAAAGATATGAAAACCGTGATTGTTAGAGGGCACGATTCTTGACGTTTCAGGCTTTGGGAATGCTTGCAATGGCTTCAGAGGCTCTCCAGGAGTATGTTTTGATACTTGTTTGGGACTGAAACAAGATGGAAATGGAAATTCGAGTTTGACAACTTTAGTTTTTTTTTTGCAAATTAGACAGGGGTTCTCCAGGTTATGTATCTCTCTTTGATGCTTGCCAGAAGCTTGTTTATACAGAGGATGATGAGAGGACACGAAAATGCCATGTTTGTAACAGCTATGGACAAGCTTTTGAATGCCATGAATGTCCATTTGTAACTTTGACCAAAGTTAAGGGATTTTTCCATTTTCAAATTTGAATGTACCTAGGCTGAACTGGCCTGGTTGCACACAAAAATTGGGGCGTCTCCATGTACCAAACCAAGCCCAAATGATAATGGCCCATATACTTTGCAATAATCTTGATTTATTTGATTTTTAATTAAATAAAACTAATATAAAATGCAAATAAAATCAATACTATGCAAAAATGGTCCTAGGGGTCCTCTATAGTCTTAGAAATATGTTTGAAGTTCAAGAATTTGAGCCATTGCCTTAAAAATTCAAATTTGCCCAATACATATTTCTTGAAATTTCCAAAATTTTCCCAACTTGGGCAAGCCATAAATTGATCAATTTTTATCTCATGATGATGATCTTTCACTTTTTGGAAAGCGCGAGATGTCCACTTCAATCCCTCTTTTGATTAATTTTTCTTTTGAAGATGTTATCTTGATGTTAAAGGTCTTGGCAAAATAGTGGCTTTTATTGACTTTCTAAAAATGACCTGTAATGTATAAACTTGTATCTTTCAAATGGTGAATTTCTTGGACTTGAGGGCTGAAGAGAAGTTGTAGGGAATTGGATTCTCTTAAAAATGAGCTTTGGTTGGAAAATTTCTGATAAATTATGAGAAAGGTATGCTTGGTCAAAGTTTGGTTGACTTTTCCTATAGAAACCCTAATTTGCTATTTTTGACTTTTGATGAATTAGAAGCATTTCTTGAGGAATCATGATCAACCCTTGATCAAATTATAGATATCTCTTCTAAATTTTGATGTTGACAAAAAATCTTGAAGTTTGACTGTATATAGGTTACAGTTGACTTTTGACCTAGCATAGTTGATTTTCCAATATTGAGCAATTGTCTGAGCAAACTTATTGAGCAAAGCATGAAACTTGGCATGAATGATCTTGAGGATATATTAGGACCATGGGAAGAATTTTATACCATTGGAGCTCAAAAACCTTGATGAAAATGGAAACCCTAGTTTGGGGTTCATTGTCTTAGTAGGAGAATTGTCTGGTCAATCCTTGGTCAACCTTGAGCAATTGAGAACCTCTAGAGGTATGTCTTATATGAAAATAGGGGGGGGGGATTTTGGGGTACAACAAGATGTGTCACTGAAGAAGAAGTTAGACAAATAACGAAAGAAGTTCATGAAGGCGTGTGTCAAAGCCATATCGGGGGAAGGGCTCTATCAACAAAAATACTCTGAGTCGGGTAATATTGGTCGAGCATGCTTTAAGACTATACCCAATTTGTTAAGCATTACGTGAAATGCCAAATATATTATCTATTAGTGCATTCACCTTTCGAGCTACTACGTTCAACGATTTCACCATGGTTATTCTAACAATGGGGATCTAATATCCTCGGTCTTTTCCCACTAGCAACAAGTCAACTTAAATTTCTAACAATGGCAGTGGATTATTTCACCAAGTGGGTCGACGCTTAAGCAGTACCCCAAATTACAACAGAAAGAGTGAGGCACTTTTATTGGAGAAACATTATATGTCGCTTTGGTTTACTCTGTGTTATTATATCTGATAACGGCATGCAGTTTGCAAGCTCGTCCATTGTTAAATTTTACAGGCACCTCAGAATACATGATTGGTTCATATTAGTGGAGCATCCACATGCTAATGGTTAAGATGAAGCCGCAAACAAGATAATTCTCTCAGATATGAAGAAGAAGCTAGATGAAGCAAAGGGATTATGGAACAAATATATTTATGAAATATAATATGATTAAACCATACTACCCCGCATTCAACCACCAATGAACCTCCTTTTTGAATGGCTTATGGAGCTTATGCAATTATACCAGTCGAGATCAATTTATCGACATGGCATCAGTCTAATTTCAATGAAGAACTTAATCATGAAGGTTTATAAAGCGCATCTGATTTGTTAGAGAAAGTCAGAGCAATAGACCACATCAAAGAGATAGCAGTGAAACAAAGAATGGCACGACGTTTTAATTCAACAATTTGACCGAGAAGTTTCCATGAAGGCGACCTAGTCCAATAAAGGATCATTGAAACGAAGAAAAAAGGAAAGTTGGATCCTAACTAGGAAAGACCATACAAGATTTAGGAGATACTAAATAATAGAGCTTACAAACTCAAGAATTTGGATGGGGCCGAGCTGCCTATGGCTTGGAATGTAGCAAGTCTAAAGTTTTATTACAGTTCAAACTTGGAATGATTTTTAATAATAAATAAGAATTGGAGGTAGCACCCTTTTCCCTTGCAAGGGAAATGGTTTTAACAAGGTACCCTTAATTTTTAATATATATATATATATATATATATATATATATATATATATATATATATATATATATATATATATATATATATATATATATATATATATATATTGTGTGTGTGTGTGTGTGTGTGTGTGTGTGTGTGTGTGTGTGTGTGTGTGTGTGTGTGTGTCGTTTCATATTGCAGGTGGAGGAAGCGGGATGCATGAAGTATTTTACCGAATCTGAGTTAAGTCATGGTCAATTGCACTCTCCGGCCTCTGGATCAAATTGAAGCTCTTTGTGATACGATAGGAGAACTGACTTGATGTTTTGCGTTTCGATCGCAAATGTGCGGATAGCAAGAGTCGCCACCGACTTTTCTTTTATCCAAAAGGAAAGGTAAAAAAGCACAGGAAAGACCTTTCGAGATTATTTCTCGGGTTCGGGGGGTAGATTATGAAAAGGGAAGGTATTAGCACCCTTTTCATCCATGGTTTCCCATGGGCTCTTAGTTACTTGTTTTGATCACTTGCTTTCATTTGACAGTGTGCTTGTGGTGTGGGCTTTGAAAGTATTTTGAAAAATATCTTTGTAATGGTTCTCGTTTCTATAAGAACGCATACAAAGTTTTGTTTCAAAAAGTGGTTCAAAGATGTGTTTGTGAATCGTGTTTCGGAAAGTGTTTTGAAAAGATGTTTTGCAATGGTTCTCGTATCTATAAGAACGTATACAAAACGTTTTGTCTTTTGGAAAATGTTTTGAAATTAAAGTGTAGGTGTAAAAAGTTTTTATCGTGAGCAAGCGAGTAACTAGGAGCGAATCTATCTACTCGAAAGGTCTTAAATTGTTCTTTTCTTCCTCCTTTTAATGGTGCTATCTTACCATTGATTTGGTAAGAAGCCCCATCGTTGGATGTGAAGGGACAGGCGCAGGTCAATTTTACAATCATCGAAAGCAACTTATGAGACGCTTTAGCAATTTTTGTAAGGGACGAGATCGTTTTAATCGAAGGCAACGTCGAGGGTCATCGAGGGACTACGATCTTTTTTATCGAAGGGTCATTGCTAAAGCGTCTCATATTCGAGGGACATGATTGTATTTCCGAGGCAACGAGCGAGGTTACCCTAGAGGTGCGTGTGTGAAAAAGTGTGTTGGTTTCAAGTTATTTTATTATTTGATTAGGTTATCTAGCGATTGATTTTTGAATCTTGCCATACACGCCTAATTACTATACAGTATAAGGAAAACAGTAAATTGCGGGAATTGAAATTCTACGCTATTACAAAGTAATCGGGAATGGGGGTATAATTCTTACAAATGGGGATGAGTCAAATGTGATAAAAAGGATCCAAATAGCAAACAATACAACCAAATCGAATTTTGACCGATTAATTAAAGCTACAATAATCTATGAGATAAAATCAACAAAATATGGAAATGAAATTTTAAGTATTTACTTGAAGGGAAGAAAGTAAAACCTATTCTAAAAATTAAATAATTGACTAAAAGAAATTAAAATCGTATGCATTATCTTTTTGGGTTTTTAATTATGTAAGTAACAAAAAAAAATTAAAGAAGGATAAAATTAAATTCTATTATTATTTTTTGGTGTTTTATTATATGTAAATTAAATCTAAAACAAATTTTATTAAAGAAAGAAAAGTAAATTGATAAAAATTATTCACAAAGTCTAAATCAAATTAATTATATAAAAAAAAGTATATTTTAAGTTTAATAGTATTTTGCATAACAGAAGAAAAAAATATAAGAAGAAAATAAATTAAGAGTTAAATGGGCTTATGGAAGTGATTTGGGGCGGAGGCCCAAAGGAAAAGATTGTCTACTTGCTATAACAAAAAACAAGCAAAAAGGGGGTGAGGCCAGTAAAACAGCATGGGCTTATTGAACAAGGGGTTACCCAATACAGATCAAACAAAACAAAGCCCAAGTTTCTAAACCAAGCTTAGTTTACGGATTAAGGGACAAAACCAAAATTAGGGTTTGGGACATTTTCCTCACGCGGCGTTGTTCTTCATCTTTTATCGTTTGCTAAAATTTTCTACACATCCTTACTACCCCATCCCTGTACTACCTCACGACCGAATCGCCCTCTTCAGTAACATACTGCCTCTTTGTCTCTTAGCGATTTGCATCTTTTGAAAACCCTTCTCTTTGGATTCAGATTTAAACCGGAGGGACCTAAGATTGCCTCATCCTTGACCTCCCTCAACCTCTCGTTTACCGGAATACAACCCTCTCGTCTCCATAATCAAGCTCTAACGGTTTTTTTGAAAAGGTAAGATTTCTGTTATTTTCAAAGCTTACAAATTTCACTGATTTTTATATCTTTGTTGTGTCTTCTATTAACTAAGCCTTATTCTTTTAGATGCATAAAATATGCTTATGGAAGTATGAGAAAGAGGAAGAACTCATACATGTTGGAGCTTTACAATTTCTCTCTTGCGAAATAGGAAGAGAGAGGCGAGGCTGAGGACGGTAACTTTTCTATCTCCTTCGTGGAATGATGATTGTGTTATTTCTGTGTTTTGGGGTGATGGCTTTTTGGTTCTGAGTTTGATGATGGTAAACAGTTCTGGGATTTTTGTGATGGTTATTGTGTTTGCTGTTCTTGATGATGGTTAATGTGTTTGTTGTTTTGATGAAAGTTAACAGGTTGTGGGATTTTTTGGTGATGGTTCTGTTGTTTGTATGGTTAAAAGTTTTGGGATTTTGGTGGTTTGTTACTGTGTTTGTTGTGAATGATGCTTTGTTACAGGTTTGGGATTTTGGTGATGGTTAACATGCCTTGAGTTTCTTGGTTTGTTCTGGTTTTTGAGTTTTTTGCTTGTTAATAGGTTTTTTTTTAGTTCTGATGATGGTTGCTGGTTTTTGAGTTTGAGGCTTGGTTCACAGTTTTGGGATTTTTAGGCTTGGTTCACAGTTTTGGGATTTTGAGGCTTTTTTATTGTGTTTTTTGAGTTTGAAGCTTGTTACTGGGTTTGTTCTCTTTGCTCCTCTTCTGCCTGTTTTCTGGATTGCTCACACTTCTGTTATATTGACCTCTTCTAATGTTGTGGCCTCTTGACCTTTGGTCCCCACAACAGGTTTTTGCTTACAGTAGGTTTTGCTTGGTTTTGTTTTTTAGCAGTTTTGATGATTCTGGGGTTTACAGCAGGTTTTGCTTGGTTTTGTTTTTTAGCAGTTTTGATGATTCTGGGGTTTACAGCAGGTCTTCCTTTTGCAACAGAGCTTTTGCAGGATGTGCATTGGGCAATTCTATAGCCTAGGTGACCTTTTTCCTCTCTTATCTCTCAATGACAATAAAAAAGCAATTTTCTCTTTTGCCTTTTTTACTAATCTGAAAGGTTTGCAGTTTGGAAAATGATGATATCTCGTCTCTTGAGCAAGTTTTGTTTGATTTAGCATCTAGCTATTTGTCATACTTGCCACACTGCTGCCTCGTTTTAGCTTTTGTTGATGTTGTTGGTTTGGACTGTTGTAATGCTGCTGTTTTTTTAGTTTGTGATGTTGCTTGTTTGGTTTGTGATAATGCTGTTTGTTTGGTTTGCAAGGTTGTTGTTTGTTCAGTTTGGTAATGCTGTTTGTTTGGTTTGCGAGGCTGCTGTTTGTTCAGTTTGGTAATGTTGTTTGTTTGGACTGTTGTAGCATTTTGTTATTGTAGCATGCTCGCAAATTTCTCTTCTTATTTCTTTTTGTGAACCAAGAAGGGTAACCTTCTTGTGATTTGCAATTAGGGGAAATAGATTGTGATGAATTAAATAGCATTATGATTCCACATTGCAAACATTAATGATGAATACCTTTTGGAAAATTTCTTGTTCATGCCCATATAATTTTGTACTAATCATGTTTTCTTTCTCATGTTTTCATGTGAGCAAAATTGGAGATGACAAAGCAAAGAACGTAAGAAATCCGTGGCAAGCATGGAAGTCTTGGAGATAAGCAAAGGAATCTAATACGACTTCAATCTTCAAACAACTTAGACATAGATTAATTCTCCTAGGCCAAACATTCATTTGGATTTTCTTTGTAACTTAGAAAGATCATTCTTGTATTTTGATGTATTGTATCCAATAGTTGTAACAATTTATCTTTTAAATACAATAAGTTGTAAAACATAAAGTATTAAAAGAAATAAATTGTTTTTTGTAACAATCTTGGACGGTGTGTTTGAAATTGGAGAAAATCTTGAGTTGTAGCATGAAGAATTCTGGTGTCATTTTATAACTTGAAATCCTTTATCAACAACAATTTGTAATTTATCTTCGCATCCTAATTGATTTTTTTTTAAATTCCCAATCAGGATATTTGAAATAAAATGCTCCAGTCTGGTAACTTAAATTCCAAATAATCCCAATAACTTTGTAACTGCATTTCAAACAAACACACACTGTGTACTCTATTTCCTAACAAAACAAATGTTTTAAGGACATAAATCATCTGGTCAACCTGGATCCCAAAATCACGATTGTCCTAAATGACAGTCTTGACCTCCATCTCTTGTCCCGAACAAATCATGCTCTGAGAACGAACATTATCCTTTCAGTAAACTGCATTTAAGAAAATTAAAAATCAATCAAATGCCTTACGATGATTTGATAATTTTAAAGTTTTCCGAACTCAAATTTCTTCCGATTCTTTGAAGATAAACCCGTGAGCGACATCACGTGTGACCATGAACATACATAATCGTCTCAAAATCTTGTAGCTTGAAGAAATCATAAATACAACCTTGAGGAAGCATGAAGACCTATGAAGGCCAACTGGATCTTTGAAAACTCATTTTCTTTTGAGAATTGCAAAAAGAACCCTAATTGTTGGTTTACTGCCATAAAAGAGAATTTGTCTGGTCGATTTTTGAGCCAACTTGAATATCCGAGAAACCCTAGGGTTGTGTCTTCTATGAAAAATGGGAGGGAAAATTTTGGGGTACAACAGCTACCCCTGTTCAATCTTCTTAAACTTGAAAAGCGAAATCGACATGTTTGTCGTTTGTGGCTTGAAAGTAGAAGATGATTGAACACTAGAGTGCCCAGAAATTTACACTTGATGACACGCTGGTTTGATTGTGTATGGAAATGGGCTTAAAGATGCCATTTGGAGAAACATAGGAGAATTGTCGGAGATGGGCTTGTAGATGCCATCCAAAGGTGATTGTTGACAGAAAGTTTGAACTGGATCTGAATAGAGAACGAATCAGAATAAACCGTTGAGAGATTTATCTGAAACAGCAAAATCTGGAAATGAATCAGAATAAACCGTTGAGAGATTTATCTGAAACAGTAAAAATATGGAAATGAATCAGAATAAACCGTTGAGAGATTTATCTGAACCAGTAAAAATATGGAGATGAATCAGAATAAACTGTTGAGAGATTTATTTGAACCAGTAAGAATCTGGAAATGAATCAGAATAAACCATTGAGAGATTTATTTGAACCAGTAAAAATCTGGAGATGAATCAGAATAAACCGTTGAGAGATTTATCTGAACCAGTAAAAATCTGGAGACGAATCAGAATAAACCGTTGAGAGATTTATCTGAACCAGTAAAAATCTGAAGACGAATCAGAATAAACCGTTGAGAGATTTATCTGAACCAGTAAAAATCTGGAGACGAATCAGAATAAACCGTTGAGAGATTTATCTGAACTAGTGAAAATCTGAAGACGAATCAGAATAAACCATTGAGAGATTTATCTGAACCAGTAAAAATCTGGAGACGAATCAGAATAAATCGTTGAGAGATTTATCTGAACCAGTAAAAATCTGGAGATGAATCAGAATAAACCATTGAGAGATTTATCTTAACCAGTAAAATCTGGAGATGAATCAGAATAAACCATTGAGAGATTTATCTGAACCAGTAAAATCTGGAAGAAATATTTTATTATGTAGATGGTCGACCAGTCTTTTCTTGTTGAAAATCTTGGTCTATTGGAAATTTGTTGATGATGATTTCCTGTCAAATGACTCTTTCCAGCAAAAGGTGAAGAGTTAATTGTATGCAATGCTATGATGCATGTGATGCATGGTGTGATGTTTTCCTCTCAAAATAAATGAGAATGCACTGTATGCACTTTGAGTTATCAATGTTATGACGTATGGATGCAAATGCATGGATTTAAGGATTGTTTGTGCCATAGCGTTGCAGGAAGCGGGGAAAATATATCCCCTTTGAAGTACTGATGGGTGAATTTCCAAGTAAAAGCTCTATTGCAGAAGGGAAAAGCCAAACATTGCTTGTGATATCTTGCTGGGAAATCTGAGAAGTTGGGAAACTTGCTGGGGACACTTTGGACCAGTGGTTGGAAATTTTTGCTCTGGCTGGAGAAAGTACCTGCGGGGGTTTATGGAATGGCTTACAGATGTTTATTTTATTTCTTAAAGTCATTAGTGATTGTCTTTCCGTTTTTTTCTTTTATTTATTTTTAAAAGTAATCACGTTCAAATGCATATGTTCAAAAATAAATCATTGGATGCTTTTGTAAATAAAACATAGAAATAAAGAAAAACATATGGTTTTGCACTTTCAAAAGGGATATCTTTGTATTAACTTGAACAAGTGTTTTTTGTACAATGAGACAAAGCATTCTGGAAAGAGAATGTTGTCGTAAAAAAATGAAAATTTATACAAAGAAAAGGTAGCTATGTGAAATAATCCCATGGGGTTCCCGTTCTACTATAGCCTTCATGTCTCTGAATGTCTTGTCTGCTGGTCGCCTCGGCGAAGTCGATTGGATTGATTTAGAGCCAATTGATTTGATTGGTTGACGCTGAAGATTGTTTGCCAAATGATCCAACGGGACATAGTCATACGCTTTAATCCCTAACTTTTGCCTGGACCGCCCTCTCGGGTTTTCAGTCCACCGGGATACCCTTTTTTTCCCAAGCCGCCCTTTCGGGTTTTCGACTTGCCGGGTGTACAGATTTTTTTATTTTCATCCCTTATTTTTGCCCGAACCCTTTTGGTTCGATGGGAAGCCCTTATTTTTTCCTACGCCAGTCAACCTAGCGGGTCTTTGATCATGCGTAGTATCTTTTAACTATGTCCATATTTACAGGGTGCAGGAGGTCGTCGCCATCCATAGTAGTCAAGATCATTGCTCCACCAAAGAAAATGCTTTTGATTACAAACGGCCCTTCATATGTAGGGGTCCATTTGCCCCTGGGATCACCTTGTGGGAAAATGATACGCTTGATTACCAAATCACCGATCTGATATACCTGACGCTTGACCTTTTTATTAAAAGCTTTGATCATGCATTTTTGGTACATCTGACCATGACAGATAGCTGTAATCCTTTTCTCATCAATCAAGTTTAGTTGGTCAAACCGAGTCTGAATCCAATCTTCTTCATTCAAACCAGCATCCTTCATGATTCTTAGAGAGGGGATTTGGACCTCAATAGGCAAGACAACTTCCATGCCGTATACAAGAGAATAAGGTGTTTCCCCAGTTGATGTGCGAGCTGTGGTACAATACCCATGGAGAGCGAACGGTAGCATCTCATGCTAGTCTTTGTATGTGACTGTCATTTTCTGTATGATCTTATTAATGTTTTTGTTAGCAGCTTCTACAACACCATTCATCTTTGGCTGGTAAGGGGAAGAATTGTGATGCTGAATCTTGAATTGCTCGCACTAGGCGGTGATCATAGTATTATTCATATTTGTACCATTATCAGTGAGGATTCTCTATGGGATACCATACCGACAGATGAGATTCTGCTTGATGAATCGGGTGACCACATTTTTAGTAACGGAAGCAAAGGAAGCCTCCTCAACCCACTTTGTAAAATAGTCGATGGCCACTAAGATAAAGCGATGTCCATTGGAGGTTGTTGGCTTGATTTCCCCAATCATATCGATTCCCCACATAGCAAATGGCCAAGGATCCGTCAAGACATTCAGAGGAACCGGAGGTACATGCACCTTGTAGGCATAGATTTGACACTTATGGCAAGTCCGAGAGTGTTGATAGCAATCCGCTTCCATGGTAGACCAATAATAGTCTGCCCTTAGGATTTTCTTTGCCATTGTATGCCCACTGGAATGTGTACCAAAAGTGCGTTCGTGTAGCTCACCCATGATCCTTTCAGCCTCAGCCTTGTCTATGCACCGAAGCAATACAGAGTCATGACTGCGTTTGTACAGAATACTGTTACTAAGGAAGAATTTAGCCGAGAACCTTCTCAGGAATTTCTTGTCATTCACCGAAGCTCCTTCTGGATATTCCTGAGACTCGAGATACCTTTTGACTTCATGAAACCAAGGTTGGTCCACTACTTCTTCGGTATTAATCTCGTGAGAGTAGGCTGGTTCATTCATCCGCTCAATGGAGATTTGAGGAGCCTCGTTATCCCAATTAAGTTTAAACATAGATGACATTGTAGCTAATGCGTCTGCTAGCTGATTTTCTTCTCGCGGGAAATGCTCGAAGGTAATCTTCTTGAAATGCAGCAACAATGTCAACACATGTTCTTTATAAGGGATAAGATTGGGGTGCTTAGTATCCCATTCCCCTTTGACTTGACTGATGACCAAGGTTGAATCTCCAAATACATCCAAGTGCTTGATCCCCAAGTCTATGGCAGCCTTGAGACCAAGGATGCACGCTTCGTATTCTGTCATGTTGTTTGTACAGTTGAAGCAAAGTCTGGCAGTAAAGGGAGTATGACATCCCTCTAGAGATATGAGTACGGCGCCGATACCATTGCCAAGTGCGTTGGATGCCCCATCAAAGAACAGGGTCCATCGGGATCCTTGTTCAGGTCCGTCATATGGCCTGATCTCTTCACAGTTGTCTAACATCATGATGTCTTCATCCGGGAATTCAAACTTCATGGACTGATAGTCTTCTACAGCTTGGTGAGCAAGATGACCAGCCAATACACTGCCCTTTATAGATTTCTGGGTAGTATATTGTATGTCATATTCTGTCAGGATCATCTGCCATCTTGCTATTCTCCCAAAAAGAGCAGGCTTCTCAAAGATGTACTTTATCAGATCCATTTTAGATATCAACAAAGTAGTGTGGGTCAGCATATATTGTCTCAGCCGGCGAGCAGCCCATGCCAGAGCGCAGCAAGTTTTCTCGATCAATGAATATCTTGTTTCATAGTCGGTAAACTTTTTGCTCAGGTAATAAATAGCATGCTCTTTTCGGCCAGACTCGTCATGCTTCCCCAACACACACCCCATTGAGTTTTCTAAAACAGTTAGATATAAGATCAATGGTCTTCCTTCGACAGGTGGTAACAACACAGGAGGTTCTTGCAGGTATTCCTTGATTTTGTCAAAAGCAACTTGGCATTCGTCGTTCCATCTGACTACTTGATCTTTCTTCAAGAGTTTGAAGATTGGTTCACAAGTAGCTGTCAGGTGAGAAATAAACCTGGCTATGTAATTCAGACGTCCCAAGAATCCTCTGACTTCTTTCTCAGTACGAGGAGACGGAATTTCTTGTATCTCTTTAACCTTGGCAGGATCAACTTCGATACCCTTGTTAATAACGACAAAACCCAAGAGTTTACCAAACCGTACTCCGAATGTACACTTGTTTGGATTCAATCTCAACTTGTACTTCTTCAGCCTTTTAAACAGCTTCTGTAGGTGATCGAGGTGCTCTTCTTCCGTCTATGATCTGGCTATCATATCATCTACGTAGACCTCTATCTCATGGTGTATAATGTCATGAAATAAAGCTACCATAGCGCGTTGATAGGTTTCCCCAGCATTCTTCAGTCCGAACGGCATGGCCTTATAACAGAAAGTGCCCCACTGTGTAACAAAATTCGTTTTCTCCATATCCTCAGGCGCCATTTTGATTTGGTTGTAGCCCGAGAAGCCATCCATGAAGGAAAACACTTTGTGTTGCGTCGTATTGTCAACTAAGATGTCGATATGGGGAAGTGGGAAATCATCTTTGGGGCTTGCCCTATTCAAATCTCTGTAGTTCACACACATCCGCACTTTACCGTATTTCTTGGGTACATGGACAACATTGGCCACCCATTGGGTATAAGAGGTAACAGTCAAAAATCCAGCATTGAATTGCTTCATAACTTCTTCTTTGATCTTTTCAGACATATCAGGCCTCATACGGCGAACCTTTTGCTTTACTGGGGGAAAATCTTCCTTTGTAGGCAGACGATGTACCACAATGTCTGCATCCAGTCCCGACATGTCTTCGTACGACCAGACAAAGATCTTAACATAATCGTGCAATAACTAGATCAGACGATCCTTGACATTAGGTTCCAAGTTGGCACCCACCTTGACCTTTTTCTTATCTTCCTCAGTTCTCAAGTTAACTATTTCGACCGGCTCTTCATGTGGTTGAATGGTCCTTTCTTCCTACTGCAACAACCTGGCCAACTCTCCTGGAACTTCATAATCTTCCTCACCTTCGTCGTCGGCTTGGTAGATCAGATTTTCAAAGTCACAATTGGCCATAGCAGAACTGTTACCCATGGGATCCTGAGTGGATGTGGATCTGCATTTTCAATATGTGAGTGTGTGTAAGAGCATAGCTACCTTTGAAAGAAATAAAATGTAAGAAAGAAAAGACAAATAAAACAAAATTTGATGTAAAAACGTCCATGATTCATTAATGACATATGAGAATGAAGTGACAACCCTTACAGATGGACCATTGTGCCTCGGGTAAGACACAAGGTTTTAAAAAAGAGTCTGAATTGTTTAAATATTACAAGCCTGAAAATATTAAAAGACAATTACTCTTGAATAAAAGTAATAGGAATGAAATCCTTCGCCTCCCAATTATTAAGCCCTCCACCAATAGTTGGAAAAATCCATTCATCCATGTCACAGCTGCCATCACTATCTTCTATTGCATTGACTCCTTGATTGCCGATACACAGAGGTGGTCCCCCTGCGCGAGAACGTCAGACAGTTTTCTGAGCCTCTGAAGTGAACCCCAACCCAAATTTGTCGTACTTGTAGGGAATATCCGGAAGCTGACCCCAGATAGTACATCCTCCCTCTTCAACTACTGCTCGAGCGTCTTTCAATGAAGCTATCTTTAGAGGAGGTCTGGTAATCTTCGGGACCTTTGGAGTAGACTTGGTTGCTGCAACCGTTGCTGGAACCTCCTCAAAGTTATGACAAGGAGTCTCTATGAATTCACCATCCATTTCAACATACCTGAAAGAGTTCAAATGGCTAACCATGTATTCCTCTTCTCCGTGAACTGTGACAATCTTCCCTCTGATCGGGTATTTTAGCATTTGGTGTAGGGTGGAAGTGACAACACCAGCACCATGGATCCAGGGTCGACCCAACAAACAAGAGTATGAAGGGCAGATGTCCATCACATATAAAATTGAGTCAAAGGTCTGAGTCCCAATTTTTATGGGGATACTAACTTCTCTGTGCACTATCCTCTTGGAACCATCAAAAGCCCTTACTATAATGTTGCTAGGTTTCAAGATGAGCCCCTCACAATCCAGTCAGTCGAGAGCATTTTTGGGCAAGACATTCAATGATGAATCGGTATCCACCAAAACATGGGCAAGTATGGTGCCCCTGCATTCAATGGAAATATGTAAGGCATCATTGTGCTTCCTTCCTTTAGAGGTTAAATCAGCATCAGAAAAGCCCAATCCGTTATCAGCAGTTAGACTGGCCACACAGTCTTCAAATTGGTCGATGGAGGTCTCCTGGGGCACGTGAGCGCTCTTAAGAAACTTTACCAAGGCTTTGGCGTGAGTTTCAGAGCACAAAAGTAAGGACAACAATGATATCTTCGAGGGGGTCTGCCCCAATTGTTCTACAATGTTATAGTCACTTTTCTTGATTATCTTCGGGATTTCTTCTATTTCTTTCCTAGAAGCTTCACGGATGACTTCGGGATGTTCTCTTGCTTGGGTAGGCTCAACCAAAGCCTCTTTGCCCCTGGTATCGTCAGTAGGGTCAACGGCGGGAGTATCACTGGCGGTGTCGGTAGGAGTGGCAGTAGTGATGATCACAGGAGTAGCAACGGTCTCTGGAGAAATCTCAGGTGAGAAGACTCTTCCACTTCTTGTTATTTTGCTGGTTCCCGTGATGTTACCGATATCAGGATCAATATCTCTCGCAACTTCATTTGTGACAGCCAACTGATCTTGCTTGACGTTGTAGTAATAAACGTCAGCCTCATAACTCCAGGGAACAACTTTATTTGAGTAGTATGGTATTGGTCTTGGCATAGTGATGATCAATGGTGTAGATCTGGGAGCAGATGTAATCCTGACAGGTCTTTTGGTGGAGACCCTGGGAGGATTGTCAGAAATGGTGATTATCGAAACATCTTGATAAGAGCTTTTGATAAGAGGTAGCTTTTCAAATAGGATTTCTTTACTAGTCATCAGGCGCTGGATGCCTATCTTTAGTAACAAACAACCGTTCGGCAGAGATTTACAAAGGTGGCAATTTTCATCGCAACCTGGGAACAAGCTGGCTTGCAGTAGATTTTGTTTAATGGTCAACAGAGGAGTAACCAAGTCATTCACGGAGGAAACAAAACGATCATCATCAATGGCGTTGATACCTTGGCCATGTCTGGGCATTGGTTATTACATTAGGCGTTTCTGGGGACTCAAATTCAAGCTCCTTCGCATCGATAAGGTCTTGCACCTTATTCTTTAAGGCACAACAGTCATTTGTATTGTGCCCTGAGCTTCCAGAATGATAGGTACATCGGGCGTTCGTGTTGTAGCGGGGGGAATCAGTATTGGGGTTCTTGGGAGCTTCCTTTAAAATTGCCAGATTGGTCCTTAGAAGGTGTGGCAAAACTTGAGACATGGTCATGTTAATTCGGGTAAATCGTCTCATGGGCGCTTCTGGTTTTTGCTGATAATTTCGCTGCTGATTTGGCGCAGGATTAGAGATCATGACAGCCCCTACTGTCGGACGACGGTCGGTTTTGTTTTGATTCCTATAGTCATACACAGCACTGACCTCCTTCTTTCCAACAAAAGGTTTCTTCACCAAACTTAAGGATGCATCTCTTTGAATTTTGCTGCTTTTTATACCGGCTTCGACCCGCTCACCGGTCATGATTAATTCGGTAAACCCAGATGAAGAACTCCCAATCAGGTGATTGAAAAATGGTCCTGACAAGGTGCCAAGGAACATATCCACTAATTCTCGGTCGGATAGAGGGGGTTAGACTCTTCCTGCGAGATCCCTCCATTTTTGAGCATAGGTTTTGAAACCCTCATCTGTTCCCATAGACATACTTTGTAATTGTGTCCTAGTCGGGGCCAAATCAGCATTATACTGATACTGTTTGTAGAAAGCGGCAGCCAACTCTTCCCAGTTACGGACATTGGACCCTTCTAATTGGTAGAACTAATCCAACTGAGTCCCCGATAAGCTCTCCTAGAAGAAATGCACCCACAGATTTTTGTCAGCCGTGTGGGGTTGAATCTTTCTGACATATGACCTCAAATGTAGTTTTGGGCAAGAGATACCATCATACTTGGCGAAAGTTGGGACCTTGAATTTCTGTGGGATGAAAACCCCTGAGATGAGTCCTAATTCTTCAAAGTCCAAATCGGGTACTATCTGAATCTCCACGGCATTCAAACGATCCTCTAGCTGTTTGTATTTATCATCAGCAGGAGGATATTGCTCCTCAGAGTAATTAGGCTCTTCCTCTCCTTCGGATACTGGGTTGTCATTCACTTCCTGGGTCTCGGATCTTTGATTATTCCTTCACCCGATGATGTTGCAAAGTCCAAGGTTCGCCTGGTCTGTCCTTTAAACCTTCTTCCCATGATCACAACTCCGGTTGGTTTCTTTGTTTTCTTCTTCTTCTCTTTGGCTAGCAGAGTCTTCAACTCCTCTTGCCCTTTTGTCAGAGCCATGAGCATTTTTTGAAACTGGGCATTCTGCGCCTGAAGATCTTTCACAGTTTGTTCAACATCCATCTCACTGAAATAAACAGTAGAAGGATAAGGCGACCTGTTATGAGAAACCTGTATGATGTTATAATGAATTAAGATGCAATATGCAAATAATTTCAAGGAAATTTAGAATATTTAAACTTGTCCAAACCAAAAAAGAACACACGTCATATTAAATAAAACCAAGTTTGAATACATCATGCCTCCTTGGGCTTACAAAGAAAGAAAGAAAATACAGCAAAAATTCGTAAGACAAAAAGACCGAGCGCATCCTCTTTGGAGTAATGTAGGTATTCAGATTTTTCTCTTCATGAAGCAGTTTGGTGAGCTCTAGAACCTTCATCTCACTGGCGTAGTACTGGGTTTCAAAGGTGTCTCATTCTTCCTTCAACTGAATCGAAGCTTTTTGCAGGTCTTTAAGAGAGGTAGCCATGTCCGGATGAAGAATGGTGTATGGGACGTCTCCTTCAATAATAGGCTCAATGATGACAGGAAGGATGGAAGGGTAAGGCATCAAGAGATTCTGAGCATGAGCCCGTACCCACTTAAGGTAAGGCTCGAGAGGGATAGAGTTTTCATGTCCCAAAGTCCTACTATCCACCTTGTTCACCATTCCCCAAGCACGGGCAAACCTCTGATGATAACCTTGATCTTCTTTGTCGTAGTCGAAAACCAAACCATGGACGAGCATCTCATGAGGGTCGTCTCTTCGGGCATACCCAAACTTCCGAAGAGCTAAACACGGGTTGTAAGTGATACCTCCCCTAATACCTAGCAGAGGTACATTAGGGAACTCCCCACAGCGGACAATGATAGAAATATCTTCCAAGGATCTCGAGCACCAATGGATATCAGCGTGGGAGAGAGACATCATCCTTTGAGACCAAGTCAATCTTTGCTCGTTCTTCAATGCTGACTGAGGCAGGTGTGAAGTGAACCACTTAGAGAGTAGGGGTATATAACACAAAAGGATACCTCTTTTCTTTATGGTACGGGTATGAAGGCAATGCAAGATGTCTCCTAGCAAGGAGGGTATAGGATTGCGAGAGAGAAAGACTTTGATGGCATTAACGTCTATGAATTGGTCCGAATTAGGAAACGAAACCAAACCATAAATGAGGAGAGCTAGCACGTCTTCGAAAGCTTGGAAATCCATGTCATCCCAGAATGAACGAGCTTTTTCCAATAGAAACTTAGCTAAAAAACCTTTAACCCCACTTCTTGTCTCCCAATTGGCTATAATGTTGGCCCTCTTCACATGTAAAGCTTTGGCGATGACTTCAGGTCTTGGAATCCCTTCTAGACCGGTGAACGGTATCTGATTAAGCACGGGCACTCCTAAGAGAAGAGAGAACTCTTCTAGTGTAGGTACCAACTAATCGTGCGGAAAAGTGAAACAATGATGTACGGGATCAAAGAATTGTAATAGTACACACATCATCTCTTCTTGGAAGTTGGATGTAGCCAAACTGAGGAGTCGACCATACTTCTTGGTAAAAGGAGAATCCCCAGGCACTCTTAAAGCTAGCTCTTGAAGTTGAGGATGTGCTTTTACAAAGCTGATTCGGATGGTGTTTCTTCGGAGAGATTTCATATCCTACAAAATAAAAACAAAGATAAAAATCTAAATCCTTGAAATGATTAGTGAGCATGCATATAATATTGATGATGTTTAAGATGTTTATGTACAAGAAAACATATATACACACAACAAACAGATCCCTATGTTTTAGGCTTGCATGAGTTTGTAGGTAAGTACCCTCTTGAAGTTTTAGTTGGCTCAACCTATCCTAGAAATAATGATCGGGTTCTAAAGGATCTCAATATCACCGACCTTTCTCTTAGGCATTGTCTCAGCACAACAATCTTTTCTTGCGGTCGAGATATCCCAAAAGTCTAGCCTCAATGAGTGTATTATCGAGTATCAACCAATTTTCAGCTTTGCACCGAAACCGGCTACCTCACTACAGCATAATGGCCAACTTTGTTCAATTAGGGTTCTAAGGTTAATTAGTGCTTTATGACACCACTTAGCGGCCCCGTATTCTCCTCGATTCACCACGAGGGATACCGGTACTCACAAATGCGTCACACTAACATATCCATTGTCTCAACGATATCGGTATATGTTGTACAGTCTCCACAATCTATTGCTATTTACCTAAAAAGGTGCCCCAAATCCGGGTGGAGGATCAAAGCAAGCCCAATACAAAGAACTAAATATAAAGCACACAAATCAAATAATGAAAGCGAGTAAAGGTGATCTATCCCTAAGGTAACCCCACTTTTTTTATTTTTCCCCAGCAGAGTCGCCAGTTCTGTGATACGGTGGGAGAACTGACTTTATGTTTTACGTTTCGATCGCATTTGTGCAGATAGCAAGAGTCGCCACCGACTTTTCTTTTATCTAAAAGGAAAGGTAAAAAAACATTGGAAAGACCTTTCAAGATTATTTCTCGGGTTCGGGGGGTAGATTATGAAAAGGGAAGGTATTAGCACCCTTTTCATCCATGGTTTTCCATGGGCTCTTAGTTACTCGTTTTAATCACTTGCTTTCATTTGACAGTGTGCTTGTGGTGTGGGCTTTGAAAGTATTTTGAAAAATCTCTTTGTAATGGTTCTCGTTTTTATAAGAACGCGTACAAAGTTTTGTTTCAAAAAGTGGTTCAAAGATGTGTTTGTGAATCGTGTTTCGGAAAGTGTTTTGAAAAGATGTTTTGCAATGGTTCTCGTCTCTATAAGAACGTATACAAAACGTTTTGTCTTTTGGAAAATGTTTTGAAATGAAAGTGTAGGTGTAAAAAGTTTTTATCGTGAGCAAGCGAGTAACTAGGAGCGAATCTATCTACTTGAAATGTCTTAAATTATTCTTTTCTTCCTCCTTTTAATGGTTTTATCTTACCATTGATTTGGTAAGAAGCCCCATCGTTTGATGTGAAGGGACAGGCGCGGGTCAATTTTACAATCATCGAAAGCAACTTATGAGACGCTTTAGCAATTTTTGTAAGGGACGAGATCGTTTTAATCGAAGGCAACGTCGAGGGTCATTGAGGTACTACGATCTTTTTTATCGAAGGGTCATTGCTAAAGCGTCCCATATTCGAGGGACATGATTGTATTTCCGAGGCAACGAGCGAGGTTACCCTAGAGGTGTGCGTGTGAAAAAGTGTGTTGGTTTCAAGTTATTTTATTCTTTGATTAGGTTATCTAGCGATTGATTTTTGAATCTTGCCATACACGCCTAATTACTATACAGTATAAAGAAAACAGTAAATTGTGGAAATTGAAATTCTACGCTATTACAAAGTAATCGGGACTGGGGTATAATTCTTACAAATGGGGATGAGTCAAATGCGATAAAAGGGTCCGAATAGAAAACAATACAACCAAATCGAATTTTGAGCGATTAATTAAAGCTACAATAATCCATGAGATAAAATCAACAAAATATGGAAATGAAATTTTAAGTATTTACTTGAAGGGAAGAAAGTAAAACCTATTCTAAAAATGAAATAATTGACTAAAAGAAATTAAAATCGTATGCATTATCTTTTTGTGTTTTTAATTATGTAAGTAACAAAAAAAAATTAAAGAAGGATAAAACTAAATTCTATTATTATTTTTTGGTGTTTTATTATATGTAAATTAAATCTAAAACAAAGTTTATTAAAGAAAGAAAAATAAATTGATAAAAATTATTCACAAAGTCTAAATCAAATTAATTATATAAAAAAAAGTATATTTTAAGTTTAATAGTATTTGCATAACAGAAGAAAAAAAATATAAGAAGAAAATAAACTAATAGTTAAATGGGCTTATGGAAGTGATTTGGGGCGGAGGCCCAAAGGAAAAGATTGTCTACTTGCTGTAACAAAAAACAAGCAAAAAGGGGGTGAGGCCAGTAAAACAGTATGGGCTTATGGAGCAAGGGGTTACCCAATACAGATCAAACAAAACAAAGCCCAAGTTTCTAAGCCAAGCTTAGTTACGGATTAAGAGACAAAACCAAAATTAGGGTTTGGGAAATTTTCCTCACGCGACGTTGTTCTTCATCTTTTATCGTTTGCTAAAATTTTCTACACATCCTTACTACCCCATCCCTGTACTACCTCACGACCGAATCGCCCTCTTCAGTAACATATTGCCTCTTTATCTCTCAGCAATTTGCATCTTTTGAAAACCCTTCTCTTTGGATTCAGATTTAAACCGGAGGGAACTGAGATTGCCTCATCCTTGACCTCCCGCAACCTCTCTGTTATCGGAATACAACCCTCTCGTCTCCATAATCAAGCTCTAGCGATTTTTTTGAAAAGGTAAGATTTCTATTATTTTCAAAGCTTACAAATTTCACTGATTTTTCTATCTTTGTTGTGTCTTCTATTAACTAAGCCTTGTTCTTTTAGATGCAGAAAATATGCTTATGGATGTATGAGAAAGAGGAAGAACTCATACATGTTGGAGCTTTACAATTTCTCTCTTGCAAAATAGGAAGGGAGAGGCGAGACTGAGGACGGTATTCAGTGGTGACAGAGGTTTTACGAGGGAAAGAGATGAGGACGAGATCGTGGCTTTTCTGGCTTGTTGGTAACTTTTCTATCTCCTTCGTGGAATGATGATTGTGTTATTTGTGTGTTTTGGGGTGATGGCTTTTTAGTTCTGAGTTTGATGATGGTAAACAGTTCTGGGATTTTTGTGATGGTTATTGTGTTTGCTGTTCTTGATGATGGTTAATGTGTTTGTTGTTTTGATGAAAGTTAACAGTTATGGGATTTTTTGGTAATGGTTCTGTTGTTTGTATGGTTAACAGTTTTGGGATTTTGGTGGTTTGTTACTGTGTTTGTTGTGAATGATGCTTTGTTACAGGTTTGGGATGTTGGTGATGGTTAACAGGCCTTGAGTTTCTTGGTTTGTTCTGGTTTTTGAGTTTTTTGCTTGTTAACAGGTTTTTTTTGAGTTCTCATGATGGTTGCTGGTTTTTGAGTTTGAGGCTTGGTTCACAGTTTTGGGATTTTTAGGCTTGGTTCACAGTTTTGGGATTTTGAGGCTTTTTTACTGTGCTTTTTGAGTTTGAAGCTTGTTACTGTGTTTGTTCTCTTTGCTCCTCTTCTGCCTATTTTCTGGATTGCTCACACTTCTGTTATATTGACATCTTCTAATGTTGTGGCCTCTTGACCTTTGGTCTCCACAACAGGTTTTTGCTTACAGCAGGTTTTGCTTGGTTTTGTTTTTTAGCAATTTTGATGATTGTGGGGTTTACAGCAGGTTTTGCTTGGTTTTGTTTTTTAGCAGTTTTGATGATTCTGAGGTTTACAGCAGGTCTTCCTTTTGCAACAGAGCTTTTGCAGGATGTCAATTGGGCAATTCTATAGCCTAGGTGACCTCTTTCCACTCTTATCTCTCAATGACAATAAAAAAGTAATTTGCTCTTTTTCCTTTTTTACTAATCTGAAAGGTTTGCAGTTCGGAAAATGGTGATATCTCGTCTCTTGAGCAAGTTTTGTTTGATTTAGCATCTAGCTATTTGTCATACTTGCCACACTGCTGCCTCGTTTTAGATTTTGTTGATGTTGTTGGTTTGGATTGTTGTAATGTTGTTGTTTGTTTAGTTTGTTATGCTGCTTGTTTGGTTTGTGATAATGTTGTTTGTTTGGTTTGCGAGGCTGTTGTTTGTTCAGTTTGGTAATGCTGTTTGTTTGGTTTGTGAGGCTGCTGTTTGTTCAGTTTGGTAATGCTGTCTGTTTGGACTGTTGTAGCATTTTGTTATTATAGCATGCTCGCGAATTTCTCTTCTTCTTTCTTTTTGTGAACCAAGAAGGGTAACCTTCTTGTGATTTGCAATTAGGGGAAATAGATTGTGATGAATTAAATAGCATTCTGATTCCACATTGCAAACCTTAATGATGAATACCTTTTGGAAAATTTCTTGTTCATGCCCATACAATTTTGTACTAATCATGTTTTCTTTCTCTTGTTTTCATGTGAGCAAAATTGGAGATGACAAAGCAAAGAATGTAAGAAATCTGTGGCAAGCACAGAAGTCTTGGAGATAAGCAAAGGAATCTGATACGACTTCAATCTTTAAACAACTTAGACACAGATTAATTCTCCTAGGCCAAACATTCATTTGGATTTTCTTTGTAACTTAGAAAGATCATTCTTGTATTTTGATGTATTGTATCCAATAGTTGTAACAATTTATCTTTTAAATATAATAAGTTGTAAAACATAAAGTATTAAAAGAAATAAATTGTTTTTGTAACAATCTTGGACGGTGTGTTTGAAATTGGAGAAAATCTTGAGTTGTAGCATGAAGTATTCTGGTGTCATTTTATAACTTGAAATCCTTTATCAACAAGAATTTGTAATTTCTCTTCGCATCCTAATTGATTTTTTTTTAAAATTCCCAATCAGGATATTTAAAATAAAATGCTCCAGTCTGGTAACTTAAATTCCAAATAATCCCAATAACTTTGTAACTGCATTTCAAACAAACACGCACTGTGTACTCCATTTCCTAACAAAACAAATGTTTTAAGGACATAAATCATCTGGTCAACCTGGATCCCAAAATGACGATTGTCCTAAATGACAGTCTTGACCTCCATCTCTTGTCCCGAACAAATCATGCTCTGAGAATGAACATTATCCTTTCAGTAAATTGTATTTAAGAAAATTCAAAATCAGTCAAATGCCTTGCGATGATTTGATAATTTTAAAGTTTTCCGAACTCAAATTTCTTCCGATTCTTTAAAGATAAACCCGTGAGTGACATCACGTGTGACCATGAACAAAGATAATCGTCTCAAAATCTTGTATCTTGAAGAAATCATAAATACAACCTTGAGGAAGCATGAAGACCTATGAAGGCCAAATGGATCTTTGAAAATTCATTTTCTCTTGAGAATTGCAAAAAGAACCCTAATTGTTGGTTTACTGCCACAGAAGAAAATTTGTCTGGTCGATTTTTGAGCCAACTTGAATATCCGAGAAACCCTAGTGTTGTGTCTTCTATGAAAAATTGGAGGGCAAATTTTGGGGTACAACACTCTTGTTCTTGAGTCGATTACTTTATCGGATCTAAGTTAAGTCTCATTCATCTGCACTCTCTGGCCTCCGAATTCAGTTTACACTCATCGGCTTCTGAGTTGAGTACTTTACCAGATTTGAGTTAAGTCTCAGTTGACTACATTCTCCGGCCTCCCGATCGAGTTAATACTCCTCGGCCTCCGAGTTGAGTACTTTACTGGATTTGGGTTGAGTCTCATCCGAGTTCACTCTCCGGCCTCCGGATTAAGTTGACACTCCCTGGCTTCTGAGTCGAACAAACATGTTGAACCCAAGACTATGAGTGGATAGCTCACTACATACAACAATAGTTGTATTAAACAAATGATGTTG
This sequence comes from Vicia faba, assembly GCA_948472305.1. NCBI lineage: Eukaryota > Viridiplantae > Streptophyta > Magnoliopsida > Fabales > Fabaceae > Vicia > Vicia faba. The sequence goes on from OX451739.1 coordinate 27,733,739, forward strand.
TATGTCATATAATAAAATATAAAAAATGCAGCAATTGAACAACAATAACAACGAGATTTGAACTCATGACCATGCGCCATTTTTTACCACGGTTGAAACTTCCAACCAAGGTAAAAAGTGGCTTAGAAACGAAAATAGAAAAAGCGCCCAAAAACGAGATATTACCATGGTTAAAAAGGAGGCCTTGTAATATTTTTTTACAAAAATGTATTTTATGTAGTAGTGTGTCAACTGCTGAGGCGAAAAATGTCGTTGCGAGTAGTTGTTGCGCTTAAATTTTATGGGTTAAACAACAATTACTTGATTTCAACATTAAACTTCAACATATTTTGATAATGTGAGACAATACTAGTTCTATTAATCTAACTAAAAATTATGTGCTACACACACGTACAAAACATATTGAGATATGTCACCATTTCCTATGTGATCATGTTGAAAAAGGAGATGTCATTTTTGAGCATGTTGATAGAAAAAATCAACTTGCCGATATTTTTACAAAACCTCTTGCAAATGAATTTTTTTTCAATATTCTTCGGGAATTGGGCATTCTCGATATCTCAAAAAATTTCAAAATAGTTTGATGTATGCACTCTCTATATATAATTGTTTTAAACTTTGTTTGAATATGTTATTTCATGTGAGTGCATCCTCCGTTTCTCATCCTATGAGGTAATATCATTCCACTTATCTCTTTGTTCATAAGTTCTTATTTCTTGTGTTGCTTATCTATGTCTCTTGTAATTTTATTGTGTTTATATTCCAAAAATATGCAATATAATTGATGTGTAATGCAATCTCAAGAATGTTCACTTTCAAAAGTTTTGTTTTTAACCTATGAGTGTTTTCAATCCATATGTTTATATTGACTTCATGTTTTAGTCATTTGTATTTCATGGTATGAATTTTTTGCAATCGAAATATCTTACAATAGTATGCTTGGACATGTTATTTATCTCTCTTTCATTTTTGTGCAATGTTGGTTATTTATGTTTATACATTTTTCACTCTAACATCAATCTATGTGAGTGTTGTTTTTGTTTATCGATTTATCTTTGCAATGCCTCTAAGGGGTATATATGTGACTATGTATTTTAATTGATGTTTCCACATCTTATGGCCTTTTTCTCTTTCTGATGTTGTCAAAGGCGGAGAAGCTATGCAAGAAAAAAGAACATCGTCTCGTATAGTTTTGAAAATACTAAAAGGGAGATGCATATATTTAGGGGGGTGTGATCAGTGATTAGAAATACGTCGTACAATTTTCCATCATTAAAAAGGGGAAGTATGTGAGTGCAATATTCTCTCTTAGATATTTTGAATGATGTCAAAACTAGGTAACATGTAGTATTTGTACATTGGACCTTAACTCTCTATGTCTAGGTTTCATTTTCATCTTAGGACATTTATAGAACAAGTCAAAAATATTTGTAAAAGTTAAAAATGTCAAAAATATGTATTTTTGTGAAAAATCATGGTTGGAGTCGGCTCACCCGTGGTAGGAGTCGACTCCCTCTGAAGCATATTGAAAATAAAACTATCTGTAAAAAAGGAGTTGATACATATGAGCTTTGAAGTCGACACACAAAATTAAGGAGTTCACTCCCTTGAGTTGTGGGTCGACTCCCACTAAAAGGTAGTTTTGATTTTCAGTCCCTGTTTAGGATGGGTCGACTCCCGGACATTTGGAGTTGATACATAACACGAAGGAGTCGACTACCACAAGTTATATCTCGACTCCTACTGAAGCATATTTCTCAAAAAAAATGTGTCCACTTGGAGTCGACTCTCAAGAAGTATGGGTCGACTCCCTTGCCCTTGTGAGTCGACTCCAACTTCGAATGAGTCGACTCCCACTGTTCAAAATGTCCAATTTAATTGAAACCCTATTTTTTATGTTTTATTCTTTCACACACCCACACATATATGTAGTCATTCATGCATCATTTCTTACAATTGAAACCAATAATATACAAAATATTTTTGTCATCTTCATCATCTCTCATTGAATACATACAAAAACTACACATAGTCATTTTCATTGTGTGATCTTGAGATAGTTTAATGAGATCCAATTAGGATTGTGTGTAATAAATTGGGTTGGAAACTTTTTTGAGTTTCAAGATAAAACCATTTGGGATTTTCTTCCAAGATCAAGGATTGATTTGGGAGTTTTTCACAAGATTGTGCAATTTGGATTCAGCCGGGTGAAAGCTTTAAAGAATGGGGATTTTTGTCAAAGGAGTAACGTTAGCCGGAGGATCACTTTGTTAATATTAGGTCATGATAAGTTTGCAATTTGTATTCAGTCGAGCAAAGGCTTTGAAGAATGAGGATTCTGTCAAAGGAGTAGCGGCAACTGGATGATCAAATTTGAATTATCGAGTTACTTGATCGAGCTCAAGATCAAAGGGATAGAAGAAGTTAGGATTAACATCAACCATAGGGTTTGAAGGGATGGATTTCTACTTTTTCTCTTGCAAACAACATTTTCAAAGGCTAATTTTTATTATCTCGATTTCATTTTAATTGTGGGCAGACGTATCCATAGCAAGGCCGATTGGGGAACTGCCTAAACATATACTTATCTCTGTCTCTCATTTACATTTACTTATAAATTGTGAAATAATTGATTGTTCAATTGGTACTTAGAGATAATTTATTTGTTTAATAATTCAAACTGTTTTGTAGGTTTGCTTATAATCTATATGATTATAATTGGATTTACATATCAACAAAATCATAGAAAAATCTGTTTTGAACCGATTGCACACCAAGTGTTCGACATATTGCTTAAATCAATTTTTTTATATTTCATTGGAAATTGATTATTATTATTGTGTGATTTTATTCAAACGTAGTTTCTGAAAATATATTGATTATTTTTCTCATCTTACGTATTCGTTCTATTGGTTTAATGCATATCATATCTTTTCGATAACAGTTCGGATAGACGATTATTGATACGGGTTTGTTTCTGTGTGCCATAGTTAAACATTTTTCAAAACATAATTTTGATAAGAAATTTTCACTTGCGATATATTCACTCCCCTCTAGATCGTAGCCTATCGTCTAACACGACTTGGTGATTCGATAGATGAAAATTGTGTTCTTGGAGCTTGATGGAGATCTTTGGTGCAAATGTGTAGCCCGAGATTGAGTACATTGTCGTAGGTGACGTTGCTTACGAAGACTTGAGCACATGTTATGCATCTTGCAACATGCTTTCTTGATCCTCCGATGAAGCTTCTATGAAACTTGCTTGTAACACTGGTTCTACAACGAAATACAAGAAGATGCAGCACCTCCGACAAGTGGTGCAATTCACAAAATATCAATATGAGATCAAGACAAATATGATGGATTTACGACCAGAAGAAGGCCCCTTAGATGATTGATACCATGTTAGAATAAACAAGAATGATATATATATATATATATATATATATATATATATATATATATATATATATATATATATATATATATATATATATATATATATATATATATATATATATATATATATATATATATATATATATATATATATATATATATATATATATATATATATATATATATATTTATATATTTCATAAGCTCTGCTTGTGATATTGTTGATTGTTTATGAAATAGTACAATGCATGAAGCTTTCTATTTATAGATTATGCAAGCTACCATAGTTAGTTACATTGTGTAGAAGTTATTTAGATCTTCTAACTAATTTTTAACTACTTATAACTAACTCAATCTTCTACTTGTTACCACCACAACTTTCATTTTATTACTCCAATAATCTCTAAATGCCCAAGTTTGAATTTAGTAGAAATCTTAAGAGAAAACTCTTGGAGACATGAGAAGGTCATGTGATTAAGCCCAACTTGTATAAATCTCTCTTGCAATCTCACTATTTATTCTCTCTTTATTTTTTTGTTCTTTATTTTCTTTTTGTTGCATATCTCTCTTCTTTTTCATCACCTTTCTATCTCTATGCGGCTATATCTCTGTTTATTTATATATTATAATATAAATGTTTTCAAAAATATATATTTTTTAAAAATTATTCTTGAATTTTAAATATATGCTTTCACTTAAGCAGAAGTAAGATAGAGTATATGGAATATATTATTAACAAAAGGAGAAATCCTTCTAACATAAACGTGAAAGTTGAAAACCATATCATACCCCAAGTCAAAAGATGTAAATTATTGAATTCAAACTGGGTGATTGAAATGGAAGAGAGTATTGTTAAGTTGTAATTCGATTGTGTTGTAACAGTGTATGTGTGTGTCGATGGGAGATTTTCGAGTCGAAGAGCTTGTGGATCGAAGCAAGCTACACACAGATTTGATTTGTTTTAGATTTAGATAGATTTGATTTAGATCTAAAATAGATAGATTTGATTTAGTACCAAAATAGGTATTTTGGGCTTTTATAGTTTTGGGATTTGGCTTAGGATCAAGATAACCTAAATCTATAAATAGAGGGAGTAACCCCTAATTTATAATTAAGTCAATTAAGTTGTATTCACAGAATTTGCAGTTGTAAGTGAATAACAAAGTTTTCCACAGTTTGTGGGCAGCGAAAAACTCTGCAGAAAATAATTATCTTCTTTCTTTTCTTTTCTTTTCTCATAATTCATTGTCATTGTGTGGTGATATCAATCTTGTTCATCAAGGTTGGTAGTAATTCATCATGGATATTTGGTGGATTTCCAACATCTGGTATCAGAGCTCGGTTAGTCGATTAAAGGAAAGTGTCAATCAAGAATGATTGAGGAAAAAGAAGAATTCACGATGGCGAGTTATGGGAATGCAAATTATCCAGCAACCCTACCAATTCTGAAAGTAGACAACTATGAGAATTGGTGCAAACAGATGAAATATTTATTCAGATGTCAAGGTCTTTGGGATCTTGAAAAGGATGGATTGGAAGCGCTTGGAAAAAACGCTTCAAAAGAAGAAAAGAAGAAACACACAGAATCTGAGAAGCTGAGTTATAAAGCACTCTTTATAATTCATCAATGTCTGAGTCCAGAAAGTTTTTTAAAAATGAGTGATTTAGAATCTACAAAAGTAGTTTAGGAGGTTCTTGAGAAGTCCTTTGGTGGTGTAGAAAAGGTGAAAGAAGTGAGGTTACAAAATCACAAGAGAACGTATGAATTGCTTCAGATGGAAGATAATGCGAGCATATCTGATTTCTTCACTAGGGTTACAAACCTAGTGAATCAAATCAAGGTATGTGGAGAAACATTAACAACAAGAGTCGTTGTTTCGAAAATCTTGAGATCTTTGGCTCCTAAGTTTGACCACGTGGTGGTGGCTATAGAAGAGGGGAAAGACTTGTCAAAATTGACAAAGTAAGAGCTACAAGGGACGCTTGAGTCTCATGAACAAAGAATGACTGAAAGAGCTTCAGGCAAGTCGAAGAGTGATGTGGCTTTGCAGGCACATTCAGCAAAAGAAACCAAAGGCAAAGGAAAGTGGTTCAATAGAGGTAGAGGCGGCTACAACAAATCGACTGGTAGAGGAAACCAGAACGAAGGAAATGTGTCGAATCAGAGAAGACCATACCAAGTCAACCAAAGAGGTGGTGTTGCAAATAGAGGAAGAGGTGGTGTTCGAAAACTTGACAAGATTCACATTCAATGTTACAACTGTCAGAAGTATGGTCACTATTCGAGTGATTGTCCAGAAAAACGAAAGAATCAAGAAAGTGATGCAAAGTTTGCAAAACATGAAGAAGAAGAGATGATGCGGATGGTCACAACAAGAGATGAAGATATATTCAAGGACCAATGGTACTTGGATTCAGGATGCTCATCACATATGTCTGGAAGGAAAGACTGGTTTGTCAACATAAAGCCCTTAATGAAAAATATATTAAAGTTCGCAAATGACAATACTCCAGTAGTTGAAGGTATTAGGGATGTTATGATTATGAGTAAAGATGGCAAGAGGTCAGTAATTTCCAATGTGTTATACATACCAGGCATGAAGAGCAATTTGCTCAGCATAGCGCAGTTGGTCGAAAAGAATTATAAAGTTTAGATCGAAGATAATATGATGAGAGTTGTCGACGCAAATGAAAGATTAATCTTGAAGGCTCCTATGTCTCAAAATAGAACCTTCAAGATCGAACTAAATATGATGGAGCACAAGTTCCTTTCGACTGCAGCTAGCAGAGTTGAATGGATATGGCATTATCAACTAGGCCATCTCAACTTCAGAGACATCCGAGATTTGAAGAGAAGAAATATCGTTTCAGGATTGCCAAAAATCGACATTCCAAACGAGGTATGTGAGGAATGTGTGCAGGCAAACCAGCAAAAGAATAGCTTCAGCAAGGATGCAGGAAGTAGGTCGAAGGTTATTCTTGAAGTCATATACTTTGATGTATGTGGACCAATCCAGGTGGATTCGATGGGAGGTAACAAATACTTTGTTACATTCATAGATGATTTTAGTTGAAAGTTGTGTACTTACCTGATCAAGAAGAAAAGTGAAGTGATCGAGGTATTTGCCAAGTTTAAGTCTATGGTCGAAAGACAAAGCGGTCGAAAACTCAAAGTTTTGAGAACTGATGATGGTGGAGAGTATGTGTCGAAAGACTTCGATAGGTTATATGAAAAGGAAGGGATTGTACGTGAGGTGGTGCCACCCTATACTCCACAGCATAATGGGATTGCAAAAAGGAAGAACCGCACCATCGTGAATATGGGGAGAAGTATGTTGAAAGACAAGAATTTACCTAAAGAGTTTTGGGGTGAAGCTGTGTCGACTGCAACATACATTTTGAACAGATGTCCTACGAAGAAGCTAGAAGGAATTACTCCAGAAGAATGTTGGTCTGGTGTGAAGCCTAGATTGAGTCATCTGAAGGTATTTGGATCTATTGCACATAGACATGTGCCAGATCAGTTGAGAAGAAAACTTGATGACAAGTCGATTCAAATGATTCTAGTTAGATATCATTCGACAGGAGGTTACAAGTTGTTCGACCCAGTGAATAAGAAGATTGTGATCAGCAGGGACGTGATCATAGATGAGCTTAAAGAATGGGATTGGACTGAAAATGTCAAGAAAGATTCAGTGGGAATCCTATTTGAAGGACCAGAAACTCAAGTCGAAATATAAGTTCGACAAGAGGAACTAGCAGTTATAGATCAACCAAATACAAGCAGGCCTTAAAGAACAATACACATGCCTGCAAGATTGTAAGATTATGTGATTACATCAGATGATGTGATAGATAATGAAGGTGAGTTGGTACGTTATGCTTTCTATGCAGATGTCAAACCTGTCAATGCATCTAAAGCATTGAAGGATTCGAAGTGGGTGAAAGAAATGAACGAAGAAGTGAAGTCTATCAAAGACAACAATACTTGGTCACTTGTCGAATTGCCTCAAGGCAAGAAGGCAATTGATGTCAAGTGGATATACAAGGTAAAGATGAATCCCAAAGGGGAAGTAACTCGACACAAAGCAAGGCTTGTGGCGAAAGGATTTCTACAGAAAGAAGGAATAGACTTCATTGAAGTTTTTGCACCTGTTGCTAGGATCAAAACAATCAGGTTGGTTGTTGGTCTAGTAGAATTAAACAGATGGCACATATGTCAGATGGACGTGAAGTGTGCATTCCTGAATGGACTCTTAGATGAAGAAGTTTATGTTCAATAACCAGTTGGGTTTGTGAAACATGACGAAGAGAGAAAGGTGCACATGCTGCATAAAGCCTTGTATGGATTAAAACAAGCTCCAAGAGCTTGGAATAAGAAAATTGATAGTTTCCTAAGAGAGAAGGAATTTGTGAAGTGCACAACTGAACATGGAGTATATGTACGAAGAAACAATAGTGAATTGCTTATACTATGTCTCTATGTCGATGATTTGTTGATAACAGGTAGCTGTAAAAGTGAGATCGAAGACTTCAAAGGTGACCTCAGCAAGGAATTCAAAATGTCTGATCTGGGTGAAATTTCATATTTCCTTGGCATCTAATTTTATAAGAGAAACAGAGGTTTGATGATGCATCAAATAAGATATGCAGGAGAAATTTTCAAGAGATTTGAGATGGAAGAATGCAACTCAAATTCGACACCTGCAGAACCAAGACTATAACTGTCGAAAGATGCAGATGAAGATGATGTCGACCCAACCCAATACAAAAGACTTATTGGGTCATTGAGATACCTTTGTCATACAAGGTCTGGCTTAGCATATAGTGTAGGTATGGTAAGTAGATTCATGCAGAAGCCAAAGGTATCACATCTAGCAGCGGTGAAGAGGATAATAAGGTATCTCAAAGGAACCATCGACTATGGCATTTTGTTTTCTGCAGCTGATAAAGGAAAAGAATGCAAGTTAGTGGGATACACTGATTCGAGTTGGTGTAGTGATTCTGAAGATCGAAAATCAACAACAGGATATGTGCTTATGTTAGGTGGTGCACCAGTTGCTTGGAGTTCAAGAAAAGAACCAGTGGTAGCATTATTATCATGCGAAGCAGAATACATATCTGCTTTCTTTGTGCATATCAAGCAACTTGGATGGTGAACTTTGTCGAAGAGATAATAGGGAAAGATCATGGAGCAATTACCATGAAGATCGACAACATGTCAGCTATCAATCTGGCGAAGAATCCGATAGCACATGGTCGAAGCAAGCACATCGAAATGAGGTTTCACTATCTTCGAGAGTAGGTAGCAGATGGGAAGATGAATTTGGAATACTGCAGAACTGAGAATCAGATTACAGACATCATGACGAAGGGTGTGTAGGTCGAAGTATTCAGAAGACTAAGAACCATGAAGAATATAGACAATTTAGACACAATGAATTATGTGGTGTGTTAAATTCTAATTCAATTGTGTCGAAATAGTGTGTGTCGAAGGGAGGTTGCCCAGTCGAAGAGCTTGTGGATCGAAGCAAGCTACACACGGATCTGATTTGTTTTAGATTTAGATAGATTTGATTTAGTACCAAAATAGGTATTTTGGACTTTTATAGTTTTGGGTTTTGGCTTAGGAGCAAGCTAACCTAAATCTATAAATAGAGGGAGTAACCCCTAATTTTATAATTAAGTCAATTAAGTTGTATTCACAGAATTTGCAGTTGCAAGTGAATAACAAAGTTTTTCATAATTTTTGGACAGAGAGAAACTCTACAGAAAATAATTGTCTTCTTTCTTTTATTTTCTTTTCTCATGATTCATTGTCATTGTGTGATGATATCAATCTTGTTCATTAAGATTGATAGAAATTCATCATAAATATTTAATGAATTTCCAACAAGTATGATATGTTAAAGACAAAATTTTATCCGATAATAATAAAATATGTGATATTATACGAGACAAAATATCAAAAAATTAAGAATGAACACATGAATAAATTGAGTGTAACTTAAATGATGATGTTTCATTGAATGAGGAATAAAATAAGACGAAATAAAATTAAAAATAACAATATTATAAATTATAGAGATAGCATCTATAGAAGATAGAAAGAATACACATCAATTATTTTCTAATGAAATTAGACCTATGTTTGAAATTCATGAAGAATATGTATCCTCTCATTCTCTTTCTCTAGTGGTGGTGGGCCACGATTTCAAACACACACTAGATTAGTGTCTCTATGCCGCTCTCGACCGTGCAAGGCATAGCATAAAAGCTCAACACTACTAACATCAAATTCAGACCGAAATAATTTCACATGTTGGGTGTGTCTTTGTATGTCTCTATCTTTTTTAGATGTAAATGACACTACTCATTAAATTCGAATCTACTTTACGTAACACACTTGAATTTTTCATGGCTAATTAAATCTTTACTACCTCTTATATCCCTTTCATGCATTTTCCTCTTGTTTGACCATAAAGAGTAGTATTTTTCATTCATTTTCATATAACCACTTTTTATTTATATTGATGACTAACCACAAATTCCACTATATTCAAGATGGGAATGTATAGTGGACTTGTCTTTGCTACTAATTTATAATTGTTTCAAACTTATTTGGGATCAATTTAACTTCACAAACCAATCCAACTTAATGAAGTAATAGCAATGTTTTCATAATTGAATATTGTAAGGTCAAATGACAAATAGTGAGTTAAAATATGCAATTTAAATAATTTTAGAAAAATAAATTGTAATTCCATAATTATGAATTAAAAAAATTGTAATTTAATATCCTTTAAAATTTTGGACTTCAATAAAACTTTATATTTAGTATATTGAATCAATTATTTATTCAATTAAGTGATACAAAATAAACATACCATTAATATATATGTCAAGATAAATTAATAATATTTTCATTGAGATATAATCTTTAATACTTTTTTTATAAAAGTTGTTGATTTATAAAAGTATCAACAATTGATTTATATTAAAATAATTTAAAAATGTTGGTGTCAAGATATTGAACTCTAAACCAATCATTCACACTCATTTAGTCTAATTAAAAAAAAAAAGTAGATTTGTTTCACTTACCAATAGTTCACACTCATCTATCTCAACTAGCAACTATTATTGAGTTATTTCATCAACCAAAAATTTTAATTAAGTGAATGATATTTTGTTAGAGTGTAATTTAATGTGTTGTTGAAAAGATGCATTTGATATAGGTGTGTTCAACTTAATTGAAGTCTCAATTAGTAGAAATCAATTGTATTTAATAGAGTTGAATACATCACATAACTGTTAAGTAGAAGTGTAATTTTGTATGTTTTATGTTTGGATTGTATAATTTAGACTTAGGCTTTAGTTGCTTATAAATAGGCATGATATTATAATACAATCATCATGTTTAACAACTTTTTAGATATAACAACTTCACAAGATTTTGCAATATATTTTTTCTCTCTATTTACTCTCTCTCTCTCTCTCTCTCTCTCTCTCTCTCTCTCTCTCTCTCTCTCTCTCTCTCTCTCTCTCTCTCTCTCTCTCTCTCTCTCTCTCTCTCTCTCTCTCTCTCTCTCTCTCTCTCTCTCTCTCTCTCTCTCTCTCTCTCACACACACACACACACATTCTTCAATCTTATTGAAACCCTAATTGTTCCATCTATTCCAACAAATTTGTATCAATGAGTCCGATTGCGATTCAATGAGATTCTGAAATGGCAAACGGAACAACAACATCAATGCAATTTCTAGTGAATCTACCAATTTTCAAAGATGAGAATTACGAGAGATGGGTTGTGTAAATGAAGGTCGTCTTCAGATTTTAAGATGTGATTGAAATCGTGAATGATGGAGTACCAGCATTGGAAATGAATACAAACGATGTTCAAAAAGCTGCGCATAAGGATCAAAGGAAGAAAGACGAAAAAGCTCTGTTCTTGATTCATTAATGTGTGGATCCTAACGTGTCTGAGAAGATTATTGAATAAGAAACGTCAAAGGGAGCGTATCAAGTTAAAGAACTTGTATGGAGGGGATGAAAAGATTAAGAGGGTGAAGTTGCAGACGGTGAGAAAGTAATTCGAGATGACTCAGATGAAGGAAAATGAATCATTCTCATAATTATTTTCACGTGTGGTTTAGCAAACCAGATGAAAGTGTGTGGGAATTCAATCAACGATTTCCAGAAGATTGAGAAAGTGTTGAGATCTCTGACTGAAAATTTTGATTATATTGTAGTGTCAATTAAAGAGTCGAAGAACCTAACTGAGATGAAGTTAGAAGAACTTCAAGCTTCATTAGAAGATGATGAGATGAGGTTGAAGCAGGGAAACTCAAAAAGGGAGAAGATGGCTTAACAAACACTACAAGCAAGGTTCATCAAGAAGTCTAGAAAAGAGAAGGCGAAGAAAAAAAATAATCTTGCTAGTGATGAGAAGTCAAGCAAGAATTCAAAGAATCTCTCTGATTGAACTAAGAAATACATGTGCAACAATTATTCAGGGAAGAAAATTGACATGAAGGAGGTGCAGTGTTACAACCGTTAAGGATTTGGTCATTATGCTCGAGACTGTCGAAGAAAGAAAGAAGCAAGAGAAAAAGATAATGATGAAGTGCATTATGCACATATTGGAGATAGTGACTCTGATGATGTGCAACTAATGGTAAATACTCAGTTGAGCAATGAGCAAACCAACATGTGGGACCTAGAGTTCAGGATGCAACAACCACATGACTGGAAATAAAACCTGGTTCACCTAGTTAAATGAACCAGTCAAAAAAATGATTAAGTTTGCAAATAGTAGGCATATCACATCAGTTGGAAAAGGAGACATATATGTGGTTAGAAAGGAATATTGAAAATCCAACATCACTTATGTGTTATATGTATCTTCGATGACAAGTAACTTGATAAGCATATGTCAGTTACTTGCAAAAAGGGTATAATATGAAGCTAGAAAAGAATCAGATGAAGGTGTATAATGGTTATGAAAGGTTGATTTTTAAAGCACCATAGACAGGAAACAAGACCTTCAAAGTAGAGATTAACATAGTTGATCACAAGTGTCTTGCTTCAATTATATAAGAAGACAAGAATTGGCTATGGCATCACATGTATGGACATCTAAACTTGAGAAGTTTAGGTATGCTTAACTAGAATAAAATGGTGTATAACTTACATCAGGTGAAGGAACCAAGTCAGATGTGTGAGGAATGTTGTAAAGAAAAGTAGGTTAGAAAAGCATTCAAGCATGACTTTCCTATGAGGTCGGAGGAAAATCTCAAGCTAGTTCACTATGATGTGTGTGGACCTTTTTAAGTAAGGTCGAATGGAAGTAACTGTTATTTTCTAACCTTCATAAATGAACTAACCAGACATATGTGAATTTATCGAATTGAAAGGAAGAGTGAAGTATTCACACAGTTCAAGAAGTTTAAATTGCATGTCGAGAAACAAATTGGATACAAGTTAAAGAGACTGAGAACTGATGGTGAAGGTGAATACACCTCTAGAGAACTTCCCAAGTTCTGCAATGAAGAAGGTATAGAGGATTAGGTCATTGCACTCTATACTCTTCAGCATAATGGTATATCTAGGAGAAAGATTCAAAGTATACTAAACATGGTCAGAAGTATGTTGAAAGCTAAAGAAATACCAAAGAGATTTTAGGGAGAAGCAGATTTGACAGTAGCGTACATACTAAACAGATGCCCAACTAAGAAGATGGTCGGTGTTGTACCCCAAAATTTTTCCTCCCATTTTCAAGACAAATTATTTCAATATGTCTCCTCATGCTCCTAGGATTCTCAACTGCTCAAGACTACTCAAGGGTTGACCAGACAAACTCTCCTCTAAAGCAATTGACCTACAACTAGGGTTTTGCTTCTCTCAAGGGAAATTGGACTCCTAATGCCTCAAGTAGACTTCATGGTTTCTCATATGTCTCAAATTATCCTCATGCCAAATTTCAAGCCTTGCAACATAAGTTTGCTCAGTCAATTAGTCAAATGATTGAAAATCAATTGTATTGGATAAAAAGTCAAGTTTGACCAATTTATAGTCAAACTTTAAGATTTTTGGTCAACATAAAGATTTTGACTCATATTCATCAAGGGTTGATCATGATTCATCAAGAAACTCAAGATTCATCAAAAGTCAAAAGTTACTAAATTAGGGTTTTCTTAAGGAGAAGTCAACTGAACTTTGACCAAGCATAACTTTCACATACTTCATCAGAAACTTCTCAATCAAAGCCTATCTTGAAGGAAATTCAATTATCTACAACTGTGTATCTCTAAGCTCAAGACCAAAAATGCTTCATTTGAGAGATATGAGCCAAAACATTATAGGTCATTTTAAAAGTCAACAAAAAGACATTCTTGGTCAAAGCAATTTACATCAAGTTAAAGACTCCAAATGAAAAAATTACCAACATGGAAGTTCTAGGAGACATCTAGAGGCTTCCAAAAATACCAAGATGATTCGTACATGATTGGCCTAAAAAAGAAAGATTTTATTTTGAGGTTTTTATTTCTTTTATTTTGATTTTGTTCAATTAAAAGCAAAATAAATCAAATAAAATACCAAATAAATTATATAAGGCATAAGGATCTATTTTTGAATCAAATCTTAAACCCAAAAAGCTGGTGGCAACTTGAAAAAAATGTGTAGAGATGATTCGTACATGATTGGCTAAAAAAGAAAGATTTCATGCAAAAATTCCAATAAAATAGTTGGTCATGAAATACAAAGATTTGATTCATGTTAGTTGACCTAAAACAATGTCCTATAAATGCATAACATGTTCAGACCATCAAGGACACGAAAATTTCCTCAAGAACAAGCCCTAAAAAATATCAAAATTGTCAAAACTAGGGCAACTTGAAACCTTCATCTCCAGCCTTGATCAATCAATTCCAAGCACCCTATCATCATCCTAAAGTTCTTAGAAGTCCATCCCAACCATCCTTGAAGCCTGAAATATTCCAGAACATCCTCCATCGATTATACCGGTTGGGTAAAATTTTCTAAACTTAAACTTTTAATTCATGCATTATGGATTGATTTAATGCATACATACATGTTCATAATCATGTTTAGAATTGTTTTGATCCATTACTTGCAAGCTTTGATGCAGGGATGATGAGTTACCATTGTTAGGGCAGTTTAAAGTGTTTGCTTCAAAACTCATGATACAATCATTTTCAGGCCAAACTAACACCACCATTGAATTTAGGAGGTCCAAATTAGGGGGACATGACCCCTCTTGATCTTTAAATCTTGCTATTTTTACAGGTTGGAAAATTTTCTCGTTGGAGAAGACGACTAGAGCTAGGGCTCCAGCGCTTCTCTGATTCACTCACTTTTATTATATATTTATTTGTTGTATTTTAATAACAAAAATGCAGCGTGGCACAGTTGGTTGGGGACGAAGGCTTGTAACATGAGGAGCATGGGTTAGATCCCTATGCCTTGCAATTATTTTTGTTGTTTTTCCAAACTAACGTGCAGGCTAATATTATGATGATTGCTTCCCATTCTCAAAACCAGCAAGCGCATGGCACAGTGGCAGGAGAGCGCACCTATGAGATCCAGGGCGTGGGTTCAACACCCACCCCATGCAAATTCTTTTTACCCTATTTTATCTAACCTAATTTTCTTTCTTTCTTAATTAATTATTTTAATTAACCATTAATTAACCTAATATTTTTCAAAACCTAACAAATTAAGATCGGGGTTTTCAATTAATAATTAAATTCTTGACATGTTTTTATTTATTAGTTAATTAATTAATTAACCTTTTTTTTAATATTAAAATTAATTAGAAACAATTAGGTTTTAATTAATAATTATCACTTAAATCATTTTCTATAAAACATCAAAAACATTAACACATAGATTTTAGGTCTTTGACATTTTTTAACACTTTAATTATTTATCTTTTGATATTTAACTTCCTAGAAAATTGTATAGGCCGTACTATCAATGTAATAGCGTAGATTTCTTTTCTCGCATTTTTTCTAATTATGTATCTGCTCCGAGGATGTAATAGCGTAGGTTTAATTTTTCCGAAAATTTCTATACTTATGTATCTGCCCCAAAGCCATGTAATAGCTTAGGTCTTTTATATTCTGCACTTTATTTCTCTATACATATTTAACTGCTAGTAACTAGGGTTTGTATGGCAAGACTAAAAACAAACACATAAAACCATAATTCTCAAGATAAATAACTGAATTAACACACTCTTCACATTTTCACCTCTAGGGTAACCTCTCTTGTTGCCTTACAAATATTGGTCATGTCCCTCGAAAGTGGGTGTTGCACCCCAAAATTTGCCCTCCCATATTCTTCAAGAAATTGCCAAGCCAAGTCACAAAATTCCCCAAGGGTTGCACAGTGCAAAGGGTTCCTATACAGTCAAAACTAGGGTTTGTGTTCTGATCAAAGAAATGAAGTTTGCAAAGGCCCAATCAAGTCTCATATGCCTACAAATATGGTCAAGTATCCTCATATCAAGTTTCAAGGCATTCAGCTCAAAATTGCACAGTCAAAACCCTAAATTGCACTACAGTCAACTGTAGGGGCAAAATGGTCATTTGGCAGTCAAAAGTTCAAATTTTTGGTCAACATATCATTTTGAAGCCACAAACATCATTTGATCAATGCTTGATCATGATTCTCAAAATTTGGCTCAGAAAATCATCAAGATGCAAAAGTTACTATATTTGGACAGCTGGAAAAGTCAACTGAAATTGACCAGGGCATAACTTTCACATGGATTATCAGAAAAATTCCATCCAAAGCTCATTTTGAAGATAAAGACATTTCCTACAACTCATCTTCATACTTCAAGTCCAAGAAATGCTCTCACAAAAAGTTATCAATTTCAACATTATAGGTCATTTTCAAAAGTCAACAAAAAGAGACTTTAAGTCAAAGGCCATAACTTGAGATTGGTAAATCAAAATGACATGGGACCAAAGGCATTGGTTAGAGGACTCAAAGACCTTTTCAAAATGTCCAAGAACATGAGAAAAGCTTAAAAATTGAGCAAGTTATGCCTTGTGGAAGTTGGGAAATTTTTGGATATTTTGAAAAGTCAACATTGATTCAAATGGTCTAAAAATGCTAATGGGCCCATTTTTCTTCCATGATTCATCATTCCAAACATATACACGACCACTTGGCCCAAAGGGAAGTATTTTCTCATTTTTTATTTATTTATTTGGATTTTTATTTATATTAATTCAATTAAATCAATTAAATATATGAAAAATGTTTAAATTAACCAAACCAATCTTTTTATACATGTTTTAAGGTCAATATTTCGTGTAAATGCAAACTAGGAAAGATTTGGGGTGATTGGATGCAAATTGATACAAGAACATGTGAAAAAGATTCAAAAAGATCCTTAGAAAATCAATTATCAAAAATCATGATTACAAGAGATTTGGTTGAATTTTGTTGACCTAATCTATTCAGTACATAAGCTTGAGTGAAAACCTAATCCTAATAGACTGAAAGCTGCGCTAGAGACCAATATACAAACTTGGAAATTTGGCTTAAAAACTCAATTCTGAAAGTAAGGTTGGAGGACGATTCAGGCAAAAAGAACCATTCTATCACCTTCCTGGAACATCAAGGAAAGTTTTCAGATCAAGAACACCCACTCTAACGCGTTGAATTGGTATACAGAAGTCTACTTTTCTCTCATATTTTTCAAATTCGTGTTTCCAGATTTAAGCGTTTTCATGGCATTTTGAGTATGCATTTATATTGAATAACGTGTTCTGAAGCTAACTGGATGAATTAATTGTGTTTTTGTGAGCTATACAAGAATATGCCATGGTTATTTTTTAGGGTTTACAGGACCTTAATTTGGGGCTTTTGAAACAAGGAAAAATTAGCCTTTGAGACCACCATCATTCGACTCAGCTCATCTAGACGGAGAAGACACCATGCTCGCGCCTAATTTATGAACACTGTAGGCTTAATCGTTATTTCCTGGAAACCGGCCTAAGAGGACGCGTGCAAAACTGTTGCCTAATGTTTTATGTTACAGGGATGATGAAGAGGACGATGCGTTGGCAAAACATGATTAGCCAGTTTGAATTTTCGCGCGTTGGATCCACTAACTCTCCGTTTTCTTTTTATAATGTTTATTGTTTATTTATTTAACAAACGCGTAAATTGGCACAGACGGCAAACATAAGGATTGGCAAAGCTCAAGACCTGGGTTCGAACCCCAGGTCTGTATTATTTCTATATTATTTTTCAATAACGTTTCTCATGCAGCTTCAGTAACATAGACGCACCATGTACTTCATCATCTATCCATCCACGTGCACGTTATAACCAGATCAAGGGCGTGGATTCAAAGAACACGCTATGCCCAGGTCAACGTCGCTACACGCTAATGGCCAAAGTCAAACGGATCTAAGAGCTTGTTGGGCCAAATTACTGGACCCATACCTCCTAATTTGGGACTGAACCCCTCCCTGGTTTGTAATTTTCTATTTTTTTTTCTTATATTTTATTTTTGTTATTTTATTTACTTTGTTTGTTTTAATTTAATTAATTATTCTCACAAAATATAAAAACTTCATAAAAATCAGAAAAAGACAAAAACATAATAAAATATTTAATTTTCACATTTTCTTGTAAATAAATTATATATAATAAATTTAGTTTTAAATTAGGTTTAACTTAAATTCTTTTCATAACAAAAATCCAAAAATATAGAATTAGGTTTAATAAGTGTTTTATCCTTTTTCACAATAATATTATTATTTTATTTATTTTCACAATTAAAATTGTATGTAAAAATTAGGTTTAATTTAGATTAAAAAATTCAATATTTTCTTAATAACTTAAAAATAATTAGAACTAGGTTTAACATTTCATTTTAGTTTTTTTTTAATTAATTCTTTTTCCATTAAATCTTAAAAACATAAAAATACCAAAAACATTTAATTTCTCATTAACTTTAATTTTTTGCAAAAGGGTCCAACGCCCATGCTCTTAATTCTTTTATTTCGCACATTTATTTTATTTCGCTCAAATAATTATGTATCTCTCCCAAAGCTTTGTAACATTTACTTTTCGCACTTTTCAATTTCGTTATTTACTTTTCTTTATTTATTTTCCGTCAAATCGGGTCCGGTTTAATTTTGGCGATGTGGACCCGCGCCTTTTGTAATAGCTTAGATTTACTTTTTCTCGCAATATTTTAACTGTTAAACAAAGCATCCAAGAATGAATGGCCTTAAATAAAATCAAGCGTAGATCACAATGAACATGACAAGACAAATACAAATGAAAATGACACACGAATCGCACACACCACCCCTAGGGTACGCCTCACTGTTGCCTTGCCTTCGAAAGGTGATCGTCAAGTAGAGGATGTCTTAGTAAGTCCTCATGATCCGGGAACCTGGTATGAGGGTAGCTTCTAAGGTGTCTTCCTATTGCTCCGGTGATCACCATGTCCCTACAAACTCGAATTGACCCGAATACCTCCAACGGTGGTGCTACCTACCTCTCAATGGTGGGATAGCACTACTTTAAAGGACATTTACACAGACGAATTCCTTAGGGTAGGTAGGTTCTCGTAGATACTTGCTCTCTTCAAAAACAAACAAAAATCTTTTCACACCGACACTTTTCAAAAGCTTTCAAAGCAATTTTTCAAACACTCTGACACAAGAGTCGATCTGAAACTTTCAAAGAAACTTTTTTTAAACCCACAGTTGAAAAGCAAACAAACCATTTTTGAAAACACAATGAGCAAGTATCTAAGAGCCCATGGATAACCATGGATAGAAAGGGTGCTAACACCTTCCCTTTCTATAATCTACCTCCCGAACCGAGAGCAATCTCTATAAGGAATGTTTCTGTGCTTTTGTCCTTTCCATTTGGAGAAAATAAAAGACGGTGGCGACTCTTGCTTCCGCGACATTTCGCGAACCAGCGTTAAACAGTCAGTTCCAGATCCACCGACCACAGAACTGGCGACTCTGCTGGGGACCAAACTTAAAGTGAGGTGTACCTTAGGGTTAGTTCATAACTGTGTTTTCAATTGTATTGACTTGTCTGCTTTAAATTTGTGGGTTGCATGGGAGTTACATAGATCCTAACCCGGATCTGGGGATACCCTGTTTAGGTAGCATAAGCTGTGAGGGACCTGTCCGGCGTATACCGACATGGGTGAAGCAGTGGCTACGTTGGTGTGGCGCCTTGGTCTGTACCGATATCCCTCGTGTTGAAACGGGGAGAATATGGGTCTTCCAAGGAGTCATTAAGCACCAACAGACCTTAGAACCTTAAATGACACAACTTGGCCATTAGAACAGTAGCAGTATGATACGCCCATTGAGGCTAAACTCTCGTGATGGTTCTGGCCGCAAGAAAAGATTGCGATGCTGGAGTTATGACCGATTGAGGTTAGTCAATGATATTGGGATCCTCTAAGAACCCGGTTACTTTTGATTAGGACAGGTATGAACCAACGAACTGAAAGAGGGTAATACCTAGACCTCATGCGGGCCTAAACTCTAAGGGCACTTTTGTGTGACTTGTGTGCCTTTGTACTTGCCTACTTGCATGCTTGTTATCTGACGCTTGAGTTTCTCGCAGGTTTTGTTTGTAGTCCTGAATTAGGACTCATAACAAGGTTTACCAGGTTTTCTCGCAGGTTTTGTTTGTAGTCCTTAATTGGGACTCATAACAGGGTACTAAATTTCTTGCAGGGTTGTTTATAGTCCTTAATTGGGACTCATAACAGGGTTACTCACATTACCCCATGCATAGCATGACATCATACCATTGCATACATCCTAACCCATTTCAAGGATCTCAAGGGCTTGTGATGCAGGTCATGATAAATCAAACATCTAGCAAGGGGCAAAGAGGATTTATTTTCCTCTAGCTAAGGTTGTCAGGGGCTATGACCCACTGGATATGGTGAGCCTTTGACCCTTGATGAAGGACTCCCAACAATATGAAGTTCTTTCAATCAAGCTACCAGATCCAAATGCTAACAAACTTTTTGTCTACCCTGCGAGGTCCTTGAAATCATTGCATGCATTTCATACATCTCATTGCATTGCAGGTGTCCCTTTGACAGGTTGCTTACCCTTCTTCGTTGTTTATTTCAGCCGATCGTCATGAATCCTGAATCATCAGCTGAGCAGTCCATCAAGGCCCTCCAGGCTCAGAACGCCCAGTTCCAAGGGTTGATCATGAACTTGACCCAGGGGCAGCAAGATCTGAAGGCTTTGCTCTTGAAGAAGGACAAGAAGAAGAGGAGGACTGTTTTGTTCAGCCCTAGACGCAGATCTGGGAATGCACCGCAGATTGAAACTGAGAGGACAACTCCATCTGTGAGGGAAGGTAGTCATCAGGGGGAAAGGGTTCCCAGTCCAGTGGTCTCTGACAACGAGACAGATTTCAACGACGAACAATACCCTCCTGCCGAAGACAAGTACAAACAGTTGGAGGATAGGCTGAACGCTATGGAGATCCAACAGGTACCTGGGCTGGATTTTGGAGATCTGGGTTTGTCAACTGGTGTGATTATTCCTCGGAAGTTCAAAGCACCATCCTTTACCAAGTATGACGGGGCGTCTTGTCCCAAGTTACATCTCAGGTCCTATGTTCGGAAGATTCAACCATATACGGTGGACAAGAATTTGTGGATCCACTTCTTTCAGGAGAGTCTTTCAGGGACTCATCTCGAATGGTTCTATCAGCTAGATGGGACCAAGGTTCGTAACTGGGAGGAGTTGGCTACTGCTTTCTACAAGCAGTATCAATATAATGCCGACCTTGCTCCTACGCGTACCCAACTCCAGGGTATGTCGTTAGGATCAAGTGAAGGTTTTAAAGAATATGCGCAGAAATGGAGGGATCTTGCTGGAAGGGTACAACCACCTCTGACTGATCGGGAACTTGTCGATATGTTCTTGGGGACCCTGTCTGGTCCGTTCTACAACCACCTAATTGGGAATTCGTCTGCTGGATTCACAGATCTTATCTTGACTGGAGAGCGAATAGAAGCTGGTATCCGGTCTGGAAAAATTCAAGAGGCTGCACCTTCTGATAAAAAACCTCATTATGGAAAGAAAGAATCCAATGCTGTGCACGGTAAAAAGAGCCGTCATGAGGTAGGGGCAATCCAGATCTCCAATCCTGGACCTGCTCAACAAGGACAGGGGCAGCAGCGCAAGGAGAAACGACAGTATACCAAACTCAACATGTCGCTGGATCAAGCACTACAACAAATGTTGAAGACAGGGCTGATCACCTTAAGGGCTCCCCTTCGGAATCCGAACACTTCTGCTCCCAACTATCATCCCAATGATAGGTGCGCATATCATTCTGATAGCCCGGGGCATACCACGGACAACTGCTGGCCTCTCAAGAACAAAATTCAAGACATGATCGACGCCGGGGAGATTCAGTTTGAAGTGCCTGAGACTCCGAACATAATCACTGCTCCGTTACCCAATCGTTGAAGACCTTTTGTTTATTTGAATTTCTGAGTTGTGTTTTTCTTTGCTTATATAAACAATTAATGTCATAGCAAACTCTTTTATTCTATTAATGCATCGCATATGTCTGTTTTGGGAATTAATACAATTGTTTTCATTATATTCAAAATTCTTTTCATATTTTTTCTGATGATCAACTCTTGGTTAATAATTCTGAGCCTCTTGAGGGAGGATGACGAAAACGATACCACGATCCTTACAGTATGCTTTTGAACAGACCCCGCTGATGAGGTACAGGCATTGTTTCAATCCCTAAACACTGGAGTTATAAGGAAGATAATCCCTCGTCAACCCCTCTGAGCCAAAGAAGTAGGAGTTTTTCTTTTCGAAATTTAAAACCCTTAATCATAACCTGGGGCAGGGTAGTCTCTCAGTTGATCCAAGTGCATAACGAATGGCACCAAAGAGGTCCTTACAAAACAAAAGACAGTGATGGTTCCGAACAATCATACAGACAGGCAGTCATGGCTCACCAAAATCAAAAAGCCCAAAAAGTCAAAACCTATAAAAAGGGACTTATGAAACAGGGGCATCCCGCTGACTGTAATTCCAAAAAGGAAACAGTTCAGGCAAAAAAAATAGGGATAACAAAAATCAAAAAGAAAGAGGTCATACCAACCCTCAACAAAAACAAAGATGACTACCTAGTCAGAATAAATCATCAATATCTGAACCATTATTGGAACATCAAAGCGAAGACTCAAGCAAGGTCTAACGCATGATCAACTGAGTTTAGGTTTGGAGAACATCACGAAGAGCGGGTGGGTACAAATAATTTGAGCCTTTATCCTTTGTTTCTTAAACCGTGAACCAGGCCACGTTATAACCCTTAAAAGTCCTAGCTGAAGCACGGGTTAGTTCGAAAGCATACTGTTACGAAAGGTATCCTGACTCCTTAAGGCTTGCGGTAAAATAACGAGTTGACATCACGTTTTACAAACATTCATTTGTTTTATGAAAAAAGAATGCATTTTCAAAATCTTCGAGACAGACATAAGCTTTGCATTTTTAACATAACTTTGTTTGCATATGACTTTTTTTTTGAACAGCATAGAAATTCGCATGACGAAAGTCTAATGAACAAGAGTACTTCCAATCAAGGGGCAGACGTGATCATAGTCCATCATCTGGGGCAATCCAATCAAGATTCGGAGAATCTCTCAAAGGCTAAAACGCCTGGGGCAAATCTTCGCCTGAGTCACTTGGGGCACTCCAGCAACGAATCTTGCCTGATCAAATACCTTCTGGTGGCATGACAAAACACTTCTAACAGGGGCAACTCCTGACTTTCTGAGAACGGACATAGTCGAAAAAATACTACGCATAATCAAAGACCCGCTAGGTTGACACACCTAGGCAAAAATAAGGGCTTCCCGGCGAACCAAAAGGGTTCGGGCAAAATGAAGGGATGAAATGAAAAAAATCTGTACACCCGGCAAGTCGAAAACCTGAAAAGGCGGCTTGAGCAAAAATGGGTATCCCGGTGGACTGAAAACCCGAAAGGGCGGTCCAGGCAAAAGTTAGGGATCAAAGCGTACGACTATGTCCTGTCATCTTGCCACCTGCCTACCAGAAGAAGGTTTGACCCTCAACAATTATCAGCATCCCACATGTGTCTCCCCCATAGAAACAGGGGCAACAAGGGGTGGTCTAAGCAATCTGATTGTTCTATCCTCCAAAGTATCTGGGTAGGTTCCGTTGAAGAACATAACCAATACAGTTTAATACTTCCCCATGAGAGTCCAATCCAGCTTCCCCAGGAAAGTTGGAATCCATCTCCCCAAGCAGTAAGCTTATCCCCAGTAGATTCTGGAAGCTTACCCCCTCGCAGAACACGAACACGTCGTCCGGCTTGATTCAAAGAGTTATTTCCTTAACAGGATATAACTGGGTTATCCTCAGCCAAAAGCCACGGAAAAATCGTCATCGATACAGTCTTCTTACCCCAGCGAAGTCCATTAATACTTCCAACACAACAATGGTACCCCCAGTGAAGTTGCCATCAACATCTCAGCAAGGCATCTCTCTTCCCACAGAGTATTGCTTCCCAGCATAGTCACTAGGGTATCTTTTCTCCCCGCAGAATCTTCCATTTGCCAAGTTTATTCCGCAACGGAGTCATCTTCTCCTACCGGTATTCTTGCAACTATCATCCCCAGCGGAAGCAAAACCTATTCTTCAACATCAGCCCAGGAGTGACCTCCCGGCACCCGTCAAGGATTTATTTTCTTAGACAAAAATACACTCATAAACATCACATCTTCATACATTATAACAGGCATATGCATCATACTACACGAATCTCATTAATTTTAAAGACATACAGTTCATGCATCATGATTTTGCATACAATTATGTTTTACCTTTCAGGAAAGGTCAATACAAAGATGACTATTATCAACTATCGCAATTCATTCTAGATATAGTTTCAGATATGACCCAGAGATGGTGACGTTCTGATGCTGCTTCTAGAGTTTCTTTCTAGATATAGTTTCAGATATGACCCAGAGATGGTGACGTTCTGATACTGCTTCCAGAGTTCCTTCTAGATATAGTTTCAGATATGACCCAGAGATGGTGACGTTCTGATACTGCTTCCAGGTTTCCTTCTAGATATAGTTTCAGATATGACCCAGATATGGTGACGTTCTGATGCTGCTTCCAGATTTCCTTCTAGATATAGTTTCAGATATGACCCAGAGATGGCGACGTTCTGATGCTGCTTCCAGATATCCTTCTAGATATAGTCTCAGATATGACCCAGAGATGGTGACTTTCTGATTCTGCTTCCAGATTTCCTTTCAGATATAGTTTCAGATATGACCCAGATACGGTGACGTTCTGATGCTGCTTCCAGACTTCCTTCCAGATATAGTTTCAGATGTAAACCAGATATGGTGACATTCTGATGCTGCTTCCAGATTTCCTTCCAGATATAGTCCAGATGTAAACCAGATATGGCGACGTTCTGACACTTATTCCAATTGAAGATATTTCAAGACCTCCTCTAGTCCAGCTAAATCGATTCCCAACAGATTTCTCTGATAAAGACTCAGCAGAACCTATGGTCCCCTCTCCAACGGTGAGTGAGGTGGTAATTCCTTTTTCAGATGTTTCCCTCTCCGACGGTGAGTGTGAGGTGATAGTCTCCTATGGTCCCCTCTCCAACGGCGAGTGAGGTGGTAATTCCTTTTTCAGACGTTTCCCTCTCTGACGGTGAGTGTGAGGTGATAGTCTCCTATGGTCCCCTCTCCAACGGTGAGTGAGGTGGTAATTCCTTTTTCAGATGTTTCCCTCTCCGACGGTGAGTGTGAGGTGATAGTCTCTTATGGTCCCCTCTCCAACGGCGAGTGAGGTGGTAATTCCTTTTTCAGATGTTTCCCTCTCCGACGGTGAGTGTGAGGTGATATTCTCCTATGGTTCCCTCTCCGACGGCGAGTGAGGTGACAATTCCTTTTCCTATAATTCCCTCTCCGACGGCGAGTGAGGTGATTCCCTTTCAGATTATAATGGCCCATGGTTCTCTTCCCGATACTGCAAAGATGGTAATTCCCGCTAAGATTTTTCTCAACGAGCGTTGTTGAAGTTAAAATCACCCAAGGTTCTCTTACCATTCATGCTAAGGCAGTAACCATACCTGGTTCATTCATCATCTTTTGAAGCTCCAGATCCAGCTCCTGTAACCAGTCAGGACATATCTATACCAAGCATCTAAAAAACAGCTCCTGCAACGTGTCATGTACTCATTTTCTGTTTTGCAGGTATGCAGGTTCTCGCTAAGGAATCTCCTATGCGATCAACATCCAGATGGCATCTATAAGCCCATCATCCTATCCAGCAATCCCCAAATGGCATCTATAAGCCCATTCCCCCATCACTGCTAACATGTGAGCGCAAATTTCTGGGGACTCTAGTGTCCAATCATCTTCTACCCTCGGATTACGAAAGGCACGTCAGCCAATCTGCATCCTCAGGTCTAAGAAGATTGAACAGGGGCAACTGTTGCACCCCAAAATTTGCCCTCCCATATTCTTCAAGAAATTGCCAAGCCAAGTCACAAAATTCCCCAAGGGTTGCACAGTGCAAAGGGTTCCTATACAGTCAAAACTAGGGTTTGTGTTCTGATCAAAGAAATGAAGTTTGCAAAGGCCCAATCAAGTCTCATATGCCTACAAATATGGTCAAGTATCCTCATATCAAGTTTCAAGGCATTCAGCTCAAAATTGCACAGTCAAAACCCTAAATTGCACTACAGTCAACTGTAGGGGCAAAATGGTCATTTGGCAGTCAAAAGTTCAAATTTTTGGTCAACATATCATTTTGAAGCCACAAACATCATTTGATCAATGCTTGATCATGATTCTCAAAATTTGGCTCAGAAAATCATCAAGATGCAAAAGTTACTATATTTGGACAGCTGGAAAAGTCAACTGAAATTGACCAGGGCATAACTTTCACATGGATTATCAGAAAAATTCCATCCAAAGCTCATTTTGAAGATAAAGACATTTCCTACAACTCATCTTCATACTTCAAGTCCAAGAAATGCTCTCACAAAAAGTTATCAATTTCAACATTATAGGTCATTTTCAAAAGTCAACAAAAAGAGACTTTAAGTCAAAGGTCGTAACTTGAGATTGGTAAATCAAAATCACATGGGACCAAAGGCATTGGTTAGAGGACTCAAAGACCTTTCCAAAATGTCCAAGAACATGAGAAAAGCTTAAAAATTGAGCAAGTTATGCCTTGTGGAAGTTGGGAAATTTTTGGATATTTTGAAAAGTCAACATTGATTCAAATGGTCTAAAAATGCTAATGGGCCCATTTTTCTTCCATGATTCATCATTCCAAACATATACACGACCACTTGTCCCAAAGGGAAGTATTTTCTCATTTTTTATTTATTTATTTGGATTTTTATTTATATTAATTCAATTAAATCAATTAAATATATGAAAAATGTTTAAATTAACCAAACCAATCTTTTTATACATGTTTTAAGGTCAATATTTCGTGTAAATGCAAACTAGGAAAGATTTGGGGTGATTGGATGCAAATTGATACAAGAACATGTGAAAAAGATTCAAAAAGATCCTTAGAAAATCAATTATCAAAAATCATGATTACAAGAGATTTGGTTGAATTTTGTTGACCTAATCTATTCAGTACATAAGCTTGAGTGAAAACCTAATCCTAATAGACTGAAAGCTGCGCTAGAGACCAATATACAAACTTGGAAATTTGGCTTAAAAACTCAATTCTGAAAGTAAGGTTGGAGGACGATTCAGGCAAAAAGAACCATTCTATCACCTTCCTGGAACATCAAGGAAAGTTTTCAGATCAAGAACACCCACTCTAACGCGTTGAATTGGTATACAGAAGTCTACTTTTCTCTCATATTTTTCAAATTCGTGTTTCTAGATTTAAGCGTTTTCATGGCATTTTGAGTATGCATTTATATTGAATAACGTGTTCTGAAGCTAACTGGATGAATTAATTGTGTTTTTGTGAGCTATACAAGAATATGCCATGGTTATTTTTTAGGGTTTACAGGACCTTAATCTGGGGCTTTTGAAACAAGGAAAAATTAGCCTTTGAGACCACCATCATTCGACTCAGCTCATCTAGACGGAGAAGACACCATGCTCGCGCCTAATTTATGAACACTGTAGGCTTAATCGTTATTTCCTGGAAACCGGCCTAAGAGGACGCGTGCAAAACTGTTGCCTAATGTTTTATGTTACAGGGATGATGAAGAGGACGATGCGTTGGCAAAACATGATTAGCCAGTTTGAATTTTCGCGCGTTGGATCCACTAACTCTCCGTTTTCTTTTTATAATGTTTATTATTTATTTATTTAACAAACGCGTAAATTGGCACAGACGGCAAACATAAGGATTGGCAAAGCTCAAGACCTGGGTTCGAACCCCAGGTCTGTATTATTTCTATATTATTTTTCAATAACGTTTCCCATGCAGCTTCAGTAACATAGACGCACCATGTACTTCATCATCTATCCATCCACGTGCACGTTATAACCAGATCAAGGGCGTGGATTCAAAGAACACGCTATGCCCAGGTCAACGTCGCTACACGCTAATGGCCAAAGTCAAACGGATCTAAGAGCTTGTTGGGCCAAATTACTGGACCCATACCTCCTAATTTGGGACTGAACCCCTCCCTGGTTTGTAATTTTCTATTTTTTTTCTTATATTTTATTTTTGTTATTTTATTTACTTTGTTTGTTTTAATTTAATTAATTATTCTCACAAAATATAAAAACTTCATAAAAATCAGAAAAAGACAAAAACATAATAAAATATTTAATTTTCACATTTTCTTGTAAATAAATTGTATATAATAAATTTAGTTTTAAATTAGGTTTAACTTAAATTCTTTTCATAACAAAAATCCAAAAATATAGAATTAGGTTTAATAAGTGTTTTATCCTTTTTCACAATAATATTATTATTTTATTTATTTTCACAATTAAAATTGTATGTAAAAATTAGGTTTAATTTAGATTAAAAAATTCAATATTTTCTTAATAACTTAAAAATAATTAGAACTAGGTTTAACATTTCATTTTAGTTTTTTTTTAATTAATTCTTTTTCCATTAAATCTTAAAAACATAAAAATACCAAAAACATTTAATTCCTCATTAACTTTAATTTTTTGCAAAAGGGTCCAACGCCCATGCTCTTAATTCTTTTATTTCGCACATTTATTTTATTTCGCTCAAATAATTATGTATCTCTCCCAAAGCTTTGTAACATTTACTTTTCGCACTTTTCAATTTCGTTATTTACTTTTCTTTATTTATTTTCCGTCAAATCGGGTCCGGTTTAATTTTGGCGATGTGGACCCGCACCTTTTGTAATAGCTTAGATTTACTTTTTCTCGCAATATTTTAACTGTTAAACAAAGCATGCAAGAATGAATGGCCTTAAATAAAATCAAGCGTAGATCACAATGAACATGACAAGACAAATACAAATGAAAACGACACACGAATCGCACACACCACCCCTAGGGTACGCCTCACTGTTGCCTTGCCTTCGAAAGGTGATCGTCAAGTAGAGGATGTCTTAGTAAGTCCTCATGATCCGGGAACCTGGCATGAGGGTAGCTTCTAAGGTGTCTTCCTATTGCTCCGGTGATCACCATGTCCCTACAAACTCGAATTGACCCGAATACCTCCAACGGTGGTGCTACCTACCTCTCAATGGTGGGATAACACTACTTTAAAGGACATTTACACAGACGAATTCCTTAGGGTAGGTAGGTTCTCGTAGATACTTTCTCTCTTCAAAAACAAACAAAAATCTTTTCAGACCGACACTTTTCAAAAGCTTTCAAAGCAATTTTTCAAACACTCTGACACAAGAGTCGATCTGAAACTTTCAAAGAAACTTTTTTTAAACCCACAGTTGAAAAGCAAACAAACCATTTTTGAAAACACAATGAGCAAGTATCTAAGAGCCCATGGATAACCATGGATAGAAAGGGTGCTAACACCTTCCCTTTCTATAATCTACCTCCCGAACCGAGAGCAATCTCTATAAGGAATTTTTCTGTGCTTTTGTCCTTTCCATTTGGAGAAAATAAAAGACGGTGGCGACTCTTGCTTCCGCGACATTTCGCGAACCAGCGTTAAACAGTCAGTTCCAGATCCACCGACCACAGTGGGGATACTTTAGCAAAAGACCCTCGATCAAATCATCATATTTACTTTTGAATAAAGATCATAAACCCTCGATGACCCTTCGAGTTTCCTACAAAATGATCTAGTCCCTATGAGTAAATGATGATAGTCCCTCTGATACAATTGCTAAAGTATCCTGACATGTTGCCTTCGATGACCATGCGATGATCCTACACTTGTCCCTTCACATCTAATAGATGGGATTACCTACCAACTAATGGTATGGATAATATTATCTCTAAAGGAGAAGGAAAATAACAAGAAATAATTTAATGGGTAAGAACTCCTAATTGCTTGCTCACAACTTTTTTCACTAACAATACATTTTCACATCACTTTTAAATAAATATTTTCAAAAACACTTTGTATACATTCTTGAGGAATGATACAAGAATCATTACAAAGTTAGCCTTACATTGGCATTTCAAAATATTTTCAAATCACACACACAAAGCAAAATTTTCAAAAGTGAGCTAAGCAATTAAGAATTCGTAGATAATCACGGATGGAAAGGGTGCTAACACCTTCCCTTTTCATAACTTACCCCCCGAACTCAAAATCTATTAATGGTTTTTCCTGTTCTTTTCACCTTTCCTAAATATTGGATAAAAGAAAAGTCGATGGCGACTCTTGCTATCCGCACATTTAGATAAAACCAAAAAAAGTTAATTCTCGTACCGTGTTACAGAACTGACGACTCTGCTAGAGACAACTACTTGAGAAAGAGGGGTTACCTTAGAATTTATCTCACTTTTACTTGCTTTAATTATCTGAATTATTTGCTTTACTTTAAGGGTTTGTTTGGGTATAATTGCTTGTAAGATCCTACACCCAGATCTAGGAATTCCTTAGATAAGTAGAAATAGATCATCAAGATTGTACGGTGTAGACCGATATAGTTAACTTGATGGCTACAGTTAGTGTGACACTTTGGTTTGTACTGATGTTCCTTGGGTCAGTCAAGGATAACATTAGGCTTCCGCTTGGTGTCGTTAACACTAACTTACTTTTAGAACCTTAATTGACCCATCTTGGCCATTAGAAAGTAGCGAGATATACGGATTTGGTACAGTATAAAGTTAGTTGATACTCGAGGTTGCGCTCATTGAGTTTCGACTTTCGGGATGTTTTAGTGGCAAGCCAGTTGTCGTGCTAAAATAAAGCCTGCAAGAAAGATCAGTGATATGAGATTCCTAGAACCCGGTTACTATTTTAGGACAGGTTGAGCCAACTTAACTTCAATGGAGAAGGGTATTTACCTATGGACTTCATGCAAGCCTTTAAACCTAAGGCTCTTGTATGACTTGTTTGTGTTTGCTACTTATTTAACATGAACATGACATCATAACACCATATCATTATAACATGACATTTCCACTAACCATTTCAAGGACCTAGGGATTTATCTTTGTTCTTTGTAGCAGGTTATGGCCTCCGCTTGCAGAAATACCATCTAAATCAACTTTCTAAGAGTACCTTACAAGCTTAAGGAGTTAGTCTTAAAGGTTCCCAAAAACTCTCAATTCACCAAGAGACATGGTATCTACTCAGTTTGGTTACCTCGGGTTTTGAAGAAGACATGATGAGTGTTCTGTTCCAGTTCTTTGATCCTAAGCATCAATGTTTTACCTTCCCATATTATCAGTTGGTACCCACAATGGAAGAGTTCACTAAGCTACTTGGAGTACCTATTCTTGATCAGACACCGTTCACCGGTTTAGAGAAAGCTCCAAAACCTGAAGACATTACAGCAACCCTACATCTGAAGCGGTCATACATTGTGTCTAATTGGGAAAAAAGAAGTGGAGTTATAGGTCTTCTTTATAAATTTCTGATAGAGAAGGCTCATTTGTTTCTAGATGCTATTAGTTTTCATGATTTTGAGGAGATCATGGCTCTGTTGATCTATGGTTTAGTACTATTCCCTAATCCAGACCAACTCATAGATGTGAACACCATCAAAATATTTATTACTCATAATCTTGTGCCTACTTTGCTTTGAGATATTTTGTATTCTCTTCACACTCGTACTATGAGGAAGTGAGGGACTCTCATGTGTTGCATACCTTTACTATCCAAGTGGTTTATTTCGCACCTTCCCCGATCAGTGGTGAAGAATGAACAAGGTTTGAGGTGGTATCGAAGGATGATGTCACTCTCTCATTGAGATATCTATTGGTGTTTCCGATCTCAGGAGGACATCACTATTATTGACCGTTATGGGGAATTCCCTAATGTGCCACTCCTTGGCGTAAGGGGAGGTATTACTTACAACCCTTATTTATCTCTACATCAATTTGGTTATGCTCGAAGAGACGGTCCTCATGATATACTTATCCAGGGTATTGTATTAGATTAAAAGAACGATCCTCAAGGTTACCATTAAAGGTTTATATGTGCTTCGGGGATGGTGAATAAGATAGATAGCAAGACTTTGGGACAGAAAAACTCCATCCCCTTGGAGCCCTACCACAGATGGGTTTGATCTCGTGCTCAAGATCTTATAATGATATATCATGCGGTCCTACCAGTAATTGTGGATCCTATTATTGAAGGAGGTATTATGCATACCATCTTTCATCCAGATATGCCTACTGACCTTGAAGAGCTACACAAGTCTTAGATTCAGTTAAAAGAAGAAAGGGACACCTTTGAGACTCAGTTCTATGCTAGTGAGAAGAAAGTGTTGGAGCTGATAAAATGAATTCACAGAAAGAAGAGCCTTAATGCATATGTCAACACAAAGAGGAAGCGTCCATGGGAGATTTGAGTCATAATTTGTTTCTTTGTAACCCTCTTTTGTTATAATTTGAACTTACTAATAAATATCTTTGTATATGTTCCTTTTTATTAACAAATTTAAATCCCACGAGGTCCTTAAAAACATTGTGTATGCATCTACGTGCCATACATATCATTTCATAATAGGTATCCAAGACAAGTTTCTCATCTTCTCACTGTTTATTTCAGAAAAAATGGTTCTTGAACAGACAATCAAAGAACTCCAAGCTCAGAATGGTTAGTTCCAAGAGATGTTCCTAAACTTCTCCAAGGGGCAAGAATAACTGAAGGCGCTCGTCAATGAGAAGAAGAAGATGACAAAGAAATCAATCGGCATCCTTAACATGGAGAGAGGGTTCAGAGGTCCAGTCAAGCAAGCTCAAGATCTTAATATCCCATTGGACAAAGATGACGAACGGGATGAAGATGGTAAGAGTGTTAAAACTGGTAAAAAATCAATCATGATTCTGACAAATATTTTGCTGGAGAGAAAGAAGATTATTGGATGAACAATATCCCCCTGCTGACGAGAAGTATAAGTTGTTAGAAGAGCGTCTAAAAGCTATGGAGATCTAGAAGGTGCCTGGCTTGAACTTTGAAGAATTGGGTTTAGTCTCAGGAGTCGTCATTCCTCCTAAGTTCAAAACTTCTACCTTTGCTAAGTATGATGGTATTTCTTGCCCGAAGTTGCACTTGAGATTATATGTTAAGAAAATTCAACCACACACTGTTGACAAGAAATTGTGGTTGCATTTCTTTCAAGAGAGTCTGTCTAGAACACAATCAGAATGTTATTATCAACTCAAAGGTACCAATATCCATACCTGGGAAGATTTGGTTGCAGTTTTCTATAGACAGTATCAATATAATTCTGATTTGGCACCAACCCGCATGCAACTACAAAGTATGTCCATGGGCTCTGAGGAAGGATTTAAAGATTATACACAGAAATGGAGAGATCTTGTAGGTAGGGTTCAACCTCCTTTGGTTGATAGGGAGTTGGTTGACATGTTCATGAGTATTCTAACAGATCCTTTCTATAATCACATACTTGGAAGTTCTTCAGCTGGTTTCACTGGACTGATATTGATAGGGGAACATGTTGAGAATGGAATCAGAAGTGGTAAAATTCAGGTGGCTACATCTTCGAATACTACAATAAAGTCATACAATGGTAAGAAAGAATCCAATGTTGTGTACATCCATAAGGGTTGTAATAAGAGTGACCGTAACCAATATGTGGGGCAGTTCTGATCTCTAATCCTACACCAGTACAACAACAACAGAACAATCAACATAGGCAGGATGCACCCAGGAGACAGTTTACAAGAATCAATATGTCGTTGTATCAAGAATTGCAACACATGTTGAAGTTAGAGCTGATTACATTGAAGGATCCTCCTCAGAACCCAAATACTTCCTCTCCCCATTACAATCCTAATGCAAGGTGTGCATACCACTCCAACAGTCCTGGACATGACACTAATAACTGTTAGGCTCTAAAGAATAAAATTCAAGACATGATTGACTCTACATTGAATTTGATCCTCCTGAGACTCATAATGTGATCACTGCACCTATGCCTAATCATGACAAAGACGTTAATGCTATTAAAGATGTTTCTTATGTTTCTGCTGTAAGTGACTTGACTACTCCTCTGATGATTGTTAAGAAGAAAATATTTCAAGCCGATTTATTTCCGGGTTGCATTGAAAACTACTACTATTGCGCGTCCCAATCCAATGGTTGTGTACTGCTGAAAAGAGGTATTCAGTGTTTGATGGATGACCGTGTAATTCTATTTGAGAAGATTCCTCCAGTGGAGAGCTTACGTAAAAGTATATCTCAAGGCATGGAGCTTGAAGACGTGTGTGTGATTACAAATTCTGGTACTCCTGTAAGGATCACTTCTAAGGGTCCTGTGAAGATTACTGTCGAGTCTAGGGTTGATCCTCTGATCATTATTGCACCTGGGCCGATTCCATGTTCCTCTGATAAGGTTATCCCTTTGAACTATGAAGTTGAGGTCTACTACCATGGCGTCAAGCAAGAACCATTGGTTGTTGAAGATGAAAATACTGAAGTCATTGATCTCAATGTTGGCAATATTGTTCGGACTAGTAAGGTTACCAGAAGTGGAAGAGTTTTCTCTCCAGAAATCTCTCCAAAGGCTGTTACTACACCAGTTCGTATCACTGCTACTGAATCAATTACTAAGACTCGAGGCAAAGAAAAGGTCACTGAGCCTGCCCAGACTGAGGCACCGAAAGAGGTTACTGTTGAAGATACCTCCAAGCAAGATATGGAGGAGATACTGGAAATTATTCAAAAGAGTGATTATAAGATTGTTGACCAGTTGGGGCAGACACCCTCCAAAATATTTATGCTATCTTTGTTGTTATGCACTGAAGCCCATGCTCAGGCTTTGGTGAAATTTTTGAAATATGCTCATTTACCACAGGAAATCTCTTTTGATCAGTTCGAAAATTGTGTTTCTAGCCTGACAACTGATAATGGGCTAGGCTTTTCTGACGCTGATTTAACTCCCGCAGGAAGGAACCGTGATAACTTCATGCATGTCTCTATTGAGTATGGGGGAACTACCTTATCTCATGTGTTGGTGTACAAAGGTTCTTCATTGAATGTATTTCCAAAAGCTACTTTAGACAAACTTGACTGTGAGGGGATTGTGCCAAAACCCATTGACATTATGGTGAGAGCTTTTGATGGTTAGAAAAGAATGGTGCATGGAGAGGTTGATCTTCCCATCAAAGTGGGTTCCCAGGTCTTCGACTCTACTTTATATATGATGAATATTCATCCATCCCATTCTTGTTTGCTCAGACGCCCTTGGATTCATGGGGCAGGCGCTGTTACTTCTACTTTACACCAAAAGTTGAAGTATCCTGTGAAAGGAAAAATCATTACAGTTTGTGGCAAAGAAGAATACATGGTGAGCTATTTGAACTCCTTCAAGCATGTTGATATGGATGGTGAATTCCTCGAGACTCCTTACCATACCTTTGAAGTTATTTCTCCAACAACCCCTGTTTCTAAAGTTTCTCCTACTGCTTCTAAAGTTCCTGGGATTCCACCAAAATGGCTTCTCTAAAGGACGCTAAAGTTGTGGTAGAAGAAGGTGGTGGCACTGTTTAGGGTCAACTTCCCGACATTCCTTACAACTCCGACAAATTTGGTTTGGGTTTCACCTCAAAGGCTCAGAGGGTCGTCCTTCGTGCTCGTGCTAATTTTGGGAGACCGTCATTCTGCATCAACAACAATGGAGTTCACAAAAATCAAGTCAACACTATGGAAGACACTGATAGCGACTGTGACATAGACAGTTGGATTTTCCCTACTACCGGAAATGGGCTCAACAATTGGAAAGTTGGAGACTTTATACCAATCTCCTTTAGTCAGGAGTAAATGTTATTTTCTATTTTCTTATTTTCAAGTTTTTGGTTATGTAATTTGAACAATAACTTTAAGCCTTGTGCCTTACCCGGGGCACAATGGTTCATTTGTTAGGGTTGTCATATTTTATCCACATATTTTCATTTAATAAATCATTGGACGTTTGCATTCAAATTTTGCGCTCTTTGTCTTTCTTTTACTTTATTGATTTCAAATATAGCTATGTGTTCTTACACATGCCCACATAAAAAATTGCAAATCTACATCCACCCTGGGTCCCATTGATAATAACTCTGCTATTTCCAATTATGACTTTGAAAATCCAATCTACCAAGCCGAGGACGAAGATGAGGAAGATTGTGAAGTACCCAGAGATCTTGATATATTGTTAAAGCAAGAAAAAATAGCCATACAACTACATGAAGAGCCAGTCGAGGTTGTGAACTTGGGTATTGAAGAGGACGAGTGTAACACCCCAATTCTACCCCAAGCAATTATGCAAAATAAATCAGAGTTATAAATTTTAAATCATACAAATGAATCGGGACGTCACAAATTCTTCTAACAAATTCATTGCATTCATCGTGGATATATAACACTTTTTCAAACTTCGGACGAACCATCAACATAATATCTTTAATCAAATAAATCAACATCTACACAACAGAATTCTTAATAACATCTCATTACAAAATAGCAACTTCGAAAGATCTCATATTTAATAATAATCAATTAAAAATTCAACAACTGAAAAATCAACAATCAAAAATCAGCAAACGTTCATCCCCCCGAGTGTTACATATCATAGCAATGACACCGACTCGAACTATTAAAGGTATACAACCTTCACTCTCGATTACCTGCACGTTACCAACGTAGGGGCAACATTCAAACAGAAGGGGTGAGATTTCTAACAATATAATAAAGCGCATGATAATTAATATATTAAATTAGATCAACAAAATCACCACTTCTCATCTTATAATCAACAACAATCTCAATAATAATATCTGTGATCGGTGGATCTGGAACTGACTGTTTAACGCTGGTTCGCGAAATGTCGCGGAAGCAAGAGTCGCCACCGTCTTTTATTTTCTCCAAATGGAAAGGACAAAAGCACAGAAAAAATTCCTTAAAGAGATTGCTCTCGGCTCGGGAGGTAGATTATAGAAAGGGAAGGTGTTAGCACCCTTTCTATCCATGGTTATCCATGGGCTCTTAGATACTTGCTCATTGTGTTTTCAAAAATGGTTTGTTTGCTTTTCAATGTGGGTTTTAAAAAGTTTCTTTGAAAATTTCAGTTCGACTCTTGTGTCAGAGTGTTTGAAAAATTGCCTTGAAAGCTTTTGAAAAGTGTCGGTGTGAAGAGATTTTTGTTCGTTTTTGAAGAGAGCAAGTATCCATGAGTCGTCTACCTACCCTAAGGAATTCGTCTGTGTAAATGTCCTTTAAAGTAGTGCCATCCCACCATTGAGAGGTAGGTAGCACCACCGTTGGAGGTGTTCGGGTCAATTTGAGTTTGTAGGGACATGGTGATCACCAGAGCAATGGGAAGACACCTTAGAAGCTACCCTCATGCCAGGTTCCCGGATCATGAGGACTTACTAAGACATCCTCTACTCGACGATCACCTTTCGAAGGCAAGGCAACAGTGAGGCGTACCCTAGGGGTGGTGTGTGCGATTCGTGTGTCGTTTTCATTTATATTTGTCTTGTCATGTTTATTGGTGTTCTACGCTTGATTTTATTTAAGGCCATTCATTCTTTCATGCTTTGTTAACAGTTAAAAGGTGCGGAAAGATAAAATCTAAAGCTATTACAAATGGCGCGGGTCCACATCGCCAAAATTAAACCGGACCCGATTTGACAGAAAGTAAAGAAGCAAATAAAGTAAAAGTAAAGTGCGAGAAGTTTAGTTACAAGGATTTGGGAGAGGTACATAATTATTTAAGCAATAAAATAAATACGCGAAATTAAACAATTAAGTCGAAAGGAGGGCGTTGGACCCTTTGGCAAAATTAAAATTAATAAGGAATTAAAATTAAAATTAAAAGAAGATGTTTTTGGTATTTTAGTATTTAAATGAAAAGAGAGAATTCATTAAAATTTAAATTGAATGCAAACCCTAATTCTAATGGCTTTTAAATTTATTATGAAAATGTTAAATTAGAACCTAAATTAAACCTAACCTTTTTTATGTACAATTTAATTATAAAAATAAATAAAATAAATATTATTATTTGTGAAAGAAAAATTAAAAAGGAATAGAAATTAATTAAACCTAATTCTATTTTTTTGTATTTTTTATGAAAAGAATTAATATTAAAACCCTAATTTAAAGTTAATTTATGTACATGCAATTTGTTTATTAAAATATTAGAAATAAAAATTATTTATTATATTTTTGTCTTTTCTGATTTTTAGGCATTTTTTGTATTTGAAAAAAAAATAATTAATTAAATCAAAACAATAAAATAAATAAAACAATATTTGAAAAAATAAAATGTGAAGTAAATTGCAAACCAGGGGGGGTTCAGGCCCCAATTGTGAGGTATGGCCTTAGCAATTCAGGCCCATTTGTATCATGGCCTTGTTGACTTTGGTGCACGCGTGTGGGACGGTTGACTCATCCTCATGGTATTCATCAATTCCCAGCCTTGGATTTGGATTCGTTAGACGCGTGTACGCTTAGATGATGAAGAAACATGATAGTCCTCAACGTAAGCGCTGCATAGGATTTGTTAGGGAAAAATAATATTGAAATATGTGAGACCTGGGGCTCGAACCCAGGTCATGTACCTTCACCACCCATCCTGCTTGCCAGCTGAGCTAAGTGCGCATTCAATTAATATACAGACAAACAAATAATATAAAAAGAAACAACGCGTTAATGGATTGAAACGCGCGAAATTCAAAACAGCGTATCACTTGTTGCCACCACATCATCGTCTTCACCATCCCTGTATCATAAAATATGAGGCAACGGTTTTTTGGACGTTCTCTTAGGCATGCTACCAAAAAATAGCGATTAGGCCTATGTAACTCATAAATTAATCGCGACTATGGATTCTTCTCCGTCCAAGCTTGCTAAATTGAATGGTGGTGGTCTGGAGTCTTAATTTTTCCTTATCTCAAAAACCCCAATTTAAAACTCTGAAAACCCTAAAAGTCAAGCATGGTGAAATCTCATATACAGCGTAATAATTCAATTAAACATAATGGTTAGCTTTAGAATCTCATGAGGAACAAGAATCAATAATTGAAATGTCATGAAAACGCATAGATTATAGAACACGATTATGAAATTTTCATGGAATATGTTGAGTTCTGTATACCGATTCCTTGCCTTTTGATGAATGTTCTGGATTGGAATAGGATCAGTGAAGCTTCAGGAAGCCAATGGAATATGAATTATGCCTTGAATCAACCTAAAAAATGGTTTTCAGTCTTGAACTTTTAGAGAATTTTTCCAAGTTTTCCAATGGCTTTCTTGCGCAGTTTTCTGTCTATATCCCTATGAATCAATTAGGTTAACAAATTGGATCCAAATCTCTTGTAATCATTGATTGAATATTTGATTTTTTTAAGGATCTTTTTCCAATCTTTTTCAAGTGTTCTTGTGTCAATTAGCATCCAATTAAGCCAAATCTTTCCATAATTGTACAAGCACGAAATATTGAGTTCAAAACATGCATGAAAAGATTTATTAGGTCAAGTTATATATTTTTCACATATTTAAATGATTTAAATGAATTAATATAAATTAAAAT
The DNA here is from genome assembly GCA_948472305.1 of Vicia faba. Classification (NCBI taxonomy): domain Eukaryota; kingdom Viridiplantae; phylum Streptophyta; class Magnoliopsida; order Fabales; family Fabaceae; genus Vicia; species Vicia faba. The sequence goes on from OX451739.1 coordinate 27,773,376, forward strand.
TCAAATAAATAGATAAAAAATGAGAAAATACTTCCCTTTGGGCCAAGTGGTCGTGCATATGCTTGGAATGATGAATCATGGAAGAAAAATGGGCCCATTAGCAATTTTAGACCGTTTGAATCAATGTTGACTTTTCAAAATATCCAAAAATTTCCCAACTTCCACAAGGCATAACTTGCTCAATTTTTAAGCTTTTCTCATGTTCTTGGACATTTTGGAAAGGTCTTTGAGTCCTCTAACCAATGCCTTTGGTCCCATGTCATTTTGATTTATCAATCTCAAGTTATGGCCTTTGACTTAAAGTCCCTTTTTGTTGACTTTTGAAAATGACCTATAATGTTGAAATTGATAACTTTTTGTGAGAGTATTTCTTGGACTTGAAGTATGAAGATGAGTTGTAGGAAATGTCTTTCTCTTCAAAATGAGCTTTGGATGGAATTTTTCTGATAATCCATGTGAAAGTTATGCCCTGGTCAATTTCAGTTGACTTTTTCAACTGTCCAAATAAGGAAACTTTTGCATCTTGATGATTTTCTGAGCCAAATTTTGAGAATCATGATCAAGCATTAATAAAATTATGTTTTGGCTTCAAAATGATATGTTGGTCAAAAATTTAAACTTTTGACTGTCAAATGACCATTTTGCCCCTACAGTTGACTGTAGTGCAATTTAGGGTTTTGACTGTGCAATTTTGAGCTGAATGCCTTGAAACTTGATATGAGGATACTTGACCATATTTGTAGGCATATGAGACTTGATTGGACCTTTGAAAACTTCCTTTTCCTGATCAGAACACAAACCCCAACTTTGACTGTATAGGAGACCTTTGCATTGTGCAACCCTTGGGGAATTTTGTGACTTGGCTTGGCAATTTCTTGAAGAATATGGGAGGGCAAATTTTGGGGTACAACAGTTGCCCCTGTTCAATCTTCTTAGACCTGAGGATGCAGATTGGCTGACGTGCCTTTCGTAATCCGAGGGTAGAAGATGATTGGACACTAGAGTGCCCAGAAATTTGCGCTCACATGTTAGCAGTGTGATGGGGGGAATGGACTTATAGATGCCATTTGGAGATTGCTGGATAGGATGATGGGCTTATAGATGCCATCTGGAGGTTGATCGCGTAAGAGATTCCTTAGCGAGAACCTGCATACCTGCAAAAGAAAAATGAGTACCTGACACGTTGCAGGAGCTGATTTTTAGATGCTTGGTATAGATATGTCCTGACTGGTTACGGGAGCTGAGTCTGGAGCTTCAAACGGCGATGAATGAACCAGGGATGGTTACTGTCTTAGCATGAATGGTAAGAGAATCTTGGGTGATTTTTAACTTCAACAACGCTCGTTGAGAAAAATCTTGGGTGTCTTCTACTGGGATAAGAATCAGGGAGATCTTGGGGTCGATCTGACTGAACCAGAGGAGGCCTTTGACTGGATAAGCATCAGGAAAATCTTAGGGTCGATTTAACTGAACCGGTCTAGGTCTTGAAATATCTTCAATTGGATAAGCATCAGGGAGATCTTAGGGTCGATCTGACTGAACCAGAGAAGGCCTTTGACTGGATAAGCATCAAGAAAATCTTAGGGTCGATTTAACTGAACCGGACAAGGTCTTGAAATATCTTCAACTGGGTAAGCATCAGGGAGATCTTAGGGTCGATCTGACTGAACCAGAGAAGGCCTTTGACTGGATAAGCATCAGGAAAATCTTAGGGTCGATTTAACTGAACCGGACAAGATCTTGAAATATCTTCAACTAGATAAGCATCAGGGAGATCTTAGGGTCGATCTGACTGAACCAGAGAAGGTCTTTGACTGATGATTGAGAATTTAACTGCATCTTTCCTGAAAGGTAAAGGTCAGTCATATGTAATGCATGATATGGATCAAGCAATGATGTTCTCAATGTAAACGAGACTTGTATGATATGCTGTGTCTATGCATGTTATAATGATGTATGTGATGTCTTATGTATGTTTTTGTCTAGGAAAGTGAATCCTTGACGGGTGCCGGGAAGTCGTATCCTGGGCTGATATTGAAGAATAAGCTTTTACTTCCGCTGGGGATGACAGTTGCAAGAATACCGGTAGGAGAAGATGACTCCGTTGCGGAATAAACTTGGCAAATGGAAGATTCTGCGGGGAGAAAAGATACTCTAGCGACCATGCTGGGAAGCAATACTCTGTGGGAAGAGGGATGCCTTGCTGAGTGTTGATGACTTCGCTGGGGATAAAAGACTTCGTCGGGGACGCTCTTTCTGTGGCTTTTGGCTGAGGATAACCCAGTTATATCCTGTTAAGGAAATAACTCTTTAAATCAAGCTGGACGACGCGTTCGTGCTCTGCGAGAGATAAGCTTCCAGAATCTACTGGGGATAAGCTTACTGCTTGGGGAGATAAATTCCAACTTTTCCTGGGGAACTAGATTGGACTCTCCTGGGGAGATGTTGAACTGTAATTTTGTAAGTTGAAAGAGGGAACCTATGTAGGGTTACCTGTTGATGAGCTCGTGTAAAACCGCATCTGAAATGGAGAAGGAATCTGTGTAGGATTACTTTGATGAGTTCGTGTAAAACTTCGTTTTTGGAAAGGGAGAACCTGTGTAGGGTTGCTAGGCGACGAGTCCATGTAAAACTGCATTTTGAAGAGAGGGAACCGGTGTAGGGTTGCTTGATGAGGTAAGTTCATGTAAAACTTCTTGATGAACCGAGGTGAGGTTATCTTGAGCTAAATCCATGTAAGACTTCTGGGGGGAACCGGGGTTAGGTTGCCGCAGGATAAGTTCGTGTAAAAACTTGTTGATGAACCGGGGTTAGGTCATCTTGATATAGGTCCATGTGAGACTCTTGGAGGAACCGGGGTTAGGTTACTGCAGGATAAGTTTGTGTAAAAACTTCTTGATGAACCGAGGTGAGGTTATCTTGAGCTAAATCCATGTAAGACTTCAGGAGGAACCGGGGTTAGGTTGCTTCGGGATAAGTTTGTGTAAAAACTTCTTGATGAACCGGGGTTAGGTCATCTTGAGATAGGTCCATGTAAGACTTCAGGAGGAACCGGGGTTAGGTTGCTTCGGGATAAGTTTGTGTAAAAACTTCTTGATGAACCGGGGTTAGGTCATCTTGAGATAGGTCCATGTAAGACTTCAGGAGGAACCGGGGTTAGGTTGCTTCGGGATAAGTTTGTGTAAAAACTTCTTGATGAACCGGGGTTAGGTCATCTTGAGATAGGTCCATGTAAGACTTCAGGAGGAACCGGGGTTAGGTTGCTTCGGGATAAGTTTGTGTAAAAACTTCTTGATGAACCGGGGTTAGGTCATCTTGAGATAGGTCCATGTAAGACTTCAGGAGGAACCGGGGTTAGGTTACCTTGGGATAAATCCATGTAAGATTTCTGGAGGAACCGGGGTAAGGTTATCTTGGGATAAATCCATGTAAGATTTCTAGAGGAACCGGGGTAAGGTTGCTTCGGGATAAGTTCGTGTAAAACTTCTGGATGAACCGGGGTAAGGTTACTTGTGGAGGGTGAGTCTGTGTAAGACCTTGCCTGAAAATTGGGAAGGAACCGGTGTAGGGTTACATGATCTTGATTAAGTGGATGATTGTCCCGTTTGGTCTCGGATGTTAACCCACGATCTGGAATTTGTAAAGGTAGATGGTAATCATCCTTATGTTGATCTTTCCTTTGTACTTTGGTTGACAGAGCAATTGGATTGCCTGGATAACTCATTATTGCCCCTGTTTCGGAGGTGAGGGAAGAGGATACCTGTGTGGGTGATTGACAAATCTTCTGGCGGACAAGTGACGAGATGCCGGGACATAGCCGTACGCTTAAATCCCTAAATTTTGCCTGGACCGCCCTTTCGGGTTTTCAGTCCACCGGGATATCCATTTTTGCCCAAGCCGCCTTTTCAGGTTTTCGGCTTGCCGGGTGTACAGATTTTTCGTTTCATCCCTTATTTTTGCCTAGGTGTGTCAACCTAGCGGGTCTTTGATTGTGCGTAGTATTTTTCGGCTATGTCCGCGCTCTCAGAATGTATGGAGTTGCCCCTGTTGGAAGTATTTTGTCATGCCCCAGATACTGGGCAATGCTCCTACTGTGCCCCTTGATTGGAAGTACTTCTGTTCACAAGGTGTTCATCGTGCGAATTTCCCTGCTGTTCAAACAAATAGTTATATGCCAACAAAGTTATTTTAAGAATGCAAAAGCTTATGTCTGTCTTGAATATTTTGAAAATGCATTTTTGTAATACAATGCGATGTCAACTCAAGATTTTACAGCAAACCTTCAGGAGTCAGGATACCTTCGTAACAGTATGCTTTCGAACTAACCCATGCTTCAGCTAGGACTTTTAAGGGTTACATCGTGGCCTGGTTCATGGTTTAAGAAATCAAAGGATAAAGGCTCAAATTTTATTTGTACCCACCCGCTCTTCGTGATGTTCTCCAAACCTAAACTCAGTTGATCATATGTTAGACCTTGTTTGAGTCTTTGCTCTGATTTTCCAGTGATGGTTCAGATATTGATGATTTATTCTGAACAGGCAGTCATTTTTGTTTTTGTTGAGAGTTTGTGAGACCTCTTTCTTTTGATTTTTGTTATCCCTAAATTTTGCCTGAACTGTTTCTTTTGTGATTACAGTCAGCGGGATGCCCCAGTTTCGTAAGTCCCCTTTATAGGTTTTGACTTTTTGGGTTTTCATTTTTTGAGATATAATGACTGCCTATCTGTATGATTGTTCGGAACCAACACTGTCTTTTGTTGTTTTGTAAGGACCTCTTTGGTGCCATTCGTTATGCACTTGGATCAACTGAGAGACTACCCTGCCCCAGGTTATGATTAAGGGTTTTGATTTTCGAAAATAAAAACTCCTACTTCTTTGGCTCAGAGGGGTTGACGAGGGATTATCATCCTTATAACTCCAGTGTTTAGGGATTGAAACAATGCTTGTACCTCATCAGCGGGGTTTGTTCAAAAGCATACTGTAGATTATGGTATCGTTTTCGTCATCCTCCCTCAAGAGGTTTAGAATTTTCAATTAAGAGTTGACCATTGCAAAAATATGAAAGCAGTTTTAAGCATAGTAAACATAATTAAATCAAGACAGACATGTGTAATGCATTCATGAAATAAAAGAGTTTAACATGCTAATTGTTTATCTGAACAAGAAAAGAAAAATACAACTTGAATTCAAATGAACAAAAATCTCTCGATCCTAGCCATGTTTTGGCAATGGAGCAGTGATCACGTTGGGAGTCTCGGCAGGCTCGAACTCGATCTCTTTGGCATCGATCATGTTCTGAATTTTGTACTTCAGTGCCCAACAGTCCTCAGTATCGTGCCCCGGGCTATCAGAATGATAAGCACACCTTGCTTCTGGATTGTAGCTAGGAGAGGAAGTCTTAGGATTTGCAGGAGGGTTGATCACTGCAATCAGGTTCATCTTCAACATGTGCTGCAATGCTTGTGACCATGGCATGTTAATGTTGGTGAATTGTCTTTTAGGCTCGTCCGGCCTTCGCTGGTTTCCCTTTTGTGGTTGGCGGCGTGGTGCAGAACCAGAAATCATGACTGCCCCTGCATGTTGGTCATGACGACTCTTTTGGCTGTATGCAGCATTAGATTCTTTCTTTCCCGTGTAAGGCTTCTTGTGGGTGTCAGAAGGTGTGGCCCCTTGGATTTTCCCACTCTTGATACCAGCTTCAATTCTTTCGCCAGTCAGGATGAGGTCGGTAAATCCAGCAGATGAATTACCAATGAGGTGATTGAAGAACGGCCCGGATAGGGTCCCCAAGAACATATCAACGAGTTCCCGGTCAGTTAATGGAGGCTGCACCCTTCCGGCAAGGTCTCTCCATCTTTGTGCGTACTCCTTGAAACCTTCACTTGATCCCAACGACATACCCTGGAGTTGGGTACGTGTAGGAGCAAGGTCGGCATTATAATGATACTGCTTGTAGAAAGCAGTAGCCAACTCCTCCCAGTTACGAACCTTGGTCCCATCTAGCTGATAGAACCATTCGAGATGAGTCCCTGAAAGACTCTCCTGGAAGAAGTGGATCCACAAATTCTTGTCCACCGTATATGGTTGAATCTTCCGAACATAGGACCTGAGATGTAACTTGGGACAAGACGCCCCGTCATACTTGGTAAAGGATGGTGCTTTGAACTTCCGAGGAATAATCACACCAGTTGACAAACCCAGATCTCCAAAATCCAGCCCAGGTACCTGTTGGATCTCCATAGCATTCAGCCTATCCTCCAGCTGTTTGTACTTGTCCTCAGCCGGAGGGTATTGTTCGTCGTTGAAATCTGTCTCGTTGTCGGAGACCACTGGACTAGGCACCTCTCTCTCATGGTGACTGCTTTCCCTCACAGACGGAGTAGTCCTCTCAGTTTCAGTCTGCGGTGTGTTCCCAGATCTGCGTCTAGGGCTGAACAAAACAGTCCTCTTCTTCTTCTTGTCCTTCTTCAAGAGTAGAGCCTTCAGATCTTGTTGCCCCTGGGTCAAATTCATGATCAGCCCTTGGAACTGGGCGTTCTGAGCCTGGAGGGCCTTGATAGTGTGCTCGGTTGAGGATTCAGGATTCATGACGAGACTGCTGAAATAAACAGCGAAGAAGGTAAGTAACCTGCAGAGAAGGGGTACCTGTTATGCAATGAGATGTATGACATGCATGCAATGATTTCAAGGATCTCGCCGGGTAAACAGAGAAACTTGTTAGAGTTGAAAACCGGTAACTTGATTGAAGAAACTTCCTGTTGCAGAAAATCCCTCTTCAAGGGTCAAAGGCTCACCATATCCAGTGGGTCATAGCCCCTGACAACTTTGGCTAGAGGAAAATAAATCCTCTTTGCCTTTTGCTAGATGTTTGATTCATCATGACCTGCATCATAAGCCCTTGAGATCCTTGAAATGGGTTAGGATGTATGCAATGGTATGATGTCATGATGCATGGGGTAATGTGAGTAACCCTGTTATAAGTCCCGATTAAGGACTGCAAACCAAAACCTGCAAGAAACAAGTGTCAGGTAACAAGCATGCAGATAGTCAAGTACGAAGGCACACAAGTCACACAAGAGAAGCCCTTAGAGTTTAGGCCAGCATGGGGTCTGGGTAGTACCCTCTTGAAGTTGGTGGGTTCAACCTGTCCTAATCAAAGTAACCGGGTTCTAAGGTTCCCAATATCACGGGATTGCTTTCATTGTTCATCGTTTCGATTTGGCCACTGAACTGGCGACCGAAATATTCCAGGAAAGCAACCCTCAATTGAGTGTAGTATCGAGTATCAACCAACCTCGGACTGTACCAAGGTCAGTTATCTCACTACCCTAAAGAGGCCAAGATAGTTCAATTAAGGTTCCTAAGGTCTGTTGATGCTTCACGACACCACGCGGAGGCCCCGTACTCTCCTTGACTGAACTCAAGGGTTACCGGTACACACCAAAGTGCCACATCAACGTAGCATACTGTTTCAACCATGTCGGTATACCCCGCACAGTTCCCTCACAGCCTTGTTGCTACTTTCTAAGAAAGGTATCCCCCAGATCCGGGTTAGGATCTATAGAACTCCCAAGCAACCCACAATAGTAAAGCAAGCAAAGAAGACAATTGAAAACATAGTTATGACCTAGCCCTAAGGTACACCTCACTTTATAAGGTAGTCCCCAGCAGAGTCGCCAGTTCTATGATCGGTGGATCTGGAACTGACTGTTTAACGCTGGTTCGCGAAATTTCGCGGAAGCAAGAGTCGCCACCGTCTTTTATTTTCTCCAAATGGAAAGGACAAAAGCACAGAAAAAATTCCTTAAAGAGATTGCTCTCGGTTCGGGAGGTAGATTATAGAAAGGGAAGGTGTTAGCACCCTTTCTATCCATGGTTATCCATGGGCTCTTAGATACTTGCTCATTGTGTTTTCAAAAATGGTTTGTTTGCTTTTCAATGTGGGTTTTAAAAAGTTTCTTTGAAAATTTCAGTTCGACTCTGGTGTCAGAGTGTTTGAAAAATTGCCTTGAAAGCTTTTGAAAAGTGTCGGTGTGAAGAGATTTTTGTTCGTTTTTGAAGAGAGCAAGTATCCATGAGTCGTCTACCTACCCTAAGGAATTCGTCTGTGTAAATGTCCTTTAAAGTAGTGCCATCCCACCATTGAGAGGTAGGTAGCACCACCGTTGGAGGTGTTCGGGTCAATTTGAGTTTGTAGGGACATGGTGATCACCAGAGCAATGGGAAGACACCTTAGAAGCTACCCTCATGCCAGGTTCCCGGATCATGAGGACTTACTAAGACATCCTCTACTCGACGATCACCTTTCGAAGGCAAGGCAACAGTGAGGCGTACCCTAGGGGTGGTGTGTGCGATTCGTGTGTCGTTTTCATTTATATTTGTCTTGTCATGTTTATTGGTGTTCTACGCTTGATTTTATTTAAGGCCATTCATTCTTTCATGCTTTGTTAACAATTAAAAGGTGCGGAAAGATAAAATCTAAAGCTATTACAAATGGCGCGGGTCCACATCGCCAAAATTAAACCGGACCCGATTTGACAGAAAGTAAAGAAGCAAATAAAGTAAAAGTAAAGTGCGAGAAGTTTAGTTACAAGGCTTTGGGAGAGGTACATAATTATTTAAGCAATAAAATAAATACGCGAAATTAAACAATTAAGTCGAAAGGAGGGCGTTGGACCCTTTGGCAAAATTAAAATTAATAAGGAATTAAAATTAAAATTAAAAGAAGATGTTTTTGGTATTTTAGTATTTAAATGAAAAGAGAGAATTCATTAAAATTTAAATTGAATGCAAACCCTAATTCTAATGGCTTTTAAATTTATTATGAAAATGTTAAATTAGAACCTAAATTAAACCTAACCTTTTTTATGTACAATTTAATTATAAAAATAAATAAAATAAATATTATTATTTGTGAAAGAAAAATTAAAAAGGAATAGAAATTAATTAAACCTAATTCTATTTTTTTGTATTTTTTATGAAAAGAATTAATATTAAAACCCTAATTTAAAGTTAATTTATGTACATGCAATTTGTTTATTAAAATATTAGAAATAAAAATTATTTATTATATTTTTGTCTTTTCTGATTTTTAGGCATTTTTTGTATTTGAAAAAAAAAATAATTAATTAAATCAAAACAATAAAATAAATAAAACAATATTTGAAAAAATAAAATGTGAAGTAAATTGCAAACCAGGGGGGGTTCAGGCCCCAATTGTGAGGTATGGCCTTAGCAATTCAGGCCCATTTGTATCATGGCCTTGTTGACTTTGGTGCACGCGTGTGGGACGGTTGACTCATCCTCATGGTATTCATCAATTCCCAGCCTTGGATTTGGATTCGTTAGACGCGTGTACGCTTAGATGATGAAGAAACATGATAGTCCTCAACGTAAGCGCTGCATAGGATTTGTTAGGGAAAAATAATATTGAAATATGTGAGACCTGGGGCTCGAACCCAGGTCATGTACCTTCACCACCCATCCTGCTTGCCAGCTGAGCTAAGTGCGCATTCAATTAATATACAGATAAACAAATAATATAAAAAGAAACAACGCGTTAATGGATTGAAACGCGCGAAATTCAAAACAGCGTATCACTTGTTGCCACCACATCATCGTCTTCACCATCCCTGTATCATAAAATATGAGGCAACGGTTTTTTGGACGTTCTCTTAGGCATGCTACCAAAAAATAGCGATTAGGCCTATGTAATCATAAATTAATCGCGACTATGGATTCTTCTCCGTCCAAGCTTGCTAAATTGAATGGTGGTGGTCTGGAGTCTTAATTTTTCCTTATCTCAAAAACCCCAATTTAAAACTCTGAAAACCCTAAAAGTCAAGCATGGTGAAATCTCATATACAGCGTAATAATTCAATTAAACATAATGGTTAGCTTTAGAATCTCATGAGGAACAAGAATCAATAATTGAAATGTTATGAAAACGCATAGATTATAGAACACGATTATGAAATTTTCATGGAATATGTTGAGTTCTGTATACCGATTCCTTGCCTTTTGATGAATGTTCTGGATTGGAATAGGATCAGTGAAGCTTCAGGAAGCCAATGGAATATGAATTATGCCTTGAATCAACCTAAAAAATGGTTTTCAGTCTTGAACTTTTAGAGAATTTTTCCAAGTTTTCCAATGGCTTTCTTGCGCAGTTTTCTGTCTATATCCCTATGACTCAATTAGGTTAACAAATTGGATCCAAATCTCTTGTAATCATTGATTGAATATTTGATTTTTTTAAGGATCTTTTTTCAATCTTTTTCAAGTGTTCTTGTGTCAATTAGCATCCAATTAAGCCAAATCTTTCCATAATTGTACAAGCACGAAATATTGAGTTCAAAACATGCATGAAAAGATTTATTAGGTCAAGTTATATATTTTTCACATATTTAAATGATTTAAATGAATTAATATAAATAAAAATTCAAATAAATAGATAAAAAATGAGAAAATACTTCCCTTTGGGCCAAGTGGTCGTGCATATGCTTGGAATGATGAATCATGGAAGAAAAATGGGCCCATTAGCAATTTTAGACCGTTTGAATCAATGTTGACTTTTCAAAATATCCAAAAATTTCCCAACTTCCACAAGGCATAACTTGCTCAATGTTTAAGCTTTTCTCATGTTCTTGGACATTTTGGAAAGGTCTTTGAGTCCTCTAACCAATGCCTTTGGTCCCATGTCATTGTGATTTATCAATCTCAAGTTATGGCCTTTGACTTAAAGTCCCTTTTTGTTGACTTTTGAAAATGACCTATAATGTTGAAATTGATAACTTTTTGTGAGAGTATTTCTTGGACTTGAAGTATGAATATGAGTTGTAGGAAATGTATTTCTCTTCAAAATGAGCTTTGGATGGAATTTTTCTGATAATCCATGTGAAAGTTATGCCCTGGTCAATTTCAGTTGACTTTTTCAGCTGTCCAAATAAGGAAACTTTTGCATCTTGATGATTTTCTGAGCCAAATTTTGAGAATCATGATCAAGCATTAATCAAATGATGTTTGTGGCTTCAAAATGATACGTTGGTCAAAAATTTGAACTTTTGACTGTCAAATGACCATTTTGCCCCTACAGTTGACTGTAGTGCAATTTAGGGTTTTGACTGTGCAATTTTGAGCTGAATGCCTTGAAACTTGATATGAGGATACTTGACCATATTTGTAGGCATATGAGACTTGATTGGACCTTTGAAAACTTCCTTTTCCTGATCAGAACACAAACCCCAGCTTTGACTGTATAGGAGACCTTTGCATTGTGCAACCCTTGGGGAATTTTGTGACTTGGCTTGGCAATTTCTTGAACAATATGGGAGGGAAAATTTTGGGGTACAACAATATCCATTCATCAACATCAAAATACACTTCTTTAAGAAATCATATAATGCGACTCAATACTATGCAAATGCATGTGGTACCATTGGAGCAGAACTTCCATCTCAAAAATTTGCCAATTAATAGAGGCATTAACAAGGCATAGCCTTCATCTCAAAATTTTCCAATCCAGACCATCTCAACGAGCATAAGCTCCATCTCAAAAATGCAATGTATGCGACACAACCATGAATGTAATGATAACACCCAAGTTAACAACATCTCAAATCATCTCAAATTATCATCTCAAAGCATCTCAAATTATCATCTCAAAACATCTCAAAATACATCTCAAAATAATAATCTCAAAGACATCTCAAATTAACATCTCAAAATAACATCTCAAATAATCAAAATAATTCATCAAACGTCATTTATTTATAAATCATCAAACATCATTTATTTATTAATAACTTCTCATTTATAACTCAGCAGTATTTTAATTCCCACAGTAAATCAACACTGTCATTCTGTAACTCTAAAGTCAATACTGTCACTTTCCTACTGTTATAGCTCAAACATCAGCTTCTAAGCATCTAACGGTCATTGCTCTGCATAAAACAATGCAAAGGCCATCCAACTTCTGACCACGCAGCCTCTAAGCAACGCTATTTCTAAATACACAACCTCTGATCATATGCAACTTATGATCAGATGCAACTTCTGATCATCACATCTTCTGACTAACCCCATCTTCTGACTAGATACAACCTTTGACTAATGCAACTTCTAACTAGATACAACCTCTGACTAGATACAACCTCTGACTAATGCAACTTCTGACTAACTACATCTTCTGACTAGGTACAAATTCTGACTAATGAAACTTTTGATCAGCCACATCTTATGGCTAGTGCAACTTTTGACCAGCCACATCTTCTGGCTAGTACCACTTCTATTACCAGAACCTCTATTCTTTAATAGTGCAACGCAATTTCTAACTAACATACGTATAACATCAGAACTTCTACCTTGCACTAAACTGACGCCACTTCTATCAGCATCCTTCTAACGTCAGAATTGCTAGCTTTCCTTAACGTTATTATTTTTAATTCTTTTGCATGTTATCACCCTAATCAGGAACAATACGGCCAATGTTATTCCCTAATTAATTCATCATTCTAACACAGCAACACCTGGTATCATTCTAGCATAATTCTGCGTTTTCATTACTGCTATATTCAACGTTTCCATTACTGCGTCTCACTATGGGATTCACGATTAAAGCCTTAAAACTTAATATATTCATGACAATTCTTCACCCATAATTATCCTAGAATCTTACAGCACTTTAACAGCATCAAGGCATCAATATTCATCAAAATTCATCAATTCTCATCATACATTAATCATATATTCTCATATCAAAACAGGACAACAATCACCTGTAACCCACATATCAATCATCATAAACCCAATTATACAGTTAGAACCCCACCCTTACCTTAGATTGAAGGTCGCTCTACAATTTTCGGTTGATTTCTCGTGCTTGCCGTTTTCCACTTCTCTAGCAGCTTGCACGTTCTCTTCCAAATCCTTATTCTTCTATTGCTTCTTTCTTTCTATTCCTTCTAACAAATAATAAAATAACCCTATTATTCTATTATTCCTTATTGGTCTTAAAACCAACATACCCCCTTATTACTTCTATTCTCCCAAAATAAGCCCACATTAAATAATATTACACTTCTAATATTATTTCACCACATAATATTATATCTCTAATATTATTTCTCCACTTAAAAAAAATTAATCCAATTAATTATAACACATCTTCATAAATATTCCAAAAATAATTTAATTAAATAACTAATTAAATTACGGAAGTTACAACTCTCCCCCACTTAGAATATTTGTGTCCTCGAAAATTTACCTCAAGCAAACAATTCAGGATAGGAGTCTCGCATCTTTCTCTCTATCTCCCAAGTCATGCTTTCACCGGCAGCTCCTAGATAAACCACTTTAACCAAGGAAATCTCCTTACCCCTCAGAGTCTTCATTTATCGATCCGCGATCCGTACAGGCATCGTCTCCATCATAAGATTATCCCGTACTTGCACATCATCCATATGAATCACATGAGACGGATCTGAAATATACTTCCGAAGTTGAGACACATGAAACACATCATGCAAATTCGAAAGATTAGGCGGTAAAGCCACTCTATAAGAAACATTTCCCACTCTCTCTAAAATCTGATACGGTCCAATAAAACGAGAAGTGAGCTTCTTAGACTCCAATGCTCGCCCAACACCAGTCACAGGTGTAACTCTCAAAAACACATGATCACCATCTTGAAATTATAAATCCTTCCTTTGCTTGTCATGATAACTCTTCTATCTACTTTGTGAAGCTTTCATCATTTCTCGAATCAACTTCACCTTCTCTGTAGTCTCACGAACAAGTTCAGGTCCAAGTACTACACTTTCTCCAGATTCATGCCAACATAACGGAGTTCTACATCTTCGACCATACAACGCTTCAAAAGGAGCCATTCCAATACTAGAATGGTAACTGTTATTATATGTGAACTCTATCAACGGAAGATAAGTATCCCACGAACCTCCCTGCTCAAGAACACATGCCCTCAACAAGTCTTCCAACGATTGAGTCGTCCGTTTAGTTTGACCATCCGTCTGAGGATGATACGCTGAACTCAACCTTAACTTAGAACCCAACACTTATTGCAAACTCTTCCAAAAATCATAAGTAAATATTGGATCTCTATCTGACACAATGCACAAAAGAACACCATGCAACTTCACAATCACACTAATATAAATCTCAGCCAACTTCGGCACTGGAAAACTGATGTTAATAGGAATAAAATGAGCTGACTTCGTAAGCCTATCAACAATCACCCAAATCGAATCATGTCCTCTTAAAGTATTAGGCAACCCTGTCACAAAGTCCATTGAAATGCTATCCCATTTCCATTCAGGAACTTCCAACGGTTGCGTAAATCCTGCAGGCTTCTGATGTTCAACTTTCGAATTCTGACAAGTTAAACATGCATACACAAACCGAGCCACATCACTCTTCATGCCAGGCCACCAAAAAAAAACCTTTCAAATCTTGATACATCTTTGTAGCTCCTGGATGAATACTCAACTTACTTCTATGGCTATCTTCAAGTATCACTTTCTTCATCTCAGCATCATCAGGAACACAAATCCGGCTACGAAATCTCAACACACCTTGCTCATCTAGCTTAAAATCACTATTCTCAGATTGGTCAATCCCAACCATCAAATCTACCAGTTTAACATCCAACTTCTGAGCTTCTCTGATACTGTCTAAAAATTCATTATTAATCTTCAACATACCCAACATAACACTCTGCGGAGTAACCTCGCAAACTAAGCTCATATCTCTGAACTGCTCAATCAATTCCAACTCTTTAATCATCATTGTTAACATATGTAAAGTCTTTCGACTCAACGCATCAGCTACCACATTCGTTTTTCCTGGATGATAATCCAAACTGAAATCATAATCCTTTAACAATTCCAACCATCTTCGTTGCCTCATATTCAGCTCTTTCTGATCAAACAAATACTTTAAGCTTTTATGGTCACTAAACACTTCAAATCTAGAACCATAAAGATAATGCCTCCAAATCTTCAATGCAAAGACAACAGCAGCAAGCTCTAAATCATGCGTAGGATAGTTCTTCTCATGAGTCCTCAACTGCCTTGACGCATAAGCAACTACCTTACCATTATGCATAAGCACACCTCTTAAACCCATCTTAGAAGCATCACAATACACCACAAAAGGCTCTCTTGGATTAGGCAACGTCAAAATCGGAGCCAATGTCAACCTCTTCTTCAATTCTGTAAAACTTTCTTTGCACTGAACATCCCAAACAAAAGCTCTACATTTACAAGTATACTTAGTCAATGGAAGTGACAACTTAGAAAACCCTTCAATAAACCTTCTATAATAACCAGTTAATCCCAAGAAGCTTCTAATCTCAGTAGCTGACTTTGGAGTTTCCCATTACAACATAGCATCAACCTTCGATGGATCTACAACAATGCCACTACCTGAAATCACATGACCAAGAAAACTAACCTCTTTCAGCCAGAATTTACACTTGGACAGCTTTGCATACAACTTATTCTCTTTCAAAACTTGCAATACTACTCTTAAATGTTTAGCATGCTCTTCTTCTGACTTAGAGTAAATCAAAATATCATCAATGAACACCACTACGAACTGATCCAAATAAGTGTGAAAGATATGATTCATGTATTCCATGAATACTCCCAGCGCATTAGTAACACCGAAAGGCATCACTAAATACTCATAATGTCCATAACGCATTCTGAAGGCCGTCTTCTGAATATCTTCATCCTTCACTTTAATCTGATGGTAACCCGACCTCAAATCAATCTTACTAAGTGCACGAGCATCCACCAATTGATCCATTAAGTCATTTATTCTTGGAAGCGAATATTTGTTCTTAATCGTCACCTTATTCAATTGTTTATAATCAAAACAAAGCCTCATACTCCCATCTTTCTTCTTCACTAACAACACTGGAGCACCACACGGCGATACACTTGGTCTTACAAACTTTTTCTCAAGTAACTCTTCCAATTGCTTCTTCAACTCTAACAATTCAGACGCAGACATCATGTATGGTGCCAAAGACACAGGTCTGGTACCAGGTACAAGATCAATTGCAAATTCAACTTCCCTCTCTGGCGGTACATCAGGAATCTCATCAGGGAAAACTTCAGGAAATTCACATACCACCGGCAATTCCTCAATTATAGCTTGAGTCTCTACAGATAGCGACGCCATCAACGAAAACATTTGTACTTCCTCTTGCATCAATTTCCTCAATTGTCTAGCAGACAACAAACCATCTTCCTCTTCTTCAGGAGTATAAAACTTCACAGACTTGTCATAACAGTTAATATGAACATAATTATGCTCTAACCAGTTCATACCCAAAATTACATCCAAACCTCTTAACGGTAAACAAACCAAATCAATAACAAAGTCTCTATCGAAGATCGACAAGGGACACTTAGAACACACAAAAGAAGTATTCACCGACCCCTTGGCTGGAGTATCGACGACCATTTCTCCATTCAAAGAAGACAACACAAGACCCAATCTTTCAACACAATCAGCAGCAATAAAACAATGCGTATCACCAGTATCAATAATAGTGATTAAAGGAGTATTATTAATGAAACATGTACCTCTAATAAGTCTGTCCTCAGAAACTGTCTGATCCTCAAACAAAGCAAACACTTTACCACTAGACTAAGCTCTCTTCGGTTTCGGATACTGGCTACCAATGTGCCCTTCTTCTTTACAGTTGAAACAAACCACACTCTTGTGATCACACTCAGATACAACATGTCTGTTCTTTCCACAACAGAAACACCTCTTCACTTTAGTAGTGCACGCATTACTCTTGTGTCCAGGTTTCCCACACTTAAAGAAAATCACACCAGCATGAGCATCTCCCCCACTAGTCCTCTGACCAAGAGAACCTCTATGCTTACTCTTACCAGCTGGGGCATCATAAGGCCTACCAAGATTTTGTGGGTGCTTACCCCCTTCTCACTGAGAATCTTGTAATGAGCATTATCGTCTTCCTCATAGATCCTACAACTATCAACCAAATCAGCAAAGACACGAATTTTCTGATATCCAACTGCTTTCTTAATCTCCGGGCGCAACCCAATCTCAAATTTAATACACTTTGAAAATTCAGCATTTTCCTCAGCGTAATGCGGATAAAGCTTAGCCAACTAAGCAAACATGGCAGCATACTCAACCACAGACATACTTCCTTGCTTCAGCTCAAGGAACTCAATTTCCTTCTTACCACGGACATCTTCAGGAAAATACTTTCTCAAAAACTCCCTACGGAACACAGCCCAAGTGACATTCTCACCTGCAGCTTCTAACTTCCGACAAGTCTCTAGCCACCAGTCATCAGCCTCGACTGCTAGCATATGAGTCCCATAACGAACCTTCTGCGCTGGAGTGCAATCCATCACGCGAAAGATTCTATCAATCTCTTTCAACCATTCTAATGCTCCGCCAGGATCATACTTTCCCTTGAACGTAGGTGGATTCTCTCTCTGGAAAGTCGCCAAGCTACGAGATCCAGCATTCCCGTCAACATTCGGCTGATTTTCCATCGCATGAGCCATTGCTTCTAAAGTAGTAGCAAGTGCAACATCATTCCTTCCAGCCATCTCAACTTCTCACTACAACATAAACAATGATTAGAACTCAAATTACAATACTCAATTGTTAGACAACTACGACTCGGCGACAAGGTCGGACCAACCTTTTTCTTTGATACCAACTTTGTAACACCCTAATTCTACCCTAAGCAATTATGCAAAATAAATCATAGTTATAAAATTTCAATCATACAAATGAATCGGGACGTCACAAATTCTTCTAACAAATTCATTGCATTCATCATGGATATATAACACTTTTTCAAACATCGAATGAACCATCAACATAACATCTTTAATCAAATAAATCAACATCTACGCAGCGGAATTCTTAATAACATCTCTATCAAAATAGCAACTTCGAAACATCTCATATTTAATAATAATCAATTAAAAATTCAACAACTGAAAATCAACAATTAAAAATTAGCAAACCTTCATCCCCCTGAGTGTTACATATCAGAGCAATGACACCGACTCGAACTATTGAAGGTATACAGCCTTCACTCTCAATTACCTGCACGTTACCAACGTAGGGGCAACATTTAAACATAAGGGGTGAGATATCTAACAATATAATAAAGCGCATGATAATTAATATATTAAATTCGATCAACAGCATCACCACTTCTCATCTCATAATCAACAACAATCTCAACAATAATATCCATTCATCAACATCAAAATACACTTCTTTAAGAAATCATATAATGCGACTCAATACTATGCAAATGCATGTGGTACCATTGGAGCAGAACTCCCATCTCAAAAATTTGCCAATTAATAGAGACATTAACAAGGCATAGCCTTCATCTCAAAATTTGTCAATCCAGGCCATCTCAACGAGCATAAGCTCCATCTCAAAAATGCAATGTATGCGACACAACCTTGAATGTAATGATAACACCCAAGTTAACAATATCTCAAATCATCTCAAAACATCTCAAATTATCATCTCAAAACATATCAAATTATCATCTCAAAACATCTTGTGGTACGGTGGGAGAACTGACTTGAGGTTTTGCGTTTGTTTTCGCAAATGTTTCGGTTGAGCAAGAGTCGCCACCGACTTTTTATTTTATCCTAAGGAAAGGTTAAAAAGCACAGCAAAAAACCTTTTGAGATGTTTTCTTGGGTTCGGGGAGTAGATTATAGAAAGGGAAGGTATTAGCACCCTTTCTATCCATGGTTATCCATGGGCTCTTAGTTACTTGCTTAGATCACTTGCCTTTTGTTTTCAATTGTTTGAAATGGTGCTTGTGTGTGTGTGTGTGTGGGGGTTTGAAAATGTTTTGAAAAGAAACCAATGTGGTGGCAACCTTTGTAATGATCCATGTGGGGATGTATACAAAGATGTATGTCTTTTGAAAAGGTTTTCATTTTGTTTTTGAAAGTTGTTTTGAAAGTGTTGTGAGGTGTGTTTTGGAAAATAGGCAAGTGTTTTGTTTTGCAAGTTTGATTCAAGTAACTAAGAGGTTATCTACTCCTAAATTTCTCAAAGTTTATTGCTATGTTTTAACCCTTTTAACAAGTTTGTTCCACCATTGTATTTGTTGGACAATCTCATGTTAGGATGTGAAAGGGACGGGCGCGGGTCATCGTTTAGACCATAATTGCAATGGTGCCAAGTATCTTTGGGCATTTTCTTTAAGGGACTTGATCATTTGTTTAGGCAACATTTTGAAAGTGTTATCGAGGGACTATGATCATTTGATTTGTTTGTTTTGCCCAAAGAGACCTAACATGCAATATGGCCCAATTTTGAAAGGCAACAAGTGGAATACCCTAGGGGGTGCAAGTGTGATTTGTGTGTCCATTTTCATGCTTGTTTATCTTGAAATTAGGTCAAAACTATTTTTCGTTATTTTTCGTATACAAACCCTAATTCTAACATGGTATAGTTAGAAAGCAATAAAGTGCGAAAATAAATTTACTAAGCTATTACAAAACCATATATGGGAAGGGGGGTACAAATGTTCGAATGTGGATTTTGACAAGGAGTTTAAACCTAAAACTATTACATCAATATGGAATGATTTACAAGGTGATTAATTTGCATAAATTAAATAAAATAGAACAAATGTGCAAGATGCCAAAAAATGGTTTTTGTATGTATGAAAAAAGGTATTTTTACATGTCAAAAATAAAGAAAAGGAAAGTATTATTTTTTGGAGTTTTTCATGTTTAGGGCAAAACCCTAATTCTATTAAATAAAATGTATTATTTATTCAATATATACAATATTTATTATTTGTGTACAAAAATAAAATAAAAATGAAGTATATTTGTAAAAAATGTATTTTTAGTATTAAATATTAATAAAATAAAAATATGTATATTTTTGGTATTTTATTCTAAGTATACTAATATATATGTATTTATTTGTATTATTTACAAAATATGTATTATATATGTTAATTAATAATATTTAATTTTTGTAAAAAAAAAAGTATATTTCACATAAAATATTTTTAGAATATAAAATGAAATAAAATAAAAATAAAAATGTATTTACAGCATTTTAACATTTTTTAAATAAAAGTATATTTATTTACTTATTTATGTTCAAATAACTAGTCTAACCAAATAAATATCTAATAAATAGGAAAATGGTACAAAAAATTATTTTTATGTTTTTTATATGATTAGAAAAAATAAATAAATCAAGCCAAAAAAAGAAAAGTCAAAAAATCATTAAAATGAAGAAAATGGGCTTAGGGGGTTCAGAAGTAAAAAGAGTGTGTGAAAAGGAAATGCAAAAACAGGCCCTGCCCAAATAACCTTTCTTCAACCTCTGGCCAAACAATGTCAAAAAACGCGCGCCTGGTTCCCTGATTCAAACATCTTGATTCCTGGCTTTTTAATGAAAACTCATAACATCAAAAATGTTCAGCATTAAGAGACGAATCCAACCATATGCAGAACTTGTCTTAACTCTCTAAGATGAGGGAGAATTTCTTCTCCCCCAAATCCTGACCTAGATTTTCCTCCATGTTCAGACTCAAAATTCTTGCAACACACATAATATAAATAAAATCTAATTATATGGGCGTGTTCAGGGCAATGATTATGACATATTCTCTTCACAAACATAAAGCTAACAATGCCTAATAAGAGAGATACGAATTCAAAAACTTACCTGTTCAGTTGAAGTTCTATCTGGCAATGGAGAAGCTTTCAGTGCAAGGTGATGATTGGGATAGTTTCCTTGAGGTCCAGGGATGATATTCCAAGCTTTACTTTGTCTTGAAAGCTTTTGAATCGAGCTAGAGCACTTCACCTGCAAATCAGAAAAGTGAAAATGGTAGAACCAGTTAGCGGGATTACAGGTCGTGTTTTAGGTTTTGGTTAGCTTGCATAGATGGTATGGAAGGTGTGTGAACTGGTTTGGGCAAGAAAGCTTGAGAGGAATGAGAGATGGCACTCAAACTGCAGGCCCTGCCCTGTTCTTGCAGTTTGAAGGTGATTCTGGGAATGGGAGTATTTGAGGGATGTTAGGGTCGTGTACTAGCTCAGTTGGTATCTCTTGAATATGTTTCACAAGTTTGCTTAAGTGTTTGTAAGCTGATATGAGAGTTGGTACAAGTTATGCTATGTTTCTTCTTTCTTAAGCAACAAAAGGCAAGTTGATGTTCTAGACTGATGCAGGCCCCCATAACATGCTGCAACCCTTTGTCTTGATCAGTGCAATGTGTCTCATAACTTGTGCCTAGAAGATTTTGACTGTACCACTTGGATTTGCAAAATGGACATAAAGTTCTACTTTTTCAAAATGGAAATAATGCTTTATCTATAAATGGATTAATCTTCTAGGCAATGCTTGAATACACAAAACATGGTCTTGGCACAAAGGTTTGGCATTAAATTTATGAGTGTCAAAGGGTTTTAGGACCTGTAATGTAGCACAAACTATGCTGACTTGAAAATGGCCTAAGTTATGAACATGTTCATGATCAATTCAAAAGTGAGTTTTTGCCATATTGTGAAATTCGATTCTCTCAAGTTATGAGGTTGTTTGAGAAGTTCTTGGACATTTTGGAAAGCTTGGAATGTGTACTACAATCCATCTTTGAAATTAAAATTGAAATTCCAAGTGGAAGTGTATGGAAAATGGCCTTGAAGTTAGGTAGAAAACCTTGTCAAAAAGGTCAAATTTTCTCTAAGTTAAGAATGGTTTGGCACCCCTATTCAAAAAATTGTAACTTGAGATAAAAGCTTCATTTGGGAAAACTTTGTGAATCAAAGTTGTAGATTATGCAACAAGCTACAACTTTCATGTTTTGACTTTTGTTTGAATCCAAATGAATCTTGGTGAGAAAGTGGGGCAAAGTTGGGAAAAAATTAGGGTTTTCCATAACTTAGAAAAATTCTAAGTTATGAAAAATTCCCATTTCAAACCCTAATTTGCATTTCTTGGTTTCTTGGTGAACAAGTTTCATGATTTGGCATGTTTTGATAAAAAATGAATCTTGACCCTTGATTTTGACCAAAAAGTCAAAGTTTGACTTTTCAGTATACAGTCAAAATTGATCAATTGACTGAGAAATTCAACTATCAATCCTGTGTATTTGGGATCTTTTGAACTTGTTGAGCATGTCAAGATAATTCCATGGGGTCCTTGAGTCCATATGTGAGCTTGGTTTGCCATTGGCTAGGTCAAACAGTCAAAAATTACCCTTGTGCAGTCAAAACCCTAAAAAATGACCATTTTGCCCTTTTGATGATCTGATCAAATTTCTTGTGGAATTGTGATCCAAACTTGATCAAATGGTCTATGTGAGTTCATAATGTTGATGTAGGTCAATTTTCATGAGATTTGACTATCAATTGGTCACAGTTGACTTTTTCCCCAATACAGTTGATTTCTATGTCAACTGTCCAATTGACTGGGCAAAGATTGGAATCAAGGCTTGAAACTTGGTATGGATAAACTTGGGAGTCCAAAATGAATCATGAAAGTCATCTTAGGCATTTTAGGTCAAAATATCTTTGTGCAAATACAAACCCTAATTTGGGTCTGTGGTGCAAGGAGAAGTCTTGAGCAGAGGAAACCCTAACTGGATCTTGAGCTCCAAGGGTCTTGTGATGAGAAAATGTTGAGGAAATAGGAGGGCAAATTTTGGGGTACAACAGTTGCCCCTGTTCAATCTTCTTGAACCTGAAGAGTTAGATTGGCAAGTTTGCCTTTCGTGAGTCGAGGGTAAAAGGAGATTGGACACTAGAGTGCCCGGAAATTTGCACTCGCATGTTGGAGTATCAGCAATGTGATGTCGGGAATGGGCTTATAGATGCCATTTGGAGAGATGGTGGATAGGGAGATGGGCTTATAGATGCCATCTAGAAATGTGACAGAACCTTGTCGGGAATGGGCTTATAGATGCCATTTGGAAGCGTTGATCGCATAAGAGATTCCTTAGCGAGAACTTTATGTATTTGAGAGAGGCAGATGTTTTCCTGGCTTGTTACAGGTGTTTGATCTTCAATCTCTTTATGCAGATGTGCCCTGGCTGGATACAGGTATCGAATCTACAATCGGTTGCTCACAGATGTGCCTTGGCTGGATACAGGAGTCGAATCTGGAAATAGTCGTCAACAGATATGCCCTGGCTGGATACAGGAATCGAATCTTCGAACTCTTCAGACGTGCCCTGGCTAGATACAGGAATCGAGTCTGGAAATATGGTCAACAGATATGCCCTGGCTGGATACAGGAATCGAATCTTCGAACTCTTCAGACGTGCCCTGGCTAGATACAGGAATCGAGTCTGGAAACTGATCACTCTCAGATATGCCCTGGCTAGATACAGGTATCGAATCTGGAATTGTGACAGTTGAAGGTAGTTGTCTTTGGGATTGTCTTTTTCCCTGAAAAGGCAAAAACATAAGTTGTATGCAATGTCATGATGTATGATATGCATGATGTCATGATATTCAACATGAGATAGTGTTGTATGCACTTTATCATGTAGGTAAGCAAGATGTATGAAAATGTGAAATGTTTATGAATGTAATTTCGTCTTAGGAAAATAAATCCTTGACGATCGGCCGGGGAGTTGCTCTGTGGCCGAGATACTTTGCTGAAGTTTTGATGAGTTCCGCTGAGGACTTCAATGATGGATTCCGCTGGGGATAATGATGATAAACTCGGCTGGGGATCGCCAAAGATAAACTCCGCTGGGGAAAAGGAAGAACTTTGCCGAGGGCGATCTTCCGTGGAAGATAGCTGAGGATAACCCAGTTATAAGCCCTTGTGAGGAATAACTCTGAATAAAGCTCGGGAGAGACGTCTGTACTCTACAGGGAACAAGCTTCCAGAATCTATTGGGGAAGACCTGCTGGGGAAAGTATTGTTGAATCTTGCCTTACTCTGCGGGGCGTTGAGATGATTTGGTCACATTCTTCAGTCGAATCTACCTTGGTACTTTGGCGGACAAAGCAACCAGACTGCATCAGACAACTTCACACTGCCCCTGTTTCTGATGTCACTTGTAATTAATCTTTTGTTTCATATGCAAATATTTATGAATCAGCAATTTAATGTCAAATGCATATATCAAAAATGAACATTGGACGTTCTTCGCAAGACAAAACAGAAAAAGGAAAAACAATGGCAATTTGTATGGACAAGTGAATTTGTATTGATTTGAATTTTGCCTGTGAATAGGCGTTTTTGTACAAGAGGCTGACATCCTAGTAAGAGGATGCCGCCGAATAACATAGAATTTACAATTTTGAAAAGAAAACAAAACAGCTATGTGAACAATCCCACTGGGTTCCAACTCTGCTATCGCCTTTATGTCTTCAAGCGTCTCGTCACTTTGCTGCTTGGTCGAAGATGAAGCTGATTGGTCGATGCCGAAATCTGAGCCAGATAGTTGATGTCGAATTCCGGATGCGAAGTGATCCAATGAGACATAGTGTTACGCTTTATCCCTAACTTTTGCCTGGACCGCCCTTTCAGGTTTTCAGTCCACCGGGATACCCATTTTTGCCCAAGCCGCCTTTTCAGGTTTTCGACTTGCCGGGTGTACAGATTTTTTTCATTTCATCCCTTATTTTTGCCCGAACCCTTTTGGTTCGCCGGGAAGCCCTTATTTTTGCCTAGGTATGTCAACCTAGCGGGTCTTTTATTCATGCGTAGTATCTTTTCACTATGTCTGCATTGGCGGGGTGAGGAAGGTCGTCACCATCCATGGTGGTTAGGATCATGGCTCCTCCTGAGAACACATGTTTAACCATAAATGGCCCTTCGTATGTAGGGGTCCATTTGCCCCGGGGATCACTTTGAGGAAGGATGATGCGTTTGATTACCAGGTCCCCAACTTGATACTCTTGTGGTCTGACTTTCTTGTTAAATGCCCTGATCATCCGTTTTTGATACGTCTGACCATGACAGATAGCGGTGAGTCTCTTTTCGTCAATCAGATTTAATTGATCAAGTCGAGTCTGGATCCAGTCATCTTCATTCAAGTCTGCATCCTTCATTATCCGGAGAGAGGGTATCTGGACTTCGATTGGCAAGACTGCTTCCATGCCATAGACCAAGGAGAAAGGAGTTGCCCCGGTTGACGTCCTTGCTGAGGTACGGTACCCATGAAGAGCGAACGGTAACATCTTGTGCCAATCTTTATAGGTCACTGTCATCTTCTGCACAATTTTCTTGATATTCTTATTCGCTGCTTCTACAACCCCATTCATCTTCGGCCGGTAGGGAGAAGAATTGTGGTGTTGTATCTTGAATTGTTCGCAGAGTTCAGTGATCATTTTGTTATTGAGATTGGTACCATTGTCCGTAATGATTCTTTCCGGGACGCCGTACCGACAGATCAGATTTTGCCGGATGAAACGTGCCACGACGCTCTTGGTTACCGTTGCATAGGAAGCTGCCTCAACCCACTTTGTGAAGTAATCG
The DNA here is from genome assembly GCA_948472305.1 of Vicia faba. NCBI lineage: Eukaryota > Viridiplantae > Streptophyta > Magnoliopsida > Fabales > Fabaceae > Vicia > Vicia faba. The sequence continues at coordinate 27,798,899 of OX451739.1, forward strand.
ATCGCTACCAAGATGAAGCGATGCCCGTTGGATGCCGTCGGTCGGATCTCACCGATCATATCAATGCCCCACATTGAAAAAGGCCAAGGTGCCGTCAGGACGTTCAGAGGAACTGGAGGAATATGCACCTTGTCGGCATAGATCTGGCATTTGTGACAAGTTCGAGAGTGTTGGTGACAATCGGCTTCCATTGTGGACCAGAAATATCCTGCCCGAAGGATTTTCTTAGCCATGGTGTGTCCACTGGAATGTGTCCCGAATGTACCTTCGTGCAGTTCTATCATGATCTTCTCTGCTTCAGCCTTATCCACACAACGCAGTAGAGTTGAATCATGATTCCGTTTGTAGAGAATACCGTTGCTGAGGAAGAATTTTGCCGCAAACCTCCTCATGAACTTCTTGTCATTGACAGATACGCCTTCAGGGTATTCCTGAGCTTCCAAGTACCTCCTCACCTCATGATACCAGGGTTCTTCAGTCACCTTTTCGGCCTCAAGCTCGCAGCAGTATGCCGGTTCGTCCAACTTCCAGATGATGATTCGGGGAGCCTCATTGTCCCATTTAACTTTGAACATTGAAGACATCGTAGCTAGTGCGTCTGCTAGCTGATTCTCCTCTCTTGGGAAGTGCTCAAAAGTTATTTCTTCAAAGTGGGGAAGCAGGGTCAACACATACTCCTTGTAAGGAATAAGATTTGGGTGTTTCATATCCCACTCGCCTTTGATCTGATTGATCACGAGAGTGGAATCTCCGAAGACACTCAGAAATTTGATCCTTAAATCGATTGCAGCTTGTAGACCCATGATACATGCCTCATATTCTGCCATGTTGTTGGTGCAGTTGAAACACAATCGGGCGGTGAGTGGAGTATGAGTTCCTGTGGGAGATATGATTACAGCGCCGACGCCGTTACCCAAAGAATTGGAGGCTCCGTCAAAATGCATAGACCATCGGGATCCTTCCTCAGGTCCTTCATCCGGTCCAGGTACTTCACAGTCGGTTACCACCATGATATCTTCATCCGGAAAATCAAAGTTCAATGATTGGTAATCGTCCACAGGTTGGTGTGCCAAATGATCTGCCAGTACACTTCCTTTAATTGCTTTCTGAGTTGTATACTGGATATCATATTCTGTCAAGATCATTTGCCATCTTGCTATTCTTCCAGACAGAGCAGGCTTTTCAAATATGTACTTGATGGGATCCATCTTTGAAATCAATAGAGTAGTGTGAGTCAGCATATACTGTCTCAGCCGGCGAGTAGCCCATACTAGAGCGCAGCAAGTTTTCTCAAGCAGTGAGTAACGAGACTCACAGTCGGTAAACTTTTTGCTCAAGTAATAAATAGCATGCTCTTTTCGGCCAGACTCGTCATGCTGCCCCAGCACACACCCCATTGAATTGTCAAGTACTGTCAAGTATAGTATCAGAGGTCTCCCTTCCACTGGTGGCATAAGAATGGGTGGCTCTTGGAGATATTCCTTTATCCTCTCGAAGGCAGCCTGACATTCATCGTTCTAGCGTACTACTTGATCTTTCTTCAGTAATTTGAAGATTGGCTCACAAGTAGCAGTCAGATGTGAGATGAATCGGGCAATGTAATTCAGTCGTCCTAGGAAGCCTCTGACTTCTTTCTATGTCTTTGGAGTCGGCATCTCTTGTATGGCTTTTACCTTGGCAGGGTCCACCTGAATACCCTTATCACTTACAAGAAACCTAACAACTTTCCGGACCTCACCCCAAAGGTGCATTTGTTGGGATTCAACCTCAGCTTGTATAACTTTAGTCGGTCAAACAGCTTCCTCAGATGATCAAGGTGCTCCTCCTCAGTTTGAGACCTTGCAATCATGTCATCAACATATACCTCAATCTCATGATGGATCATATCATGAAATAGAGCAACCATGGCACGTTGATAGGTTGCCCCAACATTTTTCAATCCGAATGGCATGACCTTGTAGCAGAAGGTACCCCATTGAGTCACAAAGGTAGTCTTCTCCATATCCTCCGGAGCCATCTTGATCTGATTATACCCTGAAAAACCATCCATGAAGGAGAAAACCTTGTGTTGAGCAGTATTGTCAACAAGAACGTCGATGTGAGGTAAGGGGAAGTCATCCTTGGGGCTTGCCCTGTTCAAGTCCCTGTAGTCGACACACATCCTGACTTTTCCGTCCTTCTTTGGCACTGGCACTACATTGGCAACCCATTGAGGATAAGAAGTTACCGCTAGAAATCCGGCATCGAATTGCTTCATAACCTCAGCCTTGATCTTTTCGGACATCTCTGGGCGCATACGGCGGACCTTTTGCTTTACCGGAGGGCAGTCTTCTTTGGTTGGCAGGTGATGAACTACAATGTCGGCATCCAAACCAGGCATGTCTTCATAGGACCAAGCAAATATCTCCATGTAATCATGTAGCATCTGGATCAATCGTTGCTTTACGCTGAGCTCTAGATTAGCCCCAATCTTGACCTCTTTCCTATCTGTCTCCGTACCCAGGTTAATTGTTTCCACTGGCTCTTCATGTGGTTGAATAGCCCTCTCTTCCTGGAGTAGCAGTCTTGCGAGTTCACCAGGCACTTCACAATCATCTTCACCTTCGTCTTCGGCCAAGTTGATCGGATTCTCGAAGTCATAACTGGCAGTAGCAGAGCTGTTACCAGTGAGATCCAGAGTGGATTGAAACCTGTATAAGTGAGTGTGTGTAAATATAGTTGTTTTGCAATATATAACACAGAAAGAAAGGAGCACAAGATTTGAAATGCAACAAACGTCCAATGTTTTGATTGATGATATATGAAAATGTCATACAAAAAGCCCTCACAAATGGAGCTACGATGCCTCGGGTAGGACACCGAGCCAATAAAGTTTTAACATATTGTTTGTTACAAATTGGAAATCAAAAGAAATAATTACTGCGTGACAAATGTGATAGGTGTAAAATCCTTTGTCGTCCAGTTGCTTGGTCCGTTGCTGGTAGTCGGGTAGATCCAACTGTCAAACTCTGCTTCCTCTACATCCTCCTCAATAGCATTCACCCTTGGGTTGGAGATAAACACTGGAGCCTTTCTGATCTTTTCCTTGCGCACAGCCCTCTGAGCCTCCGCAGTAAAGCCCAGCCCAAACTTGTCGTTCTTTTGAGTGAAGTCAGGAAGCTGACCCCAGTTTGCACAATTGCCTTTCTCGATTACAGCCCGGGCATCCTTCAAGGACGCCATCCTTAACGGAAAATCTTCTTCGACCACTGCCTCGGCTGATGCCAACACTGGAGGTACCTCCTCGAAATGCTGAAAGGGGGTTTCAATAAACTCCCCGTCCATCTCGATATACCGGAATGAATTCAAGTGACTAACCATGTATTCCTCCTCACCCTGCACAGTAACAATCTTCCCTTTGACAGGGTATTTGAGCTTTTGGTGTAGAGTGGATGTTACTGCCCCAGCCTTGTGAATCCAGGGTCGACCCAACAAGCAGGAATAAGATGGACGAATATCCATTACATAGAACGTTGAGTCGAAAACTTGGGAACCCACACGAATAGGAATGTCTACTTCACCGTGCACCATCCTCTTAGAACCGTTGAAGGCTCTAACAATGATGTTACTAGGTTTCAACTCCAAACCCTCACAATCCAAGCGATCCAATGCCTTTTTGGGCAAAACATTCAGGGAAGAGCCAGTATCCACTAACACGTGTGCGAGAGTAGTGCCCCTGCATTCTATGGAAACATGCAGGGCATCATTGTGATTTTTCCCTTTGGGGGTAAGGTCAGCATCTGAGAACCCCAAGCCGTTGTCAGCCGTCAAATTAGCCACACAGTCGGTGAATTGATCCGCGGAGGTCTCTTGCGGCACACGGGCCGTTTTCAGAAATGAAATCAGGGCTTTTGCATGGGCCTCTGAGCATAGCAGCAATGATAGCATAGAGATTTTGGAGGGGGTATGCCCCAACTGTTCAACAATGTTAAAGTCATTCTTTTTGATAATTTTAAGGATTTCCTCCATTTCTTGTTGGGAGGCTTCCACAGCAGTCTTTTTTGGCGCCTCCGTCCTGGCATGCAAATCGGTAGCAACTTCTTTGCCCCGAGTATCAGAGGACTCGGCGGCAGTAGTAGACACTGGAACTTGAACTGGAACATGCACACTTGCGGGTGTGATGGTGAGAGGTTTTCGGATAACTGGCGGTGCAATGTCAGGCGAGAAGAGCCTGCCACTGCGGGTAATCTTGGCGGGACCAGTGATGTTACTGATACTGGTATATGTGTTGAACTCCTGCTTCACCCCAAGCACATACACATCGGCCCCATAATGCCATGGGACCGCCTTATCAGACTCATAGGGGAGAGGCCCTGGAACAGTAATAGTAATGGGTGCAACAGACATAATTCGGACTGGTTTCTTCACGGGAGCTTTGGCAGGATTGTAAATTGTGACAACAGATATTTCTTCAACGGAAACAAACGGAACAGTAGTTTTCTTGAACAGAATTTCCTTGCTATCCATCAGGCTTTGGATGCCTGATTTCAGCAGTGGACAACCGGTAGGGATAACAGCACACAGGAGGCAACCCTTACTACAACCCGAAAATAAACCGGCTAGTAGTAAGTTCCTCTTAACAGTCAAAAGAGGGGTAACAACTTCATTCACTGAAACAGCATACAACTCTTCCTCAATGGCATTTACTCTATGCTAGGGCATAGGAGCAGTTACAACATTCGGTCTCTCAGGCGCTTCAAACTGAATTTCCTTTGCGTCGATAAGATCTTGCACTTTGTTTCTCAAGGCCCAGCAATCATCAGTAGTGTGCCCGAGACTATCAGAATGATAAGCACACCGGGAATTTGGGTTATACTTAGGAGACGCAGTGTTGACGACCTTAGGAGCTTCTTTGATGGTCACCAAGTTGGTTGATAACAGTTGGGGTAAAATTTGAGATAAGGTCATACTCAGCCGAGTATACTGCCTCTTGGGCCTTTCACCTCTTTGTTGATTGTACTGCTGAGGAGCAGCAACAGGTTTTGAAATGACCAAAGCATTGACGGCTTGGCGACTTTCGGGCTTGACTTGTCTTCTAGGACCATAGACGGCACTTGCTTCTTTCTTGAAAGGCCTCTTCTCAGTACTTGTGGAGGCAGCTTTTTGTATCTTTCCTGACCGGATGCCAGCTTCAATTCTTTCTCCCGTCAGGATCAAATCCGTGAACCCAGTGGAGGAGTTACCAACCAAATGATTGAAAAATGGACCAGACAAAGTCCCTAGGAACATATCAACCAGCTCAAGATCAGTCAATGGAGGCTGCACCCTGCCAGCCAAATCTCTCCATTTTTGTGCATATTCTTTGAACCCTTCACCCGTTCCTAGAGACATACCCTGAAGTTGGGTACGCGTTGGAGCGAGATCAGAATTGTATTGATATTGTCTGTAGAATGCGGTTGCCAAATCTTCCCAGTGTCGGATACTAGTTCCATCTAGTTGGTAGAACCACTCAAGTTGTGACCCCGAAAGGCTATCTTGGAAGAAGTGAATCCAAAGGTTCTTATCTGCCGTGTAAGGTTGGATCTTCCTTACGTACGACCTTAGATGCAGCTTTGGGCAGGAGACCCCATCATATTTGGCGAAGGCATGCGCCTTAAACTTGTGTGGAATTACTACCCCAGAAGATAACCCCAAATCTCTGAAATCCAGCCCCGGCACATTCTGAATTTCCATGGCGCTCAAGCGGTCCTCCAATTGCTTGTATCTGTCAGCAGCAGGTGGGTATTGTTCGTCATTGTAGTCCGTCTCGTTGTCGGAGACTGCGGGACTAGGAGCTCCTCCCCCTTGGGGACTGTTTTTCTCAGCAGAAGAAGTAGTTGGTTCAGCTTCATTATGGAGTGTGTTCCCAAATCTGTGTCCAGTGTTGAATAATGCAGTCCTCTTTTTCTTCTTCTTCTTCAGGAGTAGAGTCTTCAACTCTTGCTGACCTTGGGCCAGGCTTAGGACCATCTCTTGAAACTGGGCACTTTGGGCCTGAAGGGCCTTGATGGCTTGCTCACTGGATGAGTCTGGATTCATGATGACTGTTCAAATAAACAGCGAAGAAGATTAAGCAACCTGTGAAATAGGGTACCTGCTATGCATATGGTGCAATGAGATGCGTATGTTTTATGTTTTCAAAGACAAACAAGATTCAACTTTGTAGACAAAAGGGAAACACACTTCATTAGATTAAAATTTTAATTGTTCAATAACTTGCCCTTAGGCATTACAGGAATGGAAAATACTGGAAAGGAAATAAAAGCTATAAGAGGAAATATCCAAAGCCCATCAATGCTCCCATGGCCTCCTCTTCTCAGTGTTGATGTAGTTATTCAGAACCCGCTCTTCCTCCAATTGCTTAGTCAGCCTCTGGATCTTCCGTTCCTGCTCGTTGAACTTTTCCCGATAGAAATCCCCTTCTTCCTTTAGCTGCGCCCAAGATCTCTTCATTGTGTCAAAATCAGTAGGTATCTGAGGAGGGAGGACAGTTGGAGGAACCCCATCTTCATCAGGAGATTCAAGAATGATAGGTCTAACAGCTTCGTACGGCATACCTAACCTCTGAGCACGGATGCGGACCCATTTGCAATAGGGTTCCATTGGTAGAGAAGTCTTTGGTCCCAACTCAAGTGGGTCAGCTTTGTGAATTCGGTCCCAAGCTCTAATGAATCCATGGCGTAGTTTGTCACTGTCTGCCTGAAACTCAAAATGGAAGTGAGGAACCAACATTTCATGAGGCCCAACTCCCCGGGCTCTTCCAAACTGACGGAGAGCTAAGCATGGATTATAAGAGATTCCTCCTTGGATACCAATCAACGGAACATTAGGGTATTCTCCGCAACGGTCAATAACAGCTACCTCATCCAAACCTCTGAGAGTCCAAGTGATGTCGTTATCAGTGAGAGACATTAGCCTACGAGCCCAACCCTTTCCTTCTTCATTCTTCAGCACGAACTTAGGAAGGTGCGAAATAAACCACCTTACTAGCAAAGGAGCACAACACCACGGAGTTCCCCATTTTCGAGAAGTACGAGCATAGAGTTGTTGCAGGATATCACCCAAAAGATTGGGTACAGGATTCCGAGACATGAAGATCCTTATGACATGGATACTGATAAAGGTGTCAGGATTGGGAAACAGTACCAGACCATAAATCAAAAGAGCCAGAATATCTTCGTACGCCTTGAAGTCCAAGTCATTCCAGAAATCATTAGCCTTGCCAACCATAAATTTGACCAAAAAGCCCTTGACCCCACTTCTAGTTTCCCAGTTAGCTAATACCTCTTCTTTGGTCAAGGGGAGAATTGCAGCAATCTCTTCAGGCGTAGGAGTCTTTTCCAAACCAGTGAAAGGAGTTTGCTCCAAGACAGGGATCCCAAGCAAATAAGAGAATTCTTCCAGGGTAGGAACCAGCTGGAAGTCTTGAAAGGTGAAACAATGATACAGAGGGTCATAAAACTGGGTCAGAACACTTATCAGTTGTTGGTCCCATTTTGCAGTGATCAAGCCAAGGAGAGAACAATGCCTGTTGATAAAGGAAGAAGTGTTTGGAATCCTACCAACCAAATCCTTGAGCAAAGTTGGTGGTTGAACAAAATTGAGCCGGATATTATTCCTACGTGTGGGCATCATGATGTCCTACAAAACAGAGCAAAGATGAAACTTTTTTGTCTTTGAAATGGGTTAGTCCTTTATACAGGATGCATGCAATGGTATGATGGCATGATGCTATGATGAAGCACACCACAAGTATTCACACAGGCAAACATGGTAAGGCACACAAGTCACACAAGACACCCTTAGGTTTCAGGGCAGCATGAATTTTAGGTATTACCCTCTTTTGGTTTCGTTGGTTAAAACCTGTCCTATCAAAAGTAACCGGGTTCTAGAGGATCTCAAATCATTGACTACCCTCAATCGGTCATAACTCCAGCATCGCAACCTTTTCTTACGGCCAGAACCATCGCGAGAGTTTAGTCTCAATGAGTGTAGCATACTGCTACTGTCCTAATAGCCAAGTTTGGTCAATTTAGGGTTCTAAGGTTGGTTGGTGTTTAATGACTCCTTAGAAGACCTATATTCTCCTCATTGCAACACAAGGGATATAGGTACAGACCAAGGTGCCACACCAACGTAGCCACTGCTTCACCCATGTCGGTCTACGCCGGACAGGTACCTCACAGATTATGCTACCTAAAAAAGGGTATTTCTCAGATCCGGGTTAGGATCTATGAAACTCCGATGCAAAGCCCACAAATATAAAAGAAATCAAAGCAAACAATTGAAAACAAAGGTGATCTAAACCCTAAGGTTATTCCACTTTTAAGTTAAATCCCCAGCAGAGTCGCCAGTTCTGTGGTACGGTGGGAGAACTGACTTGAGGTTTTGCGTTTGTTTTCGCAAATGTTTCGGTTGAGCAAGAGTCGCCACCGACTTTTTATTTTATCCTAAGGAAAGGTTAAAAAGCACAGCAAAAAACCTTTTGAGATGTTTTCTTGGGTTCGGGGAGTAGATTATGGAAAGGGAAGGTATTAGCACCCTTTCTATCCATGGTTATCCATGGGCTCTTAGTTACTTGCTTAGATCACTTGCCTTTTGTTTTCAATTGTTTGAAATGGTGCTTGTGTGTGTGTGTGTGGGTTTGAAAATGTTTTGAAAAGAAACCAATGTGGTGGCAACCTTTGTAATGATCCATGTGGGGATGTATACAAAGATGTATGTCTTTTGAAAAGGTTTTCATTTTGTTTTTGAAAGTTGTTTTGAAAGTGTTGTGAGGTGTGTTTTGGAAAATAGGCAAGTGTTTTGTTTTGCAAGTTTGATTCAAGTAACTAAGAGGTTATCTACTCCTAAATTTCTCAAAGTTTATTACTATGTTTTAAGCCTTTTAACAAGTTTGTTCCACCATTGTATTTGGTGGACAATCTCATGTTAGGATGTGAAAGGGACGGGCGCGGGTCATCGTTTAGACCATAATTGCAATGGTGCCAAGTATCTTTGGACATTTTCTTTAAGGGACTTGATCATTTGTTTAGGCAACATTTTGAAAGTGTTATCGAGGGACTATGATCATTTGATTTGTTTGTTTTGCCCAAAGAGACCTAACATGCAATATGGCCCAATTTTGAAAGGCAACAAGTGGAATACCCTAGGGGGTGCAAGTGTGATTTGTATGTCCATTTTCATGCTTGTTTATCTTGAAATTAGGTCAAAACTATTTTTCGTTATTTTTCGCATACAAACCCTAATTCTAACATGGTATAGTTAGAAAGCAATAAAGTGCGAAAATAAATTTACTAAGCTATTACAAAACCATATATGGGAAGGGGGGTACAAATGTTCGAATGGGGATTTTGACAAGGAATTTAAACCTAAAACTATTACATCAATATGGAATGATTTACAAGGTGATTAATTTGCATAAATTAAATAAAATAGAACAAATGTGCAAGATGCCAAAAAATGGTTTTTGTATGTATGAAAAAGGGTATTTTTACATGTCAAAAATAAAGAAAAGGAAAGTATTATTTTTTGGAGTTTTTCATATTTAGGGCAAAACCCTAATTCTATTAAATAAAATGTATTATTTATTCAATATATACAATTTTTATTATTTGTGTACAAAAATAAAATAAAAATGAAGTATATTTGTAAAAAATGTATTTTTAGTATTAAATATTAATAAAATAAAAATATGTATATTTTTGGTATTTTATTCTAAGTATACTAATATATATATTTATTTGTATTATTTACAAAATATGTATTATATATATTAATTAATAATATTTAATTTTTGTAAAAAAAAAAAAGTATATTTCACATAAAATATTTTTAGAATATAAAATGAAATAAAATAAAAATAAAAATGTATTTACACCATTTTAACATTTTTTAAATAAAAGTATATTTATTTACTTATTTATGTTCAAATAACTAGTCTAACCAAATAAATATCTAATAAATAGGAAAATGGTACAAAAAATTATTTTTATGTTTTTTATATGATTAGAAAAAATAAATAAATCAAGCCAAAAAAAGAAAAGTAAAAAAATCATTAAAATGAAGAAAATGGGCTTAGGGGGTTCAGAAGTAAAAAGAGTGTGTGAAAAGGAAATGCAAAAACAGACCCAGCCCAAATAACCTTTCTTTAACCTCTGGCCAAACAATGTCAAAAAACGCGCGCCTGGTTCCCTGATTCAAACATCTTGATTCCTGGATTTTTAATGAAAACTCATAACATCAAAAATGTTCAGCATTAAGAGACGAATCCAACCATATGCAGAACTTGTCTTAACTCTCTAAGATGAGGGAGAATTTCTTCTCCCCCAAATCCTGACCTAGATTTTTCTCCATGTTCAGATTCAAAATTCTTGCAACACACATAATATAAATAAAATCTAATTATATGGGCGTGTTCAGGGCAATGATTATGACATATTATCTTCACAAACCTAAAGCTAACAATGCCTAATAAGAGAGATACGAATTCAAAAACTTACCTATTCAGTTGAAGTTCTATCTGGCAATGGAGAAGCTTTCAGTGCAAGGTGATGATTGGGATAGTTTCCTTGAGGTCCAGGGATGCTATTCCAAGCTTTACTTTGTCTTGAAAGCTTTTGAATCGAGCTAGAGCACTTCACCTGCAAATCAGAAAAGTGAAAATGGTAGAACCAGTTAGAGGGATTACAGGTCGTGTTTTAGGTTTTGGTTAGCTTGCATAGATGGTATGGAAGGTGTGTGAACTGGTTTGGGCAAGAAAGCTTGAGAGGAATGAGAGATGGCACTCAAACTGCAGGCCCTGCCCTGTTCTTGCAGTTTGAAGGTGATTCTGGGAATGGGAGTGTTTGAGGGATGTTAGGGTCGTGTACTAGCTCAGTTGGTATCTCTTGAATGTGTTTCACAAGTTTGCTTAAGTGTTTGTAAGCTGATATGAGAGTTGGTACAAGTTATGTTATGTTTCTTCTTTCTTAAGCAACAAAAGGCAATTTGATATTCTAGACTGATGCAGGCCCCCATAACATGTTGCAACCCTTTGTCTTGATCAGTGCAATGTGTCTCATAACTTGTGCCTAGAAGATTTTGACTGTACCACTTGGATTTGCAAAATGGACATAAAGTTCTACTTTTTCAAAATGGAAATAATGCTTTATCTATAAATGGATTAATCTTCTAGGCAATGCTTGAATACATAAAACATGGTCTTGGCACAAAGGTTTGGCATTAAATTTATGAGTGTCAAAGGGTTTTAGGACCTGTAATGTATCACAAACTATGCTGACTTGAAAATGGCCTAAGTTATGAACATGTTCATGATCAATTCAAAAGTGAGTTTTTGCCATATTGTGAAATTCGATTCTCTCAAGTTATGAGGTTGTTTGAGAAGTTCTTGGACATTTTGGAAAGCTTGGAATGTGTAATACAATCCATCTTTGAAATGCAAATTGAAATTCCAAGTGGAAGTGTATGGAAAATGGCCTTGAAGTTAGGTAGAAAACCTTGTCAAAAAGGTCAAATTTTCTCTAAGTTAAGAATGGTTTGGCACCCCTATTCAAAAAATTGTAACTTGAGATAAAAGCTTCATTTGGGAAAACTTTGTGAATCAAAGTTGTAGATTATGCAACAAGCTACAACTTTCATGTTTTGACTTTTGTTTGAATCCAAATGAATCTTTGTGAGAAAGTGGGGCAAAGTTGGGAAAAAATTAGGGTTTTCCATAACTTAGAAAAATTCTAAGTTATGAAAAATTCCCATTTCAAACCCTAATTTGCATTTCTTGGTTTCTTGGTGAACAAGTTTCATGATTTGGCATGTTTTGATAAAAAATGAATCTTGACCCTTGATTTTGACCAAAAAGTCAAAGTTTGACTTTTCAGTATACAGTCAAAATTGATCAATTGACTGAGAAATTCAACTATCAATCCTGTGTATTTGGGATCTTTTGAACTTGTTGAGCATGTCAATATAATTCCATGGGGTCCTTGAGTCCATATGTGAGCTTGGTTTGCCATTGGCTAGGTCAAACAGTCAAAAATTACCCTTGTGCAGTCAAAACCCTAAAAAATGACCATTTTACCCTTTTGATGATCTGATCAAATTTCTTGTGGAATTATGATCCAAACTTGATCAAATGGTCTATGTGAGTTCATAATGTTGATGTGGGTCAATTTTCATGAGATTTGACTGTCAATTGGTCACAGTTGACTTTTTCCCCAATACAGTTGATTTCTAGGTCAACTGTCCAATTGACTGGGCAAAGATTGGAATCAAGGCTTGAAACTTGGTATGGATAAACTTGGGAGTCCAACATGAAGCATGAAAGTCATCTTATGCATTTTAGGTCAAAATATCTTTGTGCAAACACAAACCCTAATTTGGGTCTGTGGTGCAAGGAGAAGTCTTGAGCAGAGGAAACCCTAACTGGATCTTGAGCTCCAAGGGTCTTGTGATAAGAAAATGTTGAGGAAATGGGAGGGCAAATTTTGGGGTACAACACATCTCAAAATACATCTCAAAATAACATCTCAAAGACATCTCAAATTAACATCTCAAAATAACATCTCAAAATAATATCTCAAATAATCAAAATAATTCATCAAACGTCATTTATTTATAAATCATCAAACATCATTTATTTATTAATAACTTCTCATTTATAACTCAGTAGTATTTTAATTCCCACAGTAAATCAACATTGTCATTCTGTAACTCTAAAGTCAAGACCGTCACTTTCCAACTGTTATAGCTCAAACAACAGCTTCTAAGCATCTAAGGTTCATCGCTCTGCACAAAACAACGCAAAGGCCATCCAACTTCTGACCACACAACCTCTAAGCAACGCTATTTCTAAATACACAACTTCTAATGACACAACCTATGATCAGATATAACTTCTGATTAGATGCAACTTCTGATCATCACATCTTCTGACTAACCCCATCTTCTGACTAGATACAACCTCTAACTAATGCAACTTCTGACTAGATACAACCTCTGACTAGATACAACCTCTGACTAATGCAACTTCTGACTAGCTACATCTTCTGACTAGGTACAAATTCTGACTAATGCAACTTCTGATCAGCCACATCTTCTGGATAGTACAACTTCTGACCAGCCACATCTTCTGGCTAGTACCACTTCTACTACCAGAACCTTTATTCTTTAATAGTGCAACGCAATTTCTAACTAACATACGTATAACATCAGATCTTCTACCTTGCACTAAAATGACGCCACTTCTATCAGCATCCTTCTAACGTCAGAACTACTACCTTTCCTTAACGTTATTGTTTTTAATTCTTTTGCATGTTATCACCCTAATCAAGAACAATACGGCCAATGCTATTCCCTAATTAATTCATCGTTCTAACACAGCAGCACCTGGTATCATTCTAGCATAATTCTGCGTTTTCATTACTGATATATTCAACGTTTCCATTACTGCATCTCACTATGGGATTCACGATTAAAGCCCTAAAACTTAATATATTCATGACAATTCTTCACCCATAATTATCCTAGAATCTTACAGCACTTTAACAGCATCAAGGCATCAATATTCATCAAAATTCATCAATTCTCATCATACATTAATCATATATTCTCATATCAAAACAGGAAAACAATCACCTCTAACCCACATATCAATCATCATAAACCCAATTATAGAGTTAGATCCTCACCCTTACCTTAGATTGAAGGTCGCTCTATAATTTTCGGTTGATTTCTCGTGCTTGCCGTTTTCCACTTCTCTAGCAACTTACACGTTCTCTTCCAAATCCTTATTCTTCTACTGCTTCTTTCTTTCTATTCCTTCTAACAAATAATAAAATAACCCTATTATTCTATTATTCCTTATTGGGATTAAAACCAACACACCCCCTTATTACTTCTATTCTCCCTAAATAAGCCTACATTAAATAATATTACACTTCTAATATTATTTCACCACATAATATTATATCTCTAATATTATTTCTCCACTTAAAAAAAATTAATCCAATTAATTATAACACATCTTCAGAAATATTTCAAAAATAATTTAATTAAATAACTAATTAAATTACGGGCGTTACAACGAGAAAGAAATCAAGATAGGTGCCAACGTGGAAGGCAATGTCAAGAAGAAGTTAATCCAGATGTTACGTGACTATGTTGAGATCTTTGCTTGGTCTTATGAAGACATGCCAGGGTTCGATACTGATATTGTGGTTCACCATCTACCGATGAAGGAAGGTTGTCCTCCTATAAAGTAGAAGGTTCATCGTATAAGTCCTGAGATATCTAAAAAAATAAAAGTTGAAGTCATGAAGTAATTCAATGCAGGTTTCTTAGATGTTAAGTCATATCCTCAGTGGGTTGAAAATGTGGTGTCGGTACCTAAGAAGGACGGTAAGGTGCATATGTGTATAGACTACAGGGATTTGAATAGGGAAAGCCCCAGAGATGACTTTCTGCTTCCCCATATTGATGTTCTTGTTGACAACACCGCTCAAAGTAAAGTATTTTCCTTCATGGATGGTTTATCTGGTTATAATCAAATCAAGATGGCACCTGAAGACATGGAAAAGACTAATTTTGTCACATAATGGGGTACTTTCTGTTACAAAGTTATGCCTTTTGGTTTGAAGAACGCTTGTGCAACATATCAGTGTGTTATGGTAGCTTTGTTCCATGATATGATCCATCATGAGATAGAGGTTTACGTTGATGACATGATAGCCAGGTCTCAGACTGAAGAAGAACATCTCGACCACTTGCCCAAGATGTTTGAGAGATTAAAGAAGTACAAGTTAAGGTTGAATCCAAACAAGTGCACCTTTGGGGTAAGATCCAGTGAACTCCTAGGTTTTAACGTCCATGGTAAAGGTATTGAAGTTGATCCTGCCAAGGTTAAAGCCATTCAAGAAATGGCAACTCCCCGTACTGAAAAGGAAGTCAGCGGTTTCTTGGGATTATTGAACTACATTTCCATGTTTATTTCCCATTTTAACGCTACTTGTGAGCCAATCTTCAAGTTATTGAAGAAAGATCAAGTAGTGAAGTCGAATGAAGATTGTCAGATAGCCTTTGACAAAATCAAGGAATACCTCCAAGAACCTCCAATTCAGATTCCACCGATTAAAGAAAGACCTTTGATCATGTACTTGACAGTATTAGATAACTCAATAGGGTGTGTATTAGGGCAATATGACGAGTCTGGTCAAAAAGAGCATGCAATATACTACCTTAGCAAAAAGTTTACCGACTATGAAATAAGATGCTCACTGCTCGAGAAAACTTGATGCACTTTAGCATGGGCTTCTCGCCAACTAAGATAGTATATGTTGACTCATACTACTTTGTTGATCTCTAAGATAGATCCGATAAAATACATATTTGAGAAGCCCGCTCTCTTCGGAAGAATAGAAAGATGGAAAGTGGTCTTGACAGAATACGACATTCAGTACACTACTCAGAAGGAAATCAAAGGAAGTGTACTGGTAGATAATTTGGCTCACCAAGCTGTAAATAACTATCAATCTATGAATTTTGAGTTCCCAGACGAGAACATCATGCTATTTACTGATTATGAAGAACTTGGACCATATGAAGGACCTGAATCAGGATCCCGATGGACTATGGTTTTTGATGGAGCTTCTAATGCGCTTGGTAATGGAATTGGTGTTGTGATTGTATCTCCAAAGGGTTGCCATACGCCTTTCACCGCCAGATTGTGTTTTGATTGTACCAACAATATGGCCGAATATGAAGCATGTATCATGGGTATCAAGGCTTTATTCGATATGAGAATTAAATTCTTGAACGTATATGGGGACCCAGCCTTAATGATCAGTCAGATTAAGAGAGAATGGGACACAAAGCATCCAAATCTCATTACTTATCAAGATCATGTGTTGACATTAATTTTGTACTTCAAAGAAATCAATTTTGAACACATTCCACGAGAAGAGTATCAATTGGCAGACGCACTAGCTACCATGTCATCTATGTTCAAAGTCATATGGGATAATGAAGCTCCCCGAATTACTATTGAGATACTAGAAGAACCGACGCATTGCTACAAAGTTGATACTGATGGAGTATAGGAAAAGCCTTGGTACCACGAAGTAAAAAGATACCCCGAAACTCAAGAATACCCTGAAGGAGCATCAATCAATGATAAGAAATTTCTAAGGAGGTTCTCTGCCAAGTTCTTTCTGAGTAACAAAATCTTATATAAGCGCAACCAAGATTCGACTTTGCTTCGTTATATAGACAAGAAGGAAGCTGAGAAAATTATGGAAGATATGCACGAAGGTGTCTTTGGTACTCACTCCAGTGGACATACAATGGCTAAGAACATTCTGAGAGCGGGTTATTATTGGTCTACCATGGAAACTGATTGCCATCATCATTCTAGAACTTGCAACAAATGCCATATTTATGCTGATAAAGTACATGTGCCTCTGGTTCCTTTGAATGTCTTGACTGCTTCTTAGCCGTTTGGAATGTGTGGCATTGATATGATTGGAGAGATTAAGCCTACTGCCTCCAATGGGCATCGTTTCATCCTTGTCTCTATTAATTACTTCACAAAGTGGGTAGAGGCAACCTCATTTTCTTCTGTTACCAAGAATGTTATGGCTCGGATCATTAAGTATAACCTCATCTGTCGGTATGGCATCCCTAAAATAATCATCACGGACAATGGTACCAATCTTAACAATACTATGATCACATAACTCTCCATGCAGTTCAATATTAAGCATCACAATTCCTCTCTGTACCAACCAAAGATGAATGTCGTGGTGGAAGCCGCCAACAAGAACATCAACAAGATCTTATAGAAGATGATAGTGTCATACAAAGATTGGCATGAGATGCTATCATTTGCTCTTCATGGTTATCTCACTTCAATACGTACATCATTTGGGGCAACCCCGTTCTCTCTAGTATACAGTATAGAGGTTATCTTACATGTTGAAGTCCAGATTACTTCCCTAAGGATTATGAAAGACGCAGGTTTAGACGAGGACGAATGGATTCACACTTGACTTGACCAGATAAATTTGATTGATGAAAAAAGGCTTGCGGCTATTTTTCATAGTCAGATATATCATAAACGAATGATCAAGGCTTTTAAGCAGAAAGTCAGACATCGGGTGTACCAGGCTGGTAATTTGGTAATAAAGTGCATCATCCTACCATAAGGTGATCCCAGGGGCAACTAGACTCCCATATATGAAGGGCCATTTGTGATCGAAAATATATTTTCTGGTGGTGCTATGATACTTACCACCATGGATGGTGAAGATATTTTGCACCCTGTGAACACGGACATAGACAAAAATACTACGCATAAAAGAGACTCACTAGGTTGATAGACCAAGGCAAAAATAAGGGCATCTCGGTAAACCAAAAGGGTTTGGGCAAAAATTAGGGACATATATATAATAAAAATTATACATCCGGCAAGTCGAAAACTTGAAAAGGCGGTTTGGGCAAAAAAGGATATCCCGATGGACTGAAAACCCGAAAGGGCAGTCCAGACAAAAGTTAGAGATTAAAGCGTATGACTATGTCCTGTTATATCACCCATCTATTTACATCCAACTTTATTACTATCATCAAGTTCAAATGGTACAAATCGATTCAATCATCTTCGTCCGACAGCAAGTGATTAGATACTTGAAGACATAGGGGCAATAACAGAGCTAAAACTTGATGGGATCGTTTCCACATAGATTTTTTTCTTTGTTATCACTTAGTACCCCTTTTTTGTTTCAATTTTTATGTCAATTTCCTCTTACTAGGATTTATGTCTCCTTGTATAAAACTGCCTACTTATAGGTAAACTTTCATAATCACTGCAATTAAATTTCGAAATTCAAAATTGTTTTTTACTTTCTCTGTTTTGTTTGCAAAAACATCCAATGATTATGTTGAATTAACATATACATTTAAATATGATTATTGTTTACAAAAATATATGCATGGAAACAGGTTAGCATTTACTAATGACTCTAGGAGTTTGAGTAATGTTCAAGTTATCCACAAATCCCCACAGAGCAATCTCCATGGAACTATCTCTATAGAGCTATCTTCACAAAATCATCTCCAACTAAGATATATTCCCCAACAAATCTAATATGCCCTCAGACAGAAATTGAGGCATCTTCCAACAGAGGGATAGCTTGACATGATCATCCTCTCTAATAGGTCCCCTATCAGATAAGGAAGTTTGATCATTTCCTCAACATACAATGAAACTTCCTCAGTAGATCCTATAAATTCCCAATCCTTATCAGAGATTATCTCCTCAACACAGTCTACAGGATTTAATTCCCCAACGGAGTTTATTTCTCTAATACTACAAATTCCTCGATAGAATTCTCTTCACCATCCAAATGTCATTCAACGTCGTCCTTCCTATAAGAGATGATACTCGTATCTAAAACCTAGTCAGATAGTGCATCAGAGGATTATCCATCTCTTTTATCCCTAGTCATGGTACATACGAATCAAATCCCCAAGCAGAAGTCAAATATCTCGGGCAGAGTGTCCTCAAACAAAAAGTGGGAATCCCCCGTAAAGTCATTCTAAACAAAATTGAAGAATTACTTTCTTCATCCCCAGCAACAGTCGGGGATTTATTTTCCCCAGCCAGAGTTCTTACACGAAGTTACTGATACGCTACAACGACATATTGCATCCATACATCATTTACAAATATCATAACATATGCATATGAAACGCATATAATATTCTCATTTATTTTGAGAGCATCACTATAAAATACATTTCATGCATCATGACATTGCATAAAACTAACTTTGTTTTCAGGCTAAGTTCGTAGACAAACAAATATTATCATCAATCTATAGATAGGTCGTAGATAAATTCCCAAAATAGGATGGGGCGACTATCTACATAACTAGATGATTTCCCTCGGAGACTAATTCTGATGAGCATTTCCTTCGGAGATTCATTCTGAAAAGCATTTTCCTCAGGTAAAATCAGATAGATTCATTCTGAAAGCATCGGTCAGATAAAACCAGGCAAAGGTTCATTCTGATACTCCTTTGGATACAGTAGGGCGTAGAATCATTCTAATACATTTTTCAGATACAATCGGGTGAAGACTCATTCTGATCCACTTCTAGGTACAGTCAGGCATAGACTCATTCCAATATATTCTTCAAATAAAATCGGGAGAAGACTCATTCTGCCCCACTTTTGAATACAGATGGGTGTAGACTCATTCCAGTATATTCTTCAGATATAGTCGGGCGAAGACTTATTCTGATCCACCTTTAGATACAGTCAGGCATAAACTCATTCTAATACTTATTCATATGCAATTGAGCGTAGATTCATTCTGATACTCTTTCAGGTACAGTCAGGCGAAGACTCGTTCTAATCCTCTCCTAGATATAGTAAAGACATAGGCTTATTCTAGAACATCATTCGGATATAATCAAGACAAAAGATTCATTCTGAAACTCCCTAGCATGTCTACTATATACAGTTGGACATGGACTCATTCTAGTATACTTCTTCAGATACATTCGAACGTAGACTCGTTCTGATACTCCTATAAACATTTATTGCGGATGGAATCTATAAGCCCATCTACAACAAACATCATGTCACCTTCTCCAAACAACGTCTTTAAGCACTTTTAAGCAGTATGATAAATAAACAATGTTACTTCGTGCACATGTGAGTGCAAATTTTTGGGCACTTAAATGTTCAATCCTATTCCACCTTCAGATCACGAATGGCAGACATACCAATCTAACTCTTCAGGTTTAAAAAGATTGAACGGGGGAATATGTTGTACCCCAAAACTTTCCCTCCCATTTTCAAGACAAATTATATCAATAGGTCTCCTCATGCTCCTAGGGTTCTCAATTGTACAAGACTACTCAAGGGTTGACCAAACAAACTCTCCCCCTAAGAAATTAACCTACAACTAGGGTTTTGTTTCTGTCAAGGGAAATTGGACTCCTAATGCCTCAAGTGGACTTCATGGTTTCTCATATGTCTCAAAGTATCCTCATGCCAAATTTCAAGCCTTACAGCATAAGTTTGCTCAGTCAATTAGTCAGATAATTGAAAATCAACTATATTGGACAAAAAGTCAACTTTGACCAATTTACAGTCAAACTTAAAGGTTTTTGGTCAACATCAAGATTTTGAACTCATATTAATCAAGGGTTGATCATGATTCATCGAGAAAACTCAAGATTCATCAAAAGTCAAAAGTTATTAAATTAGGGTTTTCTTTAGGAGAAGTCAACTAAACTTTGACCAAGCATAACTTTCACACACTTCATCATAAATTTCTCACCCAAAACATATCTTGAAGGAAATTCAATTATCTACAACTATGTCTCTCTAAGCTCAAGGCCAAAAATGCTTCATTTGAGAGATATGTGCCAAAACATTACAGGTCATTTTAAAAGTCAACAAAAAGACATTCTTGGTCAAAGCAATTTACATCAAGTTAAAACTCCAAATGAAAAAATGACCAACATGGAAGTTGTAGGAGACATCTTGAGGTTTCCAAAATGTCCAAGATCATCTCCATATGACAAAAATTGAGTGAGTTATAATTGGTGCAAGTTCGGTAATTTTTAGAAAACGCATGAAGTCCAAATTGAGCTAATTTGAATTTTTGGACTAATGGGCCTATCTTTTAAGGTCCAAACGTGTTCATGACCTCATAATAGACCTCTGAATCCATTCATTTATTTTTGTGGTTTTTATTTCTTTCATTTTGATTTTATTCAATTAAAAGAAAAATAAATCAAATAAAATACCAATTAAATTATATAAGGCATGTGTATCTATTTTTGAATCAAATCATAAACCCAAAAAGCTCGTGACAAATTGAAAAAAACATGTAGAGATGATTGGTACATGATTGGCCTAAAAAAGAAAGATTTCATGCAAATATTCCAATCAAATATTTGGTCATGAAATACAAAGATTTGATTCATGTTTGTTGACCTAAACCACTCTCCTATAAATACATAACATGTTCAGATCATCAAGGAGACAGAAATTGCCTCAAGAACAAGCCCTAAAAAATCTCAAAATTGCCAAAACTAGGGCAACTTGAAACCTTCATCTTCAGCCTTGATCAATCAATTCCAAGCACCCTATCATCTTCTTGAAGTTCCCAGAAGTCCATCTCAACCATCCTTGAAGCCTGAAACATGCCAGAGCATCCTCCATCGATTACATTGGTTGGGTAAAATTCTATAAACTCAAACTTTTTATTCATGCATTATGGATTGATGTAATGCATACATACATGTTCATAATCATGTTTAGAATTGTTTTGATCCATTACTCGCAAGCTTTGACGCAGGGATGATGAGTTACCATTGTTAGGGCAATTTAAAGTGTTTGCTTCGAAACTCACGATACAATCGTTTTCAGGCCAAACAAACACCACCATTGAATTTATGAGGTCCAAATTAGGGAGACACGACCCCTTTTGATCTTTAAATCTTGATATTTTTACAGGTTGGAAAATTGTCTCGTCAGAGAAGACGACCGGAGTTAGGGCTCCGGCGCTTCTCTGATCCACTCACTTTTATTATATATTTATTTGCTTTTATTTTAATACAAAAACGCAGCGTGGCGCAGTTGGTTGGGGACGAAGGCTTATAACATGAGGAGCATGGGTTTGATCCATACGCCTTGCAATTATTTTTGTTGTTTTTCCAAACTAACGTGCAGGCTAATATTAAAATGATTGCTTCCCATTCTCAAACACTAGCAAGCGCATGGCGTAGTGGTAGGAGGGAGCGCCTATGAGATCCAGGGTGTGGGTTCAACACCCATCCCATGCAAATTCTTTTTACCCTATTTTTGCTAACCTAATTTTCTTTCTTTTTCTTAATTAATTATTTTAATTAACCATTAACTAACCTAATCTTTTTCAAAACCTAACAAATTAGGATTAGGGTTTTCTATTAATAATTAAATTATTGACATGTTTTATTTATTAATTAATTAATTAATTAACCTTTTTATTAATATTAAAATTAATTAGAAATAATTAGGTTTTAATTAATTATTATCACTTAAGTTATTTTCTATAAAACATCAAAAACATTAACACTTAGATTTTAGGTCTTTGACATTTTTTAATACTTTTCTTATTTATCTATTGATATTTAACTTCCTAGAAAATTATATAGGTCTCACTATCAATGTAATAGCGTAGATTTTTTTTCCCGTGTTTTTCTAATTATGTATCTGCTTCGAGAATGTAATAGTGTAGGTTTACTTTTCTCACAAATTTATATACTTATGTATCTGCCCCAAAGCCATGTAATAGCTTAGGTCTTTTACATTCTGCACTTTATTTCTCTATACATATTTAACTACTAGTAACTAGGGTTTGTATGACAAGACTAAAAACAAACGTAGAAAACACTAATTCTCAAGATAAATAACTGAATTAACACACTCTTCGCACTTGCACCTCTAGGGTAACCTCTCTTGTTGCCTTACAAATATTGGTCATGTCCCTTGAAAGTGGGGATACTTTAGCAAAAGATCCTCGATTAAATCATCATAGTCCCTTTCGAATAAAGATCATAATCCCTCGATGACCCTTTGAGTTACCTACAAAATGATCTAGTCCCTACGAGTAAATGATGATAGTCCCTCTGATACAATTGCTAAAGTATCCTTACATGTTGTCTTAGATAACCCTGTGATGACCCTACGCATGTCCCTTCACATCCAATAAATGGGATTACCTACCAACTAAGGGTATGGATAATATTATCTCTAAAGGAGAAGGAAAATAACAAGAAAGACTTTAATGGGTAAGAACTCCTAATTGCTTGCTCACAACTTTTTTCATAAACAATACATTTTCACATCACTTTCAAACATATATTTTCAAAAACAATTTGTATACATTCTTGAGGATTGATACAAGAATCATTACAAAGTTAGCCTTACATTGGCATTTCAAAATATTTTCAAATCACACACACAAAGCAAATTTTTCGAAAGTGAGCTAAGCAATGAGGAGCCGGTAGATAACTACGAATGAAAAGGGTGCTAACACCTTCCCTTTTCATAACTTACCTCCCAAACTCAAAATATATCAAAGGTCTTTCCTGTTCTTTTCACTTTTCCTAAATATTGGATAAAAGAAAATTTGGTGGCGACTCTTTGTATTCGCATATTTGGATAAACCCAAAAAAAAGTCAGTTCTCCCACCGTGTTATAGTCGGCACGACACCTTATGAGGTTTGGGTAGGACATAATCCAAATGTTAGTCATCTTAGAGTTTTTAGATTAATGTGATTCATGTATGTACCTGAGCAATTAAGGAAGAAACTAGATGATCGAAGTCATGCTATGATTCTCATAGGTTATTATTCGACTAGTGCATACAAGTTGTATTCACCAAACAATGATAAACTAGTGATCAATAGAGATGTTCTAGTGGACGAGAGCAAAGAATGGGATTGGATTCGTGGGTCAGTTTGACAAGACTCAGATATAGTCATATATTTTAGGAAACTACATTTGAATATAAATCACACTATGTTTCAAAAACAGTTTCTAGCAATTTGTTAAAGACTTGGTGTGAAATCGATTCAAAATAGATTGTTCTATGTATTTGTTGATATGTAAAACCAATTACAATCACATAGATTGTAATCTACTTAACAAAATAGTTTAAGTTATTGAAAAATGAGATTATCTCAATGTATCGATTGCACAATCAAATTTTTCACAATTTGCAATTAAACGTAAAAGAGATATAGAGAAAGAGAGATACCCACACAAGGATTTTTTTAGGCAATTCCCTAATCGGCCTCGCTATGGGTACGTTTTCCCCCCAGTTCTAATGGAATTGAGATAATGAAAATTAACCTTTGCAAATGTAGATTTACAAGAGAACAAGTAGCAATCCAACCCTCTAAACCCTATGGTTGATGTTGATTCTAACTTTTCTATCCTCTTGATCTTGAGCTCGATCAAGTAACCTAATACTTCCAGTTTGATCCTTTAGTTACCGCTACTCCTTTGATATAACCCTCGTTATTCAAAGCCTTCGCTCGGATGAATCCAAATTGAGAATTATCATGACCCAATATTTCCAAAGTGATCCTCCGGTTACGTTTACTCGTTCGACAAAACCCCCATTCTTCGAAGCTTTCACTCGACTGAATCTAAATTGCGCAATCTTATGTAAAACTCCCAAATCAATCCTTGATCTTGGAAGAAAGATCCAAACGGACTTATCTTGAAAACCCCCCATAATTTCTAACCTAATTGATTATATTGTATCCTAATTTGACCTCATCAAATTATCTCAAGATCACACAACAAAAATGATTATGTGTAGTTGTTGTATGTATGCAATAAGAGAATGAAGATGATGAATAATTCTGTGTATATTTGTGGTTTCAATAATGAGAAATGATACATGAATGTGTGTGTGTGTGTGTATGAAAGAATGAAACATTAAAAAATAGGGTTGCAAAATTACAAAATTGGACATTTTGAACAGTGGGAGTCAACTCATTCGAAGTGGAAGTCGACTCCTAAGGGAAAGGGAGTCGACCCATACTGCCTGAGCGACGACTCCTTTTGGACAAAAAAGAATTTTAAAAAACAACTTCAGTAGGAGTCGAGACACAACACTGGGAGTCAACTCCTTCGTGTTATGTATCGACTCCAAAAATGCGTGAGAGTCGACTCCTTTTTGATAGAATTGAAAATTAGAAAAACCTTTCAGTGGGAGTCGACCCACAACTCAAGGGAGTTAACTCCTTCATGTTGTGTATCGACTCCAACAACCTGAGAGTCGACTCCTTTGAACCAGATAGTTTTCTTTTCAAATTTCTTTCGGTAGGAGTCGACTCCTAACACGAATGAGTCGACTCCAAACATGATTTTTCATTTAAAAAAATGCATATTTTTAAAGTTTTAACATGTCCAAATGCTTTTAACTTGATCCCTAAGTATCCTATGATGAGAATGCAACATAGGCATAGAGAGATAAGGTCCAATATACAAATACTACATATTACTAAATTTTGACATCATTTAAAACATATAATAGGGGATATTGCATTCATATACTCCCCCTTTTTTATGATGGCCAAACGTGTAACATATTTGTAGTCTCTGATCATATCTCCCTCTAAGATTTGAATTCGCTTTTCCAACAGAAGTCATTCCAACAATATTTTAAAAGGTTAAAGAGAGTAGTTTTTATTTAATTTTGTAACAAAAGTCAATTATATTAAAAATTATATATATATATATATATATATATATATATATATATATATATATATATATATATATATATATATATATATATATATATATATATATATATATATATATATATATATATATATATATATATATATATATATATATATATATATATATATATAAAGAATTTTTAATATAAATGTATTTTGTTACAAAATTAAATAAAAACTACTCTCTTTAACCTTTTTAAAATATTGTTTGGAATGACTTTTGTTGGAAAAAGTGAATTCAAATCTTAACTAACTTTCTTTTGTATGAGAGATATCATATAAAATAATTAAGTTTTTGCTATTAATAATTAGGAAAAATATTTATTTTAGTCCCTTAATTATACCCTTGAGTTTAGATTGGTTCTTTAATTTTTTTTCTGTATTATCTCGGTGATAACGCGAAATTATATCGAATTTTCTGACTCGATTTGCATGTATTTTATTATCATTTTTTATTTATTTATGTCATAATGCTGGTATTTTATTGTATTTCAGGTATATGCTAGAAATGAACCTAAATGTGAAAAGGAGAAAGAAACATGAAGAAATGATAGAAAATATGTGAATTTGTAGCAGAAAACAAAAGAAACTGCATCAGAGGACAGTGACGGTCGTCACTACCCCATGCCGCTCGCCACAGATTCAATCAGTGTGCCCCTCGACACACAACATGTCCCGCCTGGCACAAGCTAAATATGTGTGCCCCACGATACACAATGCATGGCACTCGGGACAACTATTTTATATTTATGCGCGAAGTCTTCTCCACGTCTTCTTCACGTAACCATGATTTTCTCAACTTCCTATTATCACTCCATTATCTTTTCAACTTCCTATTTTCCTACTTCTTTCTCCACTTTCTCCATTATCTCCACTACTTCTCTCATAAATCTGAAATGTAACTTCCATTTTATTTATCTATATATAGGATCTTATAAATTAGTTTAGGGGATCCAAGTTTTATGCGCGGAAGCGCTGTTAGAAGTTTTAGGCAGAAAAATCACTTTGTAAAGTTGTAGTTTCTCACATTAGAGAACTACCACACCATTAGTATTTGGCCTATAATTTGTAACGCTTGGATAAATCTTGCTAGCATTATTTCAAAGCTATATTCAAGTTTCAAGATTTATTTTATTCAAGTTTAATTTAAAGTTTATTTATTTGCAATTATTTTAGTTTCTTGTTCTTATAATATTGTTTTGTTATTACAAATTCAAATATGCCTATGTTCATGGTTAATAATTATAATTGCATGTTTGTTTCTTTAAGTATGTCTGGCTAAATTCCCTGATACTGGTATGCAAAACTTAATCGAAAGGATTCGGTAATTAACTGGTATTATTATTTTTACAAAAATACTTTTCTGGTTTTAATTTCAAATTTGAATATTTAATTGTTCTTGTACGGAAGTAAGAGACAGTCTAAGGTTAAAATCAACAGAGCGGAAGTTTGAGGTTTTAACTAGATAGTGGTTATTAAAACATTAATTTTAAAAACAGCGGAAGCGCTTTAAAGTTAATTGGATTTTATTTGTTTTCAAAAATACTTTTGAGTTTTAAATGAAACAGCGAAAGTGCTCATTTCGAGCTTAACTAATATGATCTGATTCAATAGAACGGAAGTTTGAGACGAGGGTCTTTAAACAAATAGTTTTCACCGAAATGGTGTTTTAATACTAAAAACAAATGCCAATGACTTACTGAATCCCTTAAGTTGACAAAATACATACTGGTGTCCCATTATTAATTATTAGACTTTAGTTAATTCCTGATAAAACCAAAATCCAATCATTCATTAGCCTTAGCTTTACAAAGCGACAATAGATTACAGTAGGTTGACATTGGTCTTTGTGGGTTCGACAATATTGTATATTACTTTGATATTTCCATGCACTTGTGGACGCATCAAGTTTTTGGCGCCGTTGCCAGGGACCAACAGTCAATATTGTTTCTTTCGTTGTTTCACCTTATAGACTAAGGCACTCTTACTTTAATTACTATGTATCACCCAAATTTTTTACTACAACTCTCATTCTCTGTATTTTGAGGATTAACAAGGATCCCATAAATCCGACCTCGAAATACTGATGGAAGACTTCAATGCGTCACTAACTTACTCTCACCCAAATCACCTCTACAACCACCAATCCCAACATTTCGAGGAATCACAAGAATCCCATAAATCCGACCTCAAAATATTGATGGATGATTTCAATGCGTCACTACCTCACTCTTACCCAAATTACCTTAACTACCAATCCCAACATTTCGAGGAGTCGCAAGAATCCCATAAATTTGATCTCAAAACATTACTTGAGGATTATAATGCGACGATAACTTATCATCAACCAAATTTCATCTATAATCACCACACCTAATATTTTGAGGAATCACAAGAACCCCGAAATTCCACCCTTGACACATTACTGGAGGATATGACTGCGACACTAAATCGCTCTAGGGTATAAACTATGATGATGGAGCGATTTGCGGAAACAAAAAATGAGAAACTAACTCCATTTGAGGAACCGCAAGAATCCCATATTTCGACCTCACAACATCTATGGAGGATTTCGATGCGACACTAACTCACTCTATGCTATAATATATGACAAAGCACCTTGTAGAGACACAAACTGTCCAAAATGAAGAGATAAGAAATCAAAGTCTTCAAAATAATAAAACCCTTAGGCAGCTGAATAGTGCGGTTGAGTCCCTCGCGACTCAGAAAATGGCCTTGGAGACTCAAATCTCCCAGCTTGAACAAAAACCTCTAGGACCCTTCCCTGAGGAGCGTGTGGATGTTGTTAAAACCGGTAGTGAAAAACAAATCGAAAATCCTAAGGAGAGTGATATTGAGGTTGAAGAGAGTAATAATGAGATTGAGAAGAGTTCTGATGAGAAAAGAGTAGAGATTGAGAAAATTACACTGACACCATCTAAAAGGGAGGTTGTCGAAGAGGTGGAGAAGGAAACATATGTTATGGTTCCTCCTCCCTATAACCCACCTATTTCTTTTATGAAAATATTTGTGGAAGCTAATGTAGATGCCAAATCCAAAAATTATGTGGACAATATCCACACCAACTCACCTTTATCTAAGGTTTTGCATAAAAAGAGAAAATTCGAGGACCACGAACTAGGGAAATCATTAGCATTAAGATGGGAAGGTTAAGAATCGAGATGGTGGATGAAATAACTAAGCCCAAACTTGAAAATATGATACTCAAGATTGATCTAGAACCACCACCACAAGTTCAAAAGAATGAACAACCCCACAGAAGAAAGAAAAGAAAAGGTGAGGGATATGTGAGATGGCTTGATAAGTGGCCATGGTAACCAAGGACGATAAAAAATTCGATCGAGGAGTCATTCTAGAGAGAATCACCATGAGTACTGACAGTCTTGAGTTGTCGAGCTACCGACGTTAAAAGAAGCGCTGCGTGGGAGGCAACCCACAGGTTTTTAATTTAATGTTTTTACTTTTGTTTGAGTTTGCAAAAAATAAAGATATCAATTGTTTGGCACCTATCAGTTGCATGCAGGCAACTATCGAGGAGAGCATTGATCAGGTTCTTATTCCTCTTTCCACTTTTTACTGAAACATTGAGGACAATGTTTAGTTTAAGTATGGGGAGGAACTTTACCGTTTTCCATTTATCACTTCTTATTTTGATTTATTGTTTTCTAGTTTATTGCATGTTTTTAGGATTTTATCTGTTTTCAGTATTTGGTCGATTTATTGCATGTGATGTCAAGTCTGTATGCCTGTTTTTCAATTGTTACTGAATTTCCCCGAATTTTTAAAATTTTGACCTCCTACAACAATTTTCTTGTTGATGCATGGCATACACACTCTGATAATATATAGGTTGTCACACTTTAGGTTGTGTTAGAGAGACTTGGGAAAGTTTCGATAAAATCGATACCGTTATGACACCCTAAACCCCCTTATTTTGTGATACCGATTTGAGTACCCATTATACCGAGACCTTAGACTCAAGTTTTCAAAGTAGTTATTAAGTAATTTATATTAGCAGCCAGCACCATCTTAAGCATACACTACGTAGGGAGTCAATGAATATAAGTGAATGATCCCAAAATTTCTATAAATTAGTTGCCGCAATAAATTTAAAATAGGTAATGCACCTATTAAGTTAGGTGACCCTCACCCAATCACTTAATCCAACAGTTGTGGAACCTACAAAAATATAATAAAACAACTTATCGTCAGTTGGTTCAGAGGTGTCTAATGATGAACTTGGTAGGACGGACTACGGTCCGATCCCCCACAACTACGATTGGTTAAATAAAAGGGGTTACCAAACTTACGTACCAGAACCCCGAGAAAAGGATCATAGTCGCTAATCGATTTCCCTATTACGTGCGTGTACAGATAACGGGCTTAATGTGATTGCGCTTGAATGAATAGAGGGAAATAAAAACGAGATATATAGGTTGAGTTATAATGGCATGATTCGAATTGGTTTGCATAAAGTGGGAGTATTTGAACATTGTGTCGTTACGGTATCCTTGGTATTGAATACTTAGTACCTATCAAACTAACATTATCCTAACAGCCACGTATGATTAAGAGTTGTGTGGTGCCCTTGTTTCAAAGCTCGGTTATCATTTCTTTTACCGTGTTGGTCAATTTCTTGAGGACAAACAATGGTTTAAGTGTGGGGGTATTTGATTACGCGAAATTATATCGAATTTTCTGGCTCGATTTACATGCATTTTATTATCATTTTTTATTTATTTATGTCATATTATGCTGGTATTTTATTGTATTTCAGGTATATGCTAGAAATGAACCTAAATATAAAAAGGAGAAAGAAACATGAAGAAATGACAGAAAATATGTGAATTTGTAGCAGAAAACAAAAGAAACTGCATCAGAGGACAGTGACGGTCGTCACAACCCCATGTCGCTCGCCACAGATTCAATCAGTGTGCCCCTCGGCACACAACACGTCCCTCCCAGCACAAGCTAAATATGTGTGCCCCACGGCACACAATGCATGGCACTCGGGACAACTATTTCTTGTTTATGCGGAAAGTCTTCTCCACGTCTTCTTCATGTAAGCATGACTTTCTCAACTTCCCATTATCACTCCATGATCTTTTCAACTTCCCATTTTCCCACTTCTTTCTCCATTTTCCCCATTATCTCCACTACTTCTCTCGTAAATCTGAAATGTAACTTCCATTTTATTTATCTATATATAGGATCTTAGAAATTAGTTTAGGGGATACACGTTTTATGCGCGGAAGCGCTGTTAGAAATTTTAGGCAGAAAAATCACTTTGTAAAGTGGTAGTTTCTCACATTGGAGAATTACCGCACCATTAGTATTAGGCCTATAATTTTTAAAGCTTGGATCAATCTTGTCGGCATTATTTCAAAGTCTATTCAAGTTTCAAGATTTATTTTATTCAAGTTTTATTCAAGTTTAATTCCAGGTTTATTTATTTGCAATTATTTTAGTTTCTTTTTCTTATAATATTGTTTTATTATTACAAATCCAAATATGCCTATGTTCATGGTTAATAATTATAATTGCATGTTTGTTTCTTTAAGTATGTCTAGCTAAATCCCCTGATACTGGTATGTAAAACTTAACCGAAAGGATTTCGTAATTAACTGGCATTATTATTTTTACAAAAATACTTTTCTGGTTTTAATTTCCAATTTGAATATTTAATTGTTTTTGTACAGAAGTAAGAGATAGTCTAAGGTTAAAATAAACAGAGCGGAAGTTTGAGGTTTTAACCAGATAGTGGTTATTAAAACATTAATTTTTAAAACAGCGAAAGCGTTTTAAAGTTAATTGGATTTTATTTGTTTTCAAAAATACTTTTGAGTTTTAAATGAAACAGCGGAAGCGCTCATTTCGAGATTAACTAATATGATCTGATTCAATAGAACGAAAGTTTGAGACGAGGGTCTTTAAACAAATATTTTTCATCGAAACGATGTTTTAATACTAAAAACAAATGCCAATGACTTACTGAATCCCTTAAGTTGAAGAAATACATACCAGTGTCCTTAGACTTTAGTTAATTCCCGATAAAACCCAAATCTAATCATTCATTAGCCTTAGCTTTACAAAGCGACAATAGATTACAGTGGGTTGACATTGGTCTTTGTGGGTTCGACAATCTTTTATATTACTTCGGTATTACCGTGCACTTGCGAATGCATCAAGTTTTTGGCGCTGTTATCGGGGACCAACAGTCAATATTGTTATTTCCGTTGTTTCACCTTATAGACTAAGGCACTCTTACTTCAATTATTATGTATCATCCAAATTTTTCTACAACTCCCATTCTCAGTATTTCGAGGATTAACAAGGATCCCATAAATTCGACCTCAAAATACTGATGGAAGACTTCAATGCGTCACTAACTCACTCTCACCCAAATTACCTCTACAACCACCAATCCCAAAATTTCGAGGAATCACAAGAATCCCATAAATCCCACCTCGAAATATTGATGGAGGATTTCAATGCGTCACTACCTCACTCTTACCCAAATTACCTCAACTACCAATGCCAACATTTAGAGGAGTCGCAAGAATCCCATAAATCTGATCTCGAAACATTACTTGAGGATTACAATGCGACGGTAACTTATCATCAGCCAAATTTCCTCTGCAATCACCACACCCAATATTTTGAGGAATCACAAGAATCCCGAAATTCCACTCTCGACACATTACTGGAGGATATGACTGCGACACTAAATCGCTCTAGGGTAAAAACTATGATGATGGAGCGATTTGCGGAAACACAAAATGAGAAACTAACTCCCTTTGAGGAACCTCAAGAATCCCATAATTTTGACCTCACAACATCTATGGAGGATTTCAATGCGACGCTAACTCACTCTAGGCTAGAATCTATATAGAGCACCTTGCAGAGACACAAACTGTCCAAAATGAAGAGATAAGAAATCAAAGTCTTCAAAATGATAAAACCCTTAGGCAGCTGAATAGTGAGGTTGTGTCCCTCGTGACTCACAACATGGCATTGGAGACTCAAATCTCCCAGCTTGAATAAAAACCTCTAGGATCCTTCCCCGAGGAGCATGTGGATGTTATAAAAACCGATAGTGAAAAACAAATCAAAAATCCTAAGGAGAGTGATAATGAGGTTGAAGAGAGTAATAATGAGGTTGAGAAGAGTTGCGATGAGAAAAGAGTAGAGATTGAGAAAATTACACCGACACCATTTGAAAGGGAGGTTGTCGAAGAGGTAGAGAAGGAAACATATGTTGTGGTTCCTCCTTCCTATAACCCACCTATTTATTTTATGCAAATATTTGTGGAAGCTAATGTAGATGCCCAATCCAAAAGGTATATGGACAATATCCACACCAACTCACCTTTATCTGAGGTCCGGCATAAAAAGAGAAAATTCGAAGACCACAAAACTAGGGAAATCATTAGCATTAAAACGGGAAGGTTGACAATCAAGATGGTGGATAAAATAACTAGTCCAAACTTGAAAAGCTGATACTCAAGATTGATCTAGAACCACCACCACAAGTTCAAAAGAATGAACCACCCCACAGAAGAAAGAACAGAGAATGTGAGGGATATGTGAGAAGGCTTGATTAGTGGCCATGAAAACCAAGGACGATAAAAAATTCGATCAAGGAGTTATTCTCGAGAGAATCACCATGAGTACTGACACTCTTGAGTCGTCGAGCTACCAACGTTAAAAGAAGCGCTACGTGGGAGGAAACCCATGGGTTTTTAATTTAATATTTTCGCTTTTGTTTGAGTTTGTAGAAAATAAAGATATCGATCGCTTGGCACCTATCAGTTTCATGCAGGAAACTATCGAGGAGAGCACTGATCAGGTTCTTATTCCTCTTTCCACTTTTTACTGAAACGTTGAGGATAATGTTTGGTTTAAGTGTGGGGGAGGAACTTTACTGCTTTCCATTTATCGCTTCTTATTTTAATTTATTATTTTCTAGTTTATTGCATGTTTTTTGGATTTTATCTGTTTTCAGTATTTGGTCGATTTATTGCATGTGATGTCAAGTTTGTATGCCTGTTTTTCAATTGTTACTGAATTTCCCCGAATTTTTAAAATTTTGACCTCCTACAACAATTTTCTTGTTGATGTATGGCACACACACTCTGAAAATATATAGGTTGTCACACTTTAGGTTGTGTTAGAGAGACTTGGGACATTTTAGATAAAATCGATACTGTTATGACACCCTAAACCCCCTTATTTTGTGATACCGATTTGAGTACCCATTATACCGAGACCTTAGGCTCAAGTTTTCAAAGTAGTTCTTAAGTAATTTATATTAGCAGTCAGCACCATCTTAAGCATAAACTACGTAGAGAGTCGATAAATATAAGTGAATGATCCCAAAATTTCTATAAATTAGTTGCCGCAATAAATTTAAAATAGGTAATGCACCTATTAAGTTAGGTGACCCTCACCCGATCACTTAATCCAACAGTTGTGGAACCTATAAAAATATAATAAAACAACCCATCGTCAGTTGGTTCAGAGGTGTCCGGTGGTGAACTTGGTAGGACGGACTATGGTCCGATCCCCCGCAACTGCGATTGGTTAAATAAAAGGGGTTACCAAACTTATGTACCAGAACCCCGAGAAAAGCATCATAGTCCTAACTGATTTCCCTATTATGTGTGTGTACGGATAACGGGCTTAATGTGATTGCGCTTGAATGAATAGAGTAAAATAAAAATGAGATATATAGGTTGAGTTATAATGGAATTGATTCGAATTGGCTTGCATAAAGTGGGATTCTTTGAATATTGTGTCATTACAGTATCCTTGGTATTGAATACTTAGTACCTATAAAACTAACATTGGCCTAACATCCATGTATGATTAGGAGTCGTATTGTGCCCTTGTTTCAAAGCTCGCTTATCATTTCTTTTACCGTGTTGGTTGATTTCTTGAGGACAAACAATGGTTTAAGTGTGGGAGTATTTGATAATGCGAAATCATATCAAATTTTCTAGCTTGATTTACATGCATTTTATTATCATTTTTTATTTATTTATATCATATTATGCTGGTATTTTATTGTATTTCAGGTATATGTTAGAAATGAATCTAAATATGAAAAGGAGAAAGAAACATGAAGAAATGATAGAAAATATGTGAATTTGTAGCAGAAAACAAAAGAAACTGGATCAGAGGACAGTGACGATTGTCACAACCCCATGCTGCTCACCACAAATTCAATCAGTGTGCCCCTCGGCACACAACACGTCCCGCCCTGCACAAGCTAAATATGTGTGCCCCACGGCACACAATGCACGGCGCTCGGGACAACTATTTTTTGTTTACGCGTGAAGTCTTTTCCATGTCTTCTTCACGTAAGCATGATTTTCTCAACTTCCCATTATCACTCCATGATCTTTTCAACTTCCCATTTTCCCACTTCTTGCTGCACTTTCTCCATTATCTCCACTACTTCTCTCGTAAATCTGAAATGTAACTTCCATTTTATTTATCTATATATAGGATCTTAGAAATTAGTTTAGGGGATCCAAGTTTTATGCGCGAAAGCGCTGTTAGAAGTTTTAGGCAGAAAAATAACTTTGTAAAGTGGTAGTTTCTCACATTGGGGAACTACCACACCATTAGTATGAGGTCTATAATTTGTAACACTTAGATCAATCTTGCCAGCATTATTTCAAATATTTATTCAAGTTTCAAGATTTATTTCACTCAAGTTTTACTCAAGTTTAATTCTAGGTTTATTTATTTGCAATTATTTTAGTTTCTTGTTCTTATAATATTGTTTTATCATTACAAATCCAAATATGCCTATGTTCATGGTTAATAATTATAATTGCATGTTTGTTTTTTTAAGTATGTCTAGCTAAATTCTCTGATATTGGTATGCAAAACTTAACCGAAAGGATTCGGTAATTAACTGACATTATTATTTTTACAAAAATACTTTTTTGGTTTTAATTTCCAATTTGAATATTTAATTGTTTTTGTATGGAAGTAAGAGACAGTCTAAGGTTAAAATCAACAGAGCGGGAGCTTAAGGTTTTAACCAGATAATGGTTATTAAAACATTAATTTTAAAAACAGCGGAAGCGCTTTAAAGTTTATTGGATTTTATTTGTTTTTAAAAATACTTTTGAGTTTTAAATGAAACAGCGGAAGCGCTCATTTTGAGCTTAACTAATATGATCTGATTCAATAGAACGGAAGTTTGAGACGAGGGTCTTTAAACAAATAGTTTTCATCGAGACAGTGTTTTAATACTTAAAACAAATTCCAATGACTAACTGAATCCCTTAAGTTGAAGAAATACATACCGGTGTCCCGTTATTAATTATTAGACTTTAGTTAATTCCCGATAAAACCCAAATTTAATCATTCATTAGCCTTAGCTTTACAAAGAGACAATAGATTACATTAGGTTGACATTGGTCTCTGTGGGTTCGACAATCTTTTATATTACTTCGATATTTCCGTGCACTTGCGGACGCATCACTTGGTCCCTTAATTTTCAAAAAGTTTCATTTTAGTCCTTTTTGTCTAATTAACCACGCAAAAAATTTGAAATTCGTCGCTAATTGGTCAATCTGAACCCAAAAATATAGTTAAGAGACTAAAATGATTATTTTGTATAGTAATTAATATGTTTTACCAAGAAAAACAAGAAAAGATTATAAACTGAATGTCAACTTTCCCTCATAAATAAGAATTGTTCACACAGCATTGAGATTTTCATAAAAAATTAACAATTCATTATTTTCAATATTGAAATGTGGATTAAATATGTTTCTATAAATAATTAATAAAATATTTTTAATCAAATTCGAGTTTCTTACGGATAATTTTTTATTTGAAAAAACCAAAATAGATTATAACAAATAAAATGATCCTATAGCATAAGATGTATCACAGAAAACACAAATATTTACAACACGAACATCAAACCAAAAAAAACATCACCCTGAATCCAAAAAAACAAATGGATTTTGCCATCACACATGAGATCCCAAAATAAAATTAACGGACTTAGCCTTTAGCCACATAAAAGACATCAGTTTAACTCTATCTAACAATTAAGCAATAGATACAACTTTGGACTTAAACACCCTATTATTCATTTTTATCCACAGGACCCAAATAGTCGCGAGCCATACTAACCACAAAAATTCACGACAAGCACTATTACCACCTGAAGAGCGGAAAAATTGAATAAAGTGATCCTTGAGATGAAGCGGATCAACCCCGTCAATACCTATCCAAGAGCGAACCTGTTGCCAAAGAGAACCAAAGAACTCACAGTGAAGAAAAATGTGTTGAGCTGAATCCATCATACCACACCCAGAAATACATAATTGATCCTCTTGAGAAATAATTCCATGATTGGCCAAGTTAACCTTGGTAGGCAACCTGTATCGCATCAACCTCCACGCAGAAATAGAAACCTTAAAAGGAACATGTTTATGCCAAACATTATCGAAAATCGATTCCACATGTTGATCTTCCCGGTTGGTAAGCATATGGTGAACATCACTAATAATGCAGGTCATGCCTTCAGAGAACGTCCATTCATCACAAACATTATCTTGTAAAAAGACATCAAATAATAGTAACCGACACTCCTCCAGCAAATCCTCCTCTCAGACTAACAACCTTTGACGCCAACTCCAGGAACCCCTAGCTTCCCACCCTAAGAGAAACATGTATGCTACCGACTCCCTTTAAACTCAGACAACTGGTAAAGAAGGATAAATCTATCACATAAATGCACCTCTACTACCCACTTATTCTTCCAAAAGAGAGTATGAACACCATTATCCACCTTCCTGCACACGTTCTCATTAATCCAACTTCCTTCCTCTAAACCCCCTTGTCCCTAACTCGACCAACCTCTCTCCACCAATTTGAACAACCTCTCCCGCCTGATTTCACTTGCCCCACTTCCACGCCATATCGAGCTTCCAACGCCTTCATTGATGACTTGTCCCTCTCAACAAGCATCCTTCAACACCACTTTCCTAACATAGCTATATTAAACTCCTTAAGCCTCCTAACCCCCATACCACCAACCTCCTTGTTTTAAAAAAATAGTCGCCCAAGCAGTTTTCCTATGATTGTCACAACCACCCTAGAAGAAATTCATGAAAATAGAATCTAAGGACGTGTTAATACTTGTAGGTGTAACACCCTATTTTCCCTACAGGTAATTTAACAAAAATCAGAGTAAATAAATTTTTAAATCAAAACATCGATAATAGGATGCCAAATCTTTCAACACACAATAAACCCGCTCAAGTACAATTAAACAAATACATAACACATTTTCGGATGAACCTACAACATTTTCAAAATAGTTCTAAACAATTTCAACTTTATTAATGCAACAGAAAGAATTCAAGTTTGTCATTAAAACTTTCTCAACCAACATCAAACAACATTTAACCAAACAAAAGGGAGTTCATAATACTTCAACACAATCACCAAAATAAAACAATGAAATAACGAAATAAGCAAGCGTTCATCCCCTCGGTGTTATGTATCAGAGCACTGATGCCGACTCAAGAATAAGAAGAGAAACCTCTTCTAGACTCCATAACTCAGACTACTCTTGATTATCTGCATGTTACCCACATAGAGATAACATTCAAACATAAGGGGTGAGATATCATAACAATATAATAAGTTATATAATCATAAGTATACGACAGATATATCATGCAAGATTTCAAGCTTAACAATCATCAATTATATCAACAATTCAGTCAAAATGCAATATAATTGATTTCGTTACACGATGCATGTGGTACCATCAGGGAATAAGCCCTCTCCATAAAGCCAAATTCGGGCTA
This sequence comes from Vicia faba, assembly GCA_948472305.1. NCBI lineage: Eukaryota > Viridiplantae > Streptophyta > Magnoliopsida > Fabales > Fabaceae > Vicia > Vicia faba. The sequence goes on from OX451739.1 coordinate 27,837,099, forward strand.
TCAACATACGGGCCAACAACATAAGCTAACTCCAGGCTATCAACATACGACCAAATCCGGGCCAACAACATAAGCCAAATTCGGGCCGTCAATGATGCATGTATGCAACACTGACATGCAACAAAAAGATTATACAACTATAAGGAAATACCCTTCAACATAAAAACCAATCCGGGCCAACGACATCATCATCATCATTATGCAATTAACATTAGTTGTAAAACAACAAAGGATAAGCTCTCAACATTATGCCAATCCAAGCAAATAACACCATAATTATCAAGCAATATAACTTGTTGTTCATTCATACACATTCGCAAAATTAATCATGTTAAATTATCATGAATACTCCTCAATCTATCTGACATTGACGCCCAAGGGATACGCCTCCAACCCAAAATTCACCTACTATTATTAAAGTTATTATCATATTGTAGAAAATATTTTTAGCTTTTCAACAGTCCAAACAACGCATCAAACAGACTCCTGAGTCAAAAGTTATTAATTTTCAAAGTTTGCAAAAATCTGTCACCTTCAGTGTTAACTGGTTAGTTAATCGGTTACTGTGTATGGGGTAACCGATTACTGTAATGCCCGTAATTTAATTAATTATTTAATTAAATTATTTTTTATTATTTGTGAAGTTGTGTTATGATGATAGTTGATGTGTTGTTGTTATTGGAATTAATTATTCTATTAAGTTATGGAATAATACTAGAATAATAATATTATTTGATGTGGGCTTATTTTAAGGGTTAGAAATAGTAGAAAGGGGGTGTAGGAGTTTTAAGCCCATTATGACATTAAGAGAATTATAGGGTTATTATATTAGTTTTTAGAAATAATAAGTAAAAAGAAGAAGCAGTAATAAGAGAAGGAAATAAGGGTTGGAAGAAGAGAAAGAGAACGTGAAAGTTGCAAAAAAGAAGGAAAAGAGGCAGGACGAAATTCAATCGGAAAAGTTGTAGAGCAACCTTCAATCCAAGGTAAGGGTGGGGTTCTGACTCTATAATCGGGTTTATGATGATTAGTATGTGGGATTAGATGTGAAAAGTTGTCTTGTTTATGATTGGAATGTATATATTGTTGTTTGATGAAGATCAATGATTTAGAGATGAATAATGATGCCCTAATGTTGTATAATTTATGTAGAAGCATAGGATTATTATAATTAATGATTACCTATGATTAGAGGATGTTTTTAGGGCCTAAGGCGGGGAAACTGTGGTGAAAATGCAGTGAAATTGCATAAAATATTCATGACAGAACAGTATGCGTCGACCTAAAAGGACATGCATCAATACATGCGTGTTTCTGGACTCAGGATGAGTCGATATGAAGAAGCCATGCATCGATACATGCATGTTTTTGGACTCAGGATGAGTCGATACGAAGGAGCATGCGTCGATACATGCAGTGTTGTAGACTCAGTATGAGTCGATACAAAGGGATTACGCGTCAACTCATGCAGGATGTTAGCCCAGTACGCGTCGACTCAAGACATTATGCGTTGAGTCGTGTAGTCCGATTTTTGGTTGATTCGTTTCAAAGGCTGTAACTTGAGTTTCCAGACTCCGTTTGAGGTGTCGTTCAAAGAAATGGATAGCTAACGCGATGAACTTCATTCTTAAGGATTAAAATGAAGGATAAGAAGAATAATCCTAGTAACCCAATTTAGGACTAGAGTTAGCTTCCCGCGTTAATCGCTATGATAATTTTGTGAAGTATGATGAGGATAAGACGGTTATAGATTATTGTTTGGTTCATAACAGTAAGATTAATATGATGATGATGATGATGTAGTATTACAGAATAATAATATATAGAGGTTTTGTAAATAGAGATGAGCCTTAGATGATTAATTAATTATAGGCATTATCATGTTGTAGATCGATGGCCAATGTTGAGGGATTATCGATCTGTCGTTGTACTATTGTTGTGGCTGAGTTGATGTAGAATTATGTTGATGAATTATATTGATGAATTATGCGATGAATGATGATTGATGAACGATGTTGAGATGCCTCTAATAATTGTCAGCTATTAAGATGTAGGCTTCTGGCCAACGATGATGTGTGTTGAGATGTTGTTAATTATGGTTGTTGTTATTACATTCATGATTGTGTCGCATACATTTCATTTCAAGATCGCGATGATGCTCGTTAAGATGGCCTGTATTGGCAAATATTAAGATGAAGGTTTATGCCTTGTTGATGCCTCTATTTATTGGCAATTATTTGAGATGGGAGTTCTGCTCTAATGGTACCACATGCATTTGCATAGTATTGAGTCGTATTATATGATTGCATAAAGAAGTTGTGTATTGATGTGGTAAATGTGTATATTGTTTGTGTTGTACCCCAAAATTTTCCCTCCCATATTTCTCAAGGTATTGCAAAAATAATCTCCAAGTGGTTCAAGATTGCTCAAGAGTTGGACAGTCAAATCATCTCCTAAGGCAGTCAATCTCAAATTAGGGTTTTGTGTTGCATCAAGGTCCTTACATCCAAATGACTTAAAGTGCTCCCAAATGTCCTAATATGTTCTCAAGTTCATCCATGTCAAATTTAAAGCCTTGCAGAGGAAGTTTGGTCAGTCAATTGCTCAAGAGGTCCAAAAATCGATTGTGCTAGGGCAAAATTCAACTGTGACCTACAAATAGTCAAACCTCAAGATTTTTTGTCAAAGTTCTCATTTTGAAGGTTAATTCATCATTTTATCAAGGTTTGATCATGATTCATCAAGGATTTCTCAAAATTCATCAAGATTCAAAAGTTGCTAAATTAGGGTTTTGTAGGAAAAGTCAACTCAAATTTGACCAAGCATAACTTTCTCATACTTTATTATAAATGGCCCATCCAAAGCTCATTTTGAATAGGATTCAATTTCCTACAATCCATCTTCACACCCCAAGATCAATAAATGCACTCACAAAAAGTTACAAATTTGGACATTATAGGTCATTTTTGAAAGTCAACAAAAACACCTTTTTTTCCAAAGCTTATAACTTGAGCATGGAATATAAAAATGAGATGATACCAAAAGGGTTGGTTATAGCACATCTCAAGGTTTCTAAAAAGTCCAAAAACACCTCCAAAAGTTCAAAATTGAATAAGTTATGCATTGTTGAAGTTGGGCATTTTTCCAAAATTGCCAAAATTCGACTATCCCTAAAACTTCAAATTTTGCCAAATGGGCCCACTTTTTTCCACTTGATTTGATCTTGTCACACCACACACGTGTCCTATCTTCAGTTTTATGTCCATTCATTAATTTTTCTATTTTATTTGATTTTTATTGGTTTAATTCATTTTAAATCAATTTAAATCCAAATAGAATCCAAATCTTAATCAATTGGCATCTTTTTGATCATTACAGGTCTTAAATATCATCAAGTACGAGATCAAATCCGGATCAAGCCATGTTCTGAACAAAATATTGGTTTTTGACATTTTTGGAAGCTTTGTTAATGGTGAATCATATCAAATCTTGAATCATCAATTCACATGGATTCAAGGCCCAAAATTAAACCTAATTGCTTCTATTATACTCACACAAGGCAGAGGCACACAAAACACGACCAAGAGGCTGCACAAACTGCAATACCAAAACTTGAAAAAAGCTTGAAAAGTTGGAAATTCAAATCTTGCTTAGAGTCCAATTCAAGGCAAAATCTCAACATAGACCTCTTGCTGGAGATCCACTGAAGCTAAAGAAACCATTCACAAGCCCTGAAACATCCCCAATCGCGTTGTAAGTCCCCTTGAACATACCCCTGTACACGAAACTGCAACCTCTCATTCTTGCATTTTTTGACAAATTATTGGCATGGTTATGATCCTTGTGTGATTTCTAAGCTTTTTGCAATATTCGATTTCGTTTTCATGGCCTGTAACGTAACACCCGAACCTAGGGTTTTTGTTTGTCATTTTTAGGCGTTTGCTTTACAGGAAAAATTAGGGCAAACCACGGACATGGTTGTGTTCAGGGAGGAGAGGCGAGCATGGTGATGGTCTTCGTTTGTATTTATATGGCTTACAGTCCATTTTAGGATGAACCCACGGATCTTGCTGCGGATAAAAATCCACAGGTAAGAAAACCAGTGTTTCAACGAAGAAGACGAAGGCGTGTCTTCTTCCTATTAGCCAATTCAAATTACGCGCCTTATTTTTATTAATTCTGGCATATTTATTTGTTTTACCATATATTGCTTAATGCTTATTCTAATAACAATTAAGTGGCAGTGGTGTAGTGGCAAAGGCGCTAGTGGAAAGTCCAATGGGACCTGGGTTCGAATCCCAGGTCCCCCAATATTTGTTGAATTTTGTTTACAGGTGATTCCATGTAGCATCAAAAGCGTGGTATATCATGTATCTCCATCCAGATGGTTGCCAGATGGCTACAGGTCAAATCCAATGGCCAAGATTGAATATCCATCACGGTCTCTAGTCAGCAGGCACACGTGGAATGACAAAAGTCAGCCAGGCTTATTTGTGTTTAGGCCTTGAAAATGCTATTCTCACCTTCAAATCAGGCCCACACCCCTTTGGTTATTTCTTTCTATATCTTTTATTTATTTTATTTATTTGTTTTTATATTATTATCTTTATTATTTAAACTAACTAATTAATTTATTTTCCTCATAAAAAATCAAAATCACAAAAATATATTTTATTTTATTAAATTAATGCATCACTTTTATTTTTGTAAATAAATAATAATTTAATTGAATTAGTTTTAATTAGGTATAATTTTAATATTTTTTGTAATATTTAAAATTAATGTAGAAATTAGGTTTCTACTAACTTTTAATCAATTTATTTTATTTCTTTAAACACTCAAAAAATCCAAAAATACTTTTTAATTAATTAATTTATTTATTTAATTGTTAGCTTAGGTTTAATTCCATTTAATTCCAAAATAAACCAAAAAACATGTTTTCTTTCAAAAAAAAGGGTCAAAACCCTAAAAAATGCGCCATTTTAATTTCTCGCACGCGATCCATATTTCCATATTATTGTAATTGCTTCCGGTATGTAATAGCTTTTAATTAGGACTTTAATTATTTATCGCTTTATTTTACTTTCCGCAATTAAAATTAAAGGGTTTGTTTTTGGCGATGTAAATACCCGACGCCTTGTAATAGTTTAGGTTTAATTTCCGCAATTTAAATTCCGCAACTATTAACTGTTAGATGTTTGATAATAGGGAATGCATGACAAGATCAAATCTTAAACCTAAAATCAACGTAGCTCACCCATGACATGTACAGATAAAATTAACCGAAATAACACACTCGCACATGCGCACTCTTAGGGTACACCTCACTTGGTTGTCTTCGAACGTGGTCATTGAGTATAGGAAATTTTAGAGGTCGCCCTCTTGTCCCAAGATCATAGTTGCCTCGAAACGGTTGCCTCGGATAAAATGATCTAAGACATTAGGGTTACCGCTAAGGCATCCTAACATTACTTTAGTGACCACACGTCCCTTAATCGAATTGACCCTTAAAACTCCAACGATGGTGCTACCTACTCATCCATAGTGGGATAGTATTGTCTAAAGAACATTTGTACAGATTGATTCCTTTTTCGAGTAGGTAGATGGTTCTTAAGTATTTGCTCTCTCTCAAAACAAGATAAAACTTTTCGCACTTACACCTTTCAAACAAAAACTCTTTTCAACCCACAAACACAAAGAAAAGCAAATTTTGAAAACACTTTGAGCAAGTACCTAAGAGCCCGTGTATAACCACGGATAGAAAGGGTGCTAATACCTTCCCTTTCTATAATCTACCTCCCGGACCCGAGAAACATCTCGAAAAAGGAATTTTTCTGTGCTTTTTTCCTTTCCTTGTTGGATAAAATAAAAGACGGTGGCGACTCTTGCTTACCGCGACATTTTGCGAAAACAAACGCAGCATTCCAAAAAACAGTCAGTTCTCTTCCCACCGTATCACAGAACTGGCGACTCTGTTGGGGACATTTAATAAGTGAGGTGTACCTTAGGATTAGATCATTGTGTTTTCAATTATATGCTTTGTATGATTTATCTTTGTGAGCTTGTATTGGAGTTTCTATAGATCCTAACCCGGATCTGGGGGATACCCTTTAGGTAAGTAGCAATAAACTGTGAGGGAACTGTCCGGCGTAGACCAACACGGTTGAAGCAGTAGCTACGTTGGTGTGGCACTTTAGTCTGTACCGATATCCCTTGTGTTGGAACCAGGAGAATATGGGTCTTCTAAGGGGTCATTAAGCACCAACTGAACTTAGAACCTTAAATTGACCAACTTGGCCATAGAACAGTAGCAGTATGCTACACTCATTGAGACTAAACTCTCGCGATGATTCTGGCTGCAAGAAAAGGTTGCTAAACTGGAATTATGACTGATTGAGGGTAGTAAGTGATATTGAGATCCTCTAGAACCCGGTTACTATTTTTAGGACAGGTTTAAACCAATTGAACTCAAAGAGGGTAGTACCTAAGCTCCTTGCCAGCCTGAAATCTAAGGGCTCTCTGTGTGACTTGTGTGCCTTTACCATGTTTGCTTTTTATGGATACTTGTGGTGTGCCTTACTATCATGACATCATGACATCATAACATTGCATACATCTTGCATTGGACTAACCTATTTCAAAGACAGGAGGGATTCATCTTTGCTCTGTTTTGTAGGTCATCATGATGCCCATGCGTAAGAATACCATCCGGATCAACTTTGTCCAGGTTCCTACCTTGCTTAAAGAGTTGGTTGCCAAGATGCCTGACACTACTTCCTTCATCAGGAGGCATGGTTACCTGCTCAGCTTGGTCACCTCCAAATTGGACGAGAAGATGATGAGTGTTCTGGTCCAATTCTATGATCCGTTGTACCACTGCTTTACTTTTCAGGACTATCAGCTGGTCCCCACTTTAGAAGAGTTCTCTGAGTTGCTTGGTATCCCTATCTGGGAGCAGACCCCGTTTACTGGTTGGGAGAAGACCCTTAGGCCCGAAGAGATTGATGCAGCCCTTCATTTGACCAAAGAGGAGGTAATGGCTAATTGGGAGACTAGAAGTGGAGCAAAGGGCTTTCTGACTAAGTTCTTGGTTGGTAAGGCTAACTATTTCTGGGATAGTTTAGACTTCAAGGCATTCGAGGATATTCTGGCTCTTCTGATATATGGCTTGGTATTGTTTCCGAACTCTGACTCCTTTGTTGATGTGAATGCGGTGAAAATATTCATCTCTCAGAACCCTGTACCCACTCTCTTGGGTGACATTCTTCATCAGCTTTATGCCCGTACTGTCCGAAAGCGGGGAACCTTGATGTGTTGTGCTCCATTATTGTCGAGGTGGTTTATTTCGCACCTTCCCAAATCAGTGCTGAAGAACAAAGAAGGCATGGGCTGGGCCTATAGGGTTATGTCTTTATCTCATAATGACATTATCTGGACTCTCAAAGGTATGGAAGAGGTGGCCATGATTGATCGCTGTGGGGAATACCCCAATGTTCCACTGATAGGAACCTGTGGAGGAATTTCTTACAATCCATGCTTAGCCTTACGTCAGTTTGGGCATGCCAGAAGAGAAGGACCTTGTGAGCTGCTAATGCCTAGTATCATCTTTGATTTTCAAGTGGATATCAACGAGCAACGTCGCAGGTTCATAAGGGCTTGGGATAGAGTTCACCAATCTGATCCACACGAGTTGGGTCCAAAGACTTCTCTCCCGATGGAGCCATATCTCATATGGGTCCGTATCCGTGCCCAAAAGTTGGGTATTCCTTATGAAGCCATTCAACCTATCATTGTTGAAGTTGCTAATGAAGAAGGGGTTCCTCCAACTATCCTCCATCCTCATATGCCCACTGACATTGGGGCACTAAAAAGGTCTTGGATGCAGCTGAGAGAGGAACGGGATTCTTATCGAGAAAAGTTCAACGAGCAAGAGAAAAAGATCCAGAGGTTGACTAGGTAGTTGGAGAACGAGTGGATTCTCAACGACTATGTCCGCACCGACAAGAAGAGACCATGGGAGCATTGATGGGCCTTTGATGATTTCCTTTTTAGTTTTATTTACTTTTCAGTATTTCCTTTCATGTAACGCCTTAAGGGCATCAGTTGAACAATTTGAATTCTAAAGTTTATCTAATAAAGTGTGTTTCCTTTCTAGTTTACAAATTTGAATCTCTCGATTGTCTTTGAAATCATGTCATACGCATTGCCTCCCATGCACTTCATAATAGGTACCCATTATAGGTCTCTTATCTTCTTCGCTGTTTATTTCAGCAATCATCATGTCTGTTGAACCTTCAACTGAGCAAGCCATCAAGGCCCTACAGGCCCAGAATGCCCAATTTCAAGAGTTGTTCATGAATCTTGCTAAGGGTCAGCAAGATCTGAAGACCTTGATTCTGAAAGAGAAGAAGAAGAAGAAGAGGACAATCTTGTTAAACACTGGTCACAGGTTTGGGAATAGGCTACAAAATGAAGTTGATCTGACCACCTCATCTGGAGGGAAAGATAGTCAGGAAGAAAGGAGGGCTCCTAGCCCTGTGGTCTCCGATAACGAGACGGACTTCGACGAAGAGCAGTATCCTCCGGCCGAGGACAGATACAAGCAATTGGAAGACCGGTTGAGTGCTATGGAAGTTTAGAAAGTGCCTGGTCTGGACTTTGCTGATCTAGGTCTATCATCTGGGGTAGTGATTCCCCACAAGTTCAAGGCACCAGCCTTTGCCAAGTATGAGGGAGTTTCTTGTCCGAAGCTGCATCTCCGGTCATATGTAAGGAAGATTCAGCCGTACACTGCTGATAAAAACCTATGGATCCATTTCTTTCAAGACAGTCTCTCAGGGACTCAGCTTGAGTGGTTTTATCAGTTAGACGGAGCCAGTGTCCGCAGCTGGGAGGATTTGGCTACTGCTTTCTACAGGCAGTACCAGTACAACTCCGACCTCGCTCCCACGCGTACCCAACTCCAGGGTATGTCAATGGGAACGGGTGAAGGTTTCAAAGATTATGCTCAGAAGTGGAGAGACCTCGCCGGAAGAGTACAACCACCATTGGCTGATCGGGAGCTTGTGGATATGTTTTTGGGGACCTTGTCTGGTCCATTTTTCAACCATATAATTGGAAGCTCTTCATCTGGGTTTACAGAGCTTATTTTGACCGGTGAGAGGATTGAAGATGGTATTAAGGCTGGGAAGATACAAAAGGGTGCTTCGTCAAGCACCGAGAAGAAGCCATTTAAGAAAGAGTCTAGTGCTGTCTACAGTTCAAGAAACCAGAATAGACCTGAACACCACCAAGCTGTTAACGCGGTTGTTATTTCAAAACCTGTTGGTGCTCCTCAGCATAACAATTAACAGAAGGATGAGAGACCTCGAAGGCAATTGACCCGTCTCAATATGACCTTATCTCAGATTCTGCCACAGTTGCTGAAGACCAATCTGGTGATTCTAAAGGAAGCCCCGAAGAATCCAAATACAACATCACCGAAGTATAACCCTAATGCCCGTTGTGCTTATCATTCTGACAGCCCGGGGCATAGTACAGATGATTGTTGGGTTTTGAAGAACAAGGTACAGGACTTGATTGATGCTAGGGAGATTGAGTTCAGAGCACCAGAGAATCCTAAACAAGATACAGGGGTGAATGCTATCAGAGATAATGATGATGAAGAGTTTGATATCGACCATTAGATCTACCCGACTGCCAACGGTGGATTAAGCAACTGGACAGCGAAGGATTCTATGCCCGTCTCTGTGATCACTCAGTAATGAAACCTTTTGTTTAGAATTTGTAACAAACAATGTTTTAAACTTTATGGCTCGGTGTCTTACCCGGGGCACTGTGGCTTCATTTGTGAGGGCTTTTGTGTGTCATCTACATATATCATTAATAAAAGCATTGGACGTTTCTTGCATTTCAAATTTTGCGCTCCTTGTTTTTCTTTATTATATATTGCAAAACAGTTATTTTACACACACTCACATATACAGGTCTACATCCACTCTGGATCTCACTGGTAACGACTCTTCTACTGCCAGTTATGACTTCGAAAATCCGATCAACTTAGCCGAAGACGAAGGTGAAGATGATTGCGAAGTGCCTGGTGAACTTGCTTAGACTACTGCTTCAAGAAGAGAGGGCCATACTACCTCCAAGCCATCAATTCTGATGCCTCCAATTACAGGAAGACCGTTGATCTTATGCTTAAAAGTGTTGGATAATACAAAGAGGTGTGTCGGGGCAGCATGACGAGTCTGGCCGAAAAGAGCATGCTATTTATTACCTTAGCAAAAAGTTTACCGACTGTGAGACCCAATACTCACTGCTCGAGAGAACTTGCTACGCTTTGGCATGGGCTGCTCGCCGGCTGAGACAGTATATGCTGACTCATACTACCTTTTTGATACCAAAAGATGTGAATATCCTGACAGTTCTTTGGCCTTTTGCAATATGGGGCATTGATATGATCGGCGAGATCAGACCTACGGCATCCAACGGGCATCGTTTCATCTTGGTAGAAATTGATTACTTTACGAAGTGGGTTGAAGCAGCTTCCTTTGCTACTGTAACCAAGAACATCGTGGCACGATTCATTCGGCACAATCTGATCTGTCAATACGGTGTACCAGAGAGGATCATTACGGACAATGGTACTAATCTCAACAACAAGATGATCATTGAGCTCTGCGAGCAGTTCAAGATTCAGCATCACAACTCTTCTCCCTACCGGCCGAAGATGAATGGGGCTGTCGAAGCGGCTAATAAGAACATTAAGAAGATTGTGCAGAAGATGACAGTGACATACAAAGATTGGCACGAGATGTTACCGTTTGCTCTTCATGGGTACCGTACCTCAGCACGGACGTCAACAGGGGCAACACCCTATTCCTTAGTATATGGCATGGAGGCAGTCTTGCCCATTGAAGTTCAGATACCCTCTCTTCGGATAATGAAGGATGCAGGTTTGAGTGAAGATGACTGGATTCAGGCCCGGCTTGATCAACTGAACCTAATCAACGAAAAGAGACTTACTGCTATTTGTCATGGTCAGACGTATCAAAAACGAATGATCAAGGCATTTATCAAGAAAGTTAGACGACAAGAGTATCAAGTTGGGGATCTGGTAATCAAGTGCATTATCCTACCTCAAGGTGATCCCAGGGGCAAATGGACCCCTACTTACGAAGGGCCATTTGTGGTTAAGAATATTTTCTTAGGAGGAGCTATGATTCTAACCACCATGGATGGTGACGACCTTCCTCACCCCGTCAATACAGACATAGTGAAAAGATACTACGCATAATCAAAGACCCGCTAGGTTGACTGGCCTAGGCAAAAATAAGGGCTTCCCGGCTAACCAAAAGGGTTCGGGCAAAAATAAGGGATGAAAATGGAGAAAAAAAAATGTACACCCGGCAAGTCGAAAACCTGAAAAGGCGGCTTGGGCAAAAATGGGTATCCCGGTGGACTGAAAACCCGAAAGGGGGGTCCAGGCAAAAGTTAGGGATCAAAGCGTAACACTATGTCTCATTGGATCACCATTGCATCCAGACTTCGGTACCGACTATCAAGCTCGGACGACACTAATCAATCTGATTCATCTTCAACCAAGCAGCAAAGTGATGAGATGCTCGAAGACATAAAGGCAATAGCAGAGTTGGAACCTAGTGGGATTATTCACATAGCTGTTTTGTTTTGTTTTCACGGAAATTGTGTAAATTCTATTTGCTCGGCGACGTTCTCTTACTAGGACGTCAGCCTCTTGTACAAAAACGCCTATTTACAGGCCAAATTTCAAATCAATACAAATTCATTTTCAGACAAATTTCAAACTGTTTTTCCTTTATCTGTTTTGTTTTGCAAAGAAAGTCCAATGTTCATTTTTGATATATGCATTTGACATTAATAGCTGCTCACGAATATTTACATGCGAAACAAAAAAAACCGAATTACTGGTAATAGCAGAAACAGGGGGCAATAGAATTGTCCAAGCTGTGTAGTTGATTTGTCCACCAGGTATAAGGTAAATTCAGCTGAAGAATATGGCTAAGATATTTTCACTCCCCGCAGAGTAAGACAGTAATGATAGCTCTCTCAGCTGAGACTTGCAACCATGAACAAATTAGCAATACTCTCCCCAAGCAGAGTTCATCCATCATCAATGCTAAAAAGGCTTGGCATCCCCAGAAGGTCTTAATATTCCCCCAGCGGAGTATAAGAATATTCTCTAGCAAGTATAAGAGTATCCCCGGCAGTCTTAATATTCCGCAATGGAGTATAAGAATGTTCCCCGGCAGAATACAAGATACCCCCAGTGGAGTTAATATTTTCCCAACGCAATCTAAAAAGCTTCCCCAACGGAGTTGAAACATCATCCCCAGTAGACTCTGGAAGTTTATCCTCGGCGGAGTACAAAAATAAATCTCCCCAGCCGAGTTCAAAGGATCATTCCCAGCAAGTTTCAGAGGATTATCCCCACAAAAGGCTAACAGGGTTATCCCCAGCAAGTTACAACTGAAAGATCATCCTCAGCGAAGCTCTTTCTTTCCCCAAACAGGAATTCAATCCTCAATAGATTCAACATCACCAGCAACGTTAATCCATCCCCAGCGGAGTTTATCAGTGGAATCCCCAGCAGAGTTTATCGTTAAAATCCTCAGCAGAGTATCTCTTCCCCACAAAGTAATCTCCTCATCAGTTTATTCCCCAATGGAGTTCTCTTCTCCTACAGGTTTATTCTCACAATCACCTTCGTTCACCATCCCCAGCGGAAACGAAGAATTCAACTCCATTCTCCAACAGCTACCCGGGATTTATATTCCCCAGCTAAAGCATTACATTTCCATACATCATGATACATGCATATACGCATCATACAAATACAATTTCATTTATGTTGAGAACATCATTGCTTGATCCCCATCATACATTGCATATGACTGACCTTTACCTTTCAGGAAAGATGCAGCTCAGTTCTCAGCTATGTCAAAGGAGACAAATCCAGTCAAAGGAGACAAATCCAGTCAAAGGAGACAAATCCAGTCAAAGGAGACAAATCCAGTCAAAGGAGACAAATTCAGTCAAAGGAGACAAATTCAGTCAAAGGAGACAAATCAAGTCAAAAGAGACAAAATCAGTTAAATCGATTCCTAAAGATTTTTCTGAGGCCACCCGTCAATGGAGACAAAATCAGTCAAATCGATTCCTAAAGATTTTTCTGAGGCCACCCATCAATGGAGACAAAATCAGTTAAATCATTCTTAAAGATTTTTCTGAGGCCACCCGTCAATGGAGACAAAATCAGTTAAATCGATTCCTAAAGATTTTTCAGAGGCCACCCATCAATGGAGACAAAACCAGTTAAATCGATTCCTAAAGATTTTTCTGAGGCCACCCGTCAATGGAGACAAAATCAGTTAAATCGATTCCTAAAGATTTTTCTGAGGCCAACCCCGTCAAAGGAGACAACCAGTCAAAAGAGAGAACCCGTAAAAGGAGACAACCCGTCAAAAGAGACAACCCGTCAAAGAAGACAAAACCGCCTACCAACAATCTCCAAATGGCATCTGTAAGCCCATTCCCGACATCACAATGCTGATACCAGTTCATGCGAGTGCAAATTTCTGGGCACTCTAGTGTTCAATCATCTTCCACCTTCGGATCACGAAAGGCCTGAAAGCCAATCTATATCCTCAGGTTTAAGAAGATTTAACAGGGGCAACTGTTGTACCCCAAAATTTATCCTCCCATATTTCTCAAGGTATTGCAAAAATAATCTCCAAGTGGTTCAAGATTGCTCAAGAGTTGGACAATCAAATCATCTCCTAAGGCAGTCAATCTCAAATTAGGGTTTTGTGTTGCATCAAGGTCCTTACATCCAAATGACCTCAAGTTCTCCCCAATTTCCTAATATGTTCTCAAGTTCATACATGTCAAATTTCAAGCCTTGCAGAGGAAGTTTGGTCAGTCAATTGCTCAAGAGGTCCAAAAAGCGACCGTGATAGGGCAAAAGTCAACTGTGACCTACAAATAGTCAAACCTCAATATTTTTTGTCAACATTCTCATTTTTAAGGTTAATGACTCATTTTATCAAGGGTTGATCATGATTCATCAAGGATTGCTCAAAATTCATCAAGATTCAAAAGTTGCTAAATTAGGGTTTTGTAGGAAAAGTCAACTCAACTTTGACCAAGCATAACTTTCTCATACTTTATGAGAAATGACCCATCCAAATCTCATTTTGAAGATGATTCAATTTCCTACAATCCATCTTCACACCCCAAGATCAATAAATGCACTCACAAAAAGTTACAAATTTGGACATTATAGGTCATTTTTGAAAGCCAACAAAAACACCTTTTTTTCCAAAGCTTATAACTTGAGCATGGAATATCAAAATGATATGAGACCAAAAGGGTTGGTTAGAGGACATCTCAAGGTTTCTAAAAAGTCCAAAAACACCTCCAAAGGTTCAAAATTGAAGATGTTATGCATTGTTGAAGTTGGACATTTTTCCAAAATTGCCAAAAGTCAACTATCCCTAAAACTTCAAATTTTGCCAAATGGGCCCACTTTTTTCCACTTGATTTGATCTTGTCACACCACACACGTGCCCTATCTTCAGTTTTATGTCCATTCATTAATTTTTCTATTTTATTTGATTTTTATTGGTTTAATTCATTTTAAATCAATTTAAATCCAAATAAAATCCAAATCTTAATCAATTTGTATCTTTTTTATCATTACAGGTCTTAAATATCATCAAGTACAAGATAAAATCAGGATCAAGCCATGTTGTGAACAAAATATTGGTTTTTGACATTTTTGGAAGCTTTGTTAATGGTGAATCATATCAAATCTTGAATCATCAATTCACATGGATTCAAGGACCAAAATTAAACCTAATTGCTTCTATTATACTCACACAAGGCAGAGGCACACAAAACATGACCAAGAGGATGCACAAACTGCAATACTAAAACTTGAAAAAAGCTTGAAAAGTTGGAAATCGAAATCTTGCTTAGAGTCCAATTAAAGGCAAAATCTCAACATAGACCTCTTGCTGGAGATCCACTGAAGCTAAAGCAACCATTCACAAGCCCTGAAACATCCCCAATCGCGTTGTAAGTCCCCTTGAACATACCCCTGTACACGAAACTGCAACCTCTCATTCTTGCATTTTTTTGACAAATTATCGGCATGGTTATGATCCTTGTGTGATTTCTAAGCTTTTTGCAATATTCGATTTCATTTTCATGGCATGTAACGTAACACCCGAACCTAGGTTTTTCGTTTCTCGTTTTTAGGCGTTTGCTTTACAGGAAAAATTAGGGCAAACCATGGACATGGTTGTGTTCAGGGAGGAGAGGCGAGCATGGTGATGGTCTTCGTTTGCATTTATATGGCTTACAGTCCATTTTAGGATGAACCCACGGATCTTGCTGCGGATAAAAATCCGCAGGTAAGAAAACCAGTGTTTCAACGAAGAAGACGAAGGCGTGTCTTCTTCCTATTGGCCAATTCAAATTACGCGCCTTATTTTTATTAATTCTGGCATATTTATTTGTTTTTGTTAGAACATAGTTTGATTCTATAACCCTCAGTTAGAGTTTTGATGATAACAAAATACAAGATTAAATAAATTGTAAGATTTATAATACATATATGCTACTTAAAATTATGTTGTGTATTTACAGAAACTCTGATGGAATCAGCATCAGAATATCAGTATCAATATCAGCATCATATGATATGTCTGCATCAGAAGATCAAACATGTGCTACGTTGAAGCCTGATGAACAGAATTTGTGCATAACATACTCTGACTCTGATCAAGATCCTAACCATGTCATCAGCACTCAGAAGCGTCAGAATAAGCTAAAGCCAAGAACACTCTGATTAGCATTAGCAGAACACTCTGAAGTGTCAATGTTACTATGCATTCAAGACAGATTAATTACCAACGGCTTTATTCCAAGACAAAGATCTTCTCAAAAAGGAAAGAACGTTATGAGCATTGAAATGGATTTATAGACAGCGACGTATCTATTCCTAGGCTACTTAAACAAGTCAGTGAGAAAAGAATTGGCTAATTCTTTCATACGCACATACACATAAGCTAATCATCTTCACGTTCTCACTCATCCAATTTGCTAAAGCTCTCAACCGCTTACTCTATAGCTCTAGCAATCTAGTTTCATCCTAAGCTTAATATTGTGTATTATCACAGTAGTGATATATAGTTTTGTAAGAAAACATCAAACACACATTTGTTCATTTATCTGTAAAAGAATTTCCTTGAGATAAACCGGTTTGTGGTTAGACTCAAGAAGGCTTTAACAGTTGTTAACGCAGTTGTGTATTCAGTTGAATATAGTGGATTAAGACCTCGTTGGAGAGAGGCGAAATCACCTTGACGGGTGGACTGGAGTAGTTTGAGATCAAACGAACCAGGATAAAAATAATGTGTTGTCTGCATTTTGATTTCAAGTTTTACAATTCAACCCCCCTTCTTGTGTTTTTCACATCTTCAATTGGCATCAGAGCGTCTGGTTCTGAGCTTATAACACTTAACTATGTCAGTACAAGATCCGACATTAGAAAAACACAATGGCAGGACCACATCAAAACATCATCAATGATAACAATGAAGAAAGAGACAGATTCAGTGGCAAACCTCCAGTCTTTGATGGAGAGAACTTTGATTACTGGAAAGACAGAATTGAAAGCTTCTTTCTGGCCCACGATGCTGATCTGTGGGATATGGTGACTGATGGATACACGTACCCAGTGAATGCAAGTGGTCAGAAGATTGACAGGAAAGCAATGTCTGATCAACAAAAGCGTGATTTCAGAAATCATCACAAGGCCAGAACAATTCTTCTCAGCGCCATCTCTTACTCTGAATATGAAAAGATATCAAACAGAGACACTGCAAAGAATATGTTTGACTCTCTGAGAATGACGCATGAAGGCAACATTCAAGTTAAAGAAACTAAAGCTCTTGCGCTCATTCAGAAGTATGAGGCATTCAAGATGTAAGAAAGTGAATCAATTGAAACGATGTTCTCAACATTTCAAATTCTGGTTGCTGGTCTCAAAGTTCTGGACAAAGGGTATTCTACTGCTGATCATGTTAATAAGATCATCAGAAGCTTGCCAAAACAGTGGAGGCCAATGGTCACAGCACTGAAGCTAGCTAAGGATCTCAACAAAATCTCTCTGGAGGAACTTGTCAGCTCCCTCAGAAGTCACGAGATAGAGCTTGAAGCTAATGAACCTCAAAAGCAAGGTAAGCCATTAGCTTTAAAATCTAAAAGAAAATCTGACTCCAAAGTTTTGCAGGCTGTAGAAGAAACCTCTGATGGGTCCTCATCAGAAGAAGATGAATTGTCTCTCCTCTCCAGAAGGGTGAACCAACTGTGGAAGCAGAGGCAAAGAAAGTTCAGGAATCCAAGAAGATCAGAGAATCAGAATGAATCCTCCTCCAGATACAGAAGGTCAGAATCCTCCTCTGGACACAGAAGATCTGAAGGCTCTTCAGGAAGCAGAAAGCCAAATAACAAAGACATTATCTGCTATGAATGTAACGAGCAAGGACACTACAAGAGTGATTGCCCAAAGCTTCAGAGGGCAAAGCCCAAAAATAAGTTTGGCAAGGAAAAGAAGAAAAGTCTCATGGCTACATGGGATGACTCTGACACATCTGAAGCTGACTCAGAATCAGATGATAAGAGAGCAAACATAGCTCTCATGGCAAACATAACAGAAGACAATGAAGCTTCTGAATCAGACTCTGAATCAGACACAGAAGAGGTATTTCCTGACTTTGCTATTAATTTTACTAAGGCTGAACTAGCTGAAAGCCTTAATGAAATTCTGGAAAGATATCAGCAGATCAGAGTCAAATTCAGAAACCTGAAAAGGAATCTTGCTTCTGACTCTGATAAAACTGAGAGTCTCAAATTGGAGAATTATGAGTTGAAAGATAAAGTTTCAAAATTAGAAAATCTATTGCAAAACTCTCAGAATGAAACAATTCCTGAAACTCCCAGCAGTGCTGATGAGATTATCAAGGAGTATGATCACATCTTTCAGAAGTTTCTAGCTAGAAATATAGATAGAAGCAAAATGGCTTCAATGATCTATGGAGTTAGCAGAAATGGTAGAAAAGGAATTGGATACCAAGGTAAGGTACCTACACCAAAGAATGCCATGGATTTAGTGATAAAACGCACTTCTCTTGATTCTCACTTTGTATATGGGCACACACGCGACATCAAATATACTAGTAGTAATTATTCTGTCAAACCAAAATTCAACCAGAGTTTTGGTAAAACTAACAAATCAGGACCCAAGAAAATATGGGTACCTAAGGATAAAATAATACATATTGCATATATCTTTAGTAGCAAAGCAGAAACACCAGTCATGGTACCTGGACTCTGGCTGCTCACGACACATGACGGGAAGAAGGCATATGTTCCAAAGCCTGGAACTTAAGCCTGGAGGCCACGTAAGCTTTGGAGGCAATCAGAGGGGAAAGATCATTGGCTCTGGAACAGTAGGTAACGGAAATATTCCCTCTATAAGTAATGTTTTGTTAGTAGATGGATTAATGCATAACCTGTTATTTATAAGTCAATTAAGTGATAACGGTTATGATATAATCTTTAATCAAAATTCATGCAAAGCTGTTAGTCAGAAAGATGGGACTATCCTATTTAATGGAAAGAGGAGAAACAACATTTATAAAATAAAACTTTCTGAACTGAAAAGTTAGAATGTAAAGTGTCTTCTGTCTGTCAACAACGAGCAATGGATCTGGCACAGAAGATTGGGGCATGTTAGTATGAGAAGAATATCTCAGATTAACAAACTCAATCTGGTCAGAGGACTTCCTAACCTGAAGTTCAATTCAGATGCTCTGTGTGAAGCATGTCATAAAGGCAAGTTTGCAAAACCAGCTTTCAAATCTAAAAACGTTGTTTCCACCTCTAAGCCATTAGAACTTTTGCACATTGACTTATTTAGACCAGTTAAAACTGCTTCAGTCAGTGGCAAGAAGTATGGGTTAGTAATCGTAGATGACTATAGCAGATGGACATGGGTAAAGTTCTTAAGACACAAGGACAAGTCACACTCTGTGTTTGTCACCTTCTGCAACCAAGTTCAGAATGAAAAGGATCTTAGAATCGTCAAAGTCAGAAGTGATCATGGTGGAGAGTTTGAAAACAAATATTTTGAATCATTTTTTAATGACAAAGGCATTCTGCATGATTTCTCTTGTCCTAGAACTCCCCAACAAAATGGAGTTGTAGAACGAAAGAACAGAACATTGCAAGAAATGGATAGAACCATGATCAACGAGACTAACGTTGCTAAGATCTTCTAGGCAGAGGCAATAAACACAACGTGCTACATTCAGAATAGAATCTCCATAAGACCTATTCTAGAAAAGACTCCATATGAATTGTGGAAGAACATAAAGCCCAACATTTCATATTTTCATCCATTTGGATGTACCTGTTTTATTTTGAATACTAAAAATTATTTGAACAAGTTTGACTCTAAAGCACAAAAGTGTATTATGTTAGGATACTCTGAACGCTCAAGAGGATACAAAGTATACAATACATAAACACAGATTGTGGAAGAACCAATCAGTGTTCGTTTTGATGATAAGCTTGACTCTCAAAAGTCAAAGCAGAATGAATTACTTGCAGGTATGGAAGCTGAATTCACAGGTACTGAAGACAAGTCATCAGAAGCTCTTAACAGAGACACTCCCTCAACATCAGAAAGAGGCACTGCAAGCAATCCAGCATCTTCTGTTAATCAACTTCTGAAAAGACCATCTAGAAGCAGCATGGATCACCCAGAAGAAACAATCTTAGGAAGAAAGGAAAAACCAATCAGAACAAGAGCCATCTTCAGAAACTCTGAAGAATCCCTCATGGGACTTGTCTCTCTGATTGAACCATCTTCAGTTGATGAAGCACTTCTGGACAATGACTGGATTCTAGCAATGCAAGAGGAGCTGAATCAATTCACAAGAAATGACATATGGGATCTAGTTCCTAAACCAAAAGGATTCAACGTCATTGGAACAAAATGGGTGTTCAGAAACAAACTGAATGAACAAGGTGAAGTCATCAGAAACAAGGCACGATTGGTAGCACAAGGTTATAGTCAGCAAGAGGGGATAGACTATACAGAAACCTTTGCTCCAGTCGCCAGGTTAGAATCTATCATACTTTTAATTTCATTTGCAGTTAATAAAGGCATCACTCTGTATCAGATGGATGTTAAGAGTGCATTCTTAAATGGCTATATAGAAGAAGAGGTATATGTGCACCAACCCCTTGGTTTTGAAAGTTCAAAAAATCTAGAATATGTTTTCAAACTAAAGAAGTCACTGTATGGTCTGAAACAAGCTCCCAGAGCTTGGTATGAAAGACTGAGTAACTTCCTGTTAGAAAAGGAATTCACCAGAGGGAAATTGGACACAACCTTATTCTGTAAGACAGTTAAGAATGACATCTTGGTATGTCAGATTTATGTTGATGATATCATTTTTGGATCTACTAAACCTTCTCTGGGAAGAAAGTTTGCTAAGTGTATGCAGGCAGAATTTGAGATGAGCCTAATGGGGGAACTGAAATTCTTTCTGGGCATTCAGATCAATCAAACCCCAGAAGGAACTTACATTCATCAGAGCAAATATGTCAGAGAACTTCTGAAGAAATTTGATCTCTCAGAATGTAAGCCATCAAAGATTCCAATGCATCCCACGTGCATTCTGGAAAAAGAAGAGGTAAGCAAAAAGGTAGAACATAAGGTCTATAGAGGTATGATTGGTTCTCTTCTTTATCTGACAGCTTCAAGGCCTGATATTTTATTCAGTGTATGCATTTGTGCAAGATTCCAATCAGATCCTAGAGAATCTCACTTAACAGCTGTTAAGCGAATTTTCAAGTATCTGAAAGGTACTACTAATCTGGGTTTATTTTATAGAAAATCTAGTGATTACAGCTTAGTAGGATACTGTGATGCTGACTTTGCTGGAGACAGAGTTGAACGTAAAAGCACTTCTGGAAGCTGCCAGTTTCTGGGAGAAAATCTGATCTCATGGTCCAGCAAAAGACAATCCACAATTGCTCTATCAACAGCAGAAGCTGAATACATAGCAGCAGCTGGATGCAGCACACAAATGCTCTAGATGAAAAGTCAACTTAAGGACTTCCAGATATTTGAGAGTAACATTCCCATCCTCTGTGATAACACTTCTGCTATTTGCTTAAGTAAAAATCCAATTTTGCATTCTAGGGCTAAGCATATAGAAATAAAACATCATTTTATTAGGGACTATATTCAGAAAGGGATTTAAAATTTAAAATTTATTAACACAGACCATCAATGGGCTGATATTTTCACAAAACCACTTTCTGAAGATAGGTTCAACTTCATTCTGAAACATCTCAGCATGAAGCTCTGTCCAGAATAAAATTGTTTTAATTTTATATATTAACCTTCAGAACTGTGTTTCTTTTCTGTGAACTTCTGATCAATCTTCTTTCAGAATCTTAGAAGTGCAGATTGTATCAGAATCTATCCATGAAGATATGAGCGCTTCAGTTCAAGGATAGAAGTGTTGTTCACTCAAGCAAACAAGTGTCATCCAGTCATCAGCTATTTTCTGAGGCTGAACACACGTTCACGTTTCTGAAAAGGCAAAGCGCTGATTGGATGCATTAAGACACATGTCATGGGTAACCGTTTAAGTATCTTTCTGAATCCCCTAAAATCAGCTATCATTTAATGCTAATAATCATTATTTATTTCTCTCTCTTAAACGTTTAGGTTTTCAAAAACTTTTTAGAAATCTATTTAAACACTTCACACCATTCACACGACTTCCTCCTTCTTCTTAGAATTTTTCTTGTGTTTTCCTTGTTTTCTTTACATGTTTGTCTGTAATATTTCTACTTGTTCTAAACTATCATTGCTTCTGTTTTAATACAAACGTTTTCTGCTCTGATCATTTTAACTCTGATTATTTGTGCTTTTTGATAACTGACAAAAGGGGGAGAAAGAATGATATTTTTCAATAACGGATTACTGAGACAAAAGTCTCAAACATTCTAACATTCTTATATATTTGAATTTCTTTGTTCTGAAAAGCTTACAGGTACAAGAATCTGATGAACTCTGATAAAGTAAAGTTTTGATGCTCAAAGAAAGTTCAATAAAGTTTTGATGCTCAAGGTCTCATGGAATTAAAGGGAAATAATCAACTCAGGGGGAGTTTTTCTCTTCATTACTCTAATACTTTTTATTCCTTATCTTCTTATCTCTGATACCTTCTATTCGTTAATTGATTATCTTTGATACCGTTTCCTCTCTATCCTTAAACTCTGATACCTTTCTCCATTTTATTTGAATTGAAAAAATCTGGTTTTTGTCATCATCAAAAAGGGGGAGATTGTTAGAACATAGTTTGATTCTACAACCCTCAGTTAGAGTTTTGATGATAACAAAATACAAGATTAAATAAATTGTAAGATTTATAATACATATATGCTACTTAAAATTATGTTGTGTATCTACAGAAACTCTGATGGAATCAGCATCAGAATATCAGTATCAACATCAGCATCAGATGATATGTCTGCATCAGAAGATCAAACATGTGCTACGCTGAAGCCTGATGAACAGAATCTGCGCATAACATACTCTGACTCTGATCAAGATCCTAACCATGTCATCAGCACTCAGAAGCGTCAGAATAAGCTAAAGCCAAGAACACTCTGATTAGCATTAGCAGAACACTCTGAAGTGTCAACGTTACTATGCATTCAAGATAGATTAATTACCAACGGCTTTATTCAAAGACAAAGATCTTCTCAAAAAGGAAAGAACATTATTAGCATTGAAATGGATTTATGGACAGCAACGTATCTATTCCTAGGCTACTTAAACAAGTCAGTGAGAAAAGAATTGGCTAATTCTTTCATACGCACATACGCATAAGCTAATCATCTTCACGTTCTCACTCATCCAATTTGCTAAAGCTCTCAACCGCTTACTCTATAGCTCTAGCAATCTAGTTTCATCCTAAGCTTAATATTGTGTATTATCACAGTAGTGATATATAGTTTTATAAGAAAACATCAAACACACATTTGTTCATTTATCTGTAAAAGAATTTCCTTGAGATAAATCGGTATGTGGTTAGACTCAAGAAGGCTTTAGCAGTTGTTAAAGTAGTTGAGTATTCAGTTGAATATAGTGGATTAAGACCTCGTTGGAGAGAGGCGAAATCACCTTGACGGATGGACTGGAGTAGTTTGAGATCAAACGAACCAGGATAAAAATAACATGTTGTCTGCATTGTGATTTCAAGTTTTACAATTCAACCCCCCTTCTTGTGTTTTTCACATCTTCAATTTTACCATATAATGCTTAATGCTTATTCTAATAATAATTAAGTGGAAGTGGTGTAGTGGCAAAGGCGCTAGTGGAAAGTCCAATATTTGTTGAATTTTGTTTACAGGTGATTCCATGCAGCATCAAAAGCGTGGCATATCATGTATCTCCATCCAGATGGTTGCCAGATGGCTTCAGGTCAAATCCAATGGCCAAGATTGAATATCCATCATGGTCTCTAGTCAGCAGGCACACGTGGAATGACAAAAGTCAGCCAGGCTTATTTGCGTTTGGGCCTTGAAAATGCTATTCTCACCTTCAAATCAGGCCCACACCCCTTTGGTTATTTCTTTCTATATCTTTTATTTATTTTATTTATTTGTTTTTATATTATTATCTTTATTATTTAAACTAACTAATTAATTTATTTTCGTCATAAAAAATCAAAATCACAAAAATATGTTTTATTTTATTAAATTAATGCATCACTTTTATTTTTGTAAATAAATAATAATTTAATTGACTTAGTTTTAATTAGGTATAATTTTAACATTTTTTGTAATATTTAAAATTAATGTAGAAATTAGGTTTCTACTAACTTTTAATCAATTTATTTTATTTCTTTAAACACTCAAAAAATCCAAAAATACTTTTTAATTAATTTATTTATTTATTTAATTGTTAGCTTAGGTTTAATTCCATTTAATTCCAAAATAAACCAAAAAACATGCTTTCTTTCAAAAAAAGGGTCTAAACCCTAAAAAATGCGTCGTTTTAATTTCTCGCACGCGATTCATATTTCCATATTATTGTAATTGCTTCCGGTATGTAATAGCTTTTAATTAGGACTTTAATTATTTATCGCTTTATTTTACTTTCCGCAATTTAAATTAAAGGGTTTGTTTTTGGCGATGTAAATACCCGACGCCTTGTAATAGTTTAGGTTTAATTTCCGCAATTTAAATTCCGCAACTATTAACTGTTAGATGTTTGATAATAGGGAATGCATGACAAGATCAAATCTTAAACCTAAAATCAACGTAGCTCACCCATGACATGTACAAATAAAATTAACCGAAATAACACACTCGCACATGCGCACTCTTTGGGTACACCTCACTTGGTTGCCTTCGAACGTGGTCATTGAGTATAGGAAGTTTTAGAGGTCGCCCTCTTGTCCCAAGATCATAGTTGCCTCGAAATGGTTGCCTCGGATAAAATTATCTAAGACATTAGGGTTACCGCTAAGGCATCCTGACATTGCTTTAGTGACCACACGTCCCTTAATTGAATTGACCCTTAAAACTCCAACGATGGTGCTACCTACTCATCCATAGTGGGATAGAATTGTCTAACGGACATTTGTACATATTGATTCCTTTTTCGAGTAGGTAGATGGTTCTTAAGTATTTGCTCTCTCTCAAAACAAAATAAAACTTTTTGCACTTACACCTTTCAAACAAAAACTCTTTTCAACCCACAAACACAAAGAAAAGCAAATTTTGAAAACACTTTGAGCGAGTACCTAAGAGCCCGTGGATAACCACGGATAGAAAGGGTGCTAATACCTTCCCTTTCTATAATCTACCTCCCAGACCCGAGAAACATCTCGAAAAAGGAATTTTTCTGTGCTTTTTTCCTTTCCTTGTTGGATAAAATAAAAGACGGTGGTGACTCTTGCTTACCGCGACATTTTGCGAAAACAAACGCAAAACGCAAACCAGCATTCCAAAAAACAGTCAGTTCTCTTCCCACCATATCATAGTTGGTATTCTGTTGCGATTATTATTGTTTATACGATGAGAAGTGGTGATGTTATGTGATCTAATTTAATATATTATTTATCATATGTTTTATTATATTGTTAGATATCTCACCCCTTCTGTTTAAATGTTACCCTTACATTGGTAACGTGCAGGTAATCCAGAGTGAAGGCGGTATACCTTCAGTAGTTCGAGTCGGTGTCATTGCTCTGATACGTAACACTCGGGGGATGAACGCTTATTGCTTTTAGTTATTGATTATTTTAGTTGTTGAACTTTAATTCGTTTGTTGCTAAGTATGCATTATTTTGAAGTTGTTGTAATTGTTGGACAAAGATGTTATTATGATTTCCGCTGCGTAGATGTTCAAGTTGTTGAATTAAGAGACTAAATTATTATGCTAATGGTTCATCTGAAGTTTTAAAGTGTTATGTATCCACGTTGAATGCAATGTGTTTTTAAAGTTGAATTTGTGGCATCCTGATTCAATTGCATGACTTTTATGACTCTGATTTGCATATATAATTACTGGGTAGAATTGGGGTATTACAAAGTTGGTATCAGAGCAAAAGATTGGTCCGTATGACCAAGTTGTTGAGTTATAGTTGTCTAACAATCGAGTATTGTTAATTTGAGTTATAACCGTTGTTTGTGTTGTAGTGATAAGTTGAGATGGCTGGAAGGAATGATGATGCACTTGCTGCTGCTTTAGAAGCAATGGTGCATGCGATGGAGAATCAGCCGAATGTTGACAGGAATGCTGGATCTCGTAGTTTGGAGACTTTCCAGAGAGAGAATCTGCCTACCTTCAAGGGAAAGTATGATCCTGACGGAGCATTGGATTGGTTGAAAGAGATTGATATAATCTTCCGTGTGATGGATTTCACTCCAGCGCAGAAGGTTCAATATGGTACTCATATGCTAGCAGTTGAGGCTGATGACTGGTGGCTAGAGACTTGTCAGAGATTGGAAGCTGCAGGTGAAAATGTCACTTGGGCTGTGTTCCGTAGGGAATTTTTGAGGAAGTACTTTCCTGAAGATGTTCGTGGTAAGAAGGAGATTGAATTCCTTGAGCTGAAGCAGGGGAATATATCGGTCTTATGTTGTCTTCTATGAATGGAGAAATGGTCATCGACACTCCATCCAAGGGGACAGTGACTACTTCTTTTGTGTGTTTAAAGTGTCCCTTGTCGATCTTCGACAGAGACTTTGCTGTTGATTTGGTTTGTTTACTGTTAAGAGGTTTGGATGTGATTTTGGGTATGAACTGGTTGGAGCATAACTATGTTCATATTAACTGTTATGACAAGTCTGTGAGGTTTTCTACTCCTGAAGAAGAGGAAGATAGTCTGTTGTCTGCTAGACAATTGAGGAAGTTGATGCAAGAAGAGGCACATGTGTTCTTGTTGATGGCGTCGCTATCTGTAGAGACTCAAGCTATAATTGAGGAATTGTGGGTGGTGTGTGAATTTCCTGAAGTTTTCCCCTATGAGATTCCTGATGTACCGCCGGAGAGGGAAGTTGAATTTGCAATTGATCTTGTACCTGGTACCAGACCTGTGTCTATGGCACCATACAGGATGTTTGCATCTGAATTTTCAGAGTTAAAGAAGCAATTGGAGGAGTTACTTGAAAAGAAGTTTGTAAGACCAAGTGTATCATCGTGGGGAGCTCCAGTGTTGTTAGTAAAGAAGAAAGATGGGAGTATGAGGCTTTGTGTTGATTATAGACAGCTGAATAAAGTGACAATTAAGAACAAGTATCTGCTTCCAAGAATAGATGACTTAATGGATCAATTGGTGGATGCTCGTGCACTTAGTAAGATTGATTTGAGGTCGGGTTACCATCAGATTAAAGTGATGGATGAAGATATCCAGAAGACGGCTTTCAGAACGTGTTATAGACATTATGAGTATTCGGTGATGCCTTTCGGTGTTACTAATGCTCCGGGAGTATTCATGGAGTATATGAATCGTATCTTTCATACTTATTTGGATAGGTTTATAGTGGTGTTCATTGATGACATTTTGATTCACTCTAAGTTAGAAGAAGAGCATGCAAAACACTTAAGAGTAGTATTACAAGTTTTGAAAGAGAAGAAGTTGTATGCAAAGTTGTCCAAGTGTGAGTTCTAGTTAAAGGAGGTTAGTTTTCTTGGTCATGTGATCTCAGGTAGTGGCATTATTGTAGATCCATCGAAGGTTGATGTTGTGTTGCAATGGGAAACTACGAAGTCAGCTACTGAGATTAGAAGCTTTTTGGGATTAGCTGGTTACTATAGAAGGTTTATCGAAGGTTTTCCTAAGTTGGCACTTTCGTTGACTAAGTTGACTTGTAAAGGTAGAGCTTTTCTATGGCATGTTCAGTGCAAAGAAAGTTTTACAAAATTGAAGAAGAGATTGACGTCGGCTCCGATTTTGACGTTACCTAATGCATGAGAGCCTTTTGTGGTATACTGTGATGCTTCTAAGATGGGTTTGGGAGGTGTGCTTATGAAGAGTGATAAGGTAGTTGCTTATACGTCAAGGCAGTTGAGGACTCATGAGAAGAACTATCCTACGCATGATTTAGAGCTTATTGCAGTTGTGTTTGTGTTGAAGATTTGGAGGCATTATCTTTATGGTTCTATATTTGAAGTGTTTAGTGACCATAAGAGCTTAAAGTATTTATTCAATTAGAAGGAGCTGAATATGAGGTAACGAAGATGGTTGGAATTGTTAAAGGATTATGATTTCAGTTTGAATTATCATCCAGGAAAAGTGAATATGGTAGTTGGTGCATTGAGTTGAAAGACTTTACATATGTCAGTAATGATGGTCAAAGAGTTGGAATTGATTGAACAGTTCAGAGATATGAGCTTAATTTGCAAGGTGATGACGTAGAGTGTTATGTTGGGTATGTTGAGAATTAATAATGAATTTCTAGACAGTATCAGAGAATCCCAGAAGCTGGATGTAAAACTGGTAGATTCGATGGTTGGAATCGATCAGTCTGAGAACAATGATTTTAAGCTAGATGTGCAAGGTGTGTTGAAATTTTGTAATCAGATTTGTATTCCTGGTGATGTCGAGATGAAGAAAGTGATACTTGAAGAGATTCATAGAAGTAAGTCGAGTATTCATCCAGTAGCTACAAAGATGTATCAAGATTTGAAAGGTTTATTTTGGTGGCTGGAATGAAGAGTGATGTGGCTCGGTTTGTGTATGCATGTTTGACTTGTCAGAAGTCGAAAGTTGAACATCAGAAGCCTGCAGGGTTGATGCAACCGTTAGAAGTTCCAGAATGGAAATGGGATAGCATTTTGATGAACTTTGTGACGGGGTTACCTAATACCTTAAGAGGACATGATTCAATTTAGGTGATTGTTGATAGGCTTACGAAGTCGACTCATTTTATTCCTATTAACATCAGTTTTCCAGTGTCGAATTTGGCTGAGATTTACACTAGTGTGATTGTGAAGCTGCATGGTGTTCCTTTGTGCATCGTGTCAGATAGATATCCAAGATTTACTTCTGATTTTTGGAAGAGTTTGCAAGAAGCGTTGGGTTCTAAGTTAAGGTTGAGTTCAGCGTATCATCCTCAGACAGATGGTCAGACTAAACGGTTTATTCAATCGTTGCAAGACTTGCTGAGGGAATGTGTTCTTGAGCAGAGAGGTTAGTGAGATACTTATCTTCCGTTGATAGAGTTCACTTATAATTACAGTTACCATTCTAGTATTGGGATGGCACCTTTTGAAGCATTGTATGGTCGAAGATGTAGAACTCCTTTATGTTGGCATGAATCTGGTGAAAGTGTAGTACTTGGACCTGAACTTGTCCGTGAGACTACTGAGAAGGTCAAGTTGATTCGGGGAAAGATGAAATCTTCCCAAAGTAGACAGAAGAGTTATCATGACAAGCGAAGGAAAGATTTAGAATTTCAAGCGGGTGACCATGTGTTTTTGAGAGTTACACATGTGACTGGTGTTGGGCGAGCATTGAAGTATAAGAAGCTTGAAGGGTGAGAAAACACTTAGAATAGGGGGGGGGGGGGTTGAATAAGTTTCTCTTTTTCTTTTTCTTAAAGGCTCAACAATAATGAAAGACACATTTATTTTTATCCTGGTTCGTTTGAACTCAAACTACTCCAGTCCACCCGCCAAGGTGATTTTGCCTTTCTCAACAACGACTTAATTCACTATAATCAAACTGATTACAATCACACAACAAAACTGTTATGACTAACAATACAATGCACAAGTAAACTTACAAGTGACTAACACCACTAAGAATCAAACTAGTCCTAGCCTTCTTGAGAAATCTGACCAAACTTGGTCTCTCAAGGAACAATTACAAGAATTAAATCTTTACAGATAGTGAAACAAATTGCTTCTTAGAAAGCTATATCACAAACTGTGATTTTTCACTAAGATTAGTTTTGCACAAAGTGTTTGTAAAATGATTTGTGAGCAGCAGAATATTTTCACGTAGTTCGCTAGTTGGCTTGCAATAAATGATCTTATATTTATAGCATGAAGAAAATGACCGTTGTTGCCTTCAAAAGTGGAGAGCATTTAATGTTTGCGTGTTTTCTTGTAGTATTGCATTTTCCAATGAACTAGCGTAGACACTTGAGTGCATGTAGCCTGCTTTGCATTAAATGAACAAACGACACTTTGTCAGAGCATGTTTCCTGAAACTTGAAAATACTTGTTAGCTTCTTTATTCTTTCAGAACTTGCTTCACGTCTTGCTTCAGAATATGATTTCCAATCTTCTAATCAGCGCTTGCTTGCAGAATACTTCTGAACTAGCTTCACGTCTTGCTTCAGAATATGCTTGCAAATCTTCTTATCAGCGCTTGCTTGCTAAGTACTTCTGAACATAGTTTACATGGAAACTTTCTAAGCTTTAGAAGATGCATTAAATAGTTTCTTATCAGAGTCAGCATCAGAACTTGCGCTAAAACAAATATTTCTTTCACCAAAGAACTTCTTCATTTATTTTCAACTCAGCACATCAAAATGATTTTCATCTAGGAAAATTCTTCTGTCAGAACATTATCTGAAACAAATAAATATGCTCATCAGAGTATCAATTATATAAAATATATTTTATTGTTATCATCAAAACTCTGAGATATGATCAGAACCAATCTTGTTCTAACAATCTCCCCCTTTTTGATGATGACAAAAATATTCAGATTTAGAAATAAAATTGAACAAGAGATAATAATCTCCCCCTGAAATAAATATTTCTATAAGAAAAACTTCCTGAGAATTTTCATCAGAGATTTGAGATTTTTCTTCTAGGATTTCTTCAACAAGTCTTTTGAAGATAATGTTCAGTTGAATTAAACTTCCAGAGTTTAGTGATACCTGCAAAATTCTTTTAAACATAGAAATAAATCTTTGTAATTTGTTAGTAATGTTTGAGACTTAGTCCCATAACTGTTAATCAGAGATTAGATCAAAATACTCATTTTCTCCCCCTTTTTGTCATAATCAAAAAGTATATAAAAATAATTGAAGAGCGTAAAGGGTTTTAATAAAAAAGAATTCAGAGGTACAAAACAAAACAAAAACAAGAATTAGAATGACACTAAGATTTTTTAGAAACAAGAGCCATAAGAAGATTCTTGATCTCAGATGCAGATTCTTGTTCTACTCATTAATTAAAAAGAATCTAATCATTACTAGAATTTAATGATATTGAAAATTGAGGGGAAAGCGTGAGATTTGAGCAAATCATAATAGTTACCTTGGAACGGCGTCAATAGCTTAGCACGCGTGACCTTTCAGAAACACACCACGTGTTCATCTCCTGAAGGTTGCATGGGACAACTGTTTGATATAATGAACTACTGAACTATACTTGTAATGAAACATTAGAACATTTCAGAACTTTATATATAGCTTCTGATGTAACTTCTCTTCTAACTTCTGAAGAGTTGTTAATCAGAACATTCATTTCAGAACATTCTGAAGGCAAACACAGAAGATAAATACAATTTTATTCAGGACATAATTCCATACAAATATTTTTCAAAATGAATTTAAATCTATCTTCTGAAAGGGGTTTGGTAAAAATATTAGCCCATTGATGGTCTGTTTTTACAAAGTTTAAATTTAAAATTCCTTTCTGAATGTAGTCCCTTATAAAATGATATTTAATTTCTATGTGTTTAGCTTTAGAATGTAAAATGGGATTTTTAGAAAGACAAATTGCAGAGGTATTGTCACAGAAGATAGGAATATTACTTTCATAAAGATTAAAATCTTCTAGCTGACTTTTCATCTAGATCATCTGAGAACCACATCTAGCAGCAGATATATACTCAGCTTCTATTGTTGAAAGTGCAATTGTTGCTTGCTTCTTGCTGTACCACGAGATAAGATTGTCACCCAGAAACTGGCAGCTTCCAGAGGTGCTCTTTCTTTCAATTCTATCTCCAGCAAAGTCAGCATCACAATAACCTACTAGTGTGAAATCTTTTGATCTTCTGTAACACAGACCCAGATTAGTAGTACCTTTCAGATACCTCAGAATTCTCTTAACAACGGTTAAGTGAGATTCTCTAGAATCTTATTGGAATCTAGCACATAAACATACGCTGAATAATATATCAGGTCTAGAAGCAGTCAGATAGAGAAGGGATCCAATCATACCTCTGTAGAGCTTCTGATCTACCTTTATACTTACCTCATCTTTTCCCAGAATGCATGTTGGATGCATTGGTGTCTTAGCATCTTTGCTTTCTGACATCTAAAATTTCTTCAGAAGTTCTTTAACATACTTCGTCTGATGTATGTAAGTACCTTCTGGAGTCTGGTTAATTTGTATTCCCAGAAAGAACTTCAATTCTCCCATCATGCTCATCTCAAATTCTGCCTGCATGGTCTCAGCAAATTCTTTTCCAAGGATATTAGAGGTTCCAAAAATAATATCATCAACATAAATTTGACAAATTAAAATGTCATTTTTACATGTCTTTCTGAATAAAGTTGTGTCCACTTTCCCTCTGGTAAAATACTTTTCTAAAAGAAAATTACTCAAACGTTCATACCAAGCTCTAGGAGCTTGTTTTAAACCGTATAAAGACTTTTTTAATTAAAAAAATGTTCGGGATACGTTGAGTCATTAAAGCCAGGAGGTTGATGGACATAAACTTTTTCTTCTATATAGCCATTTAAAAATGCACTTTTAACATCCATTTGATATAATGAAATATTATTTTGAACAGCAAAATAAATTAATAATCTAATAGATTCTAACCTGGCGACTGGGGCAAAGGTTTCATTATAATCAATTCCTTCTTGTTGACTATAACCCTGTGAAACCAGTCGTGCTTTGTTTCTGACCACCTCTCCTTGCTCATTTAGTTTGTTTCTGAAAACCCATTTAGTTCCTATAATGTTTAATCCTTTGGGTCTTGGAACTAGATCCCATACATCATTTCTAGAAAATTGATTGAGTTCATCTTGCATTGCTAGGATCCAATCATTGTCTTCTAGAGCTTCATCAATAGAGGTTGGCTCAATCAGAGATACCAATCCAAACAATAATTCTTCATTAATTCTGAGAGAGGATCTTGTTCTGAAGGGATCTTCTTTTCTTCCAATAATCGCGTCTTCTTTATGAGCTGAAGAGATTCTGGGAAACCTTTTCTGAGTGGGTTGTTCAGAGATTCTGAGATTATCCAGAGCATTATCAAGAGGAGGATCTTCTGAGTCTTCCTTTGCTTCTGACTTTTCAGAGTTTGAGAGATGATCTTCTGTACCTACAGAAATATCAATTTGCTTTGGCTGTTGTTGGCCAAGCTTGTCATCAAACTTGACTTTGATTGATTCTTCAACAATCAGAGTTTATGTGTTGTGTACTCTATAGCCTTTTGAGCGTTCAGAATATCCAAGCAGAAAACACTTTTGTGCTTTAGAATCAAACTTGTTCATATTATCTTTAGTGTTCAGAATAAAACAAGTACATCCAAAAGGATGGAAATAAGAAATGATTCTAATGGCCTAGAGTAAGAAACAACATTTTTTGATTTAAAAGAAGGTTTTGAAAATTTTCCTTTTTGACATGCTTCGTACAGAGCTTCTGAGTTGTACTTCCATTCCTGTTTCCAATAGATTCAGAGCCAGTAATCTTATGTTTTTGATTGCCTCTGAAACCTGGGAATCTTTTAGATTCCAGGATTTGGAACATTTGTTTTCTTTCCTCCATGTGTAGAGAGCATCCAGAGTCCAGGTGTTAATACTGGTGTTTCAACCTTGCTATTAAAAATACCTGCAACATAGATGATTTTGTCTTTTGGTACCCATATCTTTTTGGGTCCTCTTGGGTTAGAGTATTTAAAGTTTTGTTTGAACTTTGGATTAGCATAAGAGTTTCCAGAGTTTGGTGTATATTTAATATTATATGTGCCCAGTGGTGAAGTGAGAATAAAGAGGAGTGCGTTTGATAACCAGATCTTTAACTTTCTTAGGCTGGGATACTTTGCTTTTGTATCCTATACCTATTTTGTCATTCCTGCTAACTCCATAGATCATTGAAGCCATTTTGCTTCTATCTATGTTTTTAGCCAGAAACTTCTGAAAGCTTTGATCATATTCCTTTATGATCTTATTAGCATTACTGGGATCCTCTAAGATTATTTCCTTCTGAGAGTTTTGTAAGTCATTTTCTAGTTTTGAAATTTTTTCTTTTAACTCGGAGTTTTATAATCTCAGACTCTCAGTTTCTTCAGAGTCAGAAGCAAGATCCTTTTTCAGGTTCCTAAATTTGACTCGAAGCTGCTGATATCTTTCCAGAATTTCACTCAGACTTTCTCCTAGTTCAGCTTTAGTAAAATTAACAGTAAAATCAGGAAATACCTCTTCAGTGTCTGATTCTGATTCTGACCCTGATTCCGATTCAGAAGATTCAGAGACATCTAATAAGTTGTTCGTTTGAGCTATATTGGCTTGTTCATCTTCTGATTCTGTTCTGTCTTCAGAAGATTCAGAGTCATCTTCTGTTCTTCTAGAGTTTCTGAAATTCTTCTACTTGTGCTTTCGCAGCTGATTGATTCTTCTGGATAGAAGGAACAGTTCGTCTTCTTCTGACGAGGATTCCACAGAGTTTTCTGCTTCTTCTTCTGTCTGCAAAATTTTGGTTTCATATTGGTTAGATTTCAGAGCGAGAGACTTACATTGCTTCTGAGGCTCATCATCTTCTAACTTTATCTCATGGCTTATGAGGCAGTTGACAAGTTCTTCTAGAGATATTATGTTCAGATCTTTTGCCAGTTTTAGAGCCGTAACCATTGGTCTCCACTGTTTTGGTAAACTTCTGATGATCTTCTTTACATGATCAACAGTTGAGTACCCTTTGTCCAACACCTTTAGCCCTGCCACCAGAGTTTGGAATCTAGAGAACATTTTTTCAATGGTTTCATCTTCTTCCATTCTGAAGGCTTCATACTTCTGAATGAGCGTAAGGGCCTTGGTTTCTTTTACTTGCATGTTGCCTTCATGCGTCATTCTCAGAGAATCAAACAAGTTCTTAGTTGTTTCTCTGTTTGTGATTTTCTCATACTCTGAATATGAGATGGCACTCAAGAGAATAGTTCTGGCCTTGTGATTATTTCTGAAGTCTTGCTTTTGATGATCTGTCATCCTTTTTCTGTCAATCTTCTGACCACTTTCATCAACAGGATATATGTATCCATCAGTTACCACATCCCAGAGGTCAGCGTCATAGGCTAGGAAGAAACTTCTGATCATATCCTTCCAGTAGTCAAAATTTTCACCGTCAAATATTGGAAGGTTGGTGTAGTTATTGTTGTTTTATTCAGTTGCCATTGTGTTTTCTTTCTAGATCTTTTCCTGACACGGTTAAGTGTTTGCACTCAGAGTCAAGCTCTGATACCAATTGAAGGGTGAGAAAACACTTAGAAGGGGGGGGGGGGGGGTTGAATAAGTTTCTCTTTTTCTTTATCTTAAAGGCTCAACAATAATGAAAGACACAGTTATTTTTATCCTGGTTCATTTGAACTTAAACTACTCCAGTCCATCCGCCAAGGTGATTTCGCCTTTCTCAACAAGGACTTAATTCACTATAATCAAACTGATTACAATCACACAACCAAACTGTTGTGACTAACAATACAATGCACAAGTAAACTTACAAGTGACTAACACCACTAAGACTCAAACTAGTCCTAGCCTTCTTGAGAAATATGACCAAACTTGGTCTCTCAAGGAACAATTAGAAGAATTAAATGTTTACAGATAGTGAAACAAATTGCTTCTTAGAAAGCTATATCACAAACTGTGATTTTTCACTAAGATTAGTTTTGCATAAAGTGTTTGTAAAATGATTTGTGAGCAGCAAAATATTTTCATGTAGTTCGCTAGTTGGCTTGCAATAAATGATCTTCTATTTATAACATGAAGAAAATGACTGTTGCTGCCTTCAAAAGTGGAGAGTATTTAATGTTTGCGTGTTTGCTTGCAGTATTGCATTTTCCAATGAACTAGCGTAGACACTTGAGTGCATGTAGCCTGTTTTGCATTAAATGAACAAACGACACTTTGTCAGAGCATGTTTCCTAAAACTTGACAAGACTTGTTAGCTTCTTTATTCTTTCAGAACTTTCTTCACGTCTTGCTTCAGAATATGCTTGCCAATCTTTTAATCAGCGCTTGCTTGCAGAATACTTCTGAACTAGCCTCACGTCTTGCTTCAGAATATGCTTGCAAATCTTCTTATCAGCACTTGCTTGCTAAGTACTTTTGAACATAGTTTACATGGAAACTTGCTAAGCTTTAGAAGATGCATTAAATAGTTTCTTATCAGAGTCAACATCAAAACTTGCGCTAAAACAAACAGTTCTTTCACCAAAGAACTTCTTCATTTATTTTCAGCTCAGCACATCAAAATGATTTTCATCTAGGAAAATTCTTCTGTCAGAACATTATCTGAAACAAATAAATATGCTCATCAGAGCATCAATTATATAAAATATATTTTATTTTTATCATCAAAACTCTGAGATATGATCAGAACCAATCTTGTTCTAACAAAGATCACTTCTCCTTTTATTGGACCATATCAGATTTCAGAGAGAGTGGGGAATGTGGCTTATAGAGTGGCCTTACCGCCTAATCTTTTGAATTTTCATGATGTGTTTCATGTGTCACAACTTCGGAAGTATATTTCAGATCCATCTCATGTGATTCATATGGATGATGTGCAAGTACGGGATAACCTTACAGTGGAGACGATGCCTGTACGGATCGCGAATCGTGAAATAAATTTTTTGAGGGGAAAAGAGATTGCTTTGGTTAAAGTGGTTTGGATAGGAGCTGCCGGAGAAAGCATGACTTGGGAGTTGGAGAGCAAGATGCGGGACTCCTATCCTGAGTTGTTTGATTAAGGTAAATTTTCGAGGACGAAAATATTCTAAGTGGGGGAGAGTTGTAACGCCCGTAATTTAATTAATTATTTAATTAAATTATTTTTAGATTATTTGTGAAGTTGTGTTATGATGATAGTTGATGTGTTGTTGTTATTAGAATTAATTATTCTATTAAGTTCTGGAATAGTACTAGAATAATAATATTATTTGATGTGGGCTTATTTTAAGGGTTAGAAGTAGTAGAAAGGGGGTGTAGGAGTTTTAAGCCCATTATGACATTAAGAGAATTATAAGATTATTATATTAGTTTTTAGAAATAATAAGGAAAAAGAAGAAGCAGTAAGAAGAGAAGGAAATAAGGGTTGGAAGAAGAGAAAGAGAACATGAAAGTTGCAGAAAAGAAGGAAAAGAGGCAGAATAGAATTCAATCGAAAAAGTTGTAGAGCAACCTTCAATCCAAGGTAAGGGTGGGGTTCTGACTTTATAATCGGGTTTATAATGATTAGTATGTGGGATTATATGTGAAAAGTTGTCTTGTTTATGATTAGAACGTATATATTGTTGTTTGATGAAGATCAATGATTTAGAGATGAATAATGATGTATAATTGATGTAGAAGCATATGATTATTATAATTAATGATTATCTATGATTAGAGGATGTTTTTAGGGCCTAAGGCAGGGAAACCGTAGTGAAAGTGCAGTGAGATCACAGAAAATATTCATGACAGAACAGTATGCATCGACCTCAAAGGACATGCATCGATATATGCGGGTTTCTGGACTCAGGATGAGTCGATATGAAGAAGCCATACGTCGATACATGCAGGTTTTTGGACTCAGGATGAGTCGATACGAAGGAGCGTGCGTCGATACATGCAGTGTTGCAGACTTAGTATGAGTCGATACAAAGGGATTACGCGTCGACTCATGCAGGATGTTAGCCCAGTACGCGTCGACTCAAGACATTATGCGTCGACTCATGTAATCTGATTTTTGGCGGATTCATTTCCAAAGGTTGTAACTTGAGTTTCCAGACTCCGTTTGAGGTGCCATTTGAAGCGTTAGATAGCTAACACGATGAACTTCATTCTTAAGGATTAAAATGAAGGATAAGAAGAATAATCCTAGTAAACGAATTTAGGACTAGAGTTAGCTTCCTGCGTTAATCGCTATGATGATTTTGTGAAGTATGATAAGGATAAGACGATTATAGATTATTGTTTGGTTCATAACATTAAGATTAATGATGATGATGATGTAGTATTACAGAATAATAATATATAGAGGTTTTGTAAATAGAGATGGGCCTTAGATGATTAATTAAATATAAGAATTATCATGTTGTAGGCCGATGGCCAACGTTGAGGGATTGTCGATCTGTCGTTGTACTATTGTTGTGGCCGAGTTGTTGTAGAATTATGTTGATGAATTATATTGATGAATTATGCGATGAATGATGATTGATGAATGATGTTGAGATGCCTCTAATGATTGGCAGCTATTAAGATGTAGGCTTCTGGCCAATGATGATGTGTATTGAGATGTTGTTAATTATGGTTGTTGTTATTACATTCATGATTGTGTCGCATATATTGCATTTCAAGATCGAGCTGATGCTCGTCAAGATGGCCTGCATTGGCGAATATTAAGATGAAGGCTTAGGCCTTGTTGATGCCTCTATTTATTGGCAATTATTTGAGATGAGAGTTCTTCTCCAATGGTACCACATGCATTTGCATTGTATTGAGTCGCATTATAAGATTGCATAAAGAAGTTGTGTATTGATGCGGTAAATGTGTATATTATTGGTATTCTGTTGCGATTATTGTTGTTTATACGATGAGAAGTGGTGATGTTATGTGATCTAATTTAATATATTATTTATCATATGTTTTATTATATTGTTAGATATCTCACCCCTTCTGTTTGAATGGTACCCTTACGTTGGTAACGTGCAGGTAATCCGGAGTGAAGGCGGTATACCTTCAGTAGTTCGAGTCGGTGTCATTGCTCTGATACGTAACACTTGGGGGGATGAACACTTGTTGCTTTTAGTTATTGATTATTTCAGTTGTTGAAATTTAATTCGTTTGTTGCTAAGTATGCATTATTTTGAAGTTGTTGTAATTGTTGGACAAAGATGTTATTATGATTTCCGCTGCGTAGATGTTCAAGTTGTTGAAGTAAGAGACTAAATTATTATGCTAATGGTTCATCCGAAGTTTTAAAGTGTTATGTATCCACGTTGAATGCAATGTGTTTATAAAGTTGAATTTGTGGCATCCTGATTCAGTTGCATGACTTTTATGACTCTGATTTGCGTATATAATTACCGAGTAGAATTGGGGTATTACAATTACATCGATGAAACTCAAAAATATAAGCTAATATCCAGTTGGGTAACTGGTTACCACATATGCAATAACCAATTATACCTTCACGTTTTGCCCAATTTTCCCCAAAATCACACAGGTAAATGGTTACCCCATATGATGTACCCGGTTACACTGCGTATAGAGTCAAAAGTCTACTATTTTTCCTACTATGAAATTTTAACCTTTTTCATCCAAAATCACTTTTATACACACACTAAAACATGTAAATTCATGTGATCATCAACACATATTATACATAACAATTCTAATCAGATCATCACATCAATTTCACCAACTTCAATCAATTATAACAATCATTTTAACAAAATCATCTACACCTAAAACCCTAACATTCATATGTTCATCTACCCACGATTATACCACTTATTAGAGAGTTGGAACCCCACCATTATCTTAGGTTGTAGATTCCTCAAGCTTCAACAGTGGTTCTTTTCTTCTTAGCTTTTCCTCTTTCTCGCTTCTACTCTTCTCTCGTTTCTACGATCGATCAAAATAAGAATGCTCTTCTATCTCTCTTGTTTTTACTTATATAGCCTTTGTACCCCTAAATCATAAATTCCAACTTTGCCCTCACTAGTTCAACACAATGTTACCATCTTTCCCTTCTTGTCTTACACTATTATTCTCCTCATATTATTATAAATAATAATTCTAAATATTATTATTAAATCCAATTTAACCTCTAAATAATTATAAACTAGTTAAATCCTCATATTACTCTCATTCCCACACTACTCATAGCACTGCATTCACCAATGCACCATCGTGCACCATATAACTCACCATAATTCATATATTCACCAATAATCACCAATATTCACACTAAATTAATTAAATAATTAATCTATATTTTTGGAGTGTTACAGCAGGATCTTTGAAGAAAGAAATAACATAGATAGGCTTAGAGGCAAGGACAAACTTCAAGAGGACCAAATGACCCCCAAGCGATAAATGACGATTCGTCCAACCAGTTAAACGAGTTTTGATACTGTTGGCTCCTAAATTCGACACCTTTGTTTCAATTGATGGCAGCCATGAAAAGCTGAAAGATGCTTTCGACTGGCTAAGCCTGTCGAAATGACCGTCGAAAGATGGCAAAATACTTAGAAGATTTCTTCCAAGGAAGAAGGCTGATTGCCTTCGACGTCGAAGAAGTTTTCGTCGAAGACGTCTCTTGACGAACGTGTTCGATGGTCCAGAGTGGAGCAGTTTGAAATTCAAAGCTTTGGAGGGAAAACGGTTTCCAGCAGTTACTACGTGCGAACGTGCAAGGATCTGGAGCGTCGAGCATGGAGAACGTGACAAGTGGCTTGATCTCGAAGCAGTGTAACTGCCCGGCGGTTACTTGGAATGTTTTTGTATAAATAGGAGTAGACGTGTAGTTTCTCGCGTGTGTTCACAATAGATACATAGTCACTCATTTAGATTCAAGTACCCAGTGTGAGCGAACGAATTGTTGAGAAATGTATGTGTGAAACACCAATTTATTAATTCAAGTCATTTACTTTTCCAGTATTTTACTTGCTTTTTCCCTTTAAGATTCCTGTCGAACCTTTACATTCAAGCCTTGTTTATTTTACCAAGCCTTTTCCTTTATGCAATTTACTTTAAAAAATTTACTTAAAGCCTTATCCACATTAATTAAACTTCAAAATCAACCTATGTCCATAGGATCAATCTGATCGATCCTGCGAGTAACCAAATAAGTAACCATTTGGAGGATCAGCGGTTGTTTACCAAATCCCCAGGTAAACAAATTGGCACACCTGGTGGGACTGTGTGTTGATTGTTGAAAAAATCTCATCTTTTCGAGTTGTATGTTATTGAGGAGTGGTAGAATATACACC
The DNA here is from genome assembly GCA_948472305.1 of Vicia faba. Classification (NCBI taxonomy): domain Eukaryota; kingdom Viridiplantae; phylum Streptophyta; class Magnoliopsida; order Fabales; family Fabaceae; genus Vicia; species Vicia faba. The sequence goes on from OX451739.1 coordinate 27,877,916, forward strand.
AACGATAGCAATACTGCCAGGAGAAGGGAAGAGATGGCGAATCCGCCAAACAATAGTGAAATTCCACCACCAAGTGTGGGAGCAACGGTTAATATGACCGTTAGTGAAGCGACGAATGTTGGTTCGATGCCAGCAGTGTCAGTCACAACCACGGGGCCAATAACTTCGTTAACAGGCCCCAGAATGCCTTTGGGAACCCCCCCTCCAAGGGGAAATACTGGCCCAAGGCCAGTGGTTCCCCCAGGATTTATTCCATTCTATGGCATGCCAACTTCTGAATTGGCAAGCCTGACGAATGCTGCGTCCACTTATTCAGACCCTTTCGTGAGTGCCACTTCGCCACTCCAAGGCTCTGGAGTAGGCATGGCGAATAGAAATAGGACCCAACTCTTAGGAGGAACGTCCCAAGTAGCCCATGGCCTTACAAATGCCTCGACAGCAGTCTTGAGGCAACAGATGGACGAAAGCAACCATGATATGGTGCAAATGTTGGCACAAACTTTGAGTACAGTGCTAAATCCTCTAATACAAAATACTACTCAGTCGAATCAGCAAGTTACAGCGCAAATGACGCGTTTGGCTGACTTTTTTGGAGTACCCCCACCTATTCGACAGCCCCAAAGGGCGCAAATAAGAGGAAATCAGGGGATATTTGTAGAGGAGGAAACCACCATTAATCAGGCCCAACAGCCTGTAGAACAACCTGTCGAAGAACCTAGGGTAATAGCCCCAGAGGTTAGGTTAGTTAACAGAAACCAAAATGCTGATGAAGTGGTTCAGCATGCCCAATACCAAAACATGGGGTTGGAAAACAATCTGGCAACCATGATCGAAAGGATCATGACTCAGAATGGAATGAACATGGGCTTTCGAAGGCCCAACTTCACATCTCCATTGTCAGAATATGTGTTACAAACTGACTTACCCCCTAGAACCAAAGTCCCCAAATTTACTAAGTTCTCTGGGGACACGACAGAATCTACTGTCGAACATGTGGCTAGATATTTGATCGAAGCAGGAGACATTTCAAATAATGAAAACCTAAGAATCAAATACTTCCCAAGTTCCTTAACCAAGAACGCTTTTACTTGGTTCACAACTCTACCCCCCAATTCGATCCACCACTGGACCCAATTGGAAAGATTGTTCCATGAACAATTCTATATGGGGCAAACCAAGATAAGCCTGAAAGAACTGGCGAGTGTTAAGAGACGTTTCACTGAACCTATAGACGAATATCTAAATAGGTTTAGGTTGCTTAAGGCGAGATGTTTCACACAAGTGCCAGAACATGAGCTGGTCGAAATGGCCGCGGGAGGTTTAGATTATTCCATTAGGAAGAAGCTAGATACCCAGTACCTAAGAGACATGGCCCAACTGGCCGATAGAGTTCGACAAGTCGAACGTCTTAAAGCTGAAAAAGCTAAGGCAACAAAAACTCACAAGAGAGAGCGAATAGCTTACGTTGAGATGGATGACGAAGAACTAGAATCCTTCGACGATACTTTAGCTGTCGAAGAAGGAGAGGTCGATTTAGCAGAACTAAAACAAGGGCCTCCATACTCTTGTAAACAATTGGTCCCCTCAAATGGGAAAAATCCCATTGGTCCAGACAAGACCAACGATAGGTTCCCAAAAAAGACTTACAGTTTTGACATCACAAAATGTGATGAAATATTCGACTTGCTAGTTAAAGATGGCCAAATGATAGTACCCCCTGGGGTAAAAGTGCCTCCTCTTGATCAAAGAAAGAAGAGAGGTTTTTGCAAATATCATAATTTTCTGGGCCATAAAACTTCTCAATGTTTTCTTTTCAGGAATCTTGTCCAAGACGCTATTGAGGAAGGGAGATTAAAGTTTGCTGACAAATCCCCCATGGCTGTCGACTCCAATCCAATGAAGGCTGAAGCCCACTATGCAGAACCCTCTGAGGTGAACATGATAGAGGCTACCAAGATCCAGTCGAAGAAGCCAGGCATTAACATGGTCGAAGTCTCTAAGGACCACATTAACATGCCAATCTTTGGCAGTTTTTCTGGAAACTTATCCAGGAAGACAATTGAGGCTGTCCAGAAAGCGGTCGAAGATCCAAAGTCGAAGACTGCTGAAGTACAAACAACTGGACCAAAGCCCAGTTCCCACTTGGCCACTGTTCAAGGCCAGACGGAGAAACTTGAGACACAAATGAAACAACTAACTCTTGCTACTAAGGATACCATGAACATCAACATGGTTGAACTTTCTGACCCTAAAGCTTCAGAAGAAGCCATAAGGCAAGAGCAGGCAAATAAAACGGCTTTCCCTAAGGAAAACGAAAACTTGGCAGATTTTTTACAAAGATGCCAGAAGAAAAAATCAGAGGTTATGCTATGTCCAAGATGTAGTTCTATCTTTGATAAAAAAGCTGCTGAACACATACAAGGAGTGAGGGCAGCGAACAAGAGAAGGGAGAATTCTAACCTTCGACATGATCCCAGAAGGGGTTCTAATCAAGATAAGAGGCCTTCGACTTTTAGGCCTCCAACAAATGTACCAGTAGACACTTGGTACAAAACATCTGGCCGGAAAAGGCCAAGTGAAGACAAATGGCATTCTTTCGAAGTGCCAAGAGGTTCCTCTTTAATCCAGAAGAAAGATCCTCAAGTTGCTGCACCCAAGGTTGCTCAAGTGTCCAGCAACTATAAGGGAAAAAATCCTATGTCGAGATCCCAATGGAGGAGGTATCAAAGAAGGCGAAAAGCTGAAAGGGAGGCTGCCAATGAACCTAAGGCTGAGACTAGTTCGAATGTGCCTCAAAGGAAACAAAGAAAGCCTCTTGAGAGAGAACCAGTTACCAACAGGCTAGTTTGGCCTAACCAGAGCGAAGTCGAAGACGAAGATGATGCTGAGTCTGACGATACTCTGGATATAATGGTGAACGTTGTTTCAATGCTGCCTAGGGAATTCAATCGACAAGTAGAAGTCGAAACCAGTGACTGGGAGATGGAACAAGAAATGGCCAGACACAGGCCAGTGTGCTACTTTGTCATGGACAATGGCACTACAGAGGAACAAAATGGCTTCTTCGAGCCACCCACAGAGGCGATGAAGAATCACCTCAAACCTTTGTTCATAAGGGCCAAGCTCGAAGAGACCACTGTGAACAAAATATTGGTCGACTGTGGGGCCACTATCAATATTATCCCTCATTCTGTGCTAATAAAGATTGGCAAAAGGGATGAAGAAATAAAACCTCACAATATGGTCCTGTCCAACTATGAGGGAGGCATTGGGACCACCATGGGAGTGATCCAGCTCGACATAAAAGTTGGGTCGATCCTTCGACCAACAATGTTCATGGTCATATCAGCCAAACCTAACTACAACCTTTTGTTAGGTCGTGAGTGGATACATGGTGTAGGTGCTGTGCCTTCATCGATGCATCAAAGACTGCTTCTATGGCGCCCAGATGGGTTGGTCGAAAACATAGAGGCTGATCAGAGTTACTACCTTGGCGAAGTAAACCACTTGGGTGTAACAGATTTCGACAAAAACTTGGCTCACATAGGGCCATGTCCAGCTCCTGACTTCGACATGGCGCCAGCGCCAAACACCTTTTGTTCCCTATACCTGCATCCTGAGCATGGTTTCCAATGGGACAGAGAGGACGTGTCCCACATAGAATTCAGTGGGCTAACTGGTATCCAACCAACTGGTTGGGGAAGTGAATTCAGTGATAATGACTGAGTCACAATCTCTGAAGCGAATTTCGGCCTATGTGGCTGAAACCAAGATGATAACGGCTCTCGAAGCCGAAGTAAAATATATGGCCACCAAGGCCAATGACCAAGCACTACCTTCTGCAGGTCCTGGAAAAGATTTCGACCCAGAGCCACCAGATATAGGTCCTGGAAAAGATTTCGACCCAGAGCCACCAGATATAGGTCCTGGAAAAGATTTTGACCCAGAACCTCCCGATATCTCGACAGAAGGAATGCCGGAACAGAGGCTCGACGCCATCTATGACGATGAGCCTTTGGGCTTCGAAAAGGATCCCTTGGCGAACAACATTAAGATGTTAGCACAAGACCCTTTAGAAGAAATCAACTTAGGCGAAGGATCAGAGAATAGGCCAACTTACATCAGCGCCAAAATTGATCCAGAACTTAGGTTGGAAGTAATCCAATTGCTGAAAGAGTTTAAAGACTGTTTTGCATGGGATTATGACGAGATGCCTGGTCTCGACAGAGGATTGGTAGAACTTCAGTTGCCAATCAAACCTGGAAAGAAGCCAATCAAGCAAAATCCAAGACGCTTCGCTCCAGAAATTTTGTCGAAGATCAAAACGGAGGTCGAAAGACTTCTGAAATGCAAATTCATCCGTGTTACAAGGTATGTCGAATGGATTGCAAATATTGTGCCAGTAATTAAGAAAAATGGCACATTAAGGGTGTGCATAGATTTCAGAGATCTGAATGCTGCCACCCCCAAAGATGAATATCCAATGCCTGTGGCGGAAATGCTAGTCGATTCTGCCGCTGGCTACGAATACCTGAGTATGCTCGATGGTTATTCAGGATATAATCAAATTTTCATTGCTGAAGAGGATGTGTCGAAAACAGCTTTTCGATGCCCTGGGGCCTTAGGCACTTACGAATGGGTAGTGATGCCTTTTGGCCTGAAGAACGCTGGGGCAACGTACCAGCGAGCAATGAATACTATCTTCCATGATTTTATTAACACGTTTATGCAAGTTTATATTGATGATATTGTTATAAAATCTGTTTCCAGGAAGAGTCACCTTGACCACCTTCGACAATCATTCGAAAGAATGAGAGAACATGGTCTGAAGATGAACCCTTTGAAGTGTGCGTTCTGTGTAAAAGCTGGAGATTTCTTGGGCTTCGTTGTCCACAAGAAAGGAATCGAAATCAATCAGAACAAGACGAAGGCAATTTTGGAAGCGAAAGCGCCATCGAATAAGAAGGAATTGCAGTCTCTCTTAGGCAAGATAAATTTCTTGAGAAGGTTTATATCTAACCTAAGTGGGAAAGCTCAGGCCTTTTCACCCTTACTTCGACTGAATAAGGAGGGGTTCGAATGGGGGCAAGAGCAACAAGAAGCCTTCGACAAAATCAAAGGGTACCTTACTAAGCCACCTATTTTGGTGCCTCCTTGTAGCAATAGGAGTATGAGATTGTACATAGCTGCATCTGACAAAACTCTGGGAAGTATGTTAGCCCAAGAGGATGAGAATGGAGTCGAAAGACCCATTTATTATCTCAGTCGAGTTTTAAATGATGCAGAAACTAGATATAGCGAAGTTGAAAAATTGTGTCTATGTCTGTATTTCTCTTGTACAAAGCTCAAACAATATATAAAACCAGTTGATGTTTATGTTTCGTCTCATTTTGATGTTTTCAAATATATGTTGTCGAAACCTATCTTGCATAGTCGAATTGGCAAGTGGGCATTAGCATTGACTGAATACTCCTTGACCTTTATGCCTCTTAAGGCAGTAAAAGGACAAGTGGTTGCAGATTTCATAGTCGACCACTCTATTCAAGTCGAGGATATTAACTATGTGGAGATAGAACCTTGGAAATTCTACTTCGATGGTTCCAGCCATAAAAATGGAACAGGAGTAGGAGTCCTGCTTATTTCTCCAGACAAAATTCCAACAACATTCAAGTACCAAATCGAAGGTTCTTGTTCGAACAACGAGGCTGAGTATGAAGCTCTAATTACTGGCCTTGAAATATTGTTGGAATTGGGGGCAACTCGAGTCGAAATAATGGGAGACTCAGAGTTAGTCATCAAGCAAGTCACAAAGGAGTATAAATGCATAAGAGAAAATCTCATTATGTACTTTGTGATAGCAAATCGTTTGCTGAAACAATTTGAAAGTGTCAATATTCGACACATACCCAGAGTCGAAAATCAGATAGCCAATGACTTGGCACAGATTGCATCTGGGTATAAAATTTCAAAAACGAGATTACAAAGAGCAATCGAAGTTCGAGAGAAGATAAGAGCAACTTGTCTATCACCAACAGACTTGGAATCAACAAGGTTAGGTTATGCTGATCGCTCAAACTTCGAAATTTCGTTCATTGATAATTTGTCAGACCAGGATTGGAGGAAACCCATTGTGGACTATCTTCAAAATCCAGGAGCTCCGACAGAACGAAAAACAAAATACAGGGCGTTGAGTTTTGTACTCATGGGTAATGAGTTATTCAAGAGGACGCCTGAAGGGGTGTTGCTGAAATGTTTAAGTGAAACTGAAGCATACATAGCCCTTTCGACTACACATGCTGGGGCATGTGGGGCTCACCAAGCAGGCCATAAGATGAAATGGTTGTTGTTTCGACAAGGATTATATTGGCCTACTATGCTGAAAGATTGTGTTGAGTTCGCCAAAGGTTGCCAAGAGTGTCAAGTTCATACAGGCATCCAGCATGTACCAGCAAGCGAACTTCACTCGATAGTGAAGCCTTGGCCCTTTCGAGGATGGGCGTTGGATCTTATTGGAGAGATTCGACCAGCATCATCAAAGAGTCAGAAATACATATTGGTAGGCATTGATTATTTTACTAAGTGGATCGAAGCAGTCCCTTTAGTCAATGTAGACCAAGAAAATGTCATTGAATTCATTCAAAAGAACATTATTTTTAGGTACGGAATCCCTGAGACAATAACAACTGATCAAGGTTCAGTTTTCACTGGTCGAAAGATGCAGGAATTTGCTCAGGAAACAGGTTTCAAACTCCTAACATCCACGCCTTACTATGCACAGGCGAATGGTCAAGTCGAAGCAGCTAACAAAGTGGTAATTGGCTTGATAAAGAAACATGTTGGGAAGAAACCAAAGAATTGGCATAAGACGTTAGACCAGATTTTATGGGCTTGTCGAACGTCCCCAAAAGAAGCCACTGGTACAACACCATATAGGCTAACTTTTGGTCATGATGCAGTATTGCCAGCAGAAATTTGTCTTCAATCTGCAAGAGTTCAGAGGCATTATGATATTCCTTCTGAGGTTTATTGGAATATGATGTTAGATGAACTGGTGGATTTAGACGAAGAGAGATTACACGCTCTCGACTTACTCAGGCTTCAGAAGAAAAGAGTCGAAGACTCTTATAATAGAAAGGTAAAACCTAAGGTATTTTTGCCTGAAGATTTAGTTTGGAAGGTAATTTTTCCCATGGATCGACGAGATCGAAGCATGGGGAAATGGTCACCCAAATGGGAAGGACCCTTCAGAGTTATCCAACTTTTTCTGGTGGAGCCTATGAGGTCGAAGAGATAAGTGGTGATAAAAGACTCTTGAGAGTAAATGGTAAATATTTGAAAAAATATAAGCCTATACTTCAAGAGATAAAAATAAAATAATAAACTGAATTAACCATAGAAATGCCAAAATGGAAATGTTTATTAATTTCTGCCAAAATGGCAATTGTTGTCGAAAGTGATTACAGAAGATGATTACAAAAGAGAATCAAAAGGAAAGAGAATTCTTGAGACGAAGATACTTAGCATGCTGCAAATCCAACCTCTTCTTGCACCAAGATTTTTCTTGCTCCAGTTTGGCAATTTGAGCGTCGAGGCTTTGGGCCCTCTCAGCGAACTCCAAGCCTTGCTTGATCTCAGTCTGGCTCTCAGCGTCTGGGATGGTCGAAAGAATTTCCTCCTGGAGCACAGTGTTGGCGTTTATCTTCGCCTCTATCTCTGCAATTTGTGCTCGGAAGGAGACATTCTCTCGCTCAATAGCATCGAACCTTTCCTGTGCAGACGCTTTCTGTTTCGACAACTCGGCAATTCGAGAAGTTGAACTTGAGACAGCAGTCCAAGCAGATAAGCTCTTGCCATGCAGCGTTTCGAGCTGACTGTTGAAAGTTCGTTGACGCCGGTAATCCGCTGAGACTTGGTCAATCATAGAATGTAATTCCATGATTAAGTCTGAGATTTCTGGAGCCACAGCATCGAAATCAACAGCATTCAGAACCTCTTTCAAGCAAGATGGAGCAGTGGGTCCCCCTCTAAAGCCTTCATTAAATCTCTCTTGAAGAACTGGGCCTTGACCTTCGCCAATGCATCATCAAGAGGAGAAGTCTCAGTAGATTTCCCCGACAGAGTAGGAATTTCCTGACTGGTGTCGGAAGAACTCTTACTCTCAACGATTGCATTAAGGTAGCTGACAGGGTCAGTTTGTTTCAAGATTTCCAAGTCCTCTTTCGACCTGTGCTTTGAGGAAGTGACCTTGGCCACAGTATGATCTTGGACTTGAGGCTGTTGATTGCTGAGTGCCTCGTTTGGTTGCTCTTCGACTTGAACTGAGGCGGTACTAGCGTCGACTCGTGGTTCTTCGTTAACTTCACCTTGGGGTCTTTCGCCAGCGTCATTCTGTGGTTCTTCGCTGGCGTCATCCTGGTGTTCTTCGCCAGTACCACTTTCATGCTCTTCGTCAATAGCATCTTGATTCTCTTCGCCATTGCCTTGGTCTCTTCCTTCAGGATTCTCTTCTGACGACAAGACCACCACAGGAACCGTTTCTGGCTGAGTTTCCTCCGCCATAGGTTCTTCAGTTGTCTTCTCCACTGTTTCAGCATTGGCCTCATGCTCAGTGTGGGCTTCGTCATTGCCCAAATCTTGCACCTGAGGCCTGCTAAGGTCAGCAGATTCCAAAGTTTCTGAAGTCCTTGGTGGGGAACTTCCAGTAGTTTCCTGAAAAGGATAAAGAAGGCAAATCTTCAGATGTCGAAAGAGACATAATCAAATACTGGTATCTATGCCTAAATTATAAGAAGGGTCCAATAGATTACCTGTGGATTGGCTTCAGCCCCAGGGCTGGAATTATCACTTTCGACAGGCTGGGTAACTAGAGCGTTCAGTTCCTCCTCAGTTGGTTCTTCGATGACCACTGCAGGTGGCCTAGGCTTTCTTGCACCAACCTTTATTCTGACGGTTCGACCTTCAGAAGCTGGAGTAGGAACAGAAGCGTCCTTCGTTAACTTTCTCCTCTTTAAGGGAGTAGGAGGGGTATCGCTGTCGTCGTCACTCCCCGATTCGACCACCAATGCTGCCCTTTTCTTGGGCGAAGGGGCCTATAAAACCAATAGGAAATTCGATTGAATAATTACGTCGAAAATAAAAAATCGAAAGCCAGAAGAAAAATGAAGAAAATCTGGTTACCGATGCAGGAGGCCTCCTCGAAGAGCCTTCCCCCTGTTGGTTGCCTGTTGTCTTCGCCGGCGCTATAGTCTTCGCCGGCGGTGGAGGTTTTGTCGAAGGGACCCCTCCTTGTGGGCCTCCTGTGGCCTTCTTGACCAAGGGTTTTCGAACAACTGAAAGCGAAAAGGAAAGTTAACAAGCTAACAGTCGAAGAGAAAGATAAAAAGTAATGTGAGAGTATGAACTTACATTTCTTTACTTTGTCAAATACGAGGACAAAAGACTTCTGCAACTCTGCTGTGAAGTCCTTCTCGTCGAAGAAGTACTCAGCGTAATAGCTTCTCCACCATTCTTCAAAAGATGGCGAACAAAGGAAGTTAAGCTGGTAGTTGAACAGCGAGAGGATGGTTCGACCAGCATATCTCCCGATATGCCTGGTAGCAGCTTCTTCTGTATAATCGTTGCAGAAGTACAACATTGACTTCTCTCTTGGGAAAATGGGAGAAGGCAGGGTTTGGATGATACCAAACTGGCGAGATACCAGATTTGGTTGATAGGCAAGCAGACTCAGATGAGTCTTAGAACTCTTAAATCGAAGAGGCATAATCCTTGGGGTAAGGAATGCCTCCCAAAGTATAGAGTGCTCATCGACATTGGGACCACTCGACTCCTTGGGATGCGGCCTTGTAAACCATGCTGGCCCCACCTTTCGTTGTGCAAATGGAGCCATAGTCGAAACAAATTCCTTCCTTCGAGCGAACATCAGCACGAAGTTAGTGAAGGTTTGTTGGAACTCGAGCCCATCTTCTACAGGTGTCAGTAGAGCCAGCCTAATCCCTTCGATACGTCTATTAGCTATCGCTGGGGCTTGTTCGTTTATCTGACTCTTCTTGGGTAAGAAAGACTCGAAAGTGGCGTTAAGCCACAGTTGAAGTAGCCAGAAAGGCCCAGCGAGTAGCAAGCTGTTCCTATCTTCGATATGCTTCAAAAGAGTAACCCCATTGCTGATGGAGTCATAAAGACTGGCCAGAATTAGTTCTGCCAGACAGATGTTCTGGCGGTGATGCAGTTGGGTGGCCAGAGTGACCATCTTTTTGGTCACTTGCAGGGACTTCGAACAGAACACGAAGTGAGTTAGCCATAAGGCTAGAAACGCTATGTGTTCAACGTCGGACACTGTGTCTGTCGACTTGTCGTGAAAATGGTTGATAAAGGTGGTGAATGTTGGCTTCGTCTCAGAAAAGCCAATTTGGTCCTCCGACATCTCTTCCGGGTCGAAGTAATCTCCGGTTGGTCGAAGGCCAGTGATGGCTGCTACGTCGAAGAGTGTGGGAGTTAACATCCCACATGGAAGGTGAAAGGTGAAGTGAGAGTTATCCCAGAACAGCATCGAAGCTATAAGCATCTCTGGGGAGTAGTTTAAACCTGTCTTCGACAGCATTATTAGGTCAAAGATGCCCATCTCCTTCCAGACTGGAGTTTGATGTTTTTCCAGCTTTGTTAGCCAAGCAACATAGTCCTGGGTGAGATTAGGGCAGGACCTAAAAACTCTAACACTTCTGTTGAAGAAACGAAGGTCAATCTTCTCGTGTGTAGGGTCTTCGTTGTCTTCTGGATCCTTCTTAGCACAGGCTACTGGCTTGAGTTTCTCGACGATGGGAAAGTAGCTCTTGATCTTCAGAGCTTCAGAGATGCTGGGGTTCATGGGTCCAGCCATTGCGAAGATTTGGTTGGAATATCCAACCGGAATCATCAAGTGACGCGAGTAAGCATCACGAACGGAGATGTCAGATGGTTCAGGGACCCTTCGTTTCCCTGTAGCGTTCACTACCGGAGCGGTTACAAAAACCTTGGGCTTAGCAAGTTGTTCAGTTGGTGCGTTAGTCTTGGGGGCAGTTGAAGCAGAAGCCATTGTTGAAGATGAAGATGAAGTTGGAAAGGGAAGAGTTTTTCTGCAAAGAGAAACAAGTTTGCAAGAAAGCAAGGGAGTTTGAGAGATTGTTTGCGTGAAAAGTCCCACAATGGGATATTCACTACTATTTATAGTAGTGGGAGAAATTCCCAATAACGAGGGCATTAAATGTCATTTAATGCTGCAGGGAGTAGTGGGACGCGTGGCAGCATCCTGTTGTTTTGGCCGTTTCTGCAGAAACAGAGAGACGCAGCGTGCGTCCTCGTTTTTTGAATTTGTCATAATGACAAATTATGAAGTGATGTTTTGGTTCTGCACGCCGTACTGACAGTGACGTCCTAGGATCAAATCAATGATGATTTCTTGGGATTGCCAATAGTTGGTAAAAAGCAACAAAAAGTGCACAAGTTAACTTGTGACTAAGCGTGGACAAATGGGTGTCGAATGGCGTTTTCAAAGAATGCCTTTTTCTTTCAGAGTCGAAATAAGGCATTCTTGGGGGGCAATTTGTTGGCTCCTAAATTCGACACCTTTGTTTCAATTGATGGCAGCCATGAAAAGCTGAAAGATGCTTTCGACTGGCTAAGCCTGTCGAAATGACCGTCGAAAGATGGCAAAATACTTAGAAGATTTCTTCCAAGGAAGAAGGCTGATTGCCTTCGACGTCGAAGAAGTTTTCGTCGAAGACGTCTCTTGACGAACGTGTTCGATGGTCCAGAGTGGAGCAGTTTGAAATTCAAAGCTTTGGAGGGAAAACGGTTTCCAGCAGTTACTACGTGCGAACGTGCAAGGATCTGGAGCGTCGAGCATGGAGAACGTGACAAGTGGCTTGATCTCGAAGCAGTGTAACTGCCCGGCGGTTACTTGGAATGTTTTTGTATAAATAGGAGTAGACGTGTAGTTTCTCGCGTGTGTTCACAATAGATACATAGTCACTCATTTAGATTCAAGTACCCAGTGTGAGCGAACGAATTGTTGAGAAATGTATGTGTGAAACACCAATTTATTAATTCAAGTCATTTACTTTTCCAGTATTTTACTTGCTTTTTCCCTTTAAGATTCCTGTCGAACCTTTACATTCAAGCCTTGTTTATTTTACCAAGCCTTTTCCTTTATGCAATTTACTTTAAACAATTTACTTAAAGCCTTATCCACATTAATTAAACTTCAAAATCAACCTATGTCCATAGGATCAATCTGATCGATCCTGCGAGTAACCAAATAAGTAACCATTTGGAGGATCAGCGGTTGTTTACCAAATCCCCAGGTAAACAGATACACTCAACCATCAGACCACAGAAAGCCAACCTTCTGAAATCTCCATTAATCGGAAGACCTAAGTACAAGAAGGACACCTTCCCAATTCTACAATGAAGCACTGAGGTTGCCTCATTCAACCAGGACTCTGAAATGTTAAGACATACCAACATACTCTTGTGAAACAACTTAGCCAGAATTTTATATAAACATTCAGCAAGAGAAATGGGACGAAACTCATTCAACCTTTCAGGACTTTCCACCTTGGGGACGAGAGCAATGAAAGTGCCATTAATGTCATTCGATAAACGCCCATTCCTATGGATATCTGTAATAAATCTCATAATATCCTGCTTCATCTCAAGTCAAAAATCTTTGATAAAACCCATATGTATATCATCTGGCCCAGGACTCTTAAAACTGTCACAACTCCAAATTGCTGCCTTCACTTCCTCCTTAGTGAACGACCTAATTAAAAGACCGCTTTCTTTAACATAGAGAGTACGAAAAACTAGGTTATCCACACCTGGCCTATTCACTTGATCCGCCTTAAAATACAAAGCAAAATGCAGAAAAAAACGACATCCCAAAACTCCTTCATCCCTTAAACAACTGCCTCATTAACAAGAATAGAAGAAATAGAATTACGTCGCTTACGACTAGACATAATAGCATAAAAATATTTGGAATTGAAATCTCCCTCACAGATCCAAGAAAGCTGAGAGTAGTGTCACATAAATATTTTAACTCTTTTTGCAAAGTCTTAGTATTGTATTTTCTATAATTAAAATATTATCATGTTTAAAATAAGTTTCTTGTTTTTCAATTTTAAAAATATATTTTATCAAAAAATTTATGAGACAATTTTGCAATTATGTTTTTTCCTTCTTAAAAACTATTTTTTAAAAATTTATAAAATTAATTTTGAATATCAAAAAATAAAACTCATTCATACAAAAAATTAATTCATATATTTTGATTGTATAAATACACGATCGATTCAATTAATTAGGTGACTTTATTCTAATTTAATAAATATATCTAAAAAATATTAATTTGTACGGAATTTAAAAAGAAAGTATAAAAGTATAAATTGCATAGTAGAGTATTATAGTAGTTATAATATTAAAAAAAAAATTTATTTTAATTTATTCTTAATTTTCTTTTAAGACTAAAACTAAACCATTCAACATTTTTTATGATTGAGATCGTAGAAAACTCTATTTATAATTACTCATATTTTTAATTTAAATTAAGTATTTAGTATTTTTAAAATGATTGATTCAACATACTCCATAATCATATAAATTATGGAAGAATTAATCATAAATTAAAAATTAATAAATATAATTAAGATATAATTAGCAATTGATAAGTAAAATAAAAAAATTAAAATAAAATTAGCAATTGTAAAATAAAAACAATTAATAATTAAAAAAGTGTTAAATTTCATTTTGGTTTTATGCTTTTCTTTATCATAAAAATTGATTTGTCTTATCTACTCACCTCTCATAGTATACACAAGGTTTTCTTTTATTTTAAGTTTGCTAAAAAACCAATAAAAAGTTAAAATAACCACATCCTTGCTAAAAAACCAATAAAAAGTTAAAATAACCACATCCTTAGCTACTTTAATGATATAAACTTACATACGTTTATTTATATATTATTAATTTCAATACATATTTTTGTTTACTTTTTTAATAAATGAGGCTTTCAAAAGTTAGAGATCATGTGCTAAGACACTTGTTGCACTTATATAGGACCGATCTTATATAAATATCAACTAATTTTAAATAGTTTAACTTTTGTTTTAATTATATTTAAATGAATATATATTTAAACGGATGTGATTACTTTTTTTAAATCAACCTTATATATAAATTAAATTATTCGAGCAAACTCATAATTTTTTAATTTCCGAATGCCAACTGTTTTATAAATAAAAAAAGAAACTCCAACTGTTTCCCGTCATACACAATAATTAATCGTGCACACAATGGAGAATTTTGGAAACAAACAACAATTAGTATGAATTAAATATACTACTATAAATTTTATAAAATTTAAAAGTTACTATAAAGATTAAATACATAGTACATAGGGGATTCTCAATACCTTGTATCTTTAAGAACTCCATAAATGATTTGCTGAATATTCTAGAAGAATCCTTCAAGTAGTGATACTGGCGACCAATGAGCCATAACGAATATGCAGACCACTACGAAAGACTTTCGTCGCCATAAAGAAATCATGCAAAATAATATTTTGAATCTCCAACAACGTCATGAGGTCGACTCATCGGAGGCACGGAGGTCCTTGATCTTCAGCTCCTCTCTAACAAAACCTAGGACATCCTTATACCAACACTACTAAAAAGCACACATTTAACCTCTAACGGAAAGTTGGTTTAACCTCGATAACAGAGGCGAGGTAACGAAGAGGCGTCATAATAACTTGTTCTTTAATTCTTGATTTTTGAATAAGCAAGTGGATAGTTGAAATGGTCATTGATTCAATCCCCGACAATAATTTTTTTTATATTTTTAAAACTAGTGTCACATACCTCTCGATTTATGACCAAAACCGAGGGGAGAAATAAGTTCTTTTTTTTTAATACTCATTATATTGTTTACGCATAATATTCATAAATTAATTTGTTTAGAAATTATATTGTTTACACAAAATATTACATTGTTTACACATAATATTAAAGTAAAAACATATTTAAAAAATTGAGTTCGATTCTTTGTCATCACTGTTAGTGAAGAGCATGTGAAGAATCTTCATTTTATTAAAATCTTAGGAAAATCAAATGTTAGATGCAATATATTCTCGAAGGTTTTTGCATTAATTTGATTCTGTTATAAAAAAAAAGTTAGATAAATAAAATAAATATTCAATTATATGATTATTGAATAATACAAATCTTGAACTCAAGTAAATTTCTTCTCTTGCAATCCATCATAGAGAACTTTACTAAGTTTCTTTACATTTCAAAATTTTCATGCCAAAAGTTTCATTATCAATTTTTGATATTCATAATACTTTTATAATGAATGTCTTATAGATTTCACGCACATTACTAATGATAGTATCTTGTGTGTTGATACTCATTAAATGGACGGTAAAGATGTGTTTAAGTACAGTAAAGAAACTCGCTTATATATCCCCTCGGTTATGAATCAAAACAGAGGTGACATGTGTTTCATTTTAAATGAAAAATACAACGAAATATGTTACATCTCAAGTATCACATTTCTCTTAGTTTCTGTTAAAAACCGAGGGGAATAAGCTTCTTTTATTTACAAATTACATTGTTTACACAAAATATCAAAATACATTGTTTACAATAAATCTAGATTTTGACAAGCCTGGTTCAACATCGTTGTTGTTATTCTTGGAGAACAACAAATCTTTGTTGTTATCCAGATTGTGTTGCATACCATTTTTGCGTATTCTTTTAAAGTTTAATGGATTCCATGCGTTCAACTTCTGATAAGTTATCTGTTCCAACTATTGGAACATATTATTTCTACACTTGCAATCCATCCCAATGAACTTTTCCATACTTCTTTAAGTTCCAAGATTTCATTATCTTGAGCAAATATTTTCACAAGAAGAGAATAAAATATATAGTGATGGATGTAGATAGTTTCTTGTGGATTGATGTCTTGGCAATATCTTGAGTGTTGTTACTTTATGAATGTAGGGCATATATTCGTCGTTGTAATTGTGTAACAAAATCCATCGGTTCTGTTTTAAAACCAAGGGAAAATGTTTTTTCTTTTTTAATTAAAAAAATAAAATAAAGAAACCCCTCAGTTTTATTTAAAAATCGAGGTAACATGTTACAAACAAAAAATGGTGAATGATAAAAAATTGAAAGTAACATGTCATGTTTCCATTTTTTTTATTATTCATCATTTTTGGGTGCTACAGTTGCTTGTAATTTATAACATGTTTAGGGATAAATTTTTCAATATTGTCAACCGAGGAAAGCAATGTTGTTTTCTTTGATTGACAACATAGAAAAGTTATTCTAAAAGTACAACAACAACATCAACACCATTATGTGAGATAGATTGCAAGGGAAAAAACAATTTTTTGTTCAAGATAGAAGAACATAGAACATTGATTTTTTTTATATTGCAATTCATCCCATAGAATGACACATGGGGCAACTACATATAAGTTAGGTTTATGATAAAATCTGTTTAATGAGTGTTTTTATAGTAAAATATGATTATTTAATCCCTCGGTTATTACATAAACTGAATAAATAAATCATTTAGTTTACAAATTAAAAAAAAAAAAAGAAAAAAGAAAGACACCGCTTAAAAAAAAAATAAAAACATAAACTTCATTTGTTGGGATTCGAAGCATGTCCTGAATTATTTTTTCCCTCGGTTATATTCAGAGACTGATAAAATATGTGGTTTTTATTTTTAAAACAAATAAAATATAACGTGTCTTGACATTATACCTCGTTTTTTGTTGGTTGAGGTAAAAGATTTGTCATGGAATATATTATTTGTAGTAGTGCAAAGAATTTCTAGCGGCTGCCATGTAACACTCCAAAATAATTAGATTATTTATTTAATTATTTTTAATTGATTTATGACGAGTATTTGTAATGTATTTGTGAGTATATGTGATATTTCTATGAATATAATGTGTGATGTATTGTTGATTATGTTGTGTTGTGGGGTAGAGTGTATTAAGATGATTGTGAGGATTATTTATATTTTAGATAATTAGTTTTAATTATTTAGAATTATTTTAATTATTGAAATAGAGATAATATATGATGTAGAGATGGGGATGTCAAGGTGGTAATATCCTTAAGGGTAAGTGAGGACAAGTTAGGCAAAACATATTAGGGGTCTAAGAGGTAAGTTTGAGATAAGGAAAATTTGGGGTTTAGAACACTTATTATGTACGATCGCGCTTGGAGAAGAGACCGAGAAAAGAGCAGACCTAGGTCATTGAGGAACTCAGAGGGATTATGTAGAAACAGAGGAGAATCAATTGTTAGCTATAATCTAAGGTAAGGGGGTTATCCTTATCATTATGATTGGTATGGGTTTAGGTATTGGTAGATTTGCATTTGGGGTTTTGTTTGATGATTTGTGATGAGAATGATAATTTATAATGTGTAAAATGCCATGAAATGATGTATATGAGGCCTATTATGATGTGTTATTGTGATGTTTTGAAACCATGATGAATTGTGTGAATTTTGGACTGAATGAATTTTGAAATCGTAATAAAATTAGACTAGTTTTGTGCAGAAAATGTAACTGGAGAGTTGTTATTTTCGCGCACTCGTCAGGCGAGCCTCCCAACTCGTTGGGAGAAGCAACTTTGCTAGGTGAGAGTGAGGCGAGAGAGAGGGATGCGTTTTTGGAAAGTTTCTGGAAAATTTATGGAAGAGGTGTCTCGCTCCAGCTTCGCCAGACGAAGCAGAGGCGAGCGTGAGCTCGCCGGGTGAATAAAGAGGTCGCATGGAAAATGAGATGATAAAAAATAGGTGCTCCAGAAATATTGTATGGGGGAAGGCGTTTCGCCCCAACCTCGCCGAGTGAGCCTTAGGAGAGTAAGCTTCTTCGTCGGGCGAGCCTTAGGCGAGAGGCAGCTGACATATTTTGTAAAGGTCGTAACTTGAGTTTCTGGATTCCGTTTGATATGGAGTTCGAAGCGTTAGAAAGATAACGTGATGTACTATACTTTGGTGAAATAAAATTATTCATAGGATGTATTTATCCAGTGATTATGCTATGATGAAATGGTGTGATTATGCATTGATGTAACCTGATATATGCTTCTTATGATGAATTGATGTGATTATGCCTTGATGTAATATGATGTATGTTTTCTATGATGAATTGATGTTGTTATGATGATGATGTATGTATTATGAAGTATGTGATGATATTATTATGATTATGTGAACGATGATGCATTTGACTAGCAGTGGTCATGTTTTATTGTGTTGTTGTGCATCATGCATTCATGGCATATGTTAGAACATTGGCCCAATGATGTTGTTAGGACGATTGGTCCAGAAATGTTGGTAGGATGTTGGTCCTATGATGGCCTTAATCCCATAGTGTGGATTGAGTGCAATATTATGAAGTGCTCCAGTTTCAAGCGAGAATCGGTCCTATGGTGGGGATCTTTGGAGGAAGACGACTTGGTCATCAGTGAAGTATTGGTATCACATGCATAAGTCAATAATGTTGCATTGTATTCTCTGTGACATCGCATGATGATTGATTAAGTGATGTTTTGATGATATGTGAATTAATGATATCTTGGTGATGAATGTCGGTTTGATGACATGATGATGTCGTGAATAAATTAATAATGTGAAAGAGTGAGTATATATGTGAAGTATGTTGATATGTGGAATCTTTGAAAATTGTTGTGTACTATATTTATTCCTTATATCTCTTATAATGATTTGTGATTACTCACTCTTTCTGCTTGAAAATGTTGCCTCTATACGTGGGTAACTTGTTGGTAATCAAGAATAGCTCGGAGTTATTCAATTATTTTTGTTAATATTAGTGGTCTTTCTTTGATATGTAACATCGGGGTTGAGATTGTTTGATTGGAATAATTATGTTCTTTTATTTTATTTTTTGAGATTTTGAACTACCTTTCATAGTACTTAAATTATTTGAATCATGTGTCATGAACAATGAAGTATGATGAAGTTTATATGAAGCATTTTAATAAAGGTGTTTTGAAACTATGAATTCCGTTGCGAGTAGTTGAAGTGTTATTGTTGTTATTAATGAAGTATTCGTTATAAAGGATTTTTAAAACCCATGTTACGGAGTAGGATGTTTATTATATGATGTTTATATGAAGATGTGACATCCTTGTTGGTGATTTATATTTTTTTAATATTAAATTATTCATTGGGTAAGAAGGGTGTTACATTATTGGTCTCAGAGCAGGTCAGTCCGTCCGACCAGGTTTTTTTTATGATGTATATGTCATGTTGATCGATTAGTGTGATTACACTGTCGATACGTTGTCCTTTTTGACGTTAGTTTTCTGTGTGTAGAATGGCTGGAAAAACGATGTTACGATTGTTGCTGCTTTACGAACTGTGGCTCTGGCTGTGCAACATCAGCTCAAGGCTGGAGGGAGTGATGGATCCCGTGTCTTGGAGACGTTCCAGAGGAATCACCCGTCTACTTTCAAGGGTAGGTACGACCCTGATGGAGCGCATACTTGGCTCAAAGAGATTGAACGGATATTCGAGTCATGGATTGATCAGAAGCACAAAAAATGCAGTTTAGTACACATATGCTAGCAAAGGAAGCTGATGATTTGTGGGTCGGCACCCGTTAGAGACTCGCAGCGGTGGGTGAAGTTGTTACTTGGGTTGTGTTTAGTAGAGAGTTTCTGAGGAAGTATTTTCCCGAAGATGTGCATGGTAAGAAAGAGATTGAATTCCTTGAGTTGAAATAATGGAATCTGTCGGTGACTGAGTATGCTTTGAGGTTTGTGGAATTGGCAAAGTATTATCCTCATTACAGTGAAGCAACTATTAGATTCTCGAAATGTATCAAGTTTGAGAAAGGTTTGTGTCTAGAAATCAAGAGACAAATTGGATATCATCAGATCCGTAGGTTTCTAAAGTTGGTGAACAACTGTAATATCTATGAAAAACATAGCAAAGCTCATTCAGCTCACTACAAGAGCCTGAATGGGAAGAGAAGAAAACAACATCAAGACCGTAGGAAGCCTTAAGATGCTCCAACTGATAAAGGGAAACAAAAGGTTTCTGATGGGAAAAAAAGGCAAGTGGAGGAGGAGCTCCCACTCCTGTGAAGTGTTATAAGTGTGGTGAACAAGGTCGGCATTCTAACGAATGAGAGAATAAGGTCTTAAGAAGTTACAAATATGGTAAGATGGGTCATCGTGCTCCTAAGTGCAAGAACGATGGTCCAACTTGTTTTAATTATGAAGAACAGGGTCATATTAGTATCCAGTGTCAGAGGCCAAAGAAGGATGCTGCTTCCCAGACCAACGGTGGAGTGTTTGCTTTGAGTGGATCAGAGAATTCCAAGAAGGACAACTTAATTCGAGGTACCTTTTTATTAAAAATGTTGAATTGGTTGCTTTTATTGATACTGGTGCTACTCATTCGTTTATTTCACGTGAATGTGCTAATACATTAGGATTGAAGTTGTTTGATATGAATGGTAGTATGGTAATATATACTTCTGCTAGTGGTTCTATTACTACTACTTTTGTTTGTTCAAGATGTCATTTGACTATCTTGGGCAAGAGTTTTGTGATGGATTTGGTGTGTCTACCCTTACACCAAATTGATGTTATTCTTAGGATAAACTGGTTATGTTCATATCAATTGTTATAATAAAACTTTTAGGTTCCTTAAGTTTGGTGATAATAGAGAGCTGATGTTGTTGTCTGCTAAGCAAGTGAATGAACTTTTAGAAGATGAAGCTTTGATGTTTGTAATGCTTGCGTCATTTCAAATTGATCGTGAAGCTACACACGTTGAATTACCCGTTGTCTGTGAATTTCAAGAAGTGTTTTTGGATGACATCAGTGATTTACCTTCAGAACATGAAGTAGAGTTTGCCATCGACCTAGTATCAGGTACAAGTCTGGTGTCAATGACTCCTTACAGAATGTCAGCTTGAGAGTTGAGTGAGTTAAATAAACAATTGGAAGAAATACTTGAGAAGAAGTTCGTTTGACCGAGTGTTTCTCTTTGGGGTGCAGCTGTGTTGTTGGTTAAGAAGAAAGATGGGAGTATGAGATTGTGTATGGACTACAGACAATTGAGTAAAGTGACTATTAAGAATAAGTATCCACTCCCGAGGATTGATGATATGATGGATTAGTTGGTGGGTGCTTGTGTTTTTAGCAAGATTGATTTGAGGTTGGGTTATCATCAAATTCGTGTTAAACTAGATGATATTTCGAAGGCTCCTTTTCGAACAAGGTATGGTCATTATGAGTACACTGTGATGTTGTTTGGTGTATCTAATGCGCCAAGTGTTTTCATGGAGTATATGAATCGAACTTTCCATTCGTATCTGGATAAGTTTATCGTGGTCTTCATCGATTATATTTTAATCTATTCCAAATATGAAGAAGAGCATACAAAGCATTTGTGAATTACGTGGCAAGTGCTGAAGGAGAAGAATTTGTATGCAAAGTTGTCGAACTGTGAGTTTTTGTTGAAGGATGTGAGATTCCTTGGCCATGTGATCTCTAGTGGTGAAATTGTTATGGATCCTTCTAAAGTCGATGCAGTGTTGCAATGGTAAATTTCGAAGTATGCGACTGGGATTAAAGTTTTCTTTGTTTGGAACGATATTATTGAAGGTTCATTGAAGGATTTTCTAAATTGGCATTACTATTAACTCAGTTGACTCGAAAGGGTCAAGCTTATGTGTGGGATGTTGCATGTGAATAAATTTTTGTAGAATTAAAGAAGAAGTTGACGACCGTTCTGGTATTAATTTTTCCTAACCCAGGTGAGCCTTTCGTGGTGTACTGTAATGCATCAAAGATGGACCTTGGTGGTGTATTGATGCCAAATTGGCAAGTTGTTGCTTATGCTTCTATATAACTGAAAATTCATAAAAGGAATTATCCTACACATGACTTAGAGTTAGCAGTTGTGGTGTTTGTGATGAAGATTTGGAGACATTACCTTTTTGGCTCTAATTCGAAGTGTTTAGTGATCACAAAATTTTAAAGTACTTGTTCAATCAGAAGGAATTGAATATGAGGCAGAGAAGATGGATTGGGTTGTTAAAAGATTATGACTTTGATCTGAGTTACCATCCTGGTAAAGCGAATATGTTGGCCGATGCATTGAGTAGGAAGTCGTTGCATATGTTAATGATTATAGTTCGAGAGTTAAAAATGATTGAACAATTCAGGAATATAAGCTTGGTGTGTGAAGAAACTCTTAATAGTGTAAGGTTAGGGATGTTGAAACCAACTAGTGGTATTTTAGAAGAAATTCGAGAAGGTCAGAAGTCTGAGTCGAAGTTGGTTGATCAGTTGACCTTGATTAACTAAGGTAACGAAGGTGAGTTTCAAATTGATGAGAATGATGTGACGAGGTTCAGAAATAGAGTGTGTGTTCCAGAGCTTAAGAGAATTATTCTTGAATAAGGGCATCAAAGTGGGTTGAGTATTCATCCTGGTGCTACAAAGATGTATCAAGACTTGAAGAAGTTGTTTTGATGGCCTGGTATGAAGAAGGAAGTTGCCAAGTTTGTTTATGCCTGTTTTACTTGTCAGAAGTCAAAGAATGAGCATTATAATCCTTTGGGTCTAATGTATCCGTTGAAAATTCCGCAATGGAAATGAGTCAGTATTTTTATGGATTTTGTCTCGGGTTTGCCAAAGACTTCTAAGGAAAATGATTCGATTTGGGTGATAGAGGATAGGTTGACCAAGTCGGTTCATTTATTATCGATGAAAATCAATCATCCTATGGAGAAGCTAGCTGATATGTATATTGAGGATATTATGAAATTGCATGGGATACCTTCGAGTATCGTATCAAATAAAGATCTGAGGTTTACATCGAATTTCCTGGAAGGTTTGCATAATCCTTTTGATACTAATTTGAGGTTGAGTTCTGCATATCCTCTTCAGACAGACAGTCAGACAAAGAGAACTATTCAATCCTTGGAGGATTTGACGAGAACTTGTGTGCTAGAACAAGGAGGAGCTTGCGATAGCCACTTTCTGTTGATTTAGTTTACTTATAATAATAGTTTCCCTTCCAGCATTGGAATGGCAGCGTATGAAGCATTGTATGGTAGGAGGTGTAGGATTCCATTGTGTTAGTATGAGTTAGGCAAGAGTGTTGTGCTCGAACCTGAGATTGTACAGGAAATGACTGAGAAGATTAAGATGATCCAAGAGAGTATGAAAGCTTCTCAATGTCGTCAAAAAATTTATCACGATAAGAGGAGGAAGGCACTTGAGTTTCCAAAAAGATGATCATGTATTTTTGAGAGATACTTCAGTGATTGGTGTTGGTAGAGATTTGAAGTCGCGAAAGCTTACACCGTGTTTTGTTGGTCCATATCAGATATCAAAGAAGATAAGTGAGGTTGCTTATCAGGTTACATTACTGCCATCGCTTACGAATCTTCATGATGTGTTTCATGTGTCTCGATTGTGGAGATACATTATGGATCCTTCACATGTGATCCAAATAGATGATGTACAAGTGAGAGATAAATTGACTGTTGAAGCATCACCCGTACGGATAGAAGGTCAAGAAGTGAAGTAATTGCAGGGTAAAGACATTGCTTTAGTGAAGGTATTGTGGGGTGGACCAGTTGGAGAAAGTTTAATTTGGGAACATGAGGATCATATTAGAGAGTCTTATCTGATTTTGTTTCCCTCGGGTAATTTTCGAGGACGAAAATTGTTTTAAGTGGGGAGAGTTGTAACACCCCAAAATAATTAGATTATTCATTTAATTATTTAATTGATTTATGATGAGTATTTGTGTTGTATTTGTGAGTATATGTGATGTTTCGATGAATATGATGTGTGATGTATTGTTGATTATGTTGTGTTGTGGGGTGGAGTGTATCAAGATAAATGTGAGGATTATTTATATTTTAGATAATTAGTTTTAATTATTTAGAATTATTTTAATTAGTGAAATAGAGATAATATATGATGTAGAGATGAAGAGAGCAGTGTGGTAATACCCTTAAGGATTAGTGAGGGAAAATAGGCAAAACATATTAGGGGTCCAAGGGGTAAGTTTGATATAAGGGAAATTTGGTGTTTAGAACACTCGTTCTATACGATCGCGCTTGGAGAAGAGATAGAGAAAACAGTAGACCTAAGGCATTGAGGAACTCAAAGGGATTATGTAGAACGCGTAGGAGAATCGTTTGCTAGCTATAATCTAAGGTAACATGGGTTATCCTTATCATTATGATTGGCATGGGTTTAGGTATTGGTAGAATTGTATTTGGGATTTTGTTTGATAATTTGTGATGAGAGTGATGATTTGTAATGTGTAAAATGTCATGGAATAATGTATATGATTCCTATTATGATGTGTTATTTTGAAGTTGTGAAACCATGATGAATTGTGTAAAATTTGGACTGAATGAGTGTTGAAACCGTAATAGAATTAGACTGGTTTTGTGCATAAAACGCAACAGCAGAGTTGTTGTTTTCGCGCACTTGTCGGGCGACCCTCGCAACAACATAGACTTTGTAAAGGTCGTAACTTGAATTTCCAGATTTTACAGCGAAATTTGTCAGTATATTACGAGGATGAAACTACAAGCTTGTATATTACGAGGATTTGTCGGTATATTACTGGTACGTCCACTCATGAGTTGATCTAATGCTATAACTTAAGCTTGATCCTAGTAATCTAAATATGTTTTCTGATAAGAAACCACAAGTTCGTATTGTATTCTAAAAGGATTAATACTTGCTACAAAACACGGTAAGATACAGTTAATTCTGCTTATCAGTTCATTCTCTCAAATATTTCATCAAACAACTTCTGAGCATTTTTATGATTGTCCATTTCAACACATCATTTACACAAATACAACATTTTGATAACAACTTAACAACATATATGAAGAATATACAAATAAGAGAAGTGAATGTTTGAGAGAAAGAAGACGAAGAACATGCAAAGATAAAGTCAATTTAGGTAGAGAAGCCAACATATATCCATGTATGTCCATAATTTAGCATTTCTTAGGTAAGCTCTTGGAAGAGTTGACGAGGCTACACATTTAGATTCTCTTAGAGGTAGAAATGTTTGTATTTGTAATGAGTAAAGTATAATTTTAGCCATGAGTTCCTTCCTATCCTACCCTAGACTACTAACCGTTGTTATTATTATTTTGAATAAAGTAAGAGATAATAAAAAGAAAAAGGCAAAGCTTATTCTCCCTCCTAATAAAATCAAAATAGCGGAGACCGCAACGAGTCCGTTCTCCAGAAAGCCACATGGGTAACAAGTAACTTAACGCGTTGTCTCGATTCTATCTTAAGCTATAACACCCTGCATTGCAACCTCACTCTTACTAACCTGCATCTCAATTGTTAACCTCTATTTTGACCTATTCTTTTTCCACCACCAATATTGGCGCTATATAACAACCCTCCTCTTGTCATAATTACCAAAAGTTACATACATTTCATCTCATCTCATCTCATCTCATCTCATCAGATCTCTGCAAAATCGTAACCCAAATTGCAAGGACCCTTTCTGGTTGTATCTCAAAACACAACCATTAAAGGTTCTTGCAGGATCTGATTGCTCGGCCATGGAGAAAAAGTACATATCATCAGATGAACTTTCAAAGCACAACAAGAAAGGAGATCTATGGATCTCAATTCAGGGTAAGGTTTACAATGTTTCCGATTGGGGTCAACATCACCCTGGCGGAGAGGTTGTTTTGTTGAATCTCGCTGGCCAGGATGTCACCGACGCGTTTATAGCGTATCATCCTGGTACTGCATGGAAACATCTTGACAATTTTTTTACCGGCTTTTACCTTGATGATTTTAAGGTTTCTGAGGTTTCTAAGGATTATAGGAGACTTGTTTCTGAGTTTGTCAAACTGGGTTTGTTTGAAAAGAAAGAACATGTTACTCTCTTCACATTAACTTCTGTTGCTATTATGTTTTCTATTGTTGTTTATGGCGTTGTTGGCTGTGACAGTGTTTGGGCTCATTTGGGTTCTGGGATGTTGTTGGGTTTGCTTTGGATGCAAAGTACTTATGTTGGTCATGATTCTGGCCACTACGAGGTTATGTCAAGTCGGGGTTATAATAAATTGGCTCAGATTATATGTGGAAATTGTTTGACTGGTATAAGTATTGCGTGGTGGAAATGGACTCATAATGCTCATCATATTGCTTGCAATAGTCTTGATTATGATCCTGATTTGCAGCATATCCCGGTTTTCGCGGTCTCCTCGCGCTTGTTTGGTAATATCAGATCTTATTTTTATGATAGACAGTTGAAGTTTGATGCTTTGTCTAGGTTTTTGATCAGTTATCAGCATTGGACTTTTTACCCTGTCTTGTGTTTTGCAAGGCTGAACTTGTATCTTCAGACTTTCTTGCTCTTGTTTTCGCCGACCCGAAATGTCCCTGATAGACTCTATAACATTATGGGGATTGCCGTGTTCTGGACTTGGTTCCCTCTTCTGTTGTCATGCCTACCTAGTTGGCCGGAGAGGTTGATGTTTGTTCTTGCTTGTTTTGTGGTTTGTTCCATCCAACATCTTCAATTCTGTTTGAATCATTTCGCTGCTAACGTCTACGTCGGTCCTCCGAGCGGAAACGATTGGTTTGAGAAGCAGACTAGCGGAACATTGGATATCTCTTGTTCCACATGGATGGATTGGTTCTTTGGTGGTTTGCAGTTTCAGCTTGAGCATCATTTGTTTCCAAGGCTACCTAGAGCTCAATTGAGGAAGGTTTCACCATTGGTGATTGATCTTTGCAAGAAACATAATTTGCCTTATAGAAGTTTGACATTTGTTGAGGCAAATCTCTGGACTCTCAAGACTCTCAGAACTGCCGCACTGCAAGCTAGGGATTTCACTAATGCTGCTCCACAGAACTTGTTGTGGGAAGCTTTTAATACTCATGGATGAGCTTGAGATGAGAGAAAGAAGCACGTGGATTTTGAGTTGTGCAGAGAAGGTTTCAAACTTTCTCTATTATTATCAAACATTCATGTTATTGTTATTATGTTGAATTAATGTATTGAGTTCTATTTCTCTCTTTTTTATTAGGCCTGTTTTGTTGTAATAACTGATGTTATGATCACTGTTTATGTGTGCTATAACATGTTGTTCATGTGTGTTATAACATCTGAACATAAAAAATATATTCAGGTTTTATTTTCATTTTCTTATTACCTATGTTATTCTTTTGGTTGTGTTAAATGAGTTTTACATTGGCCAAATTATGGCCTGGACACGAGTTTATAAGTTGGGGGCAATCTTCACCTTACAAACCGATCTTGTATGGATGAATTAGACTCGAACTATATTTTTTAACATGATATTAAGAGTTTCTTTTAAGATTGAAGGATCATCTGCTATCAGATTTGTACTATCAGAATACGTTCTAGATATCAAATCCTAAGCGTAAGTGGGGACAATCTTCATTTTATAAGTCAGTTTTATATGGAAGAGTCATGTCAAAACCCTGTAATTTTTTTAACAGGTTGA
The DNA here is from genome assembly GCA_948472305.1 of Vicia faba. NCBI lineage: Eukaryota > Viridiplantae > Streptophyta > Magnoliopsida > Fabales > Fabaceae > Vicia > Vicia faba. The sequence goes on from OX451739.1 coordinate 27,905,507, forward strand.
GTTTCAAGAACACAAGTTTGTTATTGTGTTAACTTCTCAAACATGTTTTATGGTTAATACAAGAAGATCTTTGACCAAAAGGGAACAAAAACCATAGAAAGTCCTTAAAACATTTGTGCTGTTTATTTTTCTGCTTTTTTTCTATTAAAATGAAAAAAGCTTGATTCAATACATTGTAGATGAAAACAAATTCCTCTCATTTGGGATTCCCCTGTCGGTATCATGATGATAAAAAAACAAAGTTAATGGAATCCAACCAAATATCTGCCCCATAACTTTGATTTTGCAGGTGGCATTCTAGCTTTTACTTGCATAGCATATGAATATTCTTTATGACATTCTTAGCAATTGTTTCTCTTTTAAATCTTGACATCTATTTTGTGCCCTCTAAAAGAATGGTATGTTTCCTTTTATTGGGTGCTCCTCTCCTATCACACACCCTTCTATTTCTTTTTAGGTTAAATGTTACTTTTTATTTTTTGATTTTTTTTCTTAAAATCAAATTTTAAGGTACTTCAGTTATCATATTTATTGTAAGTTTGGCCAAAATTTAGATTTTGAATCCATAAAATGGTGATTTATTAAATATCATTTTTAGGCTTTTAGCACTAATAATCACCTTTTTTAGGCTTTATAAATTTTTGGAATAAAAATTATGTGTTGGATTAAAACAGAAAGATTAAATGTGGAATTAAACCTTCTTTTATAATGTCTTTTTTTGAAATAAAGGTTTTTATCATTTTTAGGCTTTTAGCACTAATAATCACCTTTTTTAGGCTTTATAAATTTTTGGAATAAAAATTATGTGTTGGATTAAAACAGAAAGATTAAATGTGGAATTAAACCTTCTTTTATAATGTCTTTTTTTAAATAAAGTTTTTTTTTTATACTAAAAAAGAGATATTCATGCATTCAAATTAAAAAATACATAGGGTAATACTAACATATGTTTATAGACCTAAAAAGAAAAAGTTTTTATTGAGAAAAAACAATGAAAAATTAATTATAAATTTTTAATAAATGCAATACATAATTTCCACAAAAAACACATTGAAGTGAATATGTTAATCTAACTAACAACAAAACGATAAAAATTTAAAAACACAAAAAAAAAAAAAATCTACGTAAATAATCATTTATTTGAATTAAAAAAAGAGAAAAAAGAAATATTGAAAAGTGATTTTAACTCAAAAATAGCCAAAAACCACCCTCTAAAATTAAAGATGGAAAAGAGAAAAATTTTTTAAAAAAGATTCCATCGTGTTTAAAAGAAAAAATAAACCCTTTTAATTTTCTTATTTTTGTACATAAACAAAAATAGCATGAATATATTTAGTAATATATCTTATTTAATGATCATCCCCTCATAACATTAAATGGTTAATATAGAAATATTTTTGTAACAATTAAATATTAATAATAAAAAAATTAAATAACATTTGCTTATACCTTTTTCTTTTGGACACATCATTTGCTTATACTTAAACTAACAAATATATATTTGTTCTTAGTTTTATAACTATGGCCAAAGGCTGTGTCAAAACAAAAAAAAAAACCAAAGGTGCAAAGTTGGTTGAAAATTGTTTGTGTTATATTTCTAAAACTTTTTACTTAACCGATACTTCTGGATTACCTTAGGATAAAGCGACGAAGGTCGGTCGAAGAGAGATATCATCTTGCTTTTATGTTTTTTTTTCATTTATAGAGAAAATAATATAGGATGTTTTTTTTCATTTATAGAGAAAATAATATAGGATAAAATGTATCTTGGATAAAGAGAAACTCAGAATCGCACTGACTTATATCTTCTTTAAAAATAGAGATTCAACCGACTATTATTTGATGAAGTGTAGAGTAATTTTTTCTGAGAAAATTCTAAGTGCTGGAAGCTCCTATAAATATACATTCTCTCGAAGAGATGAACACATACTCTATGACATACACAATCTCCACTATTCAAAGAGCACCACGCTGATAACCACCTTTAACGTATTCAACCTATCTAACCATCCGTCGGCAATTTAATAGCACCGATAACCTACAAAATCTTTCACCTCTCACCGAACAGGTCCCTTAAACATTCTCAAAAACCGTCATACAAGACAACTCGTGAATTAGTCTCTATCATCTAAAATCCTTGTAGAAAAAATACGCACACCTTATATTTTTTTATCATTACAATTGTCTTTTATCTTCTCAATTATTCTCACTGTCTAATATAAATTTTATTATTACAACTTTATTTTTTTAAGAAACCAAATGCAATAATATAAAAAAGCACAAGAAGTAATAATGTCTTACAACTGCAATACAGGTACAAGTCAAACATAAGACCAAACAACACCCTAAAAAACCATCAAAATACACTTACTGAATCGAGAAATTGATTGGTCATATGTTTGAGACTTGTATGGGCCATTTTGCTTTAATTATTTTTATTTGTTTCTATATATTATATTTTGCAACCTTTTACCCACTTAACTAATTTAACGAGATTATATTATAACATTTTACTATGAAGATAAACATTAGAATATATATGACCCTATGAGAAAGGAAACGATTAACTAATGGTTACCTGAAAAAGTCCAACGAAGATTTAAAATAAGAAGATAACTCTAATAAACATCCTTTTTCCATAGGTGCATCTATACAAAGGACGTGCTGGTCGTTTTTTCATGAGTTGCAATCTTTCTGCTTCCACCTTTAAAGTGTATACATCCACCATTGTGACACCAAGATGTGATTAATAAGTTAGCATATGCAATATCTAGATTTCACATTGGACTGGGATATATTTGATAGAGGACTAAAGTTCCTGGTACACAATTTCTCCAACATTTAAGTAACAGGGCGAATACTTTAGTAGGTGTTGATAACGGATTAGTGAAAACAAGAATAGCCACTGAGAATTTTATCGGGTCGAGTCGCGGTTCAGTACGCTTTCTTTAAGACGTTTCGCCGGATGCCAACAAAGTGCAAGGCAGTCGATAATAGGCGACGTCTCCAGGATAAAACAGCCCGTTCGAATAAAATACGATTATCACTTGCACTGTGATTAATCGTTCGATGAATAACACTTTCTGATGGTGTAGAAACCACTCGTAGTATCTGCCAAGAAGCAGTCGAAAAAACAGAAAAGAACAAATAATTGAGATGAAGCAGTAAAGAGAGAGAGAAGAAAAAATTCGAGATATAGAATTCTGGAGTTATTTGCAAATGAAATAAGCACGGATCCAACAAAACGGTTCGAAAAAGTAGGAAGAACGTGGGAGAGGGTGGAATTGGCCCAGTCAAAAGTGACCGTTATTGCTTGGTCAGACAGTCATGCATTTTGACTCTTGGAAGACAAGTAATTGACACGTCACTAATTCCGTAATTAATTAATATTAAATATTAATTAATTTCCATTATTTTTAATTAATTAATGCTAATTAATTCCACCGAATTAATTAATTATTAATAATCATTAATAATTAATTTTTCACCAAAATCCGGTTCAAAAAGTTAATTCATCTAGACCGAACCGAACCGAACCGAACCGAACCGAACCGAGCCGAGCCGGCCGGCCGGTCGGACGGACGGACGGCGGCGGCGGCGCGCGCGCGTGTGTGTCTAGATGACTTAGTGGTGTGTCCTCACTCCTTAACAAAATTGGGGTGCCCCTTGGGGCCCAACCCAAGTGTCCAAGTTGGAGTATTTATGCACTACTAGAAGTTGTGTTCCCTCCAATGTGGGACTAAAATGAATCCTTTCAAATTCACTCACAACCTAGTTCATTCATGTGCTCATTTATTGCCCATTTAATGTCAATGAATCATTCCAATTCCCAATCCAAGTTATCATCATTCCAAGATTTCCAACAATCCCCCACTTGAATTTAAAAGGTGATTTTAGAGGTAACGTCAGACGTTTCTAAGATTGTGCATAAGCAAAGGTGTCTATGACTTGAACCTTTGCGTAGCAAGTAGGATTCTGATTCAACAAGAGTGACACAATTGTCTTGAACTCTATCGCAGACATCAGACCCGCACACAACCTTTTCTTTAAGGTGTATTCTAATAGCCCGTGCTTTAATGGCCCTGCACGTGTATCCCGGTTTAGTGAAGGCTCTAGGAATTTTGCCTCGCAATTCCATAGGAACCGACCCAAGTTCCATAATCACCAAGGTGAGTCTATCAAGAGTACTCCTGTAGTCTAGGTACTCCCTCATACAGAGTATAGATCTCATTAAGAGTTTCTATTATCTCAACCTCTTATTACTTCAGGAATCATGCTTCTCTTGCATGATCATCTCATATCACTCACAACTTGTTATTACCCATTGAACCTATTTCTTGGGATCTCCAGTCATTTAGGTCGGGTTACCATTGTGAGCAACTCATATTCATATAGGCATTAGTCTCATCTTATATGATGTGTTATAGACTCTCTCTCTAGCTAATCCTTTCGTCAAAGGATCTGCTAAGTTTTCATCAGTGCGTACATGATCCACTCTTACAGCTCCTTTAGAGATACAGTCTCTAATGGTGCTGTGCTTTCTTCTTATTTGACGTCTTTTACCATTATAATAACGGTTCTCAATTTTTGCAATAGCCGCGGTACTATCGCAGTGGATCAACACAGCTGGCATAGGTTTTTCCCATACGGGAATCTCAGCTAGCAAGCATCTTAACCAACTTGCTTCTTCACTAGCTGTGGCTAGTGCTATCATTTCAGACTCCATTGTGGACTGAGCCAGAATGGTCTGTTTCTTTGATTTCCAAGATACAGCTCCTCCGGCTATACTAAATATATAGCCACTAGTAGCTTTGGAATCATCTGACAAAGTATTCCAATCAGCATCACTGTATCCTTCAAGTACAGCAGGAAATCTCTGATAATGTAAACCGAGGTTCACAGTCTTTTTAAGATATCTCATGACTCGCTCAATAGCTTGCCAATGTTCATTACTTGGTCTACTAGTAAACCTGCACAATAATCCCACGACATATGCAATGTCAGGTCTAGTACAGTCAGTAGCATATCTAAGACTTCCAATGATACTTGCATATTCTGTCTGTTTAACACTTTCACCAGTGTTCTTAAACAGTTTCATGCTTGGATCGTATGGAGTGCTAGCAGGTTTACAATCAAAGTAATTATATTTCTTTAAGATCTTTTCCACATAGTGTGATTGATCCAAAGAAATTCCTTGTTTGGATCTCGTGATCTTGATACCGAGGATTAAATTTGCTTCTCCCAGGTCTTTCATATCAAAGTTGTTGCACAACAAAGATTTCACATCATTAATAGTCTGAATGTTTGATCCAAATATAAGTAGATCATCTACATAAAGACATATGATAGTGCAAATGCGATTCTCAGATTTGTAATAAACGCATTTGTCACTTTCATTCACTTTATATCCATTTGATATCATTAAGTTATCAAATTTTTCATGCCATTGCTTAGGGGCTTGTTTTAGTCCATATAGAGACTTGTCTAACTTACAAACCTTGTTTTCTTGTCCATGGATCACAAACCCTTCTGGTTGTTTCATATAGATTTCTTCCTCTAAGTCACCATTTAAAAAGGCTGTTTTAACATCCATTTGGTGTACTATTAAGTTATAAATAGCAGCAATTGAAATAAGTACCCTAATGGATGTGATTCTAGTGACTGGAGAGAAAGTGTCGAAGAAATCTATATTTTCTCTTTGTCTAAAACCCTTGGCTACAAGGCGAGCCTTGTATTTATCAATAGTTCCATCAGGTTTTAGTTTCTTTTTCAGAACCCATTTACAACCGATCGGTTTGCAACCAGGAGGCAAGTCTACTAAGTGCCATGTCTTGTTAGAATCTAGGGATTCTATCTCATCATTTATAGCTTCTTGCCATAAATCTGCATCTAGAGATGACAATGCTGCTTGAAGATTTATTGGATCTTCTTCTATATTATAAGCCGCATAATCAGGCCCATAGTCTTTAGCGACTCTTACTCTTTTACTTCTCCGAAGTTTTGTTTCTACTTCGTTGTTGTTTTCTGTACTTCTTATCACAGGAATGTGACTCGATTGGGTGCCCCCACTATTTCTCAGTTTGAAAGGAAATTTGTCTTCATAGAATTCAACATCATTTGATTCTATGATTACTTTTGCATTTAGGTCATAGAACCTATATGCCTTATTGTTTGCTGCATACCCAATGAATACACATTCATATGCTCTACTAGCGAGTTTAACTCGTTTCGGATCCGGAATTCTGACATAAGCCAGGCAGCCCCAAGTTCTCAAATAAGACAAGTTTGGTTGTCTTTTCTTTAATATCTCATATGGTGAGATCTTACTTTTTGACTTGGGGATTCTATTCAGGACGTAGCAAACAGTCAATAAAATTTCCCCCCACCAGTGAGGAGCAGCACCAGAATTTATCATAATTGCAACAACAAGTTCGGTAAGAGTCCTATTCTTTCTTTCTGCTTTACCATTCATTTCAGGAGAATATGGAGCAGTCGTTTCATGTACAATTCCATGTTCTTTATAAAAATCATTAAATAAACCAGAATCATATTCAGTCCCCCTATCACTACGAAGTCTCTTAATCTTCTTACTAAGTTGATTCTCAATTTCAGTTACATATATCTTAAACATTTCAAGCGCTTCACTTTTATTCTTCATTAAGTATACATAAGTATAATCTGAATAATCATCAATAAAAGTGATAAAATAACGTTTATTGTTTCTAGTTAAACTTCCATCTAATTCGCATATATCAGAATGTATAAGATCTAGGGGATCAGATTCCTTATTAATTGATTTATGAGAAGTCTTGATTATTTTTGCTTGACTACAATATTCACATTTATTTGTATCATTAATACTTAATTTAGGGATTAGGCCCAAGTTGCTTGCATTATGCATAATTCGCTTATTAACGTGACAAAGTCTAGTATGCCAAATATTAAAATCACACAAGGAGTAAACAGAAGGAGAAATCTTATTAAAATCAACATTCAACTTAAACATGCCATCAGTGGCGTACCCTTTCCCAACAAAAATACCATTCTTAGTGATGGTGTACAAATCTGCCCCTAAAGTTTGACTAAACCATGCCTTATTTAAAAGAAAACCAGAAACAAGATTCTTCCTAATTTCAGGAACGTGCATGACGTCCTTCAAGATCAAAGTCTTTCCTGAGGTGAATTTCAGCTCAACATCCCCAATTCCAGCAACCTTAGTGGTGTGAGCATCTCCCAACAACACTTTCTTATCTTCAGCATTCATGTATGTTTTGAACATAGCACGATCGTAGCAGACATGACGAGAGGCGCCAGTGTCTATCCACCAACCATCACTTCCACCAACCATGTTGACTTCAGTGATCATAGCAATGAATTGCTCATCAGTCAGGTTAACCTGAGCATTTGAGCCAACAACAGGTTTAGGCCTGCTCTTACACCTTTTTGCCATGTGACCCGGTTTCCCACAATTGTAGCAAGTGAAAACCGGAGCATCATTTCTCTGTGGTGGTGGTTGCTGCCTAGCAAGTGGAGCATTTGGGGCCCTAGAGGGATTCCCATTCTTAATTCGGTTCACAGCATTGCGGTTCTGATTCTTTAATGGTTTGCCCGTAGGCTTCAGAACCGCACCGAATCTCTTTTTGTTGTTAGAAACAACTAAGACTTCATCTTTCTGATCTTGTCTTCGAGCTTCCTCTTCAATTCGGAGGCGAGTAATCAAACTTTCGATTGAAAACTCTTTGGTTTTATGGCGAAGCATATTTTTGAAATCTTTCCAACCAGGGGGCAGTTTGTCAATAATAACAGCAATTTGAAATTGTTCATTCAGGGGCATACCTTCAGTTATGATTTCATGAGCAATTTTCTGAATTTCGTGGCTTTGAGTTTCCACAGACTTTTCATCCACCATCTTGTAATTCAAGTAGCGGCTGACAGCATATTTCTTTGCACCTGCTTCTTCAGTATCATATTTCTTTTGCAGAGCTTCCCACACTTCTTTAGCACTGTTGTAATTACTGTAGTAATCGTACAGGTCATCAGCAAGACCGTTCAGAATGTGATTTTTGCATAGGTAGTCATTCTCTTGCCATATGGCAATTTCTTTTCGAAGCTGTAAATCATCTGCTGCGGCTTTGGCTTTTGCAGCAGCTTGTGCTTCAGCAGAGCTGGGAGCTTTGTCAGAAGTTACAATTGTTGCAGCATCAGTTTGTTCGGTTGATCCAGAAGGAACAACAGGGATATCCTCAGTCAGAACGTGGGCAACCTTCTTGATAGTTAAGAAAAATTTCATCTTAGCTTGCCAACGTTTGAAATGAGAATCCTCAAACTTAAATGGTTTGTCTGTGACAGCAGCGACCGCATTATTACCGATAATTTCCTCAATAGCCATGGCAGTTAAGGGAAACGTCTTAAAATTGTTGATAACGGATTAGTGAAAACAAGAATAGCCACTGAGAATTTTATCGGGTCGAGTCGCGGTTCAGTACGCTTTCTTTAAGACGTTTCGCCGGATGCCAACAAAGTGCAAGGCAGTCGATAATAGGCGACGTCTCCAGGATAAAACAGCCCGTTCGAATAAAATACGATTATCACTTGCACTGTGATTAATCGTTCGATGAATAACACCTTCTGATGGTGTAGAAACCACTCGTAGTATCTGCCAAGAAGCAGTCGAAAAAACAGAAAAGAACAAATAATTGAGATGAAGCAGTAAAGAGAGAGAGAAGAAAAAATTCGAGATATAGAATTCTGGAGTTATTTGCAAATGAAATAAGCACGGATCCAACAAAACGGTTCGAAAAAGTAGGAAGAACGTGGGAGAGGGTGGAATTGGCCCAGTCAAAAGTGACCGTTATTGCTTGGTCAGACAGTCATGCATTTTGACTCTTGGAAGGCAAGTAATTGACACGTCACTAATTCCGTAATTAATTAATATTAAATATTAATTAATTTCCACTATTTTTAATTAATTAATGCTAATTAATTCCACCGAATTAATTAATTATTAATAATCATTAATAATTAATTTTTCACCAAAATCCGGTTCAAAAAGTTAATTCATCTAGACCGGACCGAACCGAACCGAACCGAACCGAACCGAACCGAGCCGAGCCGAGCCGGCCGGCCGGTCGGACGGCGGCGGCGGCGCGCGCGCGTGTGTGTCTAGATGACTTAGTGGTGTGTCCTCACTCCTTAACAAAATTGGGGTGCCCCTTGGGGCCCAACCCAAGTGTCCAAGTTGGAGTATTTATGCACTACTAGAAGTTGTGTTCCCTCCAATGTGGGACTAAAATGAATCCTTTCAAATTCACTCACAACCTAGTTCATTCATGTGCTCATTTATTGCCCATTTAATGTCAATGAATCATTCCAATTCCCAATCCAAGTTATCATCATTCCAAGATTTCCAACAGTAGGGGATGGCGAGGTCTCTTAGTGAGTACTTTATCAGACCCGACCCTCTCTCTCTCTCTTGGAAGATGTGGTGGATTGTGTCCTCGATGAGTTAAATAATATTTAATCAAAGAATTATTGAAGTATTGGTTATATTGATCCCACTTCTGACATAAGAGGGTGACTTATAACGCTCGATAATTTAATTAATTATTTAATTAAATTATTTTTGAATTATTTGTTGAAATGTTTCTATATGTTGTCAAGTTGTTATTTAGTTGATTATTTTAGTTGATTAATATTAGCAATAATATTAGAATAATATAAGATTAAGTTGTTGGGCGTATTTATATGGTGGTATGTAGTAAGATGGGAGTGTGTAAGTTAGACCCAATAGGGTTAATGAAATAAGGTTAAGTTGATATAAGAATTAGGTTAATTAGAAAAATAAGGAAGTCTTCGTGTGCTGATTGTAGAAGTTGCAGAGAAGAGGAAAAATAGGCAAAGCAAGGTTTTCAATCGGACAGTTATAGAGTGACCTTCAAACCAAGGCAAGGGTGAGGTTCTGAATCTATAATGAGAATTATGATGGATATTATGTATGGATTGGATTGTGCAAAATTATTTCTTTGTGCGTATAATTATTGTAGCTATATCTGAATTTATTTGTTACTATGTGATGGCTACTTATGAAATTGTCTGCATAGCTATCCTGTACAACCGATGAAATATTTTTGTTGGCAATTGTTTCTTTCTATTGATCTATTTGCTGTATACCGTGTTGTATCATGTTGTTTTGGTCTGAGATTGTAATCGAAGGAAAATTTGGAAAATTCTGCGTTAGTATCAGTAACAGACTGAAATCTGTGAGAGGCATGGTGTGTGTCGACCGACACAAAGGCACGGGTACTTGTGCTGAGCGACACAAGGCTGCGTGTGCCGAGGGGCATGGTGTGTACCAACCGACACAAAGGCAAAAGGGAGGGAGAGTGTCGAGCGGCAGGGTTGTTGTGCGGATGGTCACATATATTTCTTATTCTTTTTTCTTTGCTCTTGTGCATCCTAATTGGTGAATTATTTCTTTAACAGTCTTGGCATAATAATTAGAATTCTTAAGGTAATTTACCCCCTGAATAATTAATGTGTTACTAGTAGATATAAGTTAGTAGCAGGAGAGATAGTAAACTTAATAATTAGCAGAGAACTAATAATAAGGTTATCAGTAAAAGTAATTTAGTAGAGTTTTCAGTAGCAGTATTGACAGGAGAACAAATTAGTAGCTAGTAACAAAGATGAAATAATTAATAAGTGACTAGCAGTAAATCGTATAGAATTGGAAATAGTAATACATAACCAAAAACATAGTATTTTAGCAGAAAACTATTTAGCCGGATATAGTCGATTTTCCCGAATAATTACGCAGGACATTGTAGTATATTTTGGTTAATGCGGTGTATTGTATACTTTGTCATAATTTGAGAATTGGCAGGTGATGATGAATTTTGTTGAGATTCCTCTAATTATCGCCAGATATTAAGTTGTAGGCTTATGGCCAATGTTGAATTGTGTTGAGTTGCTGTTGAATTATTGTTGTTGTTGTTACTACATTCATACTGTTGTCACATACATAGCATATCAAGTTGGGAGCTCATGCTCGGTAAGTTGGCATGGATTGGTAAATATAAAGTTGAAGGCATATGCCTTGTTGATGCCTCTATTAATTGGCATATTATTAAATTGGGAGTTTTTCTCAGTTGGTACCACATGCATGTGCATAAAAACAAGTCGCATTTCATGTTGCATCCTGAGTTGTTGTGTGGATGAATTGATTATGTTAAATATTGTTAAAGAGCTGTGAAATGGTGATTTTATATGAGCTGATTCTAATATATTATTTATCACGCGTTCTATTATATTGTTCTATATCTCACCCATTCAGTTTGAATGTTACTCCCATGTTGGTAACGTGCAGGTAATTCAGAGTGAAGGTTGTTTACCTTCAGTAGTTCGAGTCGGTGTCGTCTCTCTGATACGTAATACTCGGGGGGATGAATGCTTGTTGCTTTATTGTTGATTTTACTTCCGTTGTTGAATTTTAAGTTGTTTTCGTTAAGTACTTGTTATTTTGAAGTTGTTTTCAGTTGGACAAAGATGTTATTTCATTTGAGTTGAAAATTGTGATTCCACTGCTTAATTATAAAAGTTGTTTTATTCTAAAGACTAAATTATGTTGTTAACGGTTCATCAGAGTTTAAGTGTTATGTATCTGTTTTACATGAGATTAAATGAAGGCATTTTTAAGTAGTAAGTGTAGCATCCTATTTGTATGTCGAAATTTTGTAAATCTGATTTAATATTATTCGCCGGGTAGGAATGGGGTGTTACGTTAGTGGTATCAGAGTGAGTCGGTCTGTCCGACCAAGTTATCGAGTTGTAGTTTGTTTAACAATCGAGTATTGTTAATTCGAATTCTAACAATTATTTGTGTTGAGATTATAATTTTAAGACGGCTAGAAGGAATGATGCTGCAATTGCTGCTGCTTTGGAAGTAATGGCTCAGGCTATGGAGAATCAGCCGAACGCTGACGAGAATGCTGGATCTCGTAGTTTGGCAACTTTCTAGAGGGAGAATCCGCCTACCTTCAATGGTAAGTACGATCTTGATGGAACGTTAGATTGGTTGAAGGATATCGAGAGAATCTTTCGTGTGATGGACTGCACTCCAGTGCAGAAGGTTCAATATGGTACTCATATGCTAGCAGTCGAGGCTGATGACTGGTGGCTAGAGACTCGTAAGAAATTGGAGGCTGCAGATGAAGATATCACTTGGACTGTGTTCCATAGGTAATTTCTGAGGAAGTATTTCCCTGAAGACGTTCGTGGTAAGAAGGAAATTGAGTTTCTTGAGCTGAAGTAAGGGAATATGTCAGTTATAGAATATTCTGCAAAGTTTGCTGAGTTGGCTAAGTTTTATCCGCACTATAGCGAGGTAAATGCTGAGTTTTTGAAGTGTATCAAGTTTGAGAATGGGTTGCGCCCAGAGATCAAGAAGGTAGTTGGATACCAGAAGATTCATGTCTTTGCTGATTTGGTTGACAGTTGTAGGATCTACGAAGAGGATAATAATGCTCACTATAAGATTATCAATGAGAAGAGGGGTAAACACCAATAAAACCGTGGTAAACCCTATGATGCCCCAGCTGGTAAGGGTAAACAAAAAGTTTCTTAGGGTCACAAAACTAGTGGGGGAGATGCTCCCGCTGGTGTGGTATGTTTCAAATGTGGAAAACCTGGGCATAAGAGTAATGTGTATACTGTTGAGGTGAAGAAGTATTTCCGTTGTGGTAAGACTGGACATGCTATATCTGAGTGCAAGCATAAAGAGATGATTTGTTTCAACTATTGTGAAGAAGGACACATTGGTAGTCAGTTTCAGAAACCGAAGAAGGTGCAAACTAGTGGAAAAGTGTTTGCTTTGGCTTGGACTCAGACAACTAATGAGGAAAAACTCATAAGAGGTACATGTTTCATTAATAATACTCATTTAATTACTATTATTGATACTGGTGCTACTCATTGCTTTATTGTTGCTGACTGTGTTGAAAGGTTGAGTCTTATGTTATCTTCTATGAATGGAGAGATGATCGTCGATACTCCAGCCAAGGGATCGGTGACTACTTCTTTTGTGTGTTTAAATTGTCCTTTGTCGATCTTCGTCAGAGACTTTGTTGTTGATTTAGTTTGTTTGCCTTTAAGTGGGTTGATGTGATCTTAGGTATGAACTAGTTAAAGCATAATTATGTTCATATTAACTATTATAAAAAGTCTGTGAGGTTTTTTACTCCTGAAGAAGAGGAAGTTGGTCTGTTGTCTGCTAGACTGTTGCAACAGTTGATGCAAGATGAGGCTCCGATGTTCTCGTTAATGGCATTGCTATCTGTTGAGAATCAAGCTATAATTGAGGAGTTGCAAGTGGTGCATGGATTTCCTGAAGTTTTCCCTGATGAAATTCCTGATGTACCTCTAGAGAGAGAAATCGAATTTTCTATTGATCTTGTACTTGGTACCAGACCTGTTTCTATGGCACCATACATGATGTCTGCATCTGAATTGTCAGAATTAAAGAATCAATTGGAAGATTTACTTGAAAAGAAGTTTGTGAGACCAAGTGTATCGCCGTGGGGAGCTCCACTGTTGCTAGTAAAGAAGAAAGATGGAAGTATGAGGCTTTGTGTTGATTATAAACAATTGAATAAAGTAACGATTAAGAACAAGTATCCACTTCCAAGAATAGATGACTTGATGGATCAATTGGTGGGTGATCGCGTGTTTAGCAAGATTGATTTGAGATCGGGCTATCATCAGATTAAAGTGAAGGATGAGGATATCCAAAAGACGACTTTCAGGATGAGATATGGACATTATGAGTATTCAGTGATGCCTTTCGGTGTTACTAATGCACTGAGAGTATTCATGGAGTACATGAATCGTATCTTCCATACTTATTTGGATCGATTCGTGGTAGTTTTCATTGATGATATTTTGATTTACTCTAAATCATAAGAAGAGCATGCAGAACACTTAAGAATAGTATTGCAAGTTTTGAAAGAGAAAAAGTTGTATGCGAAGTTGTCTAAGTGTGAATTTTGGTTAAAGGATATTAGTTTTCTTGGCCATGTCATCTCAGGTAGTGGCATTGCTCTAGATCCATATAAAGTAGATGTTGTGTTACAATGGGAAACTCCAAAGTCGGCTACCGAGATTAGAAGCTTTTTGGGGTTAGCTGGTTATTTTAGAAGGTTTATCGAAGGTTTTTCTAAGTTGGCACTTCCGTTAACTAAGTTGACTTGTAAAGTTAGAGCTTTTGTATGGGGCGTTCAATGTGAATAAAGTTTTAAGGAATTGAAGAAGAGATTGGCGTCGGCTCTGATTTTGACATTACCTAATTCAGGTGAGCCTTTTGTTGTATATTGTGATGCTTCTAAATTGAGTTTAGGAGGTGTACTTATGCAAAACAACAAAGTAGTTGCTTATGCGTCAAGTCAGTTGAGAACTCATGAGAAGAACCATCCTATACATGATTTAGAACTTGTTGCAGTTGTTTTTATGGTGAAGATTTGGAGGCATTATCTTTATGGTTCTAGATTTGAAGTATTTAGTGACCATAAGAGTTTAAAGTATTTATTTGACCAAAATGAGTTGAATATGAGACAGCGAAGATGGTTGGAGTTATTAAAAGATTATGATTTCGGTTTGAATTATCACCCAAGTAAAGCTAATGTCGTGGCCGATGCTTTAAATCGAAAAACCTTTCATATGTCGGCAATGATGGTTAAAGAATTGAAATTAATCGAACAGTTCCGAGATATGAGCTTAGTTTGCAAGGTGACACCGCAGAGTGTTATGTTGGGAATGTTGAAGATTAATAATGATTTTCTGGATAGTATCAGAGAAGCTCAGAAGTTAGATGTGAAATTGGTAGATTTAATGGTTGGAATCGATCAATCCGAGAATAGTAATTTCAAGTTAGATGCGCAAGGTGTGTTGAGATTTCATAATCAAATTTATATTCCTGACGATACAAATATGAAAAGAACAATTCTTGAGAAAAGTCATAGAAGTAATTTGAGTATTCATCCGGGAGTTGTAAGAATGTATCAAGATTCAAAGAATTTGTTTTGGTGGGCTGGGATGAAACGTGATGTAGCACAATTTATGTATGCATGTTTGACTTGTCAGAAGTCGAAAGTTGAACATCAGAAGCCCGCAGGGTTGATGCAACCGTTAGAAGTTCCAGAATGGAAATGGGATAGCATTTCAATGGACTTTGTAACTGAATTACCTAATACTCCAAGAGGACATGATTCGATTTGGTTGATTGTTGATAGCTTTATGAAGTCGGCTTATTTTATTCCTATTAACATAAGTTTTCTAGTGTCGAAGCTGGAGGAGATTTATACTAGTGTAATTCTAAAGCTGCATGGTGTTCCTTTATGTATTGTGTCCGATAGAGATCCGAGGTTTACTTATGATTTTTGGAAGAGTCTGCAAGAGGCGTTGGGTTCTAATTTGAGGTTGAGTTCGGCGTATCATCCTTAGATGGATGGTCAAACTGAAAGGACTATTCAGTCGTTAGAAGATTTGTTGAGAGCATATGTTCTTGAACAGGAGGTTCGTGGGACACTTATCTTCCATTAATAAAGTTCACGTATAATAATAATTACCATTCTAGTATTGGAACGACACCTTTTGAAGTGTTGTATGGTCAGAGATGTAGAACTCTTTTATGTTGGCATGAGTCTGGATAAAGTGTAGTGCTTGGACCTGAAATTTTTCGAGAGACTAATGAGAAGGTGAAGTTGATTCGAGAAAAGATGAAAACTTCCCAAAGTAGACAGAAGAGTTATCATGACAAGCGAAGAAAAGATTTAGAATTTCAAGAGGGTGACCATGTGTTTTTGAGAGTCACGCCTGTGACCGGTGTTGGGTGAGCATTGAAGTCTAAGAAGCTCACTCCTCGTTTTATTGGTCTGTATCAGATTTCGGACAAAGTTGAGAATGTTGCTTATAGAGTGAATTTACCGCCTAACCTTTCAAATTTGCATGATGTGTTTCATGTGTCACAACTCTAGAAGTATATTTCAGATCCATCTCATGTGATTCATATGGATGATGTACAAATACGAGATAATCTCACTATAGAAACGATACCTGTATGGATCGCGGATCATGAAATGAAGACTCTAAGAGGAAAAGAGGTTGCTTTGGCGAAAGTATTTTGTTTAGGAGCTGCCGGAGAAAGCATGACTTGGGAGTTGGAGAGCAAGATGCGAGAATCCTATCCCGAGTTGTTTAAACAAGGTAAATTTTCGAGGACGAAAATATTCTAAGTGGGGGAGAGTTGTAACGCCCGATAATTTAATTAATTATTTAATTAAATTATTTTCGAATTATTTGTTGAAATGTGTGAAATGTTTCTATATGTTGCTAAGTTGTTATTTGGTTGATTATTTTAGTTGATCAATATTAGTAATAATATTAGAAAAATATAAGATTAAGTCGTTGGGCGTATTTATATGGTGGTACGTAGTAAGGTGGGGGTGTGTAAGTTATGCCCAATAGGATTAATGAAATAAGGTTAAGTTGATATAAGAATTAGGTTAATTAGAAAAATAAGGAAGTCTTGGTGTGCTGATCATAGAAGTTGTAGAGAAGAGGGAAAATAGGCAAAGCAAGGTTTTCAATCAAAGAGTTATAAAGCGACCATCAAACTAAGGTAAGGGTGGGGTTCTGACTCTATAATGAGAATTATGATAGATATTATGTAGGGATTAGGTTGTGCAAAATTATTTCTTTGTGCGTATAGTTGTTGTAGCTGTATCTGAATTTGTTTGTTATTATATGGTGGCTACTTATGAAATTGTATGCATAGTTATCATGTACAATCGATGAAATATTTTTGTTGGCAATTGTTTCTTTCAATTGATCTATTTGTTGTATACTATATTGTATCATGTTGTTTTGGTATGAGATTGTAATCGAAGGAAAATTTGGAAAATTCTGCATTAGTATCAGTAACAGACTAAAGTCTGTGAGGGGTATGGTGTGTGCCGACCGACACAGAGGCACGTGTACTTGTGCTGAGCGGCACAAGGCCGTGTGCGCCGAGGGGCATGGTGTGTGCCGATTGACACAGAGGAAAAAGGGAGGGGGAGTGCCGAGCGGTAGGGTTGTTGTGCCGAGGGGCACATGTATTTCTTATTTTTTTTTGCTCCTGTGCATCCTAATTGGTGAATTATTTGTTTAACAGTCTTGGCATAATACTTAGAGTTCTTAAGGTAATTTACCCCCTGAATGATTA
Source organism: Vicia faba (assembly GCA_948472305.1). NCBI lineage: Eukaryota > Viridiplantae > Streptophyta > Magnoliopsida > Fabales > Fabaceae > Vicia > Vicia faba. The sequence continues at coordinate 27,922,761 of OX451739.1, forward strand.
ATGGGTTACTAGTAGATATAAGTTAGTAGTAGGAGACATAGTAGACTTAATAATTAGCAGAGAACTAATAATAAGGTTATCAGTAAAAGTAATTTAGTAGAGTTTTCAGTAACAATATTAACAGGAGAACAAATTAGTAGCTAGTAACAAAGATGAAATAATTAATAAATGACTAGCAGTAAACCGTATGGAATTGGAAATAGTAGTACAAAACCAAAAACATTATTATTTTAGTAGAAAACTATTTAGTCGGATATAGTCGAATTACCCGAATAATCATACAGGATGTCGTAGTATATTTTGGTTAATACGGTGTATCGTATACTTTGTCATAATTTAAGAATTGACTGGTGATGATGAATTTTGTTGAGATGCCTCTAATTATTGGAAGATATTAAGTGGTAGACTTATGGCCAATGTTGAATTGTGTTGATTTGTTGCTGAATTATTGTTGTTGTTGTTACTACATTCATACTATTGTCACATACATAGCCTATCAAGTTGGGAGCTCATGCTCAGTAAGTTGGCCTGGATTGGCAAATATAAAGTTGAAGGCTTATGCCTTGTTGATGCCTCTATTAATTGGAAGATTATTAAGTTGGAAGTTTTTCTCCATTGGTACCACATGCATGTGCATAAAAACAAGTCGCATTTCATGTTGCATTCTGAGTTGTTGTGTGGATGAATTGATTATGTTAAATGTTGTTAAAGAACTGCGGAGTGGTGATTTTGTATGAACTGATTCTAATATATTATTTATCATGCATTATATTATATTGTTCGATATCTCACCCCTTCTGTTTGAATGTTACCCTTATGTTGGTAACGTGCAGGTAACCCAGAGTGAAGGTTATTTACCTTCAGTAGTTCGAGTTAGTGTTGTTGCTTTGATACGTAACACACGGGGGGATGAACGCTTGTTGCTTTATTGTTGATTTTATTTCTGTTGTTGAATTTTAAGTTGTTTTCGTTAAGTACTTGTTGTTTTGAAGTTGTTTTTAGTTGGACAAAGATGTTATGTCATTTGAGTTGAAAATTGTGATTCCGCTGCTTAATTGTAAAAGTTGTTTTATTCTAAAGACTAAATTACGTGGTTAACGGTTCCTCCGAGTTTACGTGTTATGTATCTGTTTTACATGCGATTAAATGAAGGTGTTTTTAAGTAGTAAGTGTAGCATCCTATTTTTATGTCGAAATTTTGTAACTCTAATTTAATATTATTCACCGAGTAGAAATGGTGTGTTACATGACTCACCCTATTCATTCCTTTAACGAGTCATACTTGGGAGACTTGCAACTGATTTTGTAGGTAAATGATACAGTCTCCATACTAGCTTCTCCATCAGAGTTACTATCTATGAATACTCATCTAGGAAGTCGAGTAAACCGTTTACTTTTTACATATTAGAGAATGGAGCCCTCTAGCGTATCTTATTGCAGAAAAGGTAGCATATTTTGTACTCACAAAAGTACAATTGGAACACACCTTATCACGAACCACACTATTATCTAAAGCATTTGTGGGCTCGATCGTTATTCCACAATTATGAGACGCACAAACAACAACATTAACCACACGACCAAAAATTCTTAGTGAATATGCAAGCCCTATGGAAGAGCTACGTTGCCAAAACGAAATCCTGCAAGGCAATGTTTTGCATGTTCAACAACAATGAGATTAGGAGGTCTAAAATTCAGAGGGTAAGAAGATCCTAGATCTCTAACCCCTCTCCAAAAAAATCTAGAACACACCATTACTAGAGAAATTCAAACGCCATAATTGATAACCTTCCACAGAAAAAGTGATCCACATGGGCATATTACTTCTATCAACACTCAAATAGTGATAAATAGGCATCATTGTCTCCCTAAAATGCAAGCTTCTTTTGAGACACTTGAAGAGAAGGAACTAAGATGGTATATGAATCCAACTAGGTTCTCTATGACATGCTACAAAGATCTCTCTTAGAAGCTAATTCGCTAATTTTGTGCAATGAAACATCGAAGGGTCTCAATGATCAATTTGTTCAATGTACGTCGGGGATATTATATTTTCCCGGGAGAATACCTAAATAAGTTATAGGAGGAGACTTTCAAAATTTTCCATCCCAACAAAGAAATATTTGTGGGAGAGTTTCAGAATATAATCAAATTCAGGCACTTTAACGTGTATATGACTCAGAAGCTTGTTGATTCCATGCAAGATATTATTGCACATGCTTAATGGTATATAAAGGGCGAGGAAAGAAACATCTAGAAGAAGGAAATTGATGTAAATGAGCGTGTGATCAAGGGTTCTAAATCCTCCCATTAGTGGGGAAAATATTTTATGTCACCAATTTATGATAAGGCAACCTTCAAATCCTATAAGAAGCCCATAAAGAGCTACATGCCACTCAAATTTATGGGATATTTGATTTGGCATGAAATGCTTCACAAGAATTCAATCCTTCCTCCTCAAACTCCCAAGTGGAAATTTATGGGGAACAAAACCAAACAAAAGTTTCAAGGACAATAAACTAAAAGACCGTCATATGGATGATTGCTACAAGCTAAATAAGGAGATATAAAGCCTCATATAAGAGGGAAATTTGAAACAATATGTTCAAGGACTTCCAAAGTAGGTCGCGTACCTCAAGACAAGATCAACCTAGAAGCCCTCATCATATAAGGGATAAGTAACAAGAAGAGAGGAAAGAAAACATACCGCCCCACCACACACTTAACACCATTATTGGAGGATTGATTAGGGGGCGGGGGGAGAATCTAGCTTATCTCGTAGAAGATATGCATGTCAAGTGATCACATGGTGGAATCTCATACTTTCTTCTCTTTATTTTTATTCTTGTGAGTGTGATAATACCCTTTTAGTATTCCAAAATCAGCATGGCACCCATAAGGATGAGACTTGTCTCTCAACCATCTCCTCTCACCGATGATTTCTCATCACAAAAATAAGAAGGAAGGTTCTTTCAAGATTTCACAAGCAGAACCATCTTGGGAATTCATACCTTAGATGCTAGAGTCTTTCAAGACTGTGAATTCTTTATGACCTTTGAAGATCTAAAATTGGAAACATTCATCTACAACCATCCAATAAAGGTGTACTCATCCTTAGTCAAAATGTTCTTTTTCAAATCTCTACTTTATTGATGGAATAATTTATTCTGAACTAAGAAAGCATAAGATATCCCTAACATTGGAAGATTTTGTGAATATTTTAGATCTTCCCCATGATGGAGGTCTCTTCAATCCAGATGAACAAGGGGACAACTTCAACTACAAGACTATTGCTTCATTAATCCTGATCAATCCAAAATATGTAGTTCTTACACCCTTTAGTGTTATCCCTATGCAACCATACATCCGTCTGATTCATTATATGGTAAATAGCATAATTTTTCCAAGGAAAAATAACTTTAGTCACCTAACTAGATCTGATGTTGCAACTGTGTGGGCGATTGAAAATAAAATTGAAACAAATTGGGAAATTGAAGTGATACAACACATGTTTCCAAGCAAAAAAAAAAGGTTATGCCTACCATATGATCATATGGTAAAAAGACCATAGAATCTACCAACTTCAACCTTAAAGGAGAAGAATCTATAAAATATCTAACAAAGATAGGAGAAGTTGCATTAATAACAATGAGATATGATATTATTAAAGGAAAATTATTAAAAATCCCTCTAAAGGAAAGAAAAGAGTAATGGACCAGCTAAATCTAGAAGAACCTACGAATTTAGAAGATTTCAACTATGAAATTCCTCAAATGACCTCTGTTGAAGACCTGCTCAAGGAAATAGTCAAGAGACTAAATAGGACAAATGTGAAGATCAAGGGATGTTCACTAATGATGATGAATATAGTGAAAAGTAGTCTCACCTATGTGTTTTAGTCTTTGTGTGTGTCTAATTTCAATTTTTCCTACATTATTTCCTATTGTAACTTCCCTGCTTTCTATACTTTGAATTCCAGTATGCTTTAAATCAATGAAATGTTTTTCGTTTCTAAATGCTTGGTGTCATCAATGTGCTTGCATATTTAAAATTTTGCCTTGCATCTTTACCCAACTTTTTGATTATGACAAATGGGGAGAAGTATACTCTTAGGGGAAGTAGAGTATACTCTCTACTCATGTGAGAGGGAGTTTAAACACTCCAACCTTTTATCTACCTATTTTATTTTTACCACCTCCTTGAGATATATGTTGTCATCATTAAAAAGGGGGAGAATGTGGAATAATGTGCGTGCAAGTTTAATCAGGAGTGATCAAAGCTCGTAAATAAGCAAGATACGCCTATTCATGATAACATCATGGTTTTGATAATGAAACTCATGAATATGTAACATAATTTAGAGTGACAGTGATAACAAATACAAGCAAGTGCTAAAGTTGGTTTAAGCGGTCAAAAATGCATAAGATACTTGATCAAGATATTCCTTCTAATAAAGCTAAAGAATTAGGGTTTATGATCACCAAGGACATCTTTACAACTCTCTGATGATGATGATGACTAAACTGAATATATCTCAAGCCTAACTCACAAGAATACTCAAGGGAAGTGCTTATATGATTGGTATATCCAACAAAATAACTTGAAGCTTCAGAGTGTGAAAGAGAGGAAGTTTGAAAGCTCGCCTGATCATGCCTGTCTAAGTGATCAGTGTATTGTAAAAACATAAGGTCATATTTTTAAAGTTGTATGGATAAATCACACACTCACTAAAACTATTTTAAGCCTCTATTTTAAAGATAAAATCACCTAAAAAATATTTTGGAGCCTATTGGATACTATCAGATTGATTAGGACAAGTTTTTGAACTGTCTAATAGATTAGACCAAGTACCTAATTATTGTATCCCAAAAATTTTCCTCTCATTTTTCTCAAGACATTCTTTCAAGGCTTCTCAAATACCCAAGACACTCAAGGGTTGACTAGTCAAGATGCACCTCCTAAGTCAAAGGCCCACAACTAGGGTTTGGAGTTTCTCAAGGAAATTTGGTTTGCAAATGTATCAAGTTACTTCTAAGGTTCTTCATAGGTCCTCAACAAGGTTCATGTCAAGTTTCAAGTCCTACATCACAAGTTTGCTCAGTCAATGGCTCAAATGTTTGAAAATTAATTGTATTGGTCAAAAAGTCAACCGTGGTCGACATACAGTCAAACTTCAAGATTTTTGGTCAACATCAACATTTTTAAGTGATATTAATCATTTGATCAAGGGTTGATCACGGTTCCTCAAGGAAAGTCCTCAGATCATCAAAAGTCAAAAATTGCCAAATTAGGGTTTCCTTAGGAGAAGTCAACTGAACTTTGACCAGACATAAATTTCACACACTTCATAAACTTTTCCCAAACCAAAGATCATTTTGAAGAAAATTAAATTCCCTACACCTTTGCTTTTATTCCTAAGTCCAAAATATGCTTCATTTGGAAGATATGAGCTCAGAAATTATATGTCATTTTCAAAAGTCAACAAAAGACACTTTTTGTCAAGGCAACTTAAATCAAGATAATAATGTCTTCAAAAGAAAAAATGATCAACATAGAGATTGTATAGGACATCTTGGGATTTCTAAAAAGTCTAAGATCATCTTCTAGAGATGAAAATTGAGCAAGTTATGAGTTGTACAAGTTGAGCAATTTTTAAGAAATGCATGAAATGCTAAATGTGCAAACTTGAAATTTTGGACTTGTGACCTAACTTTTTGGACTTCAAACATGTCCATGACATTGAAAAATACTCCTAAACTCACTCTTACCTTGTCTTGTATTTTCTTATTATTTTATTTATATTTTTTTATTCAAAAAAATGCAAAATAAATTAAATAAAATCACAAAAATCATGGGCTATGCATATGAGCTGGATTTGATCCACTTCGGAGCCCATTAATTCGTGCAAGATACATACAAGCTATCTAGGTTCATGCAAATTCGAAAATAGCAAGAAATATCCCATTTTGGCAAGTTTTGAATGTGTTTTATCTTGTTTTGTTAAGGCCATCAAAGCTTGATTCCTTGCCATGTTAGTAAGCCACTCACTCTCTATATAAAGGTAAGCCAAAGTAGATCAAGGGGCACAAAATTTCTACATGCAAAAACTCTCCAAAAGCTCTATAAAAAAGCTCTCCAAAAGCTCTCCAAAAACTCTCCAAAAAAAGCAAAGAATTGGTGCAAGTCATATCTCAAAGTTCAGCCTCTCTCGATTTAAACTAAGCCTCAAGCCATCCTTCTGAAGTCCCCAGGAGTTTTTACAAGGCCCAAGATCAGTCTGTCACAAGCCTAGAACTCCCCCATTTGATAACACCGGTTTGGTAAAGTTTAAAATTTCGAATCTCTGATTTTAATCACATTTCATGGCATGCTAACATTTGTTTGAGTTTATATGAATCTATAGATTAGGTATGAGTGAGACCAAATATGCGCATGATGCACATCCAGTTCCTGACCACTAGATTTCATCAGGCTAGATCTGAAGCCTCAAAGGCGCGTCCCCATGATGAACCCCAAGAAGCGTCCCTCACGGATCTCCAGGCGCCTGGGCCCTATTGCTAATGAGCCTGGGTATTTTTTACTATTTCACACCCTCTAACTACTTTTTGTAGTGCCTGGCCCATTTTCTTTTTCTTTATTTTTGTTGTTTTATTTATTTAATTTTCTTTAAATCTTTTTTTTCTTCTTTTTATGAACATAAAAAAAAAACCATAAAATCAAAATATCACAAAATATTAGTTAAGTTTTTTCTAATTAATTTAATTATTGTAAATTTTAATTAATTATTTAATCATCTTTTTCTTAATTAAATAAACTAATTAGAATTAGGTTTCCATTAATTCAATTATTATTTTTCCTAATACAAAAAAAAACAAAAACTATTTCTTTTTATCACTTTGATTATTTTTAGGTTTTACATCTTTTCCCTCTTTTCTTCTTCGCGCGTTCATCTATTTTTGTTTGCATTATTTTGATAAATTATGTAATTGTCCAAAGGTTGTAATAGCTTAATTTAGGACCCTTTACATGTTTTCTTTCCCCATGTTTGGTTTGTAATTTCCCCCATCCTGAAGCTTTGTAATAGCGTAGATTCAATTTTCCGCACTTTATTTTCCGTACTTATATACAATTAACTACTAAATGTATGCTAATAGGATTGTATAGAAAGACTTAAAAACAAACGTTAGAAAACCTAACATTCAAGATAAACATAACTGAAACACAACACACTCGCACACATACACCTCTAAGGTACCTCCACTTGTTGCCTTCGGAAAAACAGTCATCCCCCTCGAACGTTGGACACTTTAGCAAAGATCCTCGGTTAAAAAGATCGTAGTCCCTCGATGACCCTTCGATGATGCCTTCAGTATACGATCTAGTCCCTTACGATAAAATTGCTAAAGTGTCATACGAGTTGCCTTTATGAATGTACGATGACCCACACCTGTCCCTCAAAACATCCAATGATAGGGCTACCCACCAACTAATGGTGGGATAGCACTATCTAAAGGAAAATAGGAAAATAAAAAAGACCATTCAAGTAGGTAGATCACTTATAGTTACTTGCTCATAAAAACAAACAAAACAATTTTGTACACATACACAAACTCTTCTCTAAAATATTTTCAAAGACAAAACACTTTGTATACCTTCTCAACGATACGAGGAACATTACAAAGTTCGCCGTACTAAGGCATATTTTCAAAAATATTTTCAAAAATATTTTCAAAATACACTTACGCAAAAAAGCATTTTCCAAGTGAGCTAGCAACTAAGAGCCCGTAGATAACTACAGATGGAAAGAGTGCTAATACCTTCCCTTTCCATAATCTACTGCCCGAACTCAAAATATTTAAAAAGGTCTTTCCTATTCTTTTCACCCTTTCCTTTATTGGATAAAATAAAAGTCGGTGGCCACTCTTGCTAACTGCAACATTTGTGATAAAACACAAAACCAGTAAAGTCAGTTCTCCCACTATATTACAGGACTGGCGATTGTGTTGGGGATAACTAAAAAAAGTGGGGTTACCTTAGAGATAGTTCACATTTAAATGCTTTACCTGTTTGACCTGCTTGTTTTACATTTCGGGTTCTGTTTGGGTATTCTTGTACAAATCCTATATTCGGATCTGGGGCATATTAGGTAAGTAGCAATAGATCGTGGGGACTATGTGATGTAATACCGACATGGTTGAAGCGATGTATACATTAGCGTGACACATTTGTTGGTACCATTATTACTTGAGTCCCATCGAGGAGAATACAGGGCCGCTGTGTGGTGTCATAAAGCACTAACTGACCGTAGAACCTTAGTTGAACAACTTGACCATTAGAAAGTAGTGAGATATCCGACTTTGGTGCAAGACTAAAGTTGGTTGATACTAGATACTACACTCATTGAGATCTAACTTTCGGGATATTTCGGTCGCTAATAAAGAAGCTTGTGCTAAAACAATGCCCGAGAGAAAGATCAGTGATATTGAGACTGCTAGAACCCGATTACTTCTTTTAGGACAGGTTAAACCAACTAAACTTCAAGAGGGTACTTACCTATAAAATCCATGCAAGCCTAAACCTAAGGCTACTTGTGTGACTTGTTTTCTTTAATCATCTAACAACTTAAACTCCTTGCAGGACCTGTTTGTATAACCTAGATTTCCTGCAAGACTTACATGTCTTCGTCACCTTACACTTTTGCTTGGTGCATAATATCATACCATAGCATGCCGTTAACCATTTCAAGGATCTCAAGGGCTTGTGATGCAGGTTATCATGAACTAGACGCTTAGCAAGGGGCAGGAGGATTTACTTTCCTCTAACCAAAGGCTGCCAAAGTATGATGAACCATACATCTAACAAGGGGCAAGGGGATTTATTTTCCTCTAGCCAATTCCGTCAAAAGACCAAAGCACGATAACTTGAGTCAGAGGATATGACCCACTCGACATGGTGAGCTTGATTCTCGTAGAAGGACATTCAACGATACGAAGTTCTTAAGTCAAAGTTGTAGTCGAATTCTAACATTTTCTTTGTTTACCCCGTGAGATCCTTGAAAACATTGCATCTACATATCCTGCATCATTTCATGAACAGGTTTTCCAGTACATGTTTCTCATTTATCTCGTTGTTTATTTCAGCAGAAAAATGGCACTCGAACAAAATGTCAAAGATCTCTAGGCTCAGCATGTACAATTCGAGGAGATCCTTCTGAATCTGGCCAAGGGGCAGCAAGAAATAATGACGCTCCTTGCCAAGCAAAAGAAGAAGACTAAAAAGCCAGTTATTGTCCTTAATCTGGGAAGGAGATTCAAAGGTCCGGCCCAACCGATTCAAGCTATTGAAGTCTCCTCTGATGAAGATGACAACCAAGATGAAGAGGATATAAACATTAATCCGGAAGATAGAAATAACTAGGTTTCTGAAGATGAGGATTACTCGTATGAACAATACCCTCCTGCTGATGATAGGTACAAACATTTGGAGGATATGCTCAAGGATATGGAGGTCCAGAAGATACCATGATTGGATTTTGGTGAACTAGGGCTGGTTCTAGGGGTGGTCGTCCCACCTAAGTTCAAGGTCCCTGTCTTCGCCAAATATGACGGGGTCTCTTATCCTAAACTTCAATTGAGGGCATACGTCAGAAAGATCCAGCCTCACACTGCTGACCAGAAGTTATGGGTCTATTTCTTCCAAGAAAGTTTGGCTGGCACTCAACTGGAATGGTTTTATCAGTTGGAAGGAACCAACATTCATACCTGGGAAGACTTGGTTGTTGCTTTCTACAAGAAATACCAATACAATGCTGACCTGGCACCAACTCGAGTGCAATTGCAGAATATGTCCATGGGATCAAGGGAAGGATTCAAGGAATATGCACAAAAATGGAGGGATTTAGCTGGAAGGGTGAAACCTCCTCTGACTGATCGGGAAAGGTAGACATGTTCATGGGCACTCTGACAAACGCGTTCTTTAATCTATTGATTGGGAGTTCTTCGTCTGGTTTTGTAGAGATGATTCTGACTGGGGAAAGGCTTGAAAGTGGTATCAAAAGTGGGATAATCTTAATGGCCTTAACTTCTAATGATGTGAAGAAGCCCTTTGTTGGTAAAAAAGAAACTAATGTTGTCTCTGGTCAAAGCAGCTATAGTAAAAATGACCACCATCAGTCCGTGGGAGCGATGTTAATTTCTAATCCTACACCTGTTTAATAACAACAGGGCAATATGCGTAGGATAAAGTTTCAAGAAAGTCAGCATACTAAGATTAATATGCCATTGTATCAAGCGTTACAACATTTGCTAAAAGCAAAACTGATTACACTAAGGGATCCTCCTCAAAACCCCGATACCTCCTCTCCTAAGTACAATCCGAATTCGAAGTGTGCCTACCATTCTAATAGTTCTGGGAACGACACCGACAACTGCGGGTCTTTGAAAAATAAGATTTATGATTTGATTGACAACAAAGATATTGAATTTGACCCTCCTAAGTCTCCCAATGTGATCACTGCTCCCATGCCAAATCATGACCAAGATTGAGAGCGTTTATTTCATTTGAATTCTCAAATTGTAATTTCTTTTGATTGTTCGAACACTTATTTTATGTCAAACTTTGTTATTCCATTAATGCATTGCATATGTTTGTCTTGAGTTAATCCATTCGTTTTCACTATATTTAAACTATGCTTTTACTTCCTTTTTATGATACTCAACTCTCAATTAAAAAACTGTAAGCCTTTAAGGGAGGATGATGAAAAGATACCACAATCTCTACAGTATGCTTTTGAACAGACTTGGCTGAAGATGTACATGCGTTGTTTCAAATCCTAAATAGTGGAGTTATAAGGAAGATAATCCTTAGTCAACCCCTTTGAGCCTAATAAGTAGGAGTTTTCTTTTTTCACGCAATTGAAACCTTTAATCATAACCTGGGGCAGGGTAGTTTCTCAGTTAATTCAAATGTGCATTCAGTCGCAAGCTCTACCTTCATACACGACGAATAGTGTCGACGATGCTCTTCTAAATCAAAAGACAGTGATGGTTCCCTATAATCACTAAAACATGCAGTCATTATTTTTCAAAAGAAAAGCCCGTTAAGTCAAAACCTATGAGGGAGACTTAAGAAAAAAACTGGGACATCCCGCTTACTGTGATCACAAAAGAAACAGTTCAGGCAAAAGGTAGGGGTAATAAAAAAAAAGAGGTCACTAAAAATCCTCAACAAAATAAAAAATGTTACAAAAAATGACTACCTTCTCAAATAAACTTTCAGTATCCGAACCATCACCGGAATATCAGGGCAAAGATTCCAGACTCAATTGGGATTTAAACGCACAATTAACTGAGTATAAGACTGAAGAACATCATGAAGAACGTGTTAGGTACAAACAAAGTTTGATCCTTTATCCTTTGTTTCTTAAACCGTGAACCATGCCATGTTACAACCATTAAAAGTCCTAACTGAAGCATGAGTTAGTTCGAAAGCATATTGTTACAAAAGGTATCCTGACTCCTGTAAGGTTTACTATAAATCCTGAGTTGAATTCATATTCTTACAAAATTCTATTTGTTTACTAAAAATGCATTTTTAAAACTTCAAGACAGACATAAGTTTTGCATTTTTAAATGACATTGTTTGCATATGACTAATTGTTCGACAACGGAGGAATTTGCACAACGAATATTCAATGAACGAAGATCCTCTCAATGAATAGAATCACCTCAGATGGAAAGACATTTCCAATAACAGGCCTTTCAGCATGGCATGGTGTCCAATTGATCTAGGGGAAGTCGATTCAAGATTCAAGGAATCTCTTAAAAGTACCGAATAGCCAGGGGCATATCTCCATATGAATCACTTGGGGCATTGGACATGAATTCCAGCAAAGGATCACGTACGATCGAGGTAACATTTTTCTAGCAGTGCTACAACACTTACTGCTATGGACATTAGCAATTTTCCACACCCGGTGAACACGGACATAGTCGGAAAATACTACGCATGAAAAAGACCCGCTAGGTTAACTGGCCTAGGAAAAAAAAGAGCATCCTGGATAACCAAAGGAGTTCGGGAAAAAATTAGGGATATATAAATAAAAATGTACACCCGGCAAGTCGAAAACCTGAAGAGGCGGCTTGGGCAAAAAAGGTTATCCTGGTGGACTGAAAATTTGAAAGGACAGTCCAGGCAAAAGTTAGGGATTAAAGCGTACGACTATGCCCCGTCATCTTGTCACCTGTCTATCAATAGAAGATTTTCCGCCCTGATTAACATTCACAAAGGGCTCTAGAAGTAGAGGTATGTTCAAGTCTCGACGGATCCCCACAGATCCACTTCCATGATATTATCCCTACAGGGTAATCTTCACAAGTTCATACATTCCCTTCAATTTCCACGAAAGATTGCTCTGGATGATAAGGGAGTATGATCTTCTCCCCAGAAATATCACCAACCTACGAAGTTCCAATTAGTACATTTCATGGAGTTTCTCTTCCCCGACTGAGCTTGTTCCTCCGAGGTTATAAAACCCCTTCAAACTTCTGCTCTCCAGGATAGTTCATTTCCTTAACAAGGGTGTTTCCTCCGCAAGAGTATTTCTCCATCAACAAAGTTTATTTCCCCAAACAGATTCTCTTCTAGATACAGTTCAAATACAATCTAGATATAGATTCATTCTGAAACTCATTCTAGATCCACTTCTAGACACAATTCAAATACAATCTTAATATAAATTCATTCTGTTACTCATTCTAAATCATCGTCTAGATACAATTCAAATACAGTCTAAATATAGATTCATTCTGACACTCATTCCGTACCCACTTCTAGATACAGTTCAATTAAAGTCTAAATATAGATTCATTATGACACTTATTCAAGATCCATTTTTAGATACAGTTCAAATACAATCTAAATATAGATTCATTCAGACACTCATTTTAGATACAATTCAGATACAATCCAGATATGGATGTCATTCTGATACTCATTTAGTACATCTTCCAGATATAGTTCAGATACGATCCAGTTATGGATGTCATTCTAATACTTATTTAGTGCATCTTCCAGGTACGGTTCATATACAATCCAAATATGGATATCATTTTGATACACATTCAATACATCCTCAGATACAATCAAGGAATTGATTTATTCTGACACTTCCTAACTTGTGTGTGCTTCTACCATAAATCAACAGCAAACTCCCTTTCCCAGTGAAGTCATCACTATCCCCAGAGAGTTTCTACTGAATCTAAAATTGGATCACATGTAAGTAAACTTTATCCTTCTCAGACGAGTCAAAAAGTTATCCATCGATGTTATCCCCAGTCATGGTATACAAGGAATTATAACTCCCCAGTAGAGAAAAGAACAACCAAAGTTTTGAAATCTTCTTCCCCAAGTAGGATTTAAGACTCTCCAGCAGAGTTCCCTCAGAAAGAAGAAATCAATGTTCCCTAGTGGAGTTTCCTCAAACAAGAAAGCAGGAGTCCCCAACGGAAACAATCCCTAGAAGATCAAAGATACACATACTCTTCATCCCTAGCAACAATCAAGGATTTATTTTCCCCAGACTAAGATGCTGCTCAAATTTGCGAATGAACTTCAATAACATTTCACGTTCACCACCATTTACCAATACCATAGCATGTGCATACGAAACACATATAGCACAGTCTCATTTATTTTGGGAACGTCATTACGCAATGCATTTCATACATCATGACATTACATACAACTAACCCTTTATCTTTTCAGGTAAAGTCTATAAACAAACGAATATCATCAACTATCTATATCACATGACAAATTTCTTCAGAAACTAAATTATGACAAGTATTTCCCTCAAAGACATTCCCTAGAAATTCATTCTGAAAAACATCTCTTCTAGATAAAGTCAGGCGTAGACATCTTCTAGTGCATCATTCAGACGAAGTCAAGCGCAAATTCCTTCTGGTACCCTTTAAAGTAGTAGTCACCATAGATTCCTTCTGGTACCCTTTGAAGTAGTAGTCACCATAGATTCCTTCTAGTAACCTTTAAAGTAGTAGTCTCCATAGATTACTTCCAGTACCTTGTTGAAGTAGTAGTCTCCATAGATTCCTTCTGGTACCCTTTGAAGTATTTGTTGCCATAGATTCCTTCTGGTACCCTTTGAAGTAGTAGTCGCCATAGATTCCTTCTGGTACCCTTTGAAGTAGCAATCACCATATATTCCTTTTGGTACCCTTTGAAGTAGTATTTGCCATAGATTCCTTCCAGTACCTTGTTGAAGTAGTAGTCGCCATAGATTCCTTCTGGTTACCTTTGAAGTAGTAGTCGCCTTAGATTTCTTCTGGTACCCTTTGAAGTAGTAGTCGCCATAGATCCCTTCTGGTACCCTTTGAAGTAGTAATTTCCATAGATTCCTTATGGTACCCTTTTAAGTAGTAGTCTCCATAGATTCCTTCCAGTACCTTGTTGAAGTAGTAGTCGCCATAGATTCCTTCTAGTACCCTTTAAAGTAGTAGTTGCCATAAATTCCTTCTGGTACCCTTTGAAGTAGTAGTCGCCATATATTCCTTCTGGTACCCTTTGAAGTAGTAGTCGCCATAGATTCCTTCCAGTACCCTTTGAAGTAGTAGTCGCCATAGATTTCTTCCAGTACCTTGTGAAGTAGTAGTCACCATAGATTCCTTCTGGTACCCTTTGAAGTAGTAGTCACCATAGATTCCTTCTGTGCCCTTTGAAGTAGTAGTCACCATAGATTCCTTCCAATACCTTGTAAAGTAGTAGTCGCCATAGATTCCTTCTGATACCTATTGAAGTAGTAGTCAGACGTAGACTCCTTTCATTACCTATTGAAGTAGTAGTCGGGCGTAGACACCTTTCGAATACATCTCCTAAAGACCAAGTCAAGCATAGACTTATCTTACATTTCTATCAACAATTACTTTGGATGGCATCAATAAGCCCATCTCCGACGACTCTCCATCACCTTTGGATGACATCTATAAGCCCATATCCAATGACTCTCCGTCACCTCTCCAAATGGCATCTATAAACCCATTCCCAATACAATAAACCAACAACTTTACCATCTTGCACACGCGAGTGCAAATTTCTGGGCACTTAAGTGTTCAATCATCTTGTACCTTCAAGTCACGGTTGGCGGATATGCCAATCTAACTCTTCAGGTTTAAGAAGATTGAACAGCGGCAGCTGTTGTACCCTAAAATTTTCCCTCTCATTTTTCTCAAGACATTCTTTCAAGGCTTCTCAAATACCCAAGACACTCAAGGGTTGACTAGTCAAGATACACCTCCTAAGCTAAAGGCCCACAACTGGGATTTGGAGTTTCTCAAGGAAATTTGGTTTGCAAAGGTCTCAAGTGACTTCTATGGTTCTTCATAGGTCCTCAACAAGGTTCATGTCAAGTTTCAAGTCCTACATCACAAGTTTCTTCAGTCAATGACTCAAATGTTTGAAAATTAATTGTATTGGTCAAAAAGTCAATTGTGGTTGACATATAGTCAAACTTCAATATTTTTGGTCAACATCAACATTTTGAAGTGATATACATCATTTGATCAAGAGTTGATCATGATTCCTCAAGGAAAGCCCTCAGATCATCAAAAGTCAAAAATTGCCAAATTAGGGTTTTCTTAGGATAATTCAACTGAAATTTTACCAGACATAATGTAATACGGTGGCAGAACCGAATGTTAATACTGGTTTTGCGTTTTTGTTCGCAAATGTTACATTAAGCTAGAGTCACCATCAACCTTTCTTTTATCCAACAACAGAAAGGGTGAAAAGAATAGAAAAAGACCTTTTCAAGAGTTTTCTGAGTAAGGGGGGTGGATTATGGAAACCGAAGGTGTTAGCACCGTTTCCATCCGTAATTATCCACGGGCTCTTAGAGGTTTGCTAATTTTGAAATACATTTGTGCTTTGTGTATTTGAAAGTATTTTGAAAATGCCTTAGTATGGCGAACTTTGTAATGTTTCTCGGGATAGTGGAGAAGTATACAAAGTGTTTTGAAAAGTAGTATTTGTGTAAGTGCAAAATGTTTTGAGCAAACTTCAAATAGATATCTACTTTATACTCGAAAAAATGTTATTCTTTTCCTCTTATCCTTTATACAATGCTATCCTACTATTAGTGAGTAGGCAACCCTAGTCGTTGGATGTATAAGGGATAATCAAAGGGATGTTACGGTCACGAAGGCAACTTGGAAAGGAATTTTAGTAACCGTCGTAAAGTTCTAAGATCACTTTTAACTGAGGCAACAACGAGAGGGTCATCTAGGTACTCATGCTCTTTTAAAACTAGAGGAAAATCACTAAACTTCTCACGTTTCGAGAATTATGACGGTTTTCCGAAGGCAACCAAAGTGGGCGTACCTTAGAGGTGCATATGTGCATGTATGTTATGTTTCAATTTTTTCTGTATTTTTTATTAGGATTTCTAGCGTTTGATTTTAGTCTTTGCCATACAATCCTATTAATCATACATGTAGTAGTTAATATGAAAAGCAGTAAACAAATGCAGAAAGTAAGGGTCCTACACTATTACAACCAAATTGAAAGACAAGTAAAATATAAAAATAAAGAAGAGAAATGAATTCTTTGATCCAGGCCATGGACTCCTTCAATTCACCCTTCTTTTGTCTTCTTTCGATTGGGCTTAAGGGTTGACGTGAGCAAGCTTCGATTTGCACCTTTTCCTGCCTTCTTCGACTGGGTTTAGGAATGATACGGGCAACCTTCGATTGCAGCCTTCTCTACTTCTTTCAATTGAGTCAGGGAGTGGGCATGAGCAACCTTCGACTGCAGCCTTCTCTACTTCTTTTGATTTAGAATATGAAGTAAAATGGACTTACAGAGCAGCATGAATGCATATCCTTCATTCATATTCTTTTTGTATTTCGTTTGAATCTGTACAAGTTAGTTCCAACAAGAAAAGCAAATAAACCAAAAGGGGAGAAACTAAGAACATAACTAAGAGGCTATCTACATTATGTTGAAACGAAAAGTAAGTAAAGGCTATTTACATGCCATGCTAAAACAAAATATGCAAGGTAAAGGGGGCTTACCTTGCTTGAAACTGGATCTTGCATGGGGAACTAGAGTTGCTGGATGCTTTTGGATTCGAAAGGAGAGAATCAAGTGTGGTGTGATCTTGTTGAGTTTTGAGAGTTTTTTGGTGTGCTTCTCTTAGGTTGTGTATGCGTGTAAAACAATATGTGTGTATGGTTCCCCTGGGCTTCCGTCTCTACCATCTGTGCGTATGTATGTGGTCTCCACATATAGAGGGGATGGAGGGGACAAGAAGGAAAATGAGTAAACAATCATTAAGTTGGTGTTTTAAGGCCATGAATACCATTTTGAAACGTTGCCAAAGACATGGTTTCTTGTCCCTTTTTGAATTTGAATGAACCCAGACATTTGACTTTTGAATGCTCTCCTTCGAATGACTCTGATTGCCTCCTTCAAATGGCTCTGATGTCTCCTTCGAAGGTCTCTGATGGCCTCCTTCGAATGGCTCTGATGTCTCCTTCGAAGGTCTCTGATGGCCTCCTTCGAATGGCTCTGATTCAGATCCTTCGAATAGCTCCGATGGCCTCCTTCGAATGGATCTAATTGCCTTCTTAGAATGACTCTGATTCAGCCTCCTTCGAATGGCTCTATTGGCCTCCTTCGAATGGCTCTGATTGCCTCCTTCAAATGGCTCTGATTGCCTCCTTCGAATGGCTCTGATTGCCTCCTTAGAATGGCCCTGATTCAGCCTCCTTCGAATGTCTCTGATGGCCTCCTTCGAATGGCTCTTATTGCCTCCTTTGAATGGATCTGATTGCCTCCTTCGAATGGCTCTGATTTAGCCTCCTTCGAATGGCTCTGATGGCCTCCTTCGAATGGCTATGATTTCCTCCTTCGAATGGCTCTGATTCAACTCCTTCGATGGAGTCCATCCATACCAATTTGAATTACCCAGATCTTCAGAGTTTTCCCTTATCAGATTTTCTTTAATTAAGTCAATATATGCATCAATTCGAATTGCCCAAAGTTCTCTTCGCTAGAGCATTTGTCCTTGTGAATCCAAGACAAGTATGAGGAAGCTTCTGTCTTGTGGATCGAAGGCCAGTTGGGGGAAGCTTTTGACTTAGAGAATCCAAGGCAAGCTTGAAGAGGCTTTTGGCCTAGTGAACCTAAGGTTGCATGAAGAGGCCTTTGGCCTTTTGCAACTCGAACCAAGGCTTGCTCGAAGGGGGAACCAACACGCCAATGAAGCTGATGAGCCAGTGCTTGATTAAATGGTTTCAGACATCTAATCGAAGGTTATTGACATGCCAATCGAAGGACCCTTTTCTTTGATATTCCAATCGAAGGACATTACTCAGATGCCAATCAAAAGACATTATTGGAATTCCAATCGAAAGACACTTTACCATCATTCAAAAATGTTCATTTTTTCTTTTGGCAAGTGTTTGTAACCAATTATGTAAAAGAAACCTTGGGAAACATGAGCGAGAAAATTTGGGGGTACAACAGCTGCCCCTGTTCAATCTTCTTAAACCTGAGGAGTTAGATTGGCTTGTCTGCCTTTCGTGTTCTGAAGGTGGAAGAGGATTGAATACTAGAGTGTCCAGAAATTTGCACTCGTATGAAGTAACACTGATTATTGATGATGGCGGGAATGGGCTTACAAATGCCATTTGGATAAGTTGATAGAGAATTATCAGAGATGGGCTTATAGATGCCATCCAACGCAGATGCTGATTTCACACATGGTCCCTTTGGGGGTTCCTGTTCCTGCTGTCTGAGGAGGAGTCCACTGGGGAATATGGGTTTCTGCTATTCTCTTGCTTGAGGAAAACTCTATGGGGAATAAAGTCTAGGAACTTCAGTTTTCCATTACTCTACTGGGGAAGCTATCTTTGGACTAAGGAGATGAAAGTTTACTGTTTTCTGGTTGAAGTCCAGGCTTCACAGTAACTTGCTGGGGATAATGGAATTGACCATTACCTAAAAATGTATTAGAAAGAGCCCGTGTAGGGCTGTTTCAGGATGAGTCTGTGTTGGACTGCCTCTGGAGGGTTATACGGAGTAATATTTGATGATTTCTACCTCAACAGATAATGAAGGAATCTTGGACGATTGCTACCTCAACAAATAATGAAGGAATCTTTGACGATTGCTACCTCAACAGATAATGAAGGAATCTCTTATGATTGCTACCTCAATAGATAATGAAGGAATCCTGGATGATTGCTACCTCAACAGATAATGAAGGAATCTTTGATGATTTCTACCTCAATAGATAATGAAGGAATCTTTGACAATTGCTACTTCAATAGTTAATGAAGGAATCATTGACGATTACTACATCAACATATAATGAATGAATCTTTGACGATTTCTACCTTAATAGATAATGAAGGAATCTTTAACGATTGCTACCTCAATATATAATGAAGGAATCTTTGACGATTGCTACCTCAACGAATAATGAAGGAATATTTGATGATTTCTACCTCAATAGATAATGAAGGAATCCTAGATGATTACTACCTCAACAGATAATGAAGGAATCTTTGACAATTTCTACCTCAATATATAATGAAGGAATCTTTGACGATTGCTACCTCAACAGATAATGAAGGAATCTTTTATGATTGCTACCTCAATAGATAATGAAGGAATCTTTGACGATTGCTACCTTAACAGATAATGAAGGAATCTTTGATGATTTCTACCTCAACAGATAATGAAGGAATATTTGACGATTGCTACCTCAATAGATAATAAAGGAATCTTTGACGATTGCTACCTCAATAGATAATGAAGGAATCTTTGACGATTGGTACCTCAACGGATAATGAAGGAATCTTTGACGATTGCTACCTCAGCAGATAATGAAGGAATCTTTGATGATTGCTACCACAATAGATAATGAAGGAATCTTTGACGATTGCTACCTTAATATATAATGAAGGAATCTTTGACGATTGCTACCTCAATAGATAATGAAGGAATCTTTGACGATCGCTACCTCAACAGATAATGAAGGAATCTTTGACGATTTCTACCTCAATAGATAATGAAGGAATCTTTGACGATTGCTACCTCAATATATAATGAAGGAATATTTGACGATTTCTACCTCAACAGATAATGAGGGAATCTTTGACGATTTCTACCTTAACGGATAATGAAGGAATCTTTGACGATTGCTACCTCAACAGATAATGAAGGAACCTTTGACGATTGCTACCTCAATAGATAATGAAGTAATCTTTGACAATTGCTACCTCAATAGATAATGAAGGAATCTTTGACGATTGCTACCTCAATAGATAATGAAGCAATCTTTGACGATTACTACCTCAATAGATAATGAAGGAACCTTTGATGATTGCTACCTCAATAGAGTACCAGAAATTTGTCTATGTATAGACTTTACCTGAAAAGATAAGGTTTAGCTGCATGCAATGTCATGATGCATGAAGTGCAAATGATATTCTCAAAATGAATGAGATTTGTAATATATGCAGTTGTGTTGCCTATGCTATGACATATGTAAAATGATGTATGAATGAAATGTATGAACATGTCAGTCATTTCATTACTGTATTGTTGAACTAGGGAAAATGAATCCCTGATTGTTGTGAAGAATGTAGGTCTTTAATTTTAAAGTTGAAACGCTGGGAGATGAAATTCCATTATTAGAGAAATAAACTCTTTTGGGGAAGGAAAACTCTGTGAACTGCTTGGGGATTTTGTTGAAATCCTGTTGGGGAATCTTGAGAAGCTTGGCGGCTTCACTAGGGGAGTTTTTTGGAGCAGTAATTGGAGATTTTTCTCTGTTGGGGATATGAGAACCTGACACCATTAAGTTGCATACTGAGAATATGGCAGTGACCTTGTAGCAGGATGCCCCTGCCTCTGTACCTGCTGGAGAAAATATTTGTCGGGGATTTCGTAGATGGTTCTACTGTTATCCTAACTCTTGGAGACCTTGGTGAATGTTGATCAGGGTAATAACTGATAGACAAATGACGAGATGATGGGACGTAGTCGTATTCTTTAATCCCTAACTTTTTCCTAGACTGTCCTTTCATATTTCCAATCCATCGGGATATCCCTTGGCCAAGCCGCCTTTTCAGGTTTTCAACTTCCTGGGTGTACATATTTTTCATATGTATATCCCTAATTTTTTCCCGAACCCTTTTTGTTCGCCCGAATGCCCTAATTTTTGCCTAGGCCAGTGAACCTAGCGGGTCTTTGTTCATGCGTAGTATTTTATGACTATGTCCATGTTCACCCGATACGGAGGATTGTCACTGTCCATAGTGGTAAGTGTTGCCACACTGCCAGAAGATGTTTGCTTGATTGCACGTGATTCGTTGTTGGAATTCATGTCCAATGCCCCAAGTGATTCAGATGGAGATCTGCCCCTTGATATTTGGCATTTTGGAGAGATTCCTTGAACCTTGGCTTGACTACCCCAGATCGGCTGGACACCATGCTATGCCCTTGATTATGGAAGGCCTGTTACTGGAATGTCTTTTCATCTGAGGTGATTAGGTCCATTGAGAGGATTTTCGTTCACTGAATATTCGTTATGTGAATTTCTCTACTGTTTGAACAATTAGCCGTATGCAGACAATGTCATTTAAAGAATGCAAAGTTTATGTCTGTCTTGAATTTTTTGAAAATGTGTTTTTTGTAGTAAAATAAACAAATTCTGTAGGAGTGTGATATCAACTCAGGATTTAATAGTAAACCTTACAGGAGTCAGGATACCTTTTGTAACAATATGCTTCTGAACTAACCCATGCTTCAGCTAGGACTTTTAACGGTTATAACGTGGCCTGGTTGATGATTCAAGAAATAAAGGATGAAATCTAAAATTTTATTTGTACCCAACCCGTTCTTCGTGATGTTCTTCAATCCCATGCTCAGCTAATTGTGCATTCAAATCCCAATTGAGTCTAGAATCTTTGCTCTGATACTTAGTGATGGTTCAGGAATTGAACGTTTGTTTGAGAAGGCAGTCATTTTTGTAACCTTTTCTTTTTTGTGGAGGATTCATAGCGACCTCTTTTTTTGTTTTTATTATCCCTACTTTTTCCTGAACTGTTTCTTTTGTGTTTACAGTCATGGGGATGCCCCAGTTTTTTTCTTAAGTCCCCATCATAGGTTTTGACTCAACATGCTTTTCTTTTGAAAAATAATGACTGCCTGCCTTGACGATTATGTGGAACCATCACCATTTTTTGGAAGACATCTTCTACACTATTTATCGAGTATGAAGGATGAGCTTGCGACTAAATGCACCTCTGAATTAACTGAGAAAGCTAACCTGCCAGGGGTATGATTAAGGGTTTTAATGTGTATGAAAATAAAAACTCATACTTCTTAGGCTCAAAGGGGTTGACTAGGGATTATCTTCCTTATAACTCCACTGTTTAGGATTTGAAACAATGTCTGTACATCGTCAGCGGGGTCTATTCAAAAGCATATTGTAGAGACTATAGTATCGTCTTCGTCATCCTCCCTCTAAAGGCTTAGAGCTTTTGACCGAGAGTTGAATATCACAAAAAGAAGAAAAAGCATAGTTTGAATATAATGAATACAGATGAAATAATTCAAGACAAAACATATGCAACACATTAATATGAATAACCAAAGTTTGACATAAAGATAAATGTTTTTAAGCAACAACAAAATTACAATTGATAATTCAAATGAAATAAATGCTCTCAATTTTGACCATGATTTGGCATGGGAGCAGTGATCACACCGAGGTCTTAGGAGAATCAAATTCGATCTCCTTGTTGTCGATTAAATCCTGAATATTGTTCTTCAAAGTCCAACAACTGTCGATGTCGTGGCCAGGACTATCAGAATGGTAAGCACATTTTACATTAGGATTGTACTTAGGAGAAGAGGTATCAGGTTTTTGAGGAGGATCCTTTAGTGTAATCATCTCCGCTTTTAGAAATTGTTGTAATGCTTGAGACAAAGGCATATTAGTATCAGTGTAATGCCTCTCTTGATACTTTATCCTACGCCTATTTCCCCGTTGATGTTGAACAAGTGTAGGATTATACATTAACACCACTCCCACAGACTGATGGTGGTTGCTTTTACTATGGCTCTTCTGGCCATAGACAACATTAATTTATTTTTTGCCACCAAATGGATTCTTCTCAGCAATAGAAGATGCAGCCATCGGAATATTCCCACTCTTGATACCGCTTTCAATCCTTTCCCCAGTCAGAACCATCTCTGTAAAACCGGATGAAGAACTCCCAATTAGTAAATTAAAGAATGGGCCTGTCAGAGTGCCCATGAACATGTCTACCATTTCCCGATCAGTCATAGGAGGTTGCATCATGCCTGCTAGGTCCCTCCATTTTTGTGCATATTCCTTGAACCCTTCTCTTGAGCCCATGGACATATTCTGCAATTGCAATCGAGTTGGGCCAGGTCGGCATTATATTGGTACTTCTTATAGAAAACAACAACCAAGTCTTCCCAGGTATGGATGCCAGTTCCTTCTAGCTGATAGAACCACTCCACTTGAGTGCCAGCCAAACTTTCTTGGAAGAAATGGACCCATAACTTCCGGTCAAGAGTGTGAGGCTGGATCTTTCTGACGTATGATCTCAAGTGAAGTTTAGGACAAGAAACCCCGTCGTATTTGGAAAATGTGGGAACCTTTAATTTTGGTGGGATGGTCACGCCAGAAACCAACCATAATTCTTCAAAGTCCAAGCCAGGTATCTGTTGAATCTCCATAGCATTGAGACGATCCTCCAACTGTTTGTATTTATCATTAGCAGGAGGATACTGCTCTTCAAAATAGTCAGGGTCATCTTCCTCAGACCCTGGATTGTTATCATCTTCATGATTATCCTCTTTATTTGGTGGAGTTGTGATATCTAGATCTCTCTTGGCTGGGTTTTTAAGTCTTCTTCCTAAATTCAAGACACCAGCCGGTTTCTTTGCCTTCTTAGTCTTCTCTTTGATGATCAGAGCTTTCAGGTCTTCTTGCCCCTGGGTCATAGCCAGGAACATTTGTTGGAATTGAGCGTTTTGAGCTTGAAGGTATTTGATTGTTTGTTCAAGAGACATTTCTTCTGCTGAAATAAACAGCGAAGGGATAAGAAACCTGTCTGGAGAATACCTGTTATGCAATGACATGTATGATATGTAAATGTTTTCAAGGATCTTGCGGGTTAAACAAGAAAATGTCAGCAATTGAATTTTGCAGTGTTGATTGAAGAACTTTATATTGTTGAATGTCCTTCTACAAGAGTCAAGCTCACCATATCGAGTGGGTCATAGCCCTTGACTCAAGTTGTCGTGTTTTGGTCTTTTGAAGGTATTGGTTAGAGGAAAATAAATCCCCTTGCCCCTTGCTAAACGTCTGCTTTATCATAAACTACATCATAGGCCCTTGAGATCCTTGAAATGGTTAAGGAAATGCTATGGTATGATGCTATGATGTGTATGCTATGCATCAAGCAAAAATGTAGGGTGATGAAGACAAGTATGTCTTGCAAGAAACCAGTTTATTGGATAATTACTGTAAACAAATCCTGCAAGGAAATCATGTTATTAGATAATAAAATCCTGCAAGTAGTTCAAGTTAAAAGCAAACAAGTCACACAAGCAGCCTTAGGTTTAGGCTTACATGGGGTTTGTAGGTAAGTACCCTCTTGAAGTTTAGTTGGTTCAACCTGTCCTAGAAATAGTAACCAGGTTCTAAGGAGTCTCAATATCACTGATATTTCTTTATCGAGCATTATTTCAGCTTAGCAATCTTTTTTTACGGCCGAAATATCTCGAAAGTTCGATCTCAATGAGTGTAGCATCGAGTATCAACTAATCCCCATCTTTACACGCATGCCGACTATCTCACTACTTTCTAATGGTCAAGTTTGTTCAACTAAGGTTCTAAGGTCTGTTAGTGCTTCAGGATACCACGCGGCGGCCCCGTATTCTCCTCGATTCAACACAAGGGATATCGGTACCAACCAAAGTGTCACACCAATACATCTATCGCTTCAACCATTTCGATCTATGCCGTACAGTCTCCACGATCTATTGCTGTTTACCTAAAAAGATGCCCTCATATCTGGGTGTAGGATCTATAGTAACAACCCTCCAAGGATAAAGCATACAAAGCAAGCAATTAACACAATTTTAAAATGAACTAACTCTTAAGGTAATCCCACTCTTTATGTTATCCCCAGCAAATTCATCAGTTCTGTGATACGGTGGCAGAACTGACTGTTAATATTGGTTTTGCGTTTGTGTGTGCAAATGTTGCGGTAAGTTAGAGTCGCCACCTACTTTTCTTTTATCTAACAAAGTAAAGGGTGAAAAGAACAAAAAAAATACCTTTTCGAGAGTTTTCTAAGTAAGGGGGGTAGATTATGGAAAGGGAAGGTGTTAGCACCCTTTCCATCCGTAATTATCTACGGGTTCTTAGAGGTTTGCTCGTTTTGAAATACCTTCATGCTTTGTGTATTTGAAAGTATTTTGAAAATACCTTAGTATGGCAAACTTTGTAATGTTTCTCAAGATAGTGGAGAAAGTATACAAAGTGTTTTGAAAAATGTTTTTGAAAAGTAGTATTTCTGTAAGTGCAAAATGTTTTGAGAAAACTTCTAACAGCTATCTACTTTGTACTCGAAAAAAGGTAATTCTTTTCCTCTTATCCTTTAGACAACGCTATCCTAATATTAGTGAGTAGGAAGCCCTAGTCATTGGATGTATAAGGGACAATCGAAGGGATGTTACGATCACGAAGGCAACTTGGCAAGGAATTTTAGTAACTGTCCTAAAGTTCTAAGATCACTTTTAACTGAGGCAACATTGAGAGGGTCATCGAGGGACTCATGATCTTTTCAAACTAGAGGAAAGTCACTAAACTTCTCATGTTTTGAGAATTATGACCGTTTTCTGAAGGCAACCAAAGTGGGCGTACCTTAGAGGTGCATATGTGCATGTGTATTATGTTTCAATTATTTTTTTTCTTTTTTATTAGGTTTGCTAGCGTTTGATTTTAGTCTTTGCCATACAATCCTATTAATCATACATATAACAGTTAATATGAAAAGCAGTAAAAAAATGCAGAAAGTAAGGGTCCTACGCTATTACAGCCAAATCGAAAGACAAGTAAAATATAAAAATAAAGAAGAGAAATGAATTCTTCGATCCAGGCCATGGAATCCTTCGAGTCACCCTTCTTTTTCCTTCTTCCAATTGGGCTCAAGGGTTGACGTGAGCAAGCTTCGATTTGCACCCTTTCATGCCTCCTTCGACTGGGTTTAGGAATGATATGGGCAACCTTCGATTGCAGCCTTCTTTACGTCTTTCGATTGAGTCAGGGAGTGGGCATGAGCAACCTTTGACTGCATCCTTCTCTACTTCTTTCGATTTAGAATATGAAGTAAAATAGACCTACAGAGCAGCATGAATGCGTATACTTCGTTCACATTCTTTTTTTCTTTCGTTTAAATTTGTACAGGTTAGTTCCAGCAAGAAAAGAAAACAAACCAAAAGGGCAGAAACGAATAACATAACTAAGAGGCTATCTACATTATGCTGAAACGAAAAGTAAGTAAAGGCTATTTACATGCCATGCTGAAACAAAAGATGCAAGGTAAATGGGGCTTATCTTGCTTGAAACTAGAACTTGCTTGGGGAACTAGAGTTGTTGGATGCTTTTGGATTTGAAAGGAGAGAGGCAAGTGTGGTGTGATCTTGTTGAGTTTTGAGAGTTTTTTGGTGTGCTTTTCTTAGGCTATGTATGCATGTAAAACAATATATGTGTATGGTTCCCCTGGGCTTCTGTCTCTACCCTATGTGTGTATGTATGTGGTCTCCTTATATAGAAGGGATGGAGGGGACAAGAAGGAAAAGTAGTAAACAACAATTAAGTTTGTGTTTTAAGGCCATGAATACCATTTTGAAACGTTGCCAAAGACATGGTTTCTTGTCCCTTTTTGAATTTGAATGAACCTGGAAATTTGACTTTCGAATGCTCTCCTTTGAATGAATCTGATTGCCTCCTTCGAATGAATCTGATGGCCTCCTTCGAATGGCTCTGATGGCCTCCTTCGAATGGCTTTGATTTAGATCCTTCAAATAGCTCTGATGGCCTCCTTTGAATGGCTCTGATTACCTCCTTCGAATGGCTCTAATTCAGCCTCCTTTGAATGGCTCTGATGGCCTCCTTCGAATGGCTCTAATTGCCTCCTTCGAATGGATTTGATTTCTTCCTTCGAATGCCTCTAATTGCCTCCTTCAAATGACTCTGATTTCCTCCTTCGAATGGATCTAATGGCCTTCTTCGAATGTCTCAGATTGCCTCCTTCAAATGGATCTGATTGCCTCCTTCGAATGGCTCTGATTCAGCTTCATTCGAATGTCTCTGATGGCCTCCTCTGAATGGCTCTGATTGCCTCCTTCGAATGGCTCTAATTCAGCTCCTTCGATGGAGTCCATCCATATTAATTTGAATTTCCCAGATCTTCAGAGTTTTCCCTTATCAGTTTTTCTTTAATTAAGTCAATATCTGCATCAATTCAAATTTCCCAAAGTTCTCTTCGTTAGAGCATTTGTCCTTGTGAATCCAAGACAAGTCTGAGGAAGCTTCTGTCATGTGGATCGAAGGCCAGTTGGGGGGAAGCTTTTGAATTAGAGAATCCAAGGAAAGCATGAAGAGGCTTTTTGCCTAGTGAATCGAAGGTTGCATGAAGAGGCCTTTAGCCTTGTGCAACTTGAACCACAGCTTTCTCGAAGGGGGAACCAACGCGCCATCGAAGCTGATGGGCCAGTGCTTGATCGAAGGGTTTCAGACGTCCAATCGAAGCTTGTTGACATGCCAATCGAAGGACCCTTTGCTCTGATGTGCCAATTGAAGGACATTACTAAGATGCCAATCTAAAGACATTGTTGGCATGCCAATTGAAAGACACTTTGCCATCATTAAAAAATTTTCATTTTTTCTTTTGGCAAGTGTTTGTAACCAACCATGTAAGAAAACCCTTAGGAAACATGAGAGGGAAATTTTTGGGGTACAACACATAACTTTCACATACTTTATTAGATTTTCCCTAACCAAAGCTAATTTTGAAGAAAATTCAATTCTCTACAACTTTGCTTTTTTTCCCAAGTCCAAAATATGCGTCATTTGGAAGATATGAGCTCAGACATTATAAGTCATTTTCAAAAGTCAACAAAAGACACTTTTTGTCAAAGCAACTTACATCAATATAATATCTTAAAAAGCAAAAATGATCAACATATATATTATATGGGACATCTTGGGCTTTCCAAAAAGTAAAAGATCATATTCTAATGATTAAAATTGAGCAAGTTATGAATTGCACAAGTTGGACAATTTTTAAGAAATGCATGAAATGCTAAATGTGCAAACTTGAAATTTTGGACTTGTGACCTAACTTTTTGACTTTAAACATGCACACGACCTTGAAAAAGACTCCTAAACTCACTCTTACATTGTATTGTATTTTCTTATTATTTTATTTATATTTATTTTGTTTTTATTCAAATAAATGCAAAATAAATTAAATAAAATCACATAAATCACGGGCTATGCATATGAGATGAATTTGATCCACTTTGGAGCCTATTAATTCGTGCAAGATATATACAAGCTGTCTAGGTTCATGTAAATTCTAAAATGGCAAGAGATATCTCATTTTTGGCAAGTTTTGAATACGTTTTATCTTGTTTTGTTAAGGCCATCAAAGCTTGATTCCTTGTCATGTTAGTAAGCCACTTACTCTCTCTATATAAAGGCAAGCCAAAGTAGATCAAGGGGGCACGAAATTTCTACATGCAAAAGCTCTCCAAAAGCTCTCTAAAAAAGCTCTCCAAAAACTCTCCAAAAAAAGCTCTCCAAAAGCTCTCCAAAAACACTCCAAAAAAAGCAAAGAATTGGTGAAAGTCATATCTCAAAGATCCAGCCTCTCTCGATTGAAACAAATCCTCAAGCCATCCTCCTGAAGTCCTCATGAGTTTTTATAAGGCCCAAGACCAGTCCATCACAAGCCTAGAACGCCTCCATTTGATAACATCGGTTTGGTAAAGTTTAAAATTTTGAATCTCTGATTTTAATCACATTTCATGGCATGCTAACATTTGCTTGAGTTTATATGAATCTATAGACCAGGTACGAGTGGGACTAAATATACACATGATGCACCTCCAGTTCCTGACCACCAGATTTCATCGGGCTAGATCCGAAGCCTCAAAGGCGCGTCCCCATGATGAACCCCAAGAAGCGTCCCTCACTGGATCTCCAGGCGCCTGGGCCCTATTGCTAATGGGCCTGGGAATTTTTTGCTATTTCACACCCTCTAACTACTTTTTAGAGTGCCTGACCCATTTTCTTTTACTTGTTTTTGTTGTTTTATTTATTTAATTTTCTTTAAATATTTTTTTTTCATTTTATGAACATAAAAAAAAATCATAAAATCATAAAATCACAAAAAATATTAGACTTAAGTTTTTTCTTATTAATTTAATTATTGTAAATTTTAATTAATTATTTAATAATCTTTTTCTTAATTAAATAAACTAATTAGAATTAGATTTCCATTAATTCAATCATTATTTTTCCTAATGCAAAAACAACAAAAAATATTTCTTTTTATCACTTAGATTATTTTTAGGTTTTACATCTTTCCCCTTTTTTCTTCTTCGCGCGTTCATCTATGTTTATTCGCATTATTTTCATAAATTATGTAATTGTCCAAAGGTTGTAATAGCTTAATTTAGGATCCTTTACATTTTTTCTTTCCCCATTTTTAGTTTGTAATTTCCTCTATCCCGAAGCTTTGTAATAGAGTAGATTCAATTTTACGCACTTTATTTTCCGTACTTATATACAATTAACAGCTAAATGTATGCTAATAGACTTGTATGGAAAGACTTAAAAACAAACGTTAGCAAACCTAACACTAAATATAAACATAACTGAAACACAACATACTCGCACACACGCACCTCAAAGGTACCTCCACTTGTTTCCTTTAGAAAAATAGTCATGTCCCTCGAACGTGGGACACTTTAGCAAAGACCCTCGGTTAAAAAGATCGTAGTCCCTCGATGACCCTTCGATGCTGCCTTCGGTATACGATCTAGTCCCTTACGATAAAATTTCTAAAGTGCCCTACGAGTTTCCTTTATGACTATACGATGACCCGCGCCTATTCCTCAAAACATACAATGATAGGGATACCCATCAACTAATGATGGGATAACACTATCTAAAGGAAAATAGGAAAAGAACAAAGACCATTCGAGTAGGTAGACCGCTCATAGTTTCTTACTCATAAAAACAACCAAAACAATTTTGCACACATACACAAACTCTTCTCTAAAATATTTTCAAAGACAAAACAATTTTTATACGTTCTCAACGATACGAGGAACATTACAAAGTTCGTGGTACTAAGGAATATTTTCAAAATACACTTACATAAAAAAGCATTTTCCAAGTGAGCTAGCAACTAAGAGTCCGTAGATAAATATGAATGGAAATAGTGCTAATACCTTCCCTTTCCATAATCTACCCCCCGAACTCAAAATCTTTAAAAAGGTCTTTTCCGTTCTTTTCACCCTTTCTTTTATTGGATAAAAGAAAAGTCAGTGGCGACTCTTGCTAACCGTAACATTTGCGATAAAACACAAAACCAGTAAAGTCAGTTCTCCCATTGTATTAAACTTATCTTTTAGACAAGAGAAAAACAAGTCTATTACCGATTATGAAAATTTCATAGTGAATGGTAATGACTCTCTATCAATATCTTCCAAATTGGGCTCAAAAATTAGATTATCTATGGTGCAAATTGATTAGACTTATGACCTATTCGATTAGGTAATCAATTTCACTCATGGATTATTTCCTTTTTTAAACCATCATTTGGACTAAAAATAGAGGCACTCCCCTTCATTTCTTTTCATCCAAAAAACGTGAGATATCTCACCTTCCTCTCTCTCTCTCTCTCTCTCACACACACACATATTTTTAGCCATAGCGCTTTGAGAAACGTTCTTGTGTTTAAATGATAAAGTTTTTTTGGAAGGGGTATTATTATAAATTTACCAAGAGTTTTTGTCCTCTTGAGTGAATTAGTCTTCCTTAGTATGAAATTGTTTAGGTTTAAGATAAACCTATTAAAATATTTTCAGAGAATTAGTGTTAGTCTCCGTTTGGTTCGTGAGCTCCACCACTTGAGAAAAAGCTATCCTTTTAGGTTCATGAAGAATAACCAGAGAAAAAGCTCAATAGGTTCAAGATCAGCTCGATATAAATATCAGTTCAGTTTATGGTAAGCCTGGTATAAAACCTCAAATCAGTTTGGAGGATAGTTAGTTCAAAACTCCACCTTTGTTCGAGATAAGCCCGTACAAAATCTCTGTTTGACTTAGAGACTAACCGCTTGAAGCTCTATTCATTGTATGGTGTGAAGACTAACCACTTCACTCTGTTGTTCACTGTTTGATTGGAAGTAAACCTATAACTTCAGTTTTCCTTGTATAAGGGGGTTCATGGGCTTAACATTCTAAAAGCTCTCAAGAATTGTTGGATACTTTCAAAATATATTCTTGGGGAGAGGAGTAGGTCAATTATTTTAGATCAAACATCTATAAATCTCTAGTGTTATATCTATTTCCTTAACTTTTTACTTTCCACTTATTTTTTTTACCTTAATTTTATGCGGCATATCCAAAAGGTTTTTTAGAAAATGTTTTTAAACTTTGATTTAGATTTTTTTTTCAATTTTTTTTCAAACCCCTATAATTCATCCCTCTGCCCTCTTTTGTATGAATTCACATGACGTCTCTATCTTCACCACAAGTAACAAGAATCTGAATGAAGCCCCAAGGACAAGTTATTTCTTCATCGAGTACTTGTAAGTCTCTACCTATGTGAGGTGATAATCTCTCTACCTCTCTCTCTCTCTCTCTCTCTCTCTCTCTCTCTCTCCCTCCCTCTCACTCAACATAATTTAATGAACAATTTAATGAACAATTTAATGTACATTGTGTCATAAGAACTTCCCACACCGATGAGAATTATTGATACTTCAAAGTTGGCAATGATAAATATATTGACCAGTGGAAATATATCATTGGGAATTCCTCTTATCTTTATGTTGTTCTTAAAGCCTAGATAAAGTTGTTCAAGGCTCTCGCATAAGGAAATTTCCCTTTTCTAATCAATTGATAACATCTCAATCATTTTTCTCTTCACGGTTCCCTTGGACGAAATCTTTGATGGTAGGATCCCTAAAGTGATGGGTATAGTAAGATGATAACCTCTAGATATGGAGGTTATAAAAGTTCGTTTTATTTTTCTATTGTTCTCCTTTTAATTATTGTCTCTTCATTTGCTAGTGCATTCATCTTATTCTACTATTTTCTCAGCGGAAAGGGATGAGGAGAAGGATGAGCAGGAATATGATGCTAAAATGTAGGAATTAGATGAGAAGTTTGAGCAATTGATTAAGTAATTACAGTTGGTTAAGGAATTATTGTCAAAGCTTGGAGACCTTGGTGTTGTAGAAGTTATTCGTTGACTAGAGCGATAATTAGTGAAAGGTTGTCATGGAAGATGTGAATCATTGATCGAACATCCTTAGGGGAATTAGATTGTGATTTTATTTCAAACTGACCATCAGAGAAGGTATCAAAAAATGATTTTTGGAATGAAAAAAAAAGGTTGAGGAGGCGCAATGGTGGAGATTAAGTAAGTTGTTGGAGAATTTGTGAGAACAAAAGACGATTCCTATATACATAGCCAATATTTTGTACTTGAATAATGAATATAAGAACTGTTGGAGACGACCATGGTGTTGAAGCTTCCAGTATAATGGTTAAGTTTTTCCGATGAATATACAGATTACTAGAAAATGTTAGAAGTTAAACCCTTAACTCGAAATTTGAATGAGGTGGAACTTTGTAAATGTGATTATAGGAATATTTGGACTTGATAAAAAGTCACATTAATGAGAGAAACATTGAAGAAAAAATGAAGAAGAAGGTTAAACCCGATTTTAAGGCAAAAATCCACCATTACCTCTCATGAAGAATGCATTGCAGTCAGGTGGACATAACTCGCCTCTTGTTGATTGAAGATTGAAAAAAGTAGTGGTGTTACTCTTAGTTTATTTTGTTTTTAGTATTGTCTAGAAATGTTAAGCTTGAAAACTTATTTTGTTGTATTTACTAAGCTCGCCATGAGCTAAACTTCTTATGTTGAAAAACGTGAAGTATACTGCAAATTAATCTTTTATATGAAATGATGTGATGTTTACTGTTGTACCCCAAAATTTTCCCTCCCATATTTGAGACAAATTGATTCAAGATACCTCCTAATGCTCATGAAGGTCTCAAGTATTCAAGACTACTCAAGGAATTGATCAGATAAACTCTCCTCCTAAGTAATTGACCTATAACTAAGGTTTTTCTTATCTCAAATGAGAGTGAGTTTCTAATGCCTCAAGTGTATCTCATGGTTTCTCATATGTCTCAAGGTATCCTCATACCAAGTTTCAAGCCTTACATCACAAGTTTGCTCAGTCAATTAGTAAGATGATTGAAAATCAACTATATTGGACAAAAAGTCAACTTTGACCAATCTACAATCAAACTTCAGGATTTTTGGTCAACATCAACATTTTGAAGTCACATTCATTATTTGATCAAGGGTTGATCATGATTCATCAAAAGTCAAAAGTTACTAAATTAGGGTTTTCTTAAGGAGAAGTCAACTGAACTTTGACCAAGCATAACATTCACATACTTCATCATAAATTCCTCAACCAAATCCTATTTTGAAGGAAACTCAATTATCTACAACTTTGTATCTCTAAGCTCAAGGCCAAAAATGCTTCATTTGAGAGATATGAGCCAAAACTTTACAGGTCATTTTAAAAGTCAACAAAAACACATCTTTTGTCAAAGAAATTTACATAAATATAAGTGCTTAAAATGAAAAAGTAACCATAATGAAAGTTGTAGGAGACATCTTGAGGTTTCCAAAAAGGCCAAGATCATATTTATATGATAAAAATTGAGAGAGTTATAATTGGTTCAAGTTGAGCAATTTTGAGAAAATGCATGAAGTCCAAATTGAACAAACTTGAATTTTTTGGCTAATGGGCCTAAGTTTTTAGGTTCAAACGTGATCATGACCTTATAAGGGACTCCTAAATCCATTTGTGTATCTTTGTGATTTTTATTTCTTTTTTACTTTAATTTTATTCAATTAAAAGCAAAATAAATAAAATAAAATATCAAAAAAATGATACAAGGCGTGTGGACTCTTGTTTTAATCATGTTAGAGGCCCAAAAATCTACCTTGAAGCTCAATAAATCGTGTGGTCTATATTTGAAACAAATCTTCATTGGTTTTGGAAGATTTCAACTTATTTTCAAACAAAATCAAAGATATGATTTCATGAGATGTCCAAGCCCACCACTTGACCTAATATTTCCTCTATTAATACATAACACCTCCAGACATCAAGAAACATGCATGCTGCTCAAGAAACAAGGGCTTGAGGTTGAAAATTTGAAAGAGAAAGAGTAAATTCGCATTCTCGTTTTCAACCATCCTCAAGGCTAGATAACTACTCAAATCAATCCCTGAGGTGTTATAGAGTAAGTTCCAATCATTCTTGATGATCAAATGTGTCTAAAACATACATTCAGAATGTCACCGGTCATGCCTATATTTTGAAATTCGTATTTTAATGTTTACGATGCTTTGTTTCAAACTAACAGTTTTAATGTATTCCTGAGGTAAAATAGCACAGGTTTTATCCCTTACATGAGAACCACGATGCCATAATACCCAGTTACAATTATTGCACCGTGTTATTTTATTTTGATTGTATCTCACTGTACAACTTGAATTATTCAAAAAGGAGATCACCATTGAACTCAAAATGGTCGAATTAGGTGAACTGTAACTTTGTTTTCTTTTGATTTGGCTGTCGTTGCAGGATTTGAAAAAATTAATCGTCGGAGAAGACGACTGGAGCTAGGGCTCCAGCGTCTCTCCGGCTCACTGGTTGTTTAACCTAGGCGTGGCACATGTCCATTCGTCCATTCAAAATCCTAGGAACCCCACTAACTCGCACGTGTTCAATTTTGTTTAACTTCTGATTTTTGAATTAAGTTTTATATTATATTGAATGTTGTTGATTAAACTAACGCGTAACAACAAGTGACCCAGTGGTAAGAGTGATGACCATTATGCGTGAGGGCGTGGGATCGATCCCAACTTTTGTTAATTTCTTTTGTTTTTCAGGACCTACACACAGGTTTATAACAAAAGGATTGATTCCTATTCTCAAACACAAACAACACCATGGCCTGATGGAAAGAAAGTGCAACAATGAGGCTGAGGGCGTGGGTTCAACTCCCACCCCATGCATTTTTTGTTCTCTTTATTTTCTAACCCTAAATTTCATTATATTTTCTTAATTAACCTATTTTCTAATTAATTACTAATAAATCTTAAACTTTTTTCAAATTAGGATTAGGGTTTTTAGTTAATAATTAATTTTTTCATATTTTTATTTATTAAGTTAATTAGCTTTTCTTAATATTAAAATTAATTAGAAATAATTAGGTTTTAATTACTATTTATTAACCTAAATTGTTTTCTAAAAAAAAACACCAAAAACATTAACTTAGACTTTAGGTCTTCAAAATATTTTTTTAACTTTTTTCTTATTTCTTTTCTCTATTTAAATCCTAGAAAAACTATATAGGTCACACTCTCCGATGTAATAGCGTAGATTTATTTTCTCGCATCTTTTCCTTTTATGTAACTGCTTACATGATGTAATAGCTTAGGTTTAATTTTCCACACTTTACATTTCGCACTTTATTTTTTTTTGTACATATCTATCTGTTAGTAATTAGGATTTGCACGGAAAGATTAAAAGTAAACATAGAAAACCTAATTTTCAAGAATAAATTACTGAAAATACACACTTTGCACACTTTGCACCTCTAAGGTAACCTCCCTTGTTGCCTTACGAATATTGGTCACGTCCCTCGAAAGTGGGGATACTTTAGCAAAAGACCCTTGATATACAATATCATCATGGTCCCTTTCAAATAAAGATCATAGTCCCTAAATGACCCTTCGAGTTGCCTACAAAATGATCTAGTCTCTCGATGACCCTACGAGCAAAATGATGATAGTCCCTTCAATACAATTACTAAAGTATCCTTACATGTTGCATTCAATGATTAATGACCCTATGCCTGTCCCTTCACATCCAATAGATAGGATTACCTACCAACTAATGGTATGGATAATACTATCTCCAAAGGATAAGAAAAATAATAAGAAAGACTTTAGTGGATAAGAAATCTTGAATGCTTGTTTACAAAATAATCATTTTTACACTACACTTTCAAACAAATATTTTCAAAAACACTTTGTATACATTCTTGAGGACTGATACAAGAATTATTACAAAGTCTGCCTTACATTGACATTTCAAAATATTTTCAAACAAATCACACATACACGAAGCAAGTTTTTCAAAAGTGAGATAAGCAATTAAGAGCCCGTAGATAACTACGGATGAAAAGGATGCTAATACCTTCCTTTTTTATAACTTACCCCCCGAACTCAAAATCTATCAAAGGTCTTTCCTATTCTTTTCACCTTTCCTAATTGTTAGATAAAAGAAAAGTCAGTGATGACTCTTTCTAACCGCAACCTTTGCGATAAACTAAAAAGTGAGTTCTTCCACTATATTACATTTAACGATACTTTTTATAATGTGATTTATTGTTATACATTTGTCTCTTTGAATGATCATCTTATA
Organism: Vicia faba; assembly: GCA_948472305.1. Lineage (NCBI taxonomy): Eukaryota > Viridiplantae > Streptophyta > Magnoliopsida > Fabales > Fabaceae > Vicia > Vicia faba. Next base: position 27,959,663 of record OX451739.1, read on the forward strand.
AATAGGTAAAATCTTGTTAATATTGAAGAATCCTTTAACAAGTAGAACTCATAATAAATATGGTTGAAAATTGTAGAATAGGAATATTGGCTAGATAGGTTACTTTAGGAATAAAGACCTAAAACCATAGGAGAAAGAAATATTTATGAAAGGCACGTGCTATTATAATGTGGGACTTAGGATTTTATTCTTTGGTTTAGTTGAATTTATTTAATATTATAGGAATACACCATTAGATTGCGTTTTGACCTCTTATGTCACGATGAATCTCATCTCTCACACACAATAGATGAAAAACATTAAATGGAACATTGCTTAACATGCCTCTTACATTTGTTCAAACTTGTTTATTCTTATAACATATTGCTTGACTCTAAATCTGTGACACAACTATTATTATTGTCTTTTTTTGATGATTATTCCCAAGTTTTAACTTTGAGGAATCAATTTAAGTTAACATAATCTTTATGGGAATGATACTCTTACTCATTTACACTTACTACTAGTGGGCTGTGTATACTTTCCCATGTGTCTAATTGAAGATCAAAATAAAACACAACAAGTTTTTGGCGCCATTGTTGGGGATTGAGTAATTAACACTTTAATTTTATTAAAAATAAACGTTTCTAAAAAGTGCATTTGAGATTTTAACGTTTTTCTGTCTATTGGTGACACGACATGTGTGTGATCACTACATGCACATGCTGCTAACCCCAATTTACAAAGGAGACCCTGAAACAGAGATAACACTTAGACTTTTGAGGAGATAATAGATTTCACTTCAACAATCAGGAACACCTATCCATGGTGTTTTATTTAAAGATTTAAAAAAGGGCTTCGATGGGAATCATATGGAATAATTAATGGTTGAGACTGACATCATGAAGGTACATGAAACACAAGAAATGAGGAGTTTGAATTAGGTTTCTAGATTTAAAACTTTTTCTAACCAACAGAATAAAAGATGAAATATGAGATTCTTAGAACCTAGTTACTATTTCAGGACAGGTTGAGCCAACTTAACTTCAGTAGGGAAGGGTCTTTACCTATGGACTTCACGCAAGACTTTAAACCTAAGGCTCTTGTATGACTTGTTTGTGTTTGCTACTTATTTAACATGAACATAACATCATAAAATCATATCATCATAACATAACATTTTCACTAACTATTTCAAGGATCTAGTAATTTATCTTTGTTCCTTGTTATAGGTTATGGCCTCCACTCGCAAAATTACTATCTGAATCAACTTTGTAAGGGTACCTTCCAAGCTTAAGGAGTTAGTATCTTAGGTTCCCGAAAACTATCAATTCACCAAGAGGCATTATTATCTACTCAGTTTGGTTACCTCGGGTTTTGAAGAAGACATGATAAGTGTCTTGTTCCAGTTCTTTGATCCTAAGCATCACTGCTTTACCTTCTCATATTATCAGTTGGTACCCACAATGGAAGAGTTTTCTAAGCTACTTGGAGTACCTATTCTTAATCAGACACCCTTCATTGATTTAGAGAAAGTTTCAAAACCTGAAGTTATTGCAACAGCCTTACATCTGAATTAGTCAGACATTGTGTCTAATTGGGAAATAAGAAGTGGAGTCAAAGGTCTTCTTGCTAAATTTCGGACAGAGAAGGCTCAGTTGTTTCTAGATGCTATGAGTTTTCATGCTTTTAAGGAGATCTTGGCTCTGTTGATCCATGATTTGGTAGTATTCCCTAATCCATACCAACTCATCGATATGAACGCCATCAAAATATTTCTTACTCATATTTCTGTCTCTAGTTTGCTTGGAGATATTTTGCACTCTCTTCACACTCGTACGATGAGAAAGAGAGGGACTCTCATGTGCTGCATACCTTTACTATTCAGATGGTTTATTTCACATCTTCCCCGATCAGTGATGAAGAATGAACATGGTTTGAAGTGGTCTCGAAGGATGATGTCACTCTCTCATTCATATATCTATTGGTGTTCTTGATCTCAGGAGGAAATCACTATTATTGACCGTTGCGGGGAATTCCCTAATGTACCACTCCTTGGCATAAGAGGGGGGGGGGGGGGGTATTACTTATAATACTTCTCTAGATCTACATCAATTTGGTTATGCTCGAAGAAACGGTCCTCATGATATGCTTATCCAGGGTATTGTATATGATTACGAGAATGATCCTCAAGGTTACTGTCAAAAGTTTATATGTGCTTGGATCATGGTGAATAAGATTGATAGCAATATGTTAGGACAGATAAACTCCATCTCTTTGGATCCCTATCTCAAATGGGTGTTGTGATATGGTGGGAGAACTGACTTGAGGGTTTTGCTTTTGATCGCAAATGTTGTGGTTAGCAAGAGTCGCCACCGACTTTTCTTTTATCCAAAAGAAAAGGTGAAAAAGCGCAGGAAAGACCTTCGAGATTATTTCTTGAGTTCGGGGGGTAGATTGTGAAAATGGAAGGTATTAGCACCCTTTTCATCCATGGTTTTCCATGGGCTCTTAGTTACTTGCTAGATCACTTGCTTTTGTTTGAAATTGTGCTTTGTGTGGATTTTTGAAAGTATTTTGTAAAGAGGCCATTGTTTAGGCAACCTTTGTAATGATTCTCGTTCATAAGAATGTATACAAAAATGTTGATCTTTTGAAAATGTTTTCAAGTTTGTAAGATGTTTTTGAAAGTGTAGGTGCTTGTTTTGAAAATAGCAAAGATGTTTGTTTGAAATTAGGCAAGTAATTAGGAGTATTCTACCTACTCAAAAATCTTTCTTGTTCATTTTTATTTTCCTTTGACATTGTTGTCTTACCATTGATTTGGTAAGCAACCCTATCTTTGGATATAAACAGGACGGGCGTGGGTCATCGTATAACCATGATTAGCAATGTTGTAAAGTATCTTAGAATTCTTTTTGAGGGACTAAGATCATTTAAAAGGAAACTTAGATAGCGTCATCGAGGAACTATGATCTTGTATTTGCTTGTTTTTGCTAAGATACCTTACATGCGTAATATGGTTATTTTGTATAAGGCAGCCAAGTGGAATAACCCTAGGGGTGCTTGTGTGCAAGTGTGTTGTTTTCATGCTTATTTTTGTCTTGAATTATGGTTTTCTAAATATTGGTTTTAGTCTTTCCATACAAACCCTAATTACTAGCATTTGTATATAAAAGCGATAAATTGCGGAATTTTAAAGTTACTACGCTATTACAATATTTGTGGGGAGGTGGATACACAAATTCATTAATGGGGATTGCAAGAATTTAAACCTAATTAGTCTATTACAACCATATTGAATTGGTATAAATGTACAAGGAATTAAATAAATACAATATGCAAAAAGAATAAATATGCAATAATGTGAAGGTGAAGAAAAATGAATATTTTATTTGATTTTTTTTAGAGAAAAGGGAATTTGTTTTAACCTAATTAATTAATTAAACTTAAATTTGTTAAAGAAAATTTTGAATAGAACCCTAATTCTATTTAGTTGATTAAAAGAAAATAAGTTTAGAAAAAAGTATTTTTGGTGTTTTTGTCTTAAAAATATTTATGGCATTATAAAATATTTTTGGCTTTCTTTTTTATATTAAAAATAATGTATTTTAATTAGTATGAAATAAAATAACAAATAACTTAGTTTTAATTATATTTACAAGATTATAAGTAAAAAAAAAAGTATAGTTAATAAAAATATTTTTTTTGTGAGAAAAATAAAATAAGCTAAGTCAAAATATAAATCTATCATTTTTTTTGTATTTTATGATTTTTCAGTATTTAGAAAATATATTTAAGAAAATAAAAATGATATAAATAAAAAAATAAATAAACTTGGGCCAGGGGTGCCATTAATCAACAGGGAGGTCAGCTAGCAAAAACAAAAATAAGCCAGACCCAAAGGGCCCAGCGCCTGCCAAAAAGTCAAACAATCAACAAGTAAAAAATGTGAAAAATGAAAAGGGTACCACTGGGCTCGAACCCAGGTCACATAGGTTACATGCGCACGCTTCTATCACTGAGGTGGCTATACATCCGTTAACATAAGCAAAACAATAAATATACAAGGCAAAACGTGCCCTGATGACTTCATCTTCAACCTCCAGCAAGACCAACTGTAACTTGCTTATTTCTCATCAAAAATAAAAACTGTAAACATGAAACTTGTAGTAAATTTTCTCACGATTCCAGAAATGTAAAGTATTAAAACCATAGATCAAAGATAAGCATGAATTTTAATGACCCTAATCTGAACCCTAAAAATTTCAGAAATTTCAGTTTCAAAATTCTCTAAGCTCAAGCAAAATTAATGGAAACTATGGACATAGATAGCTTCAGGGCAATGATATCTACATGTTTTGTTCATAAATAAACTATTGATGATGCCTGTATGAAGAGTTCCAACTTGAGAAAACTTACCTCAAAACTGGAAATAATTTTTTGAGTTTGAGCTTGTTTCAAGTGATGGTGATGATCAGGTTAGCTTCCTTGAGGTCCTAGGAAGCTAATGCAATGGTTTGCTTGAGTTGAGAGTGGCTGAAATGACTTGGAGAAGTCAATGTGCAATGCTCTGTTTTTGGTTATGGAGGATATAGTAAATGATGTTACAGTAATGAAACAGGGACAGGGATAGGTTACACTTGATGTAAGGAAGCTTTAGAAACTAAAAGGCCAAGAAACACACGAAGGAAATGTGAGTTTGATGTTCAAGGTCAAAAACTGTGCAACAATGGAGTTTTTGGTCAATTTCTGATTTGAGAGAGTTTTGGTGTATTTCAGGATCAAAGCCCTAACAGCTGTGTAAACATTTAATTATGGAGTGACAAACAAGTTTGAGGCCTGCAAAGCAAAGATTATGCAGCCTAGCATGGATTTGTTTCATGTGTTCATCAAAAATAACTTGTAATTCAAGTGACAAAACCCTAATTTCATCTCTTTGATTCTCCCTACTCAAGAATGATCTCAAGGAGTTCTTGGACATTTTGGAAAGCTTGAAATGTGCTATCTACAACCCATATTTGAATTTCTTTTGAAGATTCCCCTTGGAACTATATGAAAAAGTGCCATGAAGTTAGGTCAAAATCCTGACCAAATTAGGGCAAAATTTCACTAAGTGTTTAGTTTCATGACCACATGTTCATAAAATTATAACTTGAGATCCAAGCATTTTTGGAAGGAGTTGGGTAAAGAAAAGTTGTATATTTCATGGGTATCTACAACTTTCATGTTGGAAGTTTCTCTTTAATCATCTTGCATCATGGTTAAAATTTTGTTCAAAGTTATGAAAAAACATGAAATTTCCAACACTTAGAAAAATTTCTAAGTTTAGAAATTTTGACTTTTCAAAATGAAATCTTGACTTTTTTGATTTCTTGATGAGTAAGTTTCATATTTTGACATGTTTTGATGAATTATGATCTTTGGCACTTGAATTTGACCAAAAAGTCAAAGTTTTACTTTTCAGTATACAGTTGACTTTTGATCAGTTGATTGAAAAATTCATTTGTCAATCCAATGGACTTGCAATGTTTTGAACCATTCCATTAGGTCAAAATGATGCAATTGGAATCTTGAGATCACCCCTTAAACCAATTTATCATTTGCTAGGTCAAAAATCAGAAATTTCCCCTTCTCAGTCAAAACCCTAATTTTGACCATTTTGCCCTTTTGGAGATTTGATCAAATTTCTTGAGGAGTTCTGGTCCTAACTTGATCAAAAGATACATGAGTTTAAAAATGTTGATGTGGATCAAAATTATGAAGTTTGACTATAAATTGGCCATAGTTGACTTTTTTCCCAATACAACTGATTTTTAGGTCAACTGCTCAATTGACTGATCAAAAATGTGATCCAAGGCTTGAAACTTGACATGAGTAATCTTGGGGGTCCATAATTATCCATTAAAATCATATGGGGCATAGGAGGTTCAAAAATCTTTGTGAAAACTCAAACCCTAGTTTTGGGTCATCAGTGCATAAGGAGGTGTCTTGAGCTGATCAAACCTTAGTGCAGTCTTGAGCCCAAGGAGATCTTGTGAGCAAAAATATCGATAAGTGGGGGGGAAAATTTTAGGGTACAACATGTGTGATCTCGTGCTCAAAATCTTATAATTCCATATCCTGTTGTCCTACCAGTAATTGGGGAGCATATTGTTAAAGGAGATATTCCTCATACCATTTTCATCCAGATATGCCTACTGACCTTGAAGAGTGTAATACGATGGGGGAACTAACTTGTTTTGTGTTTTATCGCAAATTTTGCGGTTAGAAAGAGTCGCCACCTACTTTTCTTTTATCCAATAAGGAAAGGGTAAAAAGAACAGGAAAGACCTTTAAAGATTTTGAGTTTGGGGGGTAGGTTATGAAAAGGGAAGGTGTTAGCACACTTTTCATCCATAGTTATCTATGGGCTCTTAATCGCTTAGCTCACTTTGAAAATTTTCTTTTTATGTGTGTTTGGAAATATTTTGAAAATGCCAATGTAAGGCGAAGTTTGTAATGATTCTTGTATCAGTCCTTAAGAATGCGTACAAAGTTTTAAAAAAATATATTTGAAAGTGTTTGTGTGATACGCTTTTGTTTTGAAACATGTGAGCAAGAGATTAATAGTATTCTACCCAATCAAGGTCTTTCTTATACTTTTTATTCTCCTTTAGATAGTGTTATCCATACCATAAGTTAGTAGGAAGCCCTATCGTTGGATGTGAAGGGACAGACGAAGGGTCACCGTACAGTCATTAAATGCAACTTTTAAGGATGCTTTAGGAGTTTCATAAGGGACTAGATCATTTTTCTAAAGGTAATGTCGAAGGGTCATCGAGGGACTATGATCTTTTATTCGAGGGTCTTTGCTTAAGCATCCCTACGTTCGAGGGACATGACCGTTATTTTTCTGAAGGCAACAGAAGGAGGTTATCCTAGAGGTGCAAATATGCAAGTGTGTTGACTCAGTTATTTTATCTTGCATTAGGATTTTCTAGTGTTTTATTATTATCTTTCCATACAATCCTATTAACTAACACACACACACACACACACACACACACACACACACACACATACACACACACACACACACACACACACACATATATATATATATATATATATATATATATATATATATATATATATATATATATATATATATATATATATATATATATATATATATATATATATATATATATATATATATATATATATATATATATATACACACACACACACACACACACACACACACACACACACACAGAGCATATAAAGCATAAGCGCGAAAAAATAAAATGCGAGAAAGTAAAGACCTACAGCTATTACATGGCTTCGAGAGAATTTAAAATATTTAAAAACATTGCGGGAATTTAAACACTAAGCTATTACAAAAAAAACTTCTGTGACCTGCACAATCGTTTCTAAGAAGATAAATGGCAAAAGTAAAAAATGTTTGCGAAATTACTTTTTAAAGTCTTAACATCTAAAAGATTAGAAATTAACTGTTTTGTGCATTTTTTGGTTTGATTTGAATAATAAAATAAATATATTTTAAACCTATATTAAATACTTAATTAATTATAAAAAAACCTATGTCTAATTAATTAATTAAGAAAAATATTGTCTAAAATTAAATTAATCTATTAAAAGTCTAAATCTTATTTTATTATTTTTTTATGATTGTCTTTTGATAAAAAGGATTAATTAAAATAATTAAAATAAAAACTAATAGAAATAAAAAAATGGATTGAAAAAAGTAAAAATAAAAATGCAGGGGATGGGACTTGAACCCACACCCTTAAGCCTTATGTGTTGCTTTGCTTGCCACTGCGCCATGCATTTGTTTGTGTTTAGAAAGAGAATGCTTCATATTATATTTGGAACCTGCGCGTTAGATGAAAAATAACAAAAAATGCCAAAAGGCTGGGATCGAACCCATGCCCCTCATGATACGTGTGGGTTTGTGTAATACGGTGGGAGAACTTACTTGGTTTTGCATTTTATCGCAAATGTTGCGGATAGCAAGAGTCGCCACCGACTCTTCTTTTATCCAATAAGGAAAGGGTGAAAAGAACAGGAAAGGCCTTTGAGATTTATTGAGTTCGAGGGATAGGTTATGAAAAGGGAAGGGTTTAGCACCCTTTTTATCAGTAGTTATCTAGGGGCTCTTAATCGCTAGCTCAATTTTATTTTTGAAAAATGCTTTGTGTCATCTGTTTGAAAATATTTTAAAAAGTGCCGATAGTAAAGCAACTTTTTAATTATTCTTGTATTGGTTAAGAATGCGTACAAAGTGTTTGTTTTTTGAAAATATTTTAGAAAAGTGTTTTGTGTGGAAAAGATGTTTGTTTTGGAAAATGTGAGCAAGCGATTAAGAACTATCTACCTACTCAAGGTCTTTTGCATTATTTTCCTCCTCCTTTAGATAGTGCTATCCCACTATTAGTTAGTAGGAATCCCTATCGTTTGATATGAGGGGACAAGCGCAGGTCATCGTATATTCATAAAGGCAACTCGTAGGGGCACTTTAGCAATTTTATCGTAAGGGACTAAATCATTTACCGAAGGCAGCATCGAAGGGTCATCGAGGGACTACGATCTTTTTTAATCGAGGGACAATACTAAAGTGTTCCCATGTTCGAGGGACATGACTGCTTTTGTTCCGAGGAAACAAGTGAGGTTACCCCAGAGGTACAAGTGTGAAGAGTGATTTTTTCTAGTTATTTTTATCTCTGATTAAGGTTTTCTATGACTGTTTTTAATCTTAACATACAAACCCTATTAGCATACATGTAACAGTTATAAGGAAAACGATAAATGTAGAAAGTAAAGGCAGAAATTCAAGGGTACTATGCTATTACAAGGCTTCGGGAATGAGGGTACAAATAGTAAAAATGGGGGAAAGAGTAAAACCCTAATTAAACTATTACAAGCTGTAAGCAATTACATAATCAGAAAAAATAATGAAAGACACGACAACAATAAAACACGTGAAATTGTTAAAATAAAAAGAAATAGGAAAGGAAATTGTTTGGCGATTTTTTGATAGAAAAAAGTTTGATGGTTAACCTAAAACCTAGTTAATTTTAATTAATAAAAAAAAGGTAAATTAGTTAATTAATTTAAACAAAACCTAAAATTCTAAGTTGATTTTAATTAAAAAAAGATATTTAATTAGTAAAAGACCTAAAAAACCTAAATTAATTAATTAAATGAAAACCTAAAAATTAATTAGGGTTTATTAGAAAAAAAGGTTTTATGTCATGGTGTTAAAAAAAGGTTTTGTAAAAAAGGTTTATGAAGAAATAAGGAAAAAAAAGAGTTAGAAGAATAGAGAATTTGTAAAAAATAACCAAAGGGGTAGGGATGAATGTTGAATCCACGCTCTTAGCAGCTTCAAGCAACACCTTCACCATCAGGCCAAGCGCACCTTGGTGATAACAAACAGCTTCAACACGTTTTGTTTATCATTCTGCAAAAATATGAAAATATGAAGAAAATAATGAGAAAAGGCTGGATCGAACCCATGCCCTTTGACACAAATAACTTAACGCGTCTGATTCTACCGCTGTGGAGACTGTACATCCATTAATTATGCTGAAACAAATAACATAAATATAAAGCACAAATACATTGACCGGAGAGACGTCGGAGCCCTAGCTCCGGTCGTCTTCTCCAGTAGCCCTTTTTTCAATCTGCAAAAATCAAGAATGTTAGCAAATCAAAAGCACCCAACCCCCCTAAATCGATGGTTGCGAGTTTAATGAGACAATTGTTTGGAGCTAAAACATCCTGGTTTAGGAGCTATGGTGAAAACGATGCAGATCGGTGCAAAGATGGTGATTCAAGATTCCGATTGCATGGGACCTCCACGATGGTCCAAACATGTACTAATGAATCTTAGGAACACGTTAGTAATGCTAAATTTAATCTAAAAAAATATGAAAAAAAATCATGAATGCATGAAACAACGATAAGGTGGTGCTGCATGAAGGGGTGTTTTGAGCCCTTTAGATCACTGCAATTGATTTCATCTTACCCTATAGCCTTCCTATGAATGAATAAGATGATTAGTTTGTGGTGAAAGACACCGAGAATAGGGTTTCAAGTTTTTAGGGTTCTTTGAAATTTTGTGAGATTTTTGGAAAGTTTTTGAGGCAAGGTTTTTTCGTGTCCTTGGCTTGTATGAAGAGGAAGATTATATAGGTTGAAATTAGAGCAAAGATATGGGCTTGGTCTTTGTAAGAAAGGCCTATATTTTATCTTATTTAGTTTTTGAAATATTAATGAATAAATCAAAATAATTAAAATAAAAATAGGTCAAGGGGTGTATGAACAATATTTTAGGTGTATGAGGAATGTAATACACGTTTAGACCTTAAAACAATGGCCTAATAGTCCAAAATATCAAATTTTCTCAATTTGAAATTCATACATTTGCTCAAAATTTCCTAAATTGCACTGCTCATAACTTTCTAAATTTTCATCCTTTGAAGGTGATCTTTGACTTTTTGGAAAGCTCAAGATGTCCTCTACAATATCACTTTTTATTATTTTTGCATGTGGAGAATTTATCTTGATGTAAGTTGCCTTGACAAAAAATGTCTTTTTGTTGACTTTTGAAATGACCTATAATGTTTTGGCTCATATCTCTCAAACGAAGCATTTTTTGGACTTGAGCTTAGATATAAAAAGTTTTAGAGAATTGAATTTATTTTAAAATGAACTTTGGTTTGGGAAAAGCTGATGAAGCATGTGAAAGTTATGCTTGGTCAAAGTTTAGTTGACTTCTCCTAAGGAAACCCTAATTTGACAACTTTTGACTTTTGATGATTTGAGATATTTTCTTGAGGAATAATGATAAAACCTTGATCAAATGATGAATATGACTTCAAAATATTGATGTTGACCACATAAATTGAATTTTGACTGTATGTTGACCACAATTGTGTTTTTACCCAATATAGTTGATTTTTGGTCATCTAAGCCATTGACTGAGTAAACTTGTGATGCAAGGCTTGAAACTTGATATTATAATTCTTGAAGACATATGAGGAACCATGGAAACCACTTGAGGCTTTTGAAACCTTATCTTCCTTGTGGAAAGTGAAACCCTAGTTGTGGACCCATTGCTTAGGAGGAGAATTTGTCTGATCAATTCTTGAGTAACCTTGAGCATTTGAGAATCCTAGGAGAGTGTCTTGAATAAAATGAGAGGTAAAATTTTGGGGTACAACATCTTCCCCTGTTCAATCTTCTTAAACCTGAAGAGTTAGATTGGCATGTCTGCCATTCGTGATCTGAAGGTGGAAGAGGATTGAACACTTAAGTTCCTAGAAATTTGCACTCGCCTGTGCAAAAAGTAATGCTGTTGATTGATCATATTGCTTGAATGGGCTTAAAGATGCCATTTGGAGAGAGCTGAAGGAATATCTTCATCGGAGATGGGCTTATAGATACCAATCAAAGTAACTGTTGATTGAAGTATCAGAATGAGTCTACGCTTGACTGTATCTGAAGAATGCTTTCCAAAATGAACCTCTGGGGAAGGTGTTTGAGTAACTACTTGTCAGATTTAGTCTCTGAAGGAAAGATGCTTGTCAGAATTTAGCTTCAGAGGGAGATGCTTTTCAGAGTTCAGTCTCTCAAGGGAAGTATTTGTCATGTAGATAGCTGCCCCATCTTGTTTCGAGAGTCAATCTACAATCTTTTTTGTTGGTAAACCCGTCCTATTTCAGGAATTCATACCACCTGGTGATAAAGATAGACACTCCGTCATGTTTCGGGAATTGATCTTCACCTGGTCATAAAGATAGAAAGATAGTTTCCCCGTCCTGTTTCGGGATTTAATCTTTGCTCGGTCGTATAAATAGTTTCCATGTACTATATTAAGAATTAATCTTTGACCTGTTTATGTAGATAGCCGCCCCGTCCTATTTTGGGAATTGATCTACAATTTTTTTCACATATAGTTTCCTTGTCTTGTTTCAAGAATTAATTGTGTCTGGTCATATAGATAGTTGCCCTGTCTTGTTTCGGGAATTAATCTGCGACCTATTCAAAAATTGTTAATGATATTCGTCTATTTGTAGAATGTTACCTAAAAAGATAAAAAGTTAGTTGTATGCAATGTCATGATGTATGTAGTGCATTGTGTAATGATGTTCTCAAAATAAATGAGAGTGTAATATCTGTGTCGCATGCATATGCTATGATACTTTGTATAACATCTTTGACTAGGGAAAATAAATCCCTGACTACTGTTGGGGATGAAGAATATGTGTAATCTTAAATCTTGTTTAGAATGTCTCCGTTGGGAATTCCTATTTTCTGTTTGAGGAAACTCTACTAGGGAATGCTGATTTCTATTTGGGGGGAAAAGTTCAAGAACACCAGTCGTTCATCGCTCTACTAGGGAATTTAATTCTTAGACAACCTGACTATTGATAAAAGGGATGGATAACCTTCCGAGTTACTATCTGACCAAGTTCCCGATGTGGATGCCGATTCGTCTAGGGAGGATAAGGTTTAAACGATATCTGGTCCGATTTCAGATTTCATTGCAACTCTCTAGGTATCGTAGCCTGGACTGTCCTTTGCTAGAGAGAGGAATTTTGTGAGTGTTTTGTAGTAGTCGGAGAAATAGACTCCAATTGGGGAGACTGAACTCTGTTGGGAAAATAAACCCTGCTAGAGAAATAAACTCTGCTGAGAAAATGAGCCTTGCTGGAGAAGAGGATTTTGTAAGGGATTTTATAGTTTTGGAGAAATTAACTCAGCTGGGGGAAATAATTCCTATGAATTGTGCTGATGACATAATCTCTGATGAGGATTGGGATTTTATAGGTTGGCGACATTGCCGGGGAAAAGATCATACTCCTTTATCTGCTACAGGATTTGCTGGGGAGTATGATTAAGGCATTTCAGACTTGCGGGGAATGTATCTTTGTTGAAGACGAGCTTGCGAAGATGACTCTGGGGGGATTTCTCTGTGGAGGTTTGTGGATGACTTAAACATTATCCCAACTCCTAGAGTCTTGAGTAAATGCTGATTCCTGTTTCTATGCATATATTTGTTAACAATTGTGATACAATGGGAGAACTGTCTTGGGTGTTTTACGTTGGATTGCAAATGTTGCGGATAGCAAGAGTCGCCATCGACTTTTCTTTTATCCAATAAAGGAAAAGGTGAAAAGAACAGGAAAGACCTTTTGAGAATTTTCTTGAGTTTGGGGGGTAGGTTATGAAAAGGGAAGGTGTTAACACCCTTTTCATCCGTAGTTATCTATGGGATCTTAATTGCTTGATCACTTTAAAACGCTTTTGTGTTTTGTGTATGTTTGAAAATGCTTTGAAGATGTTTTAAAAATGGTAATTTTGTAATGATTTTCGCATCGTTGAGAATGTATACAAAATGTTTGTTTTGGAAATATTTTGAAAAAAACGCCTTAGTGCGGTAATTTTGCAATGATTCTCGTATCGTTGAGAATGTATACAAAATGTTTTGTTTTGAAAATATTTGTCAAAAGGAGGTGTTTGGAAAGATGTTTGTTTTTGAAAGTGTGAGGTGTAAAAATGGTTTTAGTTTGTGAGCAAGCAATTATGAGAAATCTACCTACTTAAAAAGTCTTTATTATTTTCCTCCTCCTTTAGATAGTGCTTGTCTACCATTAGTTAGTAGGAAGCCTTATCATTGGATGTGAGGGACAAGCGTGGGTCATCGTACATCATAGAAGGCAACTTGTAAAATGTTTTAGCAATTGTCGTAAGGGACTAAGATGATTTACCAAAGGTAACATTTGAAGGGTCATCGAGGGTCTTTGCTAAAACGTCTCTCGTTCGAGGGGCATGAATGTTTTTATCCGAGGTAACAAGTGTGGGTTAACCTAGAGGTGCATGCATGCAAAGTGTTTTGTTTTCAAGTATATTGTCTTTGAGTTAGGGTTTTTTATGGTTTGATTTTAGTCTTGTCATGCAAACCCTAATTACTAACCATAATAAGGAAAGCGCTAAATTATGGAATTTATATGTCCTACGCTATTACAATGCTTTGGGAATGGGGGGTACAATTTTGTGAATGGAGGGGAGGAAAGCAATAAAGCCCTAATTACTATTACAAACCATTGAATATGAATTACAACAATAATTATGCATAAAATGTAAAGATGAAGAAGAAATTGCTTTTAGGGTTTTTTGATGGGGAAAAAGTTTGATGTTTTAACCTAATTAGACTAATTAATTTTATTTACAAAAGAAGTTAATTAATTATTTAAGCAAAACCTAAAATCTAAGTTAATTGAAATAAAAATAAGTCTAACTTAACTGTTTAGAGAATAGTAATTTTTGTTGTCTTATTTGTTTTTTAAAAAGATGTGAAATAAATGAAATAAAATAAAAAAAGAATTGAATTAAAACATTTAAAATCTAGTATTCAAGAATTTTTTTTTTGTATTTTTTGTTTAAATAAATAGATAGATAAATGAAAATAATGAAAATATAAAATAAATAGAAAGAAATGGGATGGGGTGTTTGAAAAGCAAAATGAGGGTTAAAAAGCAAAAAGGGGCGCTGGGCCCAAAATAATTTTTGTTAGGAATAAAAAAAATAAAAAATAGCATGTGCTGGGTTGCTTAAAGTAGTATGGAGGGTGTAAGAAATCAAAAACAAGAAGGCCCAAACATCTCCATCCCATCACCTATTTTGATCATGTGCTGCTGATTTCTTGAGCTGCACCATGAGCTTGCATTATGGAGCGTGGAATGAGACCTTATGATGATCCTATGTGTAGTGTTAGAAATGTTGAGACTAATCCATTAGATTGACTTGACTCATACAGATCAAATAAAAATCACCACCGCGCTTTATTGTTTCCAAATGAATGGGAAAAGAGTGAATAATCCAAAAAGAGGGGAATAGAATCTAAGTTCGGGGGTTGGTTATGCAAAGGGAAGGTATTAGCACCCTAAACATCTAAGGTACCCCGCAGAAACCTCTTTGAAAATCTGTGTATTTTGGCTATAAATGTTGTATACAAAAATATATTGTGAGGATGAGGAAAGAAGTATATTTTTTATGATTTTTGCACCCACCGCAGTTGCGAACCTTTAGTGCCTATGTACCACCTTCCGTGCAATAGGGGATCAGGGTACTCGTAGGTCACCTTTAGAAATTTTAAAACACAAGTGTGTTGGTTAAATTTAAGAGATGAGACATTATTGTCTTATCCGAGTGGAAAACATACTTACTACCCACGATTATGAGAAAAAAGAGTTTGCATCATCTCAAAGTGGAGGATATGGCTTGGGTTTTAAAATCAACAAAGCCTCGCTCAACACCCAAGTGGAAAATATCTCACTTCACTACATATCGTAGAAGTATAGTAGCTCACATTAATACAAGGATTGAAAAGAGTCTAATATTTTGAATTTTTTTTAAAGATAAGAGCCAAAATGGAAAAATGATTTGAATCAGATTGATTGATTTTTAGTCTTCTCACAAAAACGTCAAAGTATTATTAAATTGATTGAAGTTTAATTAAGAAAATATTTTTGAAAATGCATGGACCTAAGTTCAAGTTTATTATGAAAGTAGTTCAAGTTTTTTAAAACAAGAGTTTTCAAAAGGAGGGAGATGATTTTTGAAATTAAAGAAGATGGGAGGAGATGAAGGGACTATCCTAAAGCATAAGATAAAATCTAGGGAAAAGAACCGTCTAACTAATAAGAAGCTAACACTTAACACAATGAGTCAATGTAGAATTCTCATCCTTTGGATTTGAAACCAAACAAGCAAAAATAATAAAACTCTTAAGAAAACTAAACTTCAATTGCATTAAGTCTTCACAAAAATTAGGCAGAGTAACGCCTGTATAAAGATGAATTCCTGATCACAGACAAAGCATGTAATCAAAACAACCTGCACAAAGAGCAAAAAACAAACAACCCAATGTATTGGGGTAAAACCCAATAACTCTAGACAAAATAACAGTTGAAGTCACAAGGTCTCAAGGTAGGTCAATGCCTCTAATCCTAAGTCCAAGAAGTTCACAATCTCCATAATTCCAAGGATAGTAACCAAGTAGTCCAAGTAACATTAAAGCTTTTTATTGTTCAAGTTGATTATTAGGTATCTTCAAAAAGAAAATGAAAGCTCAAGTGAGCTAAGTAAAAATGACATAAAAGTAAATGCTCAAATGAGAAAAGATGAAAATAGCATGAAATGTAAATGCTAAAATAATGTGCTTAAAGTAAAGAGCATAAAGTAAAGGCATAAAATAAAATCAATTGTTAGTAATTAGAGGTTAGTTGAATGACCATCTTGAAACTTGCATTTGAAACTCATTAGAAGAATGATAAAATCAAATCCTTTTAACAATAAGTTTCATTTGCTTTTTGTCAAGAATATCACTCATTTAAAATTCTCAAGGCAACAATAAATGATCAATGATGTTTAAGTGATTCACTTTAACCAAAGCTTGTGAAAATTCATTAGAGGATTGATGAGACCAAAGCCTCCTAACAATGAATCTATAGGTTATTGGATCAATGGATTCAAATTAACATACTTGGGTTTAAAAATATGGGTTTGGGCCACAAATGATCATTCTCGAATCGGGACAAAATTTAGCACTATGTTAAGCAATCGTAAGTGTACTTATATAGAAGTTGCACCTATTTTTGAGGCCGTTCAATAGCAATCTATGTACCATATGTTTTGAGAAATGACATGTAAATTATTCTCCAATAACATTTAGTACAATAAGAAGGGGATAAGATGAAGAGGGATGGGGTGAGATTCAAACCACATTTGAACCAAAAATTTAATCAAGCTATTATTAAAATCATTCATCCATTTTTGTGTGGAGTTAAACTCAATACCATGGATCCAATGATGTTAATAAAGCTCATGATCAAAATCTCATAGTCCAAGATCAACCAGAATATATACAAAAATAAAATTGTATTTAATAATAAAGAAAAAGGTTTTTTAAAATGATTTAAAAATGAAAATAAGAGGAGAAAATAGCAACTATATTCAAAACATCAAAGAAAAATTCAACGAGACCATAGAAAAATCAGAAATGCGCTCAAATATTTCTATAATTTATTTGGCAATTTTTTAAAGCGAGAAGCTATTTTTAAAATTAAAAGAAATAGGAAAAATAAATCAAAAATGGTGAATAATAGTAAAATCAGAAATAAAAATAAAATGAGGTCACCAATATTTGTCAAGAGGTCATTGGATCGTTCCCTATTTTTTTTCCAGAATTTAAAAATTAAGAAAACTATTTTTAAATATTTAAAACAATTCAAATAAAGTGAAAAATTATAAAAAATACCAGAACACAAAATAAAATTGGGAAAAATATAATAATTAAAAAGAGAAAAATCAAAAGTATTTTTCATAATTTTTTTCATATTTTTTGAAGTTAAAATGAATTTTCTATGATTTTTTGAAGTTTAAAATAAATTAAATATAAAAATTAGAAATAAAAAATAAAGTCAAAAAATGTAGACCAATGGATGAGAGTCAAAACGCATTAGTAAGCTAATCCAACGGATCGAACGCGCTGTGCATATCATGGTCTTTAGTGAATAAAACACATAATCATTTATTAAATCAGAATTAGAAAAAAAAGCGTGGCATGCTATCATTGGTTCAGAGGTGACACGTTGGTCATCTTCAACATCCAGCCACGAGATTTGCAGATCCCTGAAACAGTAAAATTAGAACACGAGACTGGTGCCATTCACTTAGTTTCTTCAAGACGATTCCAATGGTACCTTCATGAAAAATTTATATAAGTTGTAGCTTAGTCGTTTTGAAAGGAAAGGTTTGAAAAGAGATTTGAAATTTCATGGTCAAAACACACTTTTAGTTGAAAATAAATGTTGCGACTAGAATCAGGATGATGAGAGCTTCATAACAATATTAAAGTTTGAGAGAATTGGTGAGAGAATCTACCTATTGAAGTTCAATTGCAGAGCTCTGAAACTTGACTTGGATAGCACGATTTAGGAAGTTTTAGAGCTTAATTTTTCTTCTATTAGCTTCAGTGAGGTTCAAGGAAGGTGAATTGGCAAATAAAATGGATTGAGGAAAACTGTAAAAGCAAATTCGAAGTTGCAGAAAATCGGGTTCAAGAGGAAGTTTGGAAGGGTGAATCTGTCTCTCTAAGCTTGAGGAAATGAATGAGGTATGGACCTCTATTTATAGGTGTGATCGGTGGATCTGGAACTGACTGTTTAACGCTGGTTCGCGAAATGTCGCGGAAGCAAGAGTCGCCACCGTCTTTTATTTTCTCCAAATGGAAAGGACAAAAGCACAGAAAAATTCCTTATAGAGATTGCTCTCGGTTCGGGAGGTAGGTTATAGAAAGGGAAGGTGTTAGCACCCTTTCTATCCATGGTTATCCATGGGCTCTTAGATACTGGCTCATTGTGTTTTCAAAAAAATGGTTTGTTTGCTTTTCAATGTGGGTTTAAAAAGTTTCTTTGAAAAATTTCAGATCGACTCATACGTCAGAGTGTTTGAAAAGTTTGTTTTGAAAGCTTTTGAAAAGTGTCAGTGTGAAAAGTCTTTTTGAGTTTGTTTTGAGATTAGAGCAAGTATCCTTGAGAACCTACCTACCCTAAGGAATTCGTCTGTGTAGATGTCCTTAAAAGTAGCGCCATCCCACCATTGAGAGGTAGGTAGCACCACCGTTGGAGGTGTTCGGGTCAATTCGAGTTTTAGGGACGTGGTGATCACCGGAGCAATAGGAAGACACCTTAGAAGCTACCCTCATGCCAGGTTCCCGGATCATGAGGACTTACTAAGACGTTTTCTACTCGACGACCACCTTTCGAGGCAAGGCAACAGCGAGGCGTACCCTAGGGGTGGTGTGTGCGAATTGTGTGTCATGTTTCAGTTATTGGTCTTGTCATGTTTGTCGTGTTCTACGCTTGATTTTATTAAGACATTCATTCTTTCATGCATATTTAACAGTTGAAGGAGTGCGGAAAAGTAAATTCTAAAGCTATTACAAATGGCGCGGGTCCACATCGCCAAAATTAAACCGGACCCGATTTAGCGGAAAAATAAATAATGCGAAGAAATAAAGTGCGAAAAGTAAAATTACATGACTTAGGGACAATTACATAATTATATAAACGATCATAAAATAAATGCGCGAAATAAAGGAATTAAACAAAAACTAGGGCGTTGGACCCTTTGGCAAATAATTAAATTACAAGAGTTAATTAATTAGAAATAAATAGGAGATTAAAATTAAAATTCAGAAAGAAAATGGTATTTTTGTGTTTTTAGATTTAATGAGAAAAAGGAGTTAATTGAAATTAAATTAAAAGACAAACCCTAATTCTAATATTTTTTATTTTATTATG
Source organism: Vicia faba (assembly GCA_948472305.1). Taxonomy (NCBI): domain Eukaryota; kingdom Viridiplantae; phylum Streptophyta; class Magnoliopsida; order Fabales; family Fabaceae; genus Vicia; species Vicia faba. Next base: position 27,979,024 of record OX451739.1, read on the forward strand.
AAAAGAATTAAAATATAATCTATATTAAACTCTAAATTAACTTATGTACAAATTTTTAATTTATGAAAATAAAATAATAAATAAATAATATTGTTATTCTGAAAAAAAAAGGAAAATTAAAAAAAGAAAATAAAAAGTTATTTAAACCTAAATTCTATTTTTTTGGATTTTTTATAAAAAGATTAAAACTATAACCTAATTAACCTAAATTATTTACATGTTTATTTGAAAATAATCATAATAAAATAAATATCATATTTTTTTGTATTTTCTGGACTTTTATGATGTTTTTTATATTTTGTAAAAAAAGAGAAAATTAATTAATTAAAGCAATAAAAATAAATCACACAATAATTAAAATAATAAAAAAAAGCAAACCAGAGTGGGGTGTTGCCCCAAATAAGGAGGTTCAGGCCTGGAAGTTCTGGCCCATCTGATTTGGAATTCGTTTGACTTTCCTAATCATGTGCCAACGCGTTGACCTGCTGTATGCTGCGCCTTGAATATGGGCCATTGATTTGATCATTTTGGACACGTGGATGGCCATGCTTTGAGTGTGCATGATGAGTCTTAAGATGATGCCTGTATGAGAATACGCGTTGAAAAATAATAGTGAAATTTTGCCAGACCTGGGACTTGAACCCAGGTCATGAAAGTCATATGCGTTGATACCTGCCAGCTGAGCCATTGTGTTTCATTTAACATATTATATCAATTAAATGACAAAAAGCAAAATCAATGCATAATGGGCAAAACGCGCGTAAATTTGAAACACCCAACCAGGGCCTGCCAACGCATCATCGTCTTCATCCCTTTTTTTATTTTTTCTGAAACATAAGCATACGGCAACGGTTTTAGAAACGTTGCATTAGGGGGGATTCAAGAAAATAGCGAATAGCCCTCCTTGATACATAAATCCATCGCGAGGTATGTTTCTTGTTCATGGGAACATGCTGATTGCAATGGTCTTAATCTTGAGTCCCAATTGTTCCTTGGGTGAGAAACCCCAAATCAAGAACTCTGAAAACCTAAATTTCGATCATGGTGAATTCGCGCACAACATGTAAAACTTCAATCAAGCATAAGGGTTAGTTTCAGAAACTCAAAACAAACATGATGCAATGTATAGAATGCTGTAAAAGTGCTTAAAAAATGCTATACGATTTCAAAAAAATTCTTGGTACAGTTTGAGTTCTAACTACCACTTCTTGAAGTTTTGATCGTTGTTATTGATTGGAATGTGTCCAGCAATTGCCACTGAAGCCTTTGGAACAGGTTTGGAGGTTTGAATCGACCTCTAAGGCACTTTTCAGATTTGAGTTTTTTAGGAGAATTTTCAATGTGTCAAAAGGGTTCTTGGGCGCAGCTTGCAGTCTAAGATCATTAGGGTTGTGATGCTGAGTATGTATAGAGGCTTTTAGGTCAAGAAAGTTGTACAAAATCTCATGCATTGATGATTTCACATATTTGATTTTGGAAAATCTTTTTCATATCTTTTTTCATGTTGTTTTTGTTCAATCATGATCCAATCACACCAAAACTTACCATAATCAATCAAGCACGAAATATTGAGATTAGAATGTGCACAAAAAGATTTTTTTAGGTTAGGTTTATATTTTTCATGTATTAAAATGATTTAAATGAATATAAATTAATATAAATTCAAATAAATAATTAAAAAATATGAAAATACTTCCCTTTGGGCCTAATGGTCGTGCATAGGCTTGGCATGAAGAATCTTGGAAGAAAAATGGGCCCATTTGCATTTTTAGGCCTTTTGCATCAATGTTGACTTTTCAAAATTCCTAAAAATTTCCCAACTTCTACAAGGCATAACTTGGTCAATGTTTAAGCTTTTCACATGTTCTTGGACATTTTGGAAAGATCTTTGAGTCCTTTAACCAATGCCTTTGGTCCCATGTCATTTTGATTTACCAATCTCAAGTTATGGCCTTTGACTTAAAGTCACTTTTTGTTGACTTTTGAAAATGACCTATAATGTTGAAATTGATAACTTTTTGTGAGAGCATTTCTTGGACTTGGAACATGAATATGAATTGTAGGAAATGTCTTTCTCTTCAAAATGAGCTTTGGATGGAATTTTTCTGATAATCCATGTGAAAGTTATGCCCTGGTCAATTTCAGTTGACTTTTTCAGCTGTCCAAATATAGCAACTTTTGCATCTTGGATGATTTCTGAGCCAAATTTTGAGAATCATGATCAAGCATTGATCAAATGATGTTTGTGGCTTCAAAATGATATATTGACCAAAAATTTGAACTTTTGACTGCCAAATGACCATTTTGCCCCTACAGTTGACTGTAGTGCAATTTAGGGTTTTGACTGTGCAATTTTGAGCTGATTGCCTTGAAACTTGACATGAGGATACTTGACCATCTTTGTAAGCATATGAGACTTGATTGGCCCCTTGAAAACTTCCTTTCCTTGATCAGAACCCAAACCCTAGTTTTGACTGTCTAGGAGACAGTTGAGCTGCATAGTCCTTGGGGAATTTTGTGACCTTGATTTGGCAATTTCTTGATGAACATGGGAGGGCAAATTTTGGGGTACAACAGTTGCCCCTGTTCAATCTTCTTAGACCTGAGGATGCAGATTGGCTGACGTGCCTTTCGTAATCCGAGGGTAGAAGATGATTGGACACTAGAGTGCCCAGAAATTTGCGCTCACATAGTAGCAATGATGATGAGGGAATGGGCTTATAGATGCCATTTGGATGTTGCTGGATGGGATGATGGGCTTATAGATGCCATCTGGATGTTGATTGCGTAAGAGATTCCTTAGCGAGAACCTGCATACCTGCAAGAGAAAAATGAGTACCTGACACGTTGCAGGGAGCTGATTTTAGATGCTTGATATAGATATGTCCTGACTGGTTACAGGAGCTGGGTCTGGAGCTTCAAACGTTGATGAATGAACCAGGGATGGTTACTGCCTTAGCATGGATGGTAAGAGAATCCTGAATGATTTCAACCTCAACAACGCTCGTTGAGAAAATCTTGGTGAGAATTACCATCTTCGTAGTGTCAGGAAGAGGACCGAAGGACATTATAATCTCAAAGGGAGTCACCTCACTCACCGTTGGAGAGGGAACTATAGGAAATTATAATCTGGAAGGAAATATCACCTCACGCTCATGCCGGAGAGGGAAACATCTTGAAGAAGGAATTACCACCTCACTCGCCGTTGGAGAGGGGAACATCTGAAAAAGGAATTACCACCTCACACGCCGTTGGAGAGGGGACCATAAGAGAATATCACCTCACGCTCATGCCGGAGAGGGGAACATCTGAAGAAGGAATTACCACCTCACACGCCGTTGGAGAGGGGACCATAAGAGAATATCACCTCACGCTCATGCCGGAGAGGGAAACATCTGAAAAAGGAATTACCACCTCACACGCCGTTGGAGAGGGGACCATAAGAGAATATCACCTCACGCTCATGCCGGAGAGGGAAACATCTGAAAAAGGAATTACCACCTCACACGCCGTTGGAGAGGGGACCATAAGAGAATATCACCTCACGCTCATGCCGGAGAGGGAAACATCTGAAGAAGGAATTACCACCTCACACGCCGTTGGAGAGGGGACCATAAGAGAATATCACCTCACGCTCATGCCGGAGAGGGAAACATCTGAAGAAGGAATTACCACCTCACACGCCGTTGGAGAGGGGACCATAAGAGAATATCACCTCACGCTCATGCCGGAGAGGGAAACATCTGAAGAAGGAATTACCACCTCACACGCCGTTGGAGAGGGGACCATAAGAGAATATCACCTCACGCTCATGCCGGAGAGGGAAACATCTGAAGAAGGAATTACCACCTCACACGCCGTTGGAGAGGGGACCATAAGAGAATATCACCTCACGCTCATGCCGGAGAGGGAAACATCTGAAGAAGGAATTACCACCTCACACGCCGTTGGAGAGGGGACCATAAGAGAATATCACCTCACGCTCATGCCGGAGAGGGAAACATCTGAAGAAGGAATTACCACCTCACACGCCGTTGGAGAGGGGACCATAAGAGAATATCACCTCACGCTCATGCCGGAGAGGGAAACATCTGAAGAAGGAATTACCACCTCACACGCCGTTGGAGAGGGGACCATAAGAGAACTTCTACTGAGTCTTTATCAGAAAAATATGTTTGGAGTCGATTTAACTGGACTGGAGAAGTCCTTGAAATATATTTGAGAATTTCAACTGCATCTTTCCTGAAAGGTAAAGGTCAGTTATATGCAATGCATGATATGGATCAAGCAATGATGTTCTCAACATGGATGCGATTTATATGATATGATGCGTACATGCATGCTATAATGATGTATGTGATGATTCATGTATGTTTTTGTCCCGAAAAATAAATCCTTGACGGGTGCCGGGAAGTCATATCCTGGGCTGATATTGAGGAAGAGATTTTGCTTCCGCTATGGATGATCGTTGCAAGAATACCGGTAGGAGAAGATAACTCCGTTGAGGAATAAACTTGGCAAATGAAATAATTCTGCGGGAGAAAAGATACTCTGGCGATCATGCTGGGGAGTGCTACTCTGTGGGGATAGCGATGCTTTGCTGAGTTGATGAAGATAACTCCGCTGGGGATACCGTTGATGAGTTATGCTGGGGATATCCTTGTTGTGCTGGAAGTGTTGATAGACCTCGCTGGGGGTAGGAAGATATTTTGCCGAGGACGCTCTTTCCGTGGCTTTTGGCTGAGGATAACCCAGTTATATCCTGTTACGGAAATGACTCTTTAAATCAAGCCGGGACGACGCGTTCGTGCTCTGCGAGGGGTAAGCTTCCAGAATCTACTGGGGATAAGCTTGCTGCTTAGGGAGATATGAAATCCAACTTTCCTGGGGAAACTGGATTGGACTCTCCTGGGGGAAGTTTTAGACTGCGGGGAAGTGATTCCTTTGAATGGTGGTATACCGCCGGGGAACAATCTTTAGACCAAGACTGCCGGGGATACTTGTTAAGAATATATGTATTGCTGCTGAGGAATGTTTGAGATCGGCTGGAGGATACTCAATTCCCTTGATATTTGACAATTTTGCTTGGAGAGAGATGTACTGTTTTGTTGAACTACTCTCTGGGGAATTAAGATCCTCGGTCATGTTCTTTAGCTGAACCTACCTTGGTACCTTGGAGGACAGAACCATTAGGTTGCTTAGACAACTCTTTATTGCCCCTGTTTCTATGGGGGGAGGCACCTGTGAAAATGTTGATAGTTGTTGATGGACAAACTTTCTTCTGGTAGACAGGTGACAAGATGACAGGACATAGTCATACGCTTTGATCCCTAACTTTTGCCTGAACCGCCCTTTCGGGTTTTCAGTCCACCGGGATACCCATTTTTGCCCAAGCCGCCTTTTCAGGTTTTCGACTTGCCGGGTGTACATTTTTTTTCATTTCATCCCTTGTTTTTGCCCGAACCCTTTTGGTTTGCCGGGAAGCCCTTATTTTTGCCTAGGTGTGTCAACCTAGCGGGTCTTTGATTATGCGTAGTATTTTTTCGACTATGTCCACGCTCTCTGAATGTAGGGAGTTACCCCTGGATGCTTGTGTTGCCATATTACCAGAAGGTGTCTGATCGTGCAAGATTCGTTGCTGGAGTGCCCCAAGTGACTTAGGCAGAGATTTGCCCCAGGCTTTTTTGCCTTTTGAGAGATTCTCTGGATCTTGACTTAACTGCCCCAGATGGTAGACCATGATCATGCCGTGCCCCTTGATTGGAAGTGCTTCTGTTCACTAGGCTTTCATCGTGTGAATTTTCCTGCTGTTCAAACAAAAGGTCATATGCAAACAAAGTTATGTTAAAAATGCAAAGCTTATGTCTGTCTTGAAGATTTTGAAAATGCATTCTTTTCATAAAACAAATGAATGTTTGTAAAACGTGATGTCAACTCCGTATTTACCGTAAGCCTTAAGGAGTCAGGATACCTTTCGTAACAGTATGCTTTCGAACTAACCCATGCTTCAGCTAGGACTTTTAAGGGTTATAACGTGGCTTGGTTCACGGTTTAAGAAACAAAGGATAAAGGCTCAAATTATATTTGTACCCACCCGCTCTTCGTGATGTTCTCCAAACCTAAACTCAGTTGATCATACGTTAGACCTTGTTTGAGTCTTTGCTCTGATTTTCCAGTGATGGTTCGGATGTTGATAACTTATTTTGAATAGGCAGTCATTCCTTTTTTTGTTGAGGGTTTGTAAGACCTCTTTCTTGATTTTTATTATCCCTTTCTTTTTTGCCTGAACTGTTTCCTTTTTGGATTTACAGTCAGCGGGATGCCCCAATTTCATAAGTCCCCTTTGTAGGTTTAGACTTTTTGGGCTTTTCATTTATGAATTTTGATGATGACTGCCTATCCTTTTGATTGTTCTGAACCATCATTGTCTTTGTTCGTTTTGTAAAGATGCACTTGGATCAACTGAGAGAACTACCCTGCCCCAGGTTATGATTAAGGGTTTTGATTTTCGAAAATAAAAACTCCTACTTCTTTGGCTCTGATGGGTTGACGAGGGATTATCATCCTTATAACTCCAGTGTTTAGGGGTTGAAACAATGCCTGTACCTCATCAGCGGGGTTGGTTCAAAAGCATACTGTAAATTGTGGTATCGTTTTCGTCATCCTCCCTCAAGAGGCTTAGAATTATTTGAGATCAAGAGTTGACATCAGAAAAAATATGAAAACAGTTTGCATATAGTGAATGCGAATATATTGATTCAAAAATAGACATAAGCGATGCATTAATGGAATAACAATGTTTTAAAATGAATAAATGTTTAAACAAAAGAAAATCACAACTTGAATTCGAATGAACAAAAAGTGCTTTCTATCCTAGCCATGTTTTGGCATGGGAGCAGTGATCACGTTGGGAGTCTTGGGTACTTCAAACTGAATCTCTCCAGCATCGATCATGCCTTGAATCTTGTACTTCAGCGCCCAACAATCCTCAGTATCGTGCCCCGGGCTACCAGAATGGTAAGCGCACCTTGCTTCTGGGTTGTAGCTTGGAGAGGAGGTCTTTGGATTTGCAGGAGGGTTGATCACCGCAATCAGATTCATCCTTAACATGTGTTGCAAGGCTCGTGACCATGGCATGTTGATATTGGTGAATTGTCTCTTAGGTTCGTCCGGCCTGTTCTGATCAACCCGCTGTTTCTGGCGAGGTCGTTGTTGAACCTGTGAAGTAGTAGCAACTCGGAGAGGTCTATTCACTGGACCCGACCTTTGCCCTCTTGGGAGCTGTTCCATGACCTGGTCCCTGATTTGGGCTGGTTGCTTCATGCCTTGAGGAAGCTGACTGACCATGGCTCTCAGCTCTCCTTGCTCCTGAGCTAAACCTTGAATGAGGGCCCTTTGCCCCAGCATCTGAGTTTTCAATGTGTCTACCTCAGCTTGTAGACGTTTCAGCTGTTCGTCCTTGTCATCTTCAGGACTTTTTCTGATCAGATTCCCCATGAGGAGTGCCCTCAACTCTTCCTGCCCCTTGGATAGACCTAAGAAGATTTCCCTGAACTGAGACTCTTGAGCGTGAAGGTCCTGGTTATCTTGTTGTGAGGCCATTGCTGAAATAAACAGCGAGAAAGGTAAGTGACCTGCAAAAGGGATACCTGTAATGCGATGATGTGTATGATATGCATGCAATGTTTTCAAGGACCTCGCGGGGTAAACAAGAAAATTTGTTAGAATTTGGGATTTATAGCTTGATTGGAGGACACCCATGTTGTTGAGAATTCTTCTTCAAGGGTCAAAGGCTCACCATATCCAGTGGGTCATAGCCCCTGACAACCTTGGTTAGAGGAAAATAAATCCTCTTTGCCCCTTGCTAGATGTTTGATTTATCATGACCTACATCACAAGCCCTTGAGATCCTTGAAATGGGTTAGGATGTATGCAATGGTATGCAATGGTATGATGTCATGCTATGCATGGGGTGATGTAGGTAAACCATGTTATGAGTCCCAATTAAGGACTATAAGCAGACCCTGCAAGAACTTCAGTATACTTTGTTATGAGTCCCAATTAAGGACTATAAACAAAACCTGCAAGAAACTTAGTACCCTGTTATGAGTCCTTGTTAAGGACTATAAACAACACCTGCAAGAAATTTGGTAAACCCTGTCATGAGTCCTAGTTAAGGACTATAAACAAGACCTGCAAGAAGTCAGTACACCCTGTTATAAGTCCCAATTAAGGACTATGAACAAAACCTGCAAGACATCAAGGGTCAGATAACAAGCATGCAAGTAGGCAAGTACGAAGGCACGCAAGTCACACAAAAGAGCCCTTAGGGTTTAGGCCAGCATGAGGTCTGGGTAATACCCTCTTGAGTTGGTGGGTTCATACCTGTCCTAATCAACGTAACCGGGTTCTAAGGTTCCCAATATCACGGGGTTGCTTTCATTGTTCATCGTTTCGATTTAGCCACTGAACTGGCGACCGAAATATTCCAGGAAAGCAACCCTCAATTGAGTGTAGTATCGAGTATCAACCAACCTCGGACTGCACCAAAGTCAGTTATCTCACTACCCTAAAGAGGCCAAGATGGTTCAATTAAGGTTCCTAAGGTCAGTTGATGCTTCACGACACCACGCGGAGGCCCCGTACTCTCCTTGACTGAACTCAAGGGTTACCGGTACACACCAAAGTGCCACATCAACGTAGCAGACTGTTTCAACCGTGTCGGTATACCCCGCACAGTTCCCTCACAGCCTTGTTGCTACTTTCTAAGAAAGGTATCCCCCAGATCCGGGTTTAGGATCTATAGAACTCCCGAGCAACCCACAATTTAAAGCACACAAGGAAAACAATTGAAAACATAGTTATAAGCTAACCCTAAGGTACACCTCACTTTAAGTTTTTCCCCAGCAGAGTCGCCAGTTCTGTGATCGGTGGATCTGGAACTGACTGTTTAACGCTGGTTCGCGAAATGTCGCGGAAGCAAGAGTCGCCACCGTCTTTTATTTTCTCCAAATGGAAAGGACAAAAGCACAGAAAAATTCCTTATAGAGATTGCTCTCGGTTCGGGAGGTAGGTTATAGAAAGGGAAGGTGTTAGCACCCTTTCTATCCATGGTTATCCATGGGCTCTTAGATACTGGCTCATTGTGTTTTCAAAAAAATGGTTTGTTTGCTTTTCAATGTGGGTTTAAAAAGTTTCTTTGAAAAATTTCAGATCGACTCATACGTCAGAGTGTTTGAAAAGTTTGTTTTGAAAGCTTTTGAAAAGTGTCAGTGTGAAAAGTCTTTTTGAGTTTGTTTTGAGATTAGAGCAAGTATCCTTGAGAACCTACCTACCCTAAGGAATTCGTCTGTGTAGATGTCCTTAAAAGTAGCGCCATCCCACCATTGAGAGGTAGGTAGCACCACCGTTGGAGGTGTTCGGGTCAATTCGAGTTTTAGGGACGTGGTGATCACCGGAGCAATAGGAAGACACCTTAGAAGCTACCCTCATGCCAGGTTCCCGGATCATGAGGACTTACTAAGACGTTTTCTACTCGACGACCACCTTTCGAGGCAAGGCAACAGCGAGGCGTACCCTAGGGGTGGTGTGTGCGAATTGTGTGTCATGTTTCAGTTATTGGTCTTGTCATGTTTGTCGTGTTCTACGCTTGATTTTATTAAGACATTCATTCTTTCATGCATATTTAACAGTTGAAGGAGTGCGGAAAAGTAAATTCTAAAGCTATTACAAATGGCGCGGGTCCACATCGCCAAAATTAAACCGGACCCGATTTAGCGGAAAAATAAATAATGCGAAGAAATAAAGTGCGAAAAGTAAAATTACATGACTTAGGGACAATTACATAATTATATAAACGATCATAAAATAAATGCGCGAAATAAAGGAATTAAACAAAAACTAGGGCGTTGGACCCTTTGGCAAATAATTAAATTACAAGAGTTAATTAATTAGAAATAAATAGGAGATTAAAATTAAAATTCAGAAAGAAAATGGTATTTTTGTGTTTTTAGATTTAATGAGAAAAAGGAGTTAATTGAAATTAAATTAAAAGACAAACCCTAATTCTAATATTTTTTATTTTATTATGAAAAGAATTAAAATATAATCTATATTAAACTCTAAATTAACTTATGTACAAATTTTTAATTTATGAAAATAAAATAATAAATAAATAATATTGTTATTCTGAAAAAAAAAGGAAAATTAAAAAAAGAAAATAAAAAGTTATTTAAACCTAAATTCTATTTTTTTGGATTTTTTATAAAAAGATTAAAACTATAACCTAATTAACCTAAATTATTTACATGTTTATTTGAAAATAATCATAATAAAATAAATATCATATTTTTTTGTATTTTCTGGACTTTTATGATGTTTTTTATATTTTGTAAAAAAAGAGAAAATTAATTAATTAAAGCAATAAAAATAAATCACACAATAATTAAAATAATAAAAAAAAGCAAACCAGAGTGGGGTGTTGCCCCAAATAAGGAGGTTCAGGCCTGGAAGTTCTGGCCCATCTGATTTGGAATTCGTTTGACTTTCCTAATCATGTGCCAACGCGTTGACCTGCTGTATGCTGCGCCTTGAATATGGGCCATTGATTTGATCATTTTGGACACGTGGATGGCCATGCTTTGAGTGTGCATGATGAGTCTTAAGATGATGCCTGTATGAGAATACGCGTTGAAAAATAATAGTGAAATTTTGCCAGACCTGGGACTTGAACCCAGGTCATGAAAGTCATATGCGTTGATACCTGCCAGCTGAGCCATTGTGTTTCATTTAACATATTATATCAATTAAATGACAAAAAGCAAAATCAATGCATAATGGGCAAAACGCGCGTAAATTTGAAACACCCAACCAGGGCCTGCCAACGCATCATCGTCTTCATCCCTTTTTTTATTTTTTCTGAAACATAAGCATACGGCAACGGTTTTAGAAACGTTGCATTAGGGGGGATTCAAGAAAATAGCGAATAGCCCTCCTTGATACATAAATCCATCGCGAGGTATGTTTCTTGTTCATGGGAACATGCTGATTGCAATGGTCTTAATCTTGAGTCCCAATTGTTCCTTGGGTGAGAAACCCCAAATCAAGAACTCTGAAAACCTAAATTTCGATCATGGTGAATTCGCGCACAACATGTAAAACTTCAATCAAGCATAAGGGTTAGTTTCAGAAACTCAAAACAAACATGATGCAATGTATAGAATGCTGTAAAAGTGCTTAAAAAATGCTATACGATTTCAAAAAAATTCTTGGTACAGTTTGAGTTCTAACTACCACTTCTTGAAGTTTTGATCGTTGTTATTGATTGGAATGTGTCCAGCAATTGCCACTGAAGCCTTTGGAACAGGTTTGGAGGTTTGAATCGACCTCTAAGGCACTTTTCAGATTTGAGTTTTTTAGGAGAATTTTCAATGTGTCAAAAGGGTTCTTGGGCGCAGCTTGCAGTCTAAGATCATTAGGGTTGTGATGCTGAGTATGTATAGAGGCTTTTAGGTCAAGAAAGTTGTACAAAATCTCATGCATTGATGATTTCACATATTTGATTTTGGAAAATCTTTTTCATATCTTTTTTCATGTTGTTTTTGTTCAATCATGATCCAATCACACCAAAACTTACCATAATCAATCAAGCACGAAATATTGAGATTAGAATGTGCACAAAAAGATTTTTTTAGGTTAGGTTTATATTTTTCATGTATTAAAATGATTTAAATGAATATAAATTAATATAAATTCAAATAAATAATTAAAAAATATGAAAATACTTCCCTTTGGGCCTAATGGTCGTGCATAGGCTTGGCATGAAGAATCTTGGAAGAAAAATGGGCCCATTTGCATTTTTAGGCCTTTTGCATCAATGTTGACTTTTCAAAATTCCTAAAAATTTCCCAACTTCTACAAGGCATAACTTGGTCAATGTTTAAGCTTTTCACATGTTCTTGGACATTTTGGAAAGATCTTTGAGTCCTTTAACCAATGCCTTTGGTCCCATGTCATTTTGATTTACCAATCTCAAGTTATGGCCTTTGACTTAAAGTCACTTTTTGTTGACTTTTGAAAATGACCTATAATGTTGAAATTGATAACTTTTTGTGAGAGCATTTCTTGGACTTGGAACATGAATATGAATTGTAGGAAATGTCTTTCTCTTCAAAATGAGCTTTGGATGGAATTTTTCTGATAATCCATGTGAAAGTTATGCCCTGGTCAATTTCAGTTGACTTTTTCAGCTGTCCAAATATAGCAACTTTTGCATCTTGGATGATTTCTGAGCCAAATTTTGAGAATCATGATCAAGCATTGATCAAATGATGTTTGTGGCTTCAAAATGATATATTGACCAAAAATTTGAACTTTTGACTGCCAAATGACCATTTTGCCCCTACAGTTGACTGTAGTGCAATTTAGGGTTTTGACTGTGCAATTTTGAGCTGATTGCCTTGAAACTTGACATGAGGATACTTGACCATCTTTGTAAGCATATGAGACTTGATTGGCCCCTTGAAAACTTCCTTTCCTTGATCAGAACCCAAACCCTAGTTTTGACTGTCTAGGAGACAGTTGAGCTGCATAGTCCTTGGGGAATTTTGTGACCTTGATTTGGCAATTTCTTGATGAACATGGGAGGGCAAATTTTGGGGTACAACAATAGGGAAGCTGATTGAATACTCAAGCGTGTGAAATGATGAAGTTTGGAGGGAAATCGTGTGAAGTTGCAAACAAGAAAAGTGTGACTTCTATTTTGATCAAAAATCATCCAAAGCTTGTGTTTTAATGTGCTAATCACTTTTGGAAGTTCTTTAAACATGATTAGAAGCAAAAGCGCTTAGAAAATTTGTGTTTAGAAGCCAAATCAAAGATTTCAAATTCTGACTTGAGGTGAAGCTTAAGTTTCAAGGTATTATGTTCAAATCAATGATGTGCATGATTCATGGCATCTCATGACTTGATTCCTGATGCATTGGAAAGATGAGATCACAAGCTTTACAATGTTCAAATAATGGAATCAAATGGATGCTTGAGCTGAAAATTGTGATGAGTCAAAGTTGAGAAAAAGAGGTTGACTTTTGTACTTAGAAAAATTCTAAGTTTTTTCTTCGAAAATGACCTATAATGTCTTGCATCCAAACATGGCCTTCCACTTGAAATTTGCTCTTGAACAAAAAGGATGGCATGAAGTAGATCTCTTGAATGAAATTTTGAGACTTGAACTATTTAAAATCTCCAAAATATGAGAAAGTTATGACTTGTTGAAGTGGGTAAAAATTCATGAGATCACCTATAATATTTTGCAACCTTAGGGCATCTTCCATCCATTTTCAAACTTTGCACATAAAAGAAGAGTTGAAGTTTAGATTCTTAAAATAATTTTAGAAAAAGAATGGACTCAAGGAGATAAAAATTCGCCAAGTTATGATCTTTTGAAGTCACATAAGGGATTTTGATGGTTTATCTAGAGGACTTGTAATCTTTCTTCACCATTAGGCATCTTATACACAAAAGTTTCTTGAAACTTTTGAAGTGAATTGTTGATAACCCTTTAAAGAGGAGCATGTATTTGGAATCACTCAAAAATCTCAAAAAATGAACAAGATATAGTCCTTAGAAGTTCAAAACCCTAGCTCCTAGAGCACCAAAATATCTTGGAAACCCTTTTCAATTTTGACAAACCTTCTTGCACAAATACTTTTGTCATGTAAATAGAAGTTGTTGAGGATGATAACGAGGAACCATAGAAGAAATAACCACTTCCAAATATTGATAATTGAGGGAAATATGCACTTGTGAACAAGAAATCAAAAACTTGTCCAAT